>JAWDJD010000001.1:243411479-244611479 GCA_035047305.1 Bradypodion pumilum | reverse complement strand
GAAAAGATCTCTGGTTCTGCCTCTTTTGTTGTTTTCCTCCATTTCTCTGCACTGTTCTTTTAGGTAGTTTTCCTTATCTCTCCTTGCTTTTCTTTGAAATTCTGTGTTCAAATGGTTGTAGTTTTTCCTTTCTCCTTTGACTTTTGCGTTCCTTCTTTCCTCTGCTATTTTAAGAGCCTCATCAGACAACCACTTTGCTTTCTTACTCTTCTTTTCTTTTGGTATGGTTTTCTTTGCTGCTTCCTGCATGATGTCCCTCATCTCCGTCCATAATTCTTCCGGTACTCTGTCTACCGAGTCTAAGCCATTAAATCTGTTCATCACCTCCACCGTGTATTCTTTAGGGATGCTGTCTAGGTGATATCTTTCTGGTCTCCGTGTTTTCCCTATTTTCTTTAGTCTAAGCCTGAATTTTGCGATCAGTAGGTTGTGATCTGAGCCACAGTCTGCTCCAGGTCTTGTTTTTGCTGACTGTATGGAGGTTCTCCATCTTTGGCTGCAGAGTATGTAGTCAATCTGGTTTCGGTGTTGGCCATCTGGTGATGTCCATGTGTAAAGTCGCCTCTTGTGTTGCTGGAAGAGAGTATTTGCTATGACCAGTGCGTTCTCTTGGCAGAACTCTATCAATCTTTGCCCTGCTTCATTTTGTGTTCCAAGACCAAATTTGCCTGTTATTCCCTCCACTTTTTGATTTCCTACTTTGGCATTCCAGTCTCCTAATATAATTTGGACATCATTTCTTGGTGTCTGTTCTATGAGGTGTTGTAAGTCCTCATAGAACTGGTCCATTGTGGCTTCATCTGCACCAGTGGTTGGTGCGTATATTTGGATCACAGTGACATTGAAAGGTTTGCCTTGAATTCTGACTGACATCATTCTGTCATTTTTGAGATTGTATCCCATTACTGCTTTTCTCACTCTTTTATTGACAATTATGGCTACTCCATTTCTTCTAAGGTTTTCTTGCCCGCAGTAGTAGATATGATGGTTTCCAGAGCTGAATTCACCCATCCCTGTCCATTTGAGCTCACTGATGCCCAAGATGTCAATGCTTATTCTTTCCATCTCATTTTTTACCACTTCCAGTTTTCCTTGATTCATAGACCTCACATTCCATGTCCCTATGCATTATTGTTCCCTGCAACACTGTATTTCTCCTCCCCCTTTCGTATCCCTCCCCCTTTTCAGATCTGCTGTGCTGAGCATCCCCTTGTTTTGCCTTTTGTTTTGGTCCATAGGGTTCTCTTGGCAGAATTTGTGGCGTGCCTTGCTGGTCTCTACGCCAGTCTTTTCCCATCACACATGTTGTCACCGTTTAAACAGTTTTAAAACAAAGTATTATCATGCACAATATCACAGTTTAGCACATAGTATCAAAGTAAAAGTTGAACTAATTAATGAAAGGGAAAGAAAGAAAGAGAGAAAGAAAAAGTCCACTATATCAAGTCTCTATGTAAGTCAGTTTCTTGTACTGTCACTATGTCAGTTGCCATAAGCCATCTATATTTAGTCAACTATATTATTTCAGTTCAATTACTTATCCTTTGCATGCACACAGCAGCTCTTGCCTCTCTTCGGCCGCATGGAGTCGGTCAAAGGCGCCGGCTCGGGCCTCGCTGTGATGGTGGTTGTGGATGGTATCTCCTGGGGGTGGTCGGGGGTCTCCGGAAGTGTCCTTCTCTCTGGCCCCAGGCCTTTGGATGGGGAGGGAGGGGCAAGATCCTTTACTCACCTCCCCTGTGGGCCTCTCTGCATGGGATGAGCAGTAGAGCTGGGCCTTGTTAATTCCTTTTTTCTTCCTCTCTAGGCCCAGGTCTTTGGATGGGGAGGGAGGGGCTGGATCCTTTACTCACCTCCCCTGTGGGCCTCTCTGCATGGGATGAGCACTAGAGCTGGGCCTTGTTGATTCCTTTTTTTTTCCTCTCTAGGCCCAGGTCTTTGGATGGGGAGGGAGGGGCAGGATCCTTTACTCACCTCCCCTGTGGGCCTCTCTGCATGGGATGAGCAGTAGAGCTGGGCCTTGTTGATTCCTTTTTTCTTCCTCTCTAGGCCCAGGTCTTTGGATGGGGAGGGAGGGGCTGGATCCTTTACTCACCTCCCCTGTGGACCTCTCTGCATTGGATGAGCACTAGAGCTGGGCCTTGTTGATTCCTTTTTCTTCCTCTCTAGGCCCAGGTCTTTGGATGGGGAGGGAGGGGCAGGATCCTTTACTCACCTCCCCCTTGGGCCTCTCTGCATGGGATGAGCACTAGAGCTGGGCCTTGTTGATTCCTTTTTTCTTCCTCTCTAGGCCCAGGTCTTTGGATGGGGAGGGAGGGGCAGGATCCTTTACTCACCTCCCCCTTGGGCCTCTCTGCATGGGATGAGCACTAGAGCTGGGCCTTGTTGATTCCTTTTTCTTCCTCTCTAGGCCCAGGTCTTTGGATGGGGAGGGAGGGGCAGGATCCTTTACTCACCTCCCCCTTAATTTCTTTATCGTTCAATTGGATTGGAAGAGCATCAAATAAAAATTTAATTCTTGGTAACAACACCATTTTACATATTGCAATTCTTCCAAACCATGACAATTTCAATTTTTGCAATTGTTGTATTCTATCTTTAATTTCCTTTTTCAACTTTACGTAATTCAATTTCTTAAATTCATCGAATTTATTCGAAATATTAATCCCCAAATATTTCAAATTATCCTTAATTCGTAAATTACATTTTTTCTTTTCTATTCTTCTTTACCCATATTACACAGTATCATTTCAGATTTATCCCAGTTTATTCTCAAACCAGTTACATCCTCAAAAAATTTCAGCTGCAGTTGTATTCTATCCAATACCTTTCCAGGGTGTTTAACTGTAATTAAAGTATCATCGGCATATAAACTTATCTTGTTACCTAGAACCCCTTCTATCTCCTTGTCTTCCCTTACCTCCTTCGCCAACATCTCCATTGCCAAAATAAACAAGATTGGAGACAAAGGACAACCCTGCCTTGTACCTGCTTCTAGCTTTACCTCCTTTGTAACTACATCATTTACCCTTACTACTGCCTTCCCTTGCTGGTATAATTGTCCAATTATCTTCTTAAATATATCACCAAATCCATAACATTTAATTATCTCGTTAATTGTTACCCATTGTAAAGAATCAAATGCCTTGAAGATATCCAAAGATAATAGTCCGACTTTCTCTTTTGTTTGTCCTACCTTATCAATTAAATTTAAAACTCTTCTTATCAAATCTGACATATGTCTACCCTTCATAAATCCCACCTGGTCCTCATTTATATAAGTGCCCATAAAACTATTCAACCTATTAGCTAGTATTGCTGTGAAGATCTTGGCATCTTGATTTATTAATGAAATTGGTCTGTATGATTCAATTTTTTCTAGATCTTTTCCTGGTTTTGGCAACAGAATGATTATCGTCCTATACCATGAAGTCGGGATTTGCCGTCCTTCTAATATATAGTTATATAACTTATTCAATTTTGGAACCACTATATCTTTAAACTCCTTGTAAAACTCGGCTGGTAATCCGTCCTCTCCAGGTGCTTTATCTGTTTTTAAGCTAGCTATAACCTCTTTTATTTCCTTTTCTGTTATTTGTTCTTCCATCCTGTTCCTATGTTCTTGAAATATATCTTATTATTTATTTGTTTCTCCAATTGTTTTTTCAATTTTGGAATATCTATGTTCTTTTTCGCATATAATTCCTGGTAGAAATCTTTAACAATTTTACATTTATCTCCAATCTTGTTACATCTTATTCCATCCTTATTGACCAAAGTTCCAATTTCACTTTTTTCTCTCTTATCTTTTGTGGCCCTTGCTAACAATTTTGAATTTTTATTGCTAAATTCAAAATATTCTCTTTTTAAATACACCAAGTCTCGTTTTACTTTTTCTATGTCCTTTCCTATCAATTCAGTCTTCAATCTTTGTATAGTATCAAAAACCTTCTTATCCTTTGTCCTCGTATGTTTTTCTTGAAGCTGTTTTATTTCCTTCTCAATTTTATCTTGTTCCACTTTGAATTGCTTATTTCTAAAACTAGCCAACTTTATACTCTCCCCTCTAAATACCGACTTCATGGTATCCCAAACTACATTAAAACTCACCTCCTTTGTATAATTCCATTGCCAACTTTCCTTCCAATTCTCATATATTTGTTCCTTACATTTATGGTCTTTATATAATTTAGGGTCATATCTCCAATTCCTCCTTGTTTTTCTTATATTTTCAATCCCCACTTCTAACAACACTTTCGCATGATCTGATTCTTTGAATATTCCCACTTCTACCTCATCTACCTTTCCAATCATATTTTCTGTTACGAATATGTAATCTATTCTAGAGTATGAGTTATGAACGTGCGAAAAATAAGTATAAACCCTTTCCGATACCTTAAGCTCTCTCCATGTATCCTTCAATCCTATATCTTCCATCCATTTATCCAAAATTTGTTTTTTAACCCCTTTTCCACTTCTTAAAATATTTGTACAATCTAAATTTGACCTAATTAGATTAAAGTCCCCAGCTACTATCATTCAGGTTGTTTTTCTTTTATCCATATTTTATACATTTTCTCCAAAAAGTCCTCTTGATGATCATTTGGGGTGTATATATTCACAAAAGCCATTTCCTCATCATCAATCTTCCCTTTTACTATCAAGAATCTTCCCTCAGGGTCGGGGATACTACATGTCATCTCAAAACCCAACCTAGTTGAAATTAAAGTAGCCACACCCCTTGCCTTTGAGGTACCAAATGATTTCTCATAGTATTGCATCCCTTTCAAAAAGATCTTATTCACATCTTGAGATTTTTGGTGGGTCTCCTGCAAAAAGACTACATCCGGCGTGGCTAAGATGCCGATGCATTAACACACTTTCCTCAGAGCTCGCGCTTCTCAATGAGAAAAACAATGAGAAAATAAACATAGAGAACTACAAATTTTCAAAGATTGGCAAGAAGAAAGTTTATAGACCTCGTAACTGAAAAGGCTTGATCTGGAAGGTTGGAGTTCGGGAGCGTTTTGGCTGGGAGGCTAGCGGCACAAGCGGCGGCCTCACCAGCTGAGTCGCGGTGAAAGGGACTGCCAGGAGATTGGGAGAAATAATGAAAATGTGAGTTGTTGAAAATAAAGACACGAACTTTGAAGTGGTGGCTGGCGCGGCTGAGGGGGTGAGAAGGAGAGTGAAAATGAAGGAAAAGCAAGTGTGTAAAGGAGTGAGGAGGAGCTAAGAGGGAGAGTGGAAGAGAGAAAGTTTGTGAAAGAAGATTAATGGCGGTGGTGGAGTAGGAAATCGAAAGTTAGAGTGACTGAAGACAGGAGGGAAACAACTGGTGACGGCTTCTGGAGCGATTTTTTGAGTGTTGTGGAGAGTCTGAAAGGAAAGGACAGAAGGAGAGGAGAAAGATAAAGAAGGAGAAGTGAAGGAACGGAGAGGGTTGCTGAAGGACGGGAGGTGTAAGAACAGAAGAAGTACGGAGGTTGGAGTGCTCGGAGGAGAAGGGAGGCGGGGCCCCCTTGGAAGCCGCAGCCGAGGCTGGGGACTAATGGCGCAGTTGTAATTTTACTTCGTGGACCAAGCAGTTAAGTACCGAGTAACATAAACTCTTTAAATACCTTGGATTTCCCTCCTCCTTTTGCAGAACAATTTTTTTCCTTTTGTAATTAATTTTTCAGACTCCTCGGACTCTTTTGCCCCTTTATGTTCTTTTTTTCTCTTTCTTCTTTGCTTATTTGGGGTACATGACTCTCCTTTCCCTGTTACCTTTGTTCTTCTTGGTTTTTTTGGTTTCAATTTGTTTTGCCTTCCTCCATCAAGATTTTGGACATACAGTTACTGGTTTTTTCAATTGTTTTTGGGCCGTCTTTTCCCCACTTTTTGATGCATTGTAATTGTTTTGGTTAATACATGAAAATCTTCAATCAAGTTTTGGGCTTTTGAAATTATCAACCTTTTTTTTACCATTGGATAACAGTAAAGCAGCAAAGCAGCAACGCAGTTTAGGAGCATTTTTCTTGGATTACAATCTTATTAATAGTCTGCTATACAGAAGCCGATCTGCTTTGTCTGGGCATAAAGTAAAGGGACTAATATAAGGGCTGAAAGCCTGAACTAATTGACATTAAAATCTGATTGAGAATCTGGATTTGGTGGAAACCAAGTAAGTGGACATTTGGATTATAAATTGAGTGGGATTTGAAGATTTGGCACACAGGATTTGAGGTTGGGCATAATTTGTGCTGAAGACGTCAATGCAGATTGGATTACAAAGTTACTAAAAATTTGGTTATAAGATATTAACCCACAAATAAGGCTCTGAACATAAGTGAATTGGGAAAGGTCAAGAGCTGGAATTGGAAGATAATAAAAGTTTGATTATATTGAAAGAATTGGTTGAAATTACAATGGATAAATTTGTGAAGGGAAAGGTGACAAAGGAAGAGGAGGTGGTGAAGCCTAAGAGGAAGGAGAAGGAGAAAAATGAAACTGAGGATACACCCCCATCATCTGTATCATCGGAATCAGCATTATTGGACCAAACACAATTAATGGTTGAGATGGGTAAATTGTTTAAGAGATTAGATAAGATGGAGGATGCAAATGTGAAGGGTTTTCGGGAAAGGAAGGAACTAAGAGGGAAAGACAAAAATGAAATTATGGTGAAACAAGATAAAATGTATACAATGTTTCAGGATTTTGCCCACAAAGTTGATTTTACTTTTCAGAAGTTGGAAACAAGTGTTAATTTGATGCAAAAGGATGTGAAATTGATGCAGGCTGAAGTGAAGGGGTTGCAAGAGGAAGATAAGGAAATCAAAATAAAGGGAGAAGGATAAGGGAGAAGGATAGACATGGTGGAAGAGATGATGAGGAAACAGAATATTGTGATACGCAATTTACCGGAGAAAATGCCAGACCATTTGAAAGACAGAATAATTGATTGGCTGAATAATTTGAAAACGGGGAAAGATTATGTCAATGAAGACATTGCAAGTGTTTATAGACTGGGATCGAGAAGAGGGAGGAGTGTTCAAAGGAATGTCTTGGTTAAATTTGCAAATTGGGGTGATAAATTAAAGGTGATGGCTTTTTTAAAACAAGCTGGGTCTGGTGCTTTAAAAATTGATGGAAATGATGTGGAAGTATAAACGATATTGCTGTGGATGAACGTGTGTGGTGTTATAAAATGAAGCCTGTGACCAAGTTGTTGATTGCATGTGGGATAAAATACAATTGGAGGTTCCCACAGCAATTAAGATTTTTTATGACAAAAAATGCATACAAATGATGCTGACACTGATGCACTATATTATCTTAGTACAACTGATATATTTGTCTTCAAGAGAGGGATTGGCAATAAGAAAGGATTTGTTGGAATCAGGAGGCATAAGAAGAGAATATGGAGGTCAGGAGCAGGAGGGGGCAACAGGGGGAGGGAGGAGGGGTCCAAAATTGATAATGTGGCAAAGGAAAGTCTGATAAGGATGGAGGAATTTAAGGAGTGGCTGTGTGGTGTTAGGGAGGTCTTGGGATTGTATGTATAAAAGTGTTTTAAAAAAGGAATTGTATTAATGAGAGTGTGTGTGGGCAGTTTGAGGCTTGCAGTTACATCTTCCACATTCCGCCCCCTCCTCTCTTTGGTTGGCAAAGGCGGATTTTTCTTTAATATTGTAAAGGAAAAGGGTGGGGAGGGTAGAGTAGAATGTTTGCTGTGTTAGTTTTAGTTTTAGTTATGGGAATAGAGGTTGCACATTCACTGGAGAGATCGGAGATGACAGAAGATCGTTTTTTGGTAAATTATGAGGAGTATTAAAGTAATATCCTGGAATGTGAAAGGTACAGGATCTTAAGTTAAGAGGAAAAGAATAGAATTAGCATTAAGAAAGGACAGGCCAGATGTAGTCTTTTTGCAGGAGACCCACCAAAATCTCAAGAGGCATCTGTCTTTTCTATAGGGATATCTGAGATAAACTTGCAGCCAATTTAGTGGAGGCCAATTATATAATTAAAAAATATTCAGTACATGAACAGCAGTTTGTTCTTTTTTAAAGAACAAAAACTCAATAAGTTTAAAATTCATTTAAATGGGAATTAATTAGACTAAAGCCTTTTCAGTGATTTGGATGGATTTCATTGAATTGTTGGCCATTTTAAGATGCAATTTAATTGTCTCAAGAGGGGAGTATCCCATATGTCTCTGGCAATCACCAGCTTACATTACATAAATTATAACAGGATTATATAAATAGTTTGATTGCATTAATAAATATTTAAATAAATTAATAAGACATAAATAGGACCACCACCCCCAATACTCAGTTTTTGGGCAGTGGCTTTGAAGAACAGTTGCCCAGGAACTGCCCCCCTGCTAGTCGTGCTGCAGCATGTGATGCATACAAAATGGCCATAAATATGCCAGAAGGACAGGGAGAACCCAAAGCTACTGCCCTTGGAGTTTATATGTGCCCCAGAATTCATCTTCTGTGCAAACAAATCAACAGTAGGTGTTATAAGTAAACAAACTTTACTTCTGCATATTCAGGTTGGGTGGGAGAAGAAGGTGTAATTTTGTGTGATCATCTTACAGCAGCTGCTAGGAATAAGATACTGAAAGGGGATTGTGTAGATTTGTTCTCCCTTCTGTTTGCAGAAGTTGAAGATAAAGAACTTTTTGAAGAGAAGGAAAAAGAGTATTAAAAAGCAGAAGGTCGACAGGACATGGCTTAACTGGTTACCAGGTTTTTATATTTATGCCACAGTCCTTGTCATGTCACAGCTGTGGCATGCTGCCACACCTTTTCAATATGGTGACCTAATTGTCAGGGCCTATGTTAGTGGTGGCGAACCTCGACACGCATGCCAGAGGTGGCACTCTGAGCCCACTCTGTAGGCACCTGTGCAGTCACCCCAACACAGAGTTTCCCTCCCTCTGCCCAGCAGGCCAATGAGAGTGCTTCCTCCCTCCCCCAGCACAGAGTTTGCCCTGCCCCTCTGCCCAGAAGCCTAATGGGAGCATTTATTTCCTCCCCTGTTGCTGTGTTGGCACTTTGCAATACATAAGTGTTTTGGGGGTTGCAGTTTGGGCACTCAGTCTCTAAAAGGTTTGCCATCACTGGCCTATGTAGACTACTCCAGCCCTGCTTGGCTACAATATGACGAATTGTTTAGAAGGAGAGTGGCTAAGAACCCAATCCTACATTGTGATAGATGACAACAGGAGCTGTGGCTTCAATTTATGATCCCAGTCCATCCCATTCAAGGGGTACAGCCAGATAGTGGTAATCTAATTTGTAGAACAGCTTCAAGTGAAGAAACCCATATTGCTGCAAGGTAAGCAGTTCAACCCCATCTGTTGGGAATTTGGTACAAAGAGTACCTGTTCAAGAAAGCCATGCATATTTGAACATAAATGCTCAATCTGTGGAGGACAATGTTTCTTCACAATTTGCCCAAGGTGGAAAAACAAGACTGGTGGTCAATTTAAGCAGCTCAACCTCAGAGGTGGCCTGCCAAAAGGGGTCCAGTCCAATTAGGCTGTCAGTTTTGTAGGAATATTTACAGTTGGAGGAGGAGGCACAATTTTTGAGTCAGTGATTTTCTAATGGGTTTCACATTCCTTTTAAAGGTATTAAGATAGCTATGTTAGCTAAAAACTTAAAATGAGTGAGAGGGCTTGAGAATATAGTGAGGGGAAAATACACAAGGAGGAGGTTCAAGCAGGAAGAATAGTGGGACCTTCTAGGGAGCCACCTTTCAATAATTTTAGGGTGTCACCACTAGAAATAGTCCCCAACAAAGAAAGTGGAGCATTTAGGTTGATTCACCTCTTATCATATCCAGCAGGAGATTCAGTGAAAAATGCCATTCCTTTGGAATTGGCTTTGGGTCACTACACATCATTCAAATACAGGAGTTAGTCATTAAGATACCACAACCTTGTTGTTGTTTTTTTTTAACTGTCCAATATGCAAAAATAAAGATAATGTTTTGTCCAAGTATGGCTCTTTTATATATATTGGACAATTAACTATGAATTTCACTTAAATGAATGAAAGTTTCGGATGTAGCAAAGAACCCTGGAGAGGAGGCTTAGGTCCCTCTGGCTGAGACAGAATGACAAGCCCAGAGGAGGGTGTCTGTGTGAATCCCTACGTCCTGCTGAGGGGAATGCCAGGAATGCAAGTATTTTCCAGCACACCCACAGAAGAGGGTGAGGGAGAGGTTGAAAATAGAAAATATTGGAGCAATCTAAAGAGTTGTCTGGTTTCTTCTCATGGGAGAAGAAAAGTCTCTCCTATGAATGGAGGGATCATTCTAATATGAGATAAAATAGATCACATTAAAGTGAACAATTATCTGAACAACCTGAAGAGCTAGAAAACATGTTTTCAAAAGTTTTTTCTTAAAAAAAAATAAAAATAAAGCCTGCATTCTAAGAGGTCTGCAGGGACAAGTCTTCTGTCTGAGGTGTCCTTGTTGTGTTTCATAGTCACACAGGTTCTTAGATCTTCTTTTATATAATGCACCTATTTCTTAGTTACTCATTAAAGTCAACTCACTGAAGTTTGTATTTTGAATAGGATGTCCCTTTCCCGCCCACTATTCAACATCCATGATGTCTTCATCAGTGACAGTTGGAGAAAAAATCCTTGGGAGTTTGAATAACAACAACAACAACAACAACAACAACAACAACAACAACAACAACAACAATAATGTTTTATTTATACCCCACTTTCCTCGACCCAAAGGGTGACCCAAAGCAGCTGATATAAAATTAAAGGTACAGCCTTCAAAGACACAATATTTAGAATGATAGTAATAAGAGGCAAAGGCACAAAATCACTAAATACAATACAGAATACAATAGGAAGATCATAACGCTACCAACACGGTAATACCCCGCTCTTCTCTCCCAACCCCAGGAAAGTCCACAAGAGAAGTAGAATTGCTGATGTCCCAGTGACTTCCAAAGTTCTAAGTGGGAGGCAAAACCCAGAGGGGGGAGGGTGGGAGTGAAACTCCACCGCCCAACTGCCACAGCTGTTGCTGCTTCCTCTCCTCTGGTGATGTTGGGCCAGAGGGTGGCGGTGAAAGCGTCCTGGCATTGGGGGCCACGGTCGGCTTTTTATCCCTCCTCAGGCGAAGCAGGACCTGGAGGGCAGAGGGTGGGAGCAAAACTCCACCGCCCAACTGCCGCAGCTATTGCCGCTTCCTCTCCTCTGGTGATGTCAGGCCAGAGGGTGGCGGCGAGAGCGTCCCAGCGTCTGGGGCCATGGTCAGTTTTTTATCCTTCCCCGGGTGAATCAGGACCCAGAGGAGGGAGAGCGGGAGCGAAACTCCACTGCCCAACCACCACAGGTGTTGCCACTTCCTCTCCTCTTACAATGTTGGACCAGAGGGTGGTGGCAAGAGCATCCTGGCACCGGGGGCCACGGTTGGCTTTTTATCCCTCTCAGGTGAAGCAGGACCCAGAGGGGGGAGAGCAGGAGTGAAACACCACTGTCCAACTGCTGCAGCTGTTGCTGCTTCCTCTCCTCCGACGATGTCGTGTCAGAGGGTGGTGGCAAGAGCATCCTGGCATCGGGGGCCACAGTCAGCTTTTTATCCCTCCCCGGGCGAAGGAGGACCAAGAGGGGGGAGGGCGGGAGCAAAACTCCACTGCCCAACGGCTGCAGCTGTTGCCGCTTCCTCTCCTCTGGCGAGTTCAGGCCAGAGGATGGCAGTGAGAGTGTCCAGGCATCGGGGGCCATGGTCAGCTTTTTATCCCTTCCCAGGCAAAGCAGGACCCAGAGGGGGGAGGGCGAGAGCCAAACTGCACCACCCAACTGCCACAGCTGTTGCCGCTTCCTCTCCTCTGGCAATGTCGGCCCAGAGGGTGGCGGCAAGAGCGTTGAAAAGATTTCCAGTCTGAAAATCAGAAAAATAATGGTTATTTTTCTTACTTCACTAGATAGTATCAGTGAAACCATTACCTGTGTAACTATTATCTCAAATCCAGTGCAAAATTTGCACTAGATTTTAGGTAGGGATTGTGGAGAAATGTTTCCAGTTCTCCTTTTAATACTAATTCTGCATTTTTTTGAAACGAAAAGCTAAACAGATCTATTTAGTTGTCTCTTGAAAATCATGCTCCATCAGAAATTGAAGGGAGTTTTGCAGTAAATGCTGCTCCCCTCCAAAGTACATAGACGGAATGCATACATCAAAGAAAAATGCAGAGAAAAATGCAAATTTTGGTGATTTAAAAAAATCATTATAATAGCAATGGGATTGTCAAATATTATGTGCAAATGCATCTTTTGGAGAAAAGCACATTGTATACAATTTTCTTAGGAATGTAAAACAAAATAATTCCTAAAAAGCAATTACTGATTTGAATATAGGACAGAAAAATTGCAAACTGAGAAAAACTAGAATTGCCTGATTTATAAAAACCTAGCTGTAGAACCACCAACAACAAAACTAGAAAATGATATAGAACCAGCTGAAAATGTGCTCAGTCACTTTTTATGATATACTAGCAGATTTTGCCCGGCGATGCCGGGCATTTTAAAAATGTGTTGGATAGTTAAGGGTTTTGTTTGTTTTCCTGAACAAATGGTGCTGGGCTGTGTTTAATGGTTTGAAAGGTTTTGTGATTTTGTGACTTCGAGGCGCTGTGTCCGCCTGAGGTGGACTTGCGCTCTCAGTGTGTGTTTAATTTTTATTTTTTGTGCGCCGGCTTCCTCAGTGCCGGGCTCTTTAAATTTGGTTTTGGATAGTCAAGGGTTTCATTTGTTTTCTTGAACAAATGTTGCTGGGCTGTGTTAAATGGTTTTGAAAGGTTTTGTGATTTTGTGGCTTTGAGGTGCTGTGTCTGCCTGTGGCGGACTTGTGCTCCCAGTGTTTGTTTAATTTTTATTTTTTGTGTGCCGGCTTCCTTAGTGTCAGGCTCTTGAAATTTGGTTTTTGATGGATTTTGATTTTTGTTCATGCAAATTTTATTTTGATTTATTTAATTTATTTATTTTTAATTTAAAATTTAATTTTGTTGTTTTATTTTTTGGTTTGGTGTTTTGTTTTGTTTTGGAGTGAAAAGTGATTTATGATTTTTTTTGGTATTTTTTGAGAGTAGTGTGTATATTTTTGAATGTTGTGCTAACTTATTTTATGAATTTTTGAATTTGGAATTTATCTTTGCAGTGGCAATGTTTTTGGAAGTCTTTTCTCTTGTGGCCTCTGGGTGGGGGTGGTGAGCTTTGCTTCCTCTCTACCATTCTCCTCTTCTGTTCTCTGGGTGTCGCTTCCGGTAAGTGTTGCTTTCTTTCTTAGCTCATTCGAGTTCCTATCGCCATGAAGTCAAGACGTCTTCATGGTAAGCTCTCTGATTTATTTATTTATTTATTGGGGGCGTTGAGTTTTTGTTGGGGGGGGTCTGTTGTTTTTTGTTGCGTGTGTTTTGTGGATGTGTTGGTGTTTATTTTTTAATGTTAGGTTTTGTTTTTGACTGGTTTTATTGTTTTTTGGTTCGTGTTTTGGTGCGTCCGTTTTTTTTGGGGGGGAGGCTTTCATTCCCACGGGCCATGCTGGGTGGCCTGTGGGAAGGAAAGGCACTGGCGGCGGGGGTGCCTTTTGTTCCCACGGGCCATGCTGGGTGGCCCATGGGAAGGAAGGGCACTGGCGGCGGGGGTGCCTTTGGTTCCCATGGGCCATGCTGGGTGGCCCGTGAGAAGGAAGGGCACTGGCAGCGGGGGTGCCTTTTGATCCCACGGGCCATGCTGGGTTGCCCATGGGAAGGAAGGGCACTGGCGGTGGGGGTGCCATTTGTTCCCACGGGCCATACTGGATGGCCCGTGGGAAGGAAGCGGAGCGGCGGCTTTTTTTTTTAAAAAAATTCATTTTTAGTGCGCTGGCTGCCTCAGCGTTCTGCACGCTAATGGCATGCAGGGCGCTGGGTCTTGTAGTTTTGCCTGCGCGTGTTTGGGTACAGCAGCGGGTTTTTTTCTTTGGCTTCCTTTTGATTGGCTGCGGCCGGTTTTCGAATGTTCCTTTTGCCTGCACTGTGCAGCCTGATTGGCTCTGGTGCAGCATGGCGCAAGGTACTTTGGGGCTTGAAGTTCTTTTTTTTTGTTCGCGACTAGGGGGCCTTTGCCCCTGGGTCGAAAATTTCAATCTGACAGTTACCTGCGAACCCAGTTTGGGCGAGTGCAGGAAGGCTCGGACGGGGCTTGTGGGGACCGGTGAAACATCCTTTGTTACATTCCAATGGTTAATGCATCATTTTATAGGTATAGATCTTTGTCCTTCATTGATCTTTATGTAAAAGCATATACTGTAGCTGGAACCCAAAGGCAGGCTATTTTAGCTGCTGCTGAAGCACATTTTGTCAAAGCAAAGGGAAGCCAGGAAAACCTGAATCCTGATAGCTTTACTTCTGTACTGTTGCCATTGTCAGCATGCACTTCCCTTTCTTTCACCATCAAAACATTAGGGTTGCTCTCAACCAGTTATGCCATTTATATCTCTGTACTGGAATAAGGCATGCTCTACTTAGATTGTTTTGCTCATTTGGGTAGTATGCCTAGAAATTCAGGAGTGGAGCCTGATATATGTATATGGGGACTTGGATAACACCATTTGTAATCACAAAGCAATAATTTTACAGCATGGGAAAACCTTTCAGCTATACTAAAAGGAAGTTTCAGAGTAAAAAGAAAAGGTTTCTCACTTAATCAAAATGTACGAAACAATAGTGTGGACATTTCCTGTTTTTATAGAAATTGGAGCGCAGATGGCTTTCTGAGCAGCAATAACATGTACCTGTTGAAAATGCAAGAAGTCAAGACAGGGTCACATTGTCCAGCTGCTAGTAAAGGGTTGGCTAAGTGTTAAAATATTGACAGCTTGTTACATAGAATTCAAGAGAGATGAGGAGTTAACATTAGGATGAATTTTGGAAACTTTAAAAAGTTTGTTTAGGGTATAGTATTCTTGGAAATTTTCCTTTATCTCTGCTTATGATGTATTATTTATATCTTCACCAGCATGTGCTTTTTGCCTTTGTAAGGTTTATATGGAGCACAGCAGAAGTAGCCACTTCCCAGCTGGTGGGAGAAATGACTGTGCTCTATATTATACCATCCCCAGAGTGCACATATGCTGGGATGGGTTAAAATGCAGTAGGGCAACTTGTTGAACTTCCTTGATGAGGTCTCAAAATGGGGCAAGTTGCAGTGAAGTAGCTCAACTGCTGTGTGCACATGATTGGATCAATCCACCCCAACATGCCTTAAAGAGCAGGTTATATGGCTGTGTAGTCTATTTTTATCAAAAGATGACAGATTACACAAACAATAGTTGCCATGTCTCAGGGTGTGACTAACAGTTTCAGGGTTTCAGACTCCTTCTCAAGGCTACCAGGGAAAAGGAGTAAAAACACTTTAACAACCGTCGCAGGGTCTTGAGAGGCACTGGTTGTGGCAGAGTGCTGTGTGTGTTGTAGTCCACCACAACTCTATTATTTACAGCCTCAGCCACCTCTCCCAAAGACCCAGGGTTGTTAACTCACCAAGTCGCAGGGAGTGTGGTTGTTTCAATAGTAGCGTGGATGTAGCAGTAGCAATGTAGTTGAAGCAGAGAGCAGAGTGCCAAAGCTATGCCCAAGTAGATGCCAACTCAGAAAAGTTGTAAAAGTACCAAAAGAGAACTTTTATTTTTCCATTTTATAACTCATCAGGCAAAGCATTTAACCTGAAAAGGGAAAACAGTTCATGTTCCTGTAAAGAAGAAAATCCCATTACCCAAAGTCCATCAGTGCATGAAATGGCAAAGTATCAGCAATGTCCATAAAATGGCATAGCCCAGGGAAATCCAGCAAAGGCCAGACAAGTCCAGGCAAGGCTTTGCCAATAATCCATCAGCATTCAGGCAGGGAAATCAATGTGCAAGTATTCTAGCCCCGACAGGGCTCATCCTGCCATTTCCTCCTTTTCAGGATTTGGTTCAGCCAACGAGATGGTAACATGCCACTGGACGACTGTCTGGTGGTGTGGCTTTGCCTCCCTCTCCCGGGCAAGGCAGAAGTTATGCACGCCCGTGGGTGTGCTGAGCTGGGAGAGGGGAGGAGCTTGCCCAATTATGGGCTTGTCCTCCCTGATCCCAGCTCAGTTGGAGCAAAGTAGGCGAGCGAAAGCCCACCTGCCCTCCCTCGAAACAGCAGTGTGGGATTAGCTGGTTGCTTCAGGGCTGAATTTTTGCACACATCCCTGATTGGCTGTGGGATGGTGGTGTTTTTGCCCAATTCACACTGGTGCGGACTGGGGTAATTGGCTTGGCGGTTTTATTTCTGGTCACTTGGCAGGTAGCGTGTAGTTAAATGAGAGGTGAAGGCCTAATATTATTCGGAGTGACCTTGGGCATGTCTGTTGGCCAGAAGCTGGAAAACCTTTGGCTTCTGCTTCCAGGTTAAGGGCATACTCAGGGGTTGAGGGAAGTGCTGTCCGACTACAGCCTTGAGGCTTGAGAACAGCACTTACCATTATACCTGAATGGTGAACCGGGATGGGGACTGTTAAAGAACAGGATGATCTTGGCAAGCCAGTATTCACCTGGACGTGAGTGGAGCAGGTAAAGTGATCACCTTGGCTCCATCACTTGGAATCGTGCTACTCAGCCCCTGCCGCAGGCAACCAATTAGTTTGAAGTTTACTTTAATAAAGTGGCCCTGAATTTAAATCCAACACTGTGTCTGTCTCATTATTCCGGGGGCTGGGGGGGCAAAGTCTTTCAGCAGTTCATTAGAGAACTGATCTGAGGTGCAAAAACCCTTGGTTTATAAAGGCAAAATTAATATTTTTTCCTCCCCCTACGAATGTATTAGGTAATAAGGTTTCATCATGGAAAAGTCCCTGGTTCCTACAGGTGTCTCCCTCCCTCCCCTTGGGAATTTGTTGGGTAATGGAACATTTTAGGTAATGGAGAAGCACCTGGTTTCTCACAGGTGTGGGTCCCATCATTCCTTTCTCCCTACGTCTGCTTTCTCCCCTTCCACCTCATATGTCATGGGCCACAAAAGGGGAAAGGCTGAGAAAGGGTTGAAAAGTTCCCTTCCTCCTTCGTCATTTCTGGTTGAAAAACACCTGCTGGTTACTTTCTGTCTCAGGAATGCAAAGCATGAGAATACACAGACAGAAAGGAATGCACAAGCACAGGGTGGTTTCTCAACCTTTTCAAACCTAAGAAAACAACTAAGTGATTAACTATCAACTTATCTTTACTTCTGAGCAAGTGAACTAAATACACACAATTCTACTTTCTAACTCTAAGACAAATTAAACCTATAACTACTTTACTAACATTCTATCTTATGTCATCCTAAGATACTATACATTTTAACTGAACTTCTATACAGTTTGTTTAATGCATACACACAGAGAGAATGCAAGCGCGGCGCCAAAATGGCCGCCACGCTCTTTGCAGGCCCCCCCCACCGGACGAAGGCATCCAGGTAGTTAGGGGCGTGGCCAGCTCCCTTATAAAAGGGGTGGCCACGAGGCAGCCGATCTGCCATTTTGCGAAGCGACGGAGCGGAGAAGTTTTTCCCTCCTACCTCCGTCGCTTGTCCACCTGAGCCTCTTGGCTGCTGATTCTCGCCTTTTAGGCTTCTCATTGACCAGCTGCAATGCCCTCGAAGAAGAAGGCGACTGCGAACGCGGCTCGTTCCGCGCGGAGGCGCACTCCGGGTCGGAGGACCGCGGCTGCGCCTCCCCAGCAGCCTCCTCTGCCCGAACCCACCGGGACCGGTGGGATGGGGTTAATTCCCCTTTGGCCGGAGGCTGGGGGTCCGCGTGCGGGCACAGTAGGGGCTGCGGCTCGCGGCCCGCGAGCGGCGGCCGCCGCTGCTGGCGTCACCCATTCTGCTGGGCCTTCCTCCGTTGGGGCGCAGCTTAATGCGGGGGCTTCCAGCCTTGGGGGGTGGGGTGGCCCCCTTCCATGGCAGGGTTCTTCCCCGGCCCTACCGGGCCCGGGCTTTGGATCGTGGCCCTATTCCGGCCCCGGGGTACAGGGACCTGTGCCGACGCCTGTAGTTAGTGGGCCGGCTGGCCCTTTACCCCCCCCCCCCTTGGTTTAGGTGGCTATGTCAGCGTGGAGGCCCTCCTGGCCCGCGTTGCGGCCCTTGAGGCATCCCTGGCCTGGGTTAGTCACCCTGGGGCCCTTTTTGTGGGGCTGGTCGGTCCATCGTCTGCTGGGCAGCGGCAGGCGGTGGGATGGGTTGAGCTGCCTGAGTCGCGTGGCCCGGCTTCGGCCACTGCCCCGCAGCTCCCCAATCAACAGGCCGGTGCTGATCAAGCCCCGTCGACGAGCTCTAGGGCTCCGATGCTCCCAGTGGGTCGGAACCCCCGGTGGGGGCGGCCCATGGGGGCGCAGCATGTGAGTATGCGGTCCAAAATAGTGCACAAACACACATGGCCATGTTGGGGGGGGCTTTTCAATGGCCTTGGCCTCGCACGGGCAGGGCGGTGGTCCATTCACCGACGCCCCACCCGGTGACTTCAACTATCACCCTGGCCCCCGGGGTAGGGGGTCCTTCTTACCCGGTCGGGAATTTTCTAGGGGTGACCGGGTTAGTCCAGGCTCCTCCACAGATGCCGCAGTTTCCACCGTGCCTGTGTTGGCTTTGCCGACGGCAGGGTATACTTTGCCATTGGGGGACCATTTGGCACAGGCCACCAGAGAGAAGATCTGGCGGGGGGAGTATGTGGACATCTTCTCCCTCCTTAACAGAGAGCCCACCAAGGAAGAGAGGGAGGGGCAAGATGAGAAGGATAAGGAGCAAGCGCGTCGTCGCAAGCCACCACGTACGTGGGCCAATTGGTTGCCGGCCTACCTCATCTACATGGCGGTATACCTCAGGGCCCGGCCTGATTTGGCGATTCCGATGGTCCAGTATTTGGACAACATTTACCGGGCGATGGTTGACTTCCCGGGCCCGTCGTGGTTGGCTTACGACGAGGAATTCCGTATGCGGATTCCCCTCCACCTGGAGATGAGGTGGGACGAGCCCTGCCAGCGGCTGTGGCTGCTGTACATGACTCCCACGCGCCCTGCGCCCGGGGAAAGATACCATTGTGGACATGCGGTCCAGTGAGTGGCCCCAGCACAGGCTCCCCGCCAGGTGGCGGGGCAGGGGGTTCCAGCCCGCCTGCTGTGTTGGACTTTCTCATCCAATGGTTCCTGCAACAGGAAGAACTGCAAGTACAGACATGGTTGTCCCTCCTGCGCTGGCCCCCATGCGGCCTCTGCCTGTCCCAGGCCTGGGGGGATGCGGGGCAGAGGAAGGGGCGGACAGGGGGCTGGCAAAACTGCCGCGGAGGGAGCTGGTTCACCAAAAGGCCCCCTCCCCAATTAATGTGGACATGTTGGAGCGTTGGCTCGCATTGTACCCGAGGGAGGAGGATGCGGTTTACCTTCTTCAAGGCTTTAGACGGGGGTTCCGTATCCCTTTTGTGGGTGACAGGTCCCCCCAGGATGCCCCCAACCTTTTGTCCCTTAGGGGGCTGGAGGAGGTAGCTGCTGCCAGCATTACTAAGGAGGTCGATATGGGCAGGGTTGCCGGCCCATTCCCTACACCCCCGTTCCCCAATCTTAAGGTGTCACCTTTGGGCTTGGTACCCAAAAAATCACCGGGCGAGTTTCGCCTGATTCATCATTTGTCTTATCCAGCCGGCCGATCGGTCAATGATGCTATCCCTGATGACCTTTGCTCAGTCAGGTATACATCTTTTGACCACGCGCTGTGCATGGTGCGCTCATGTGGCCCGGGTGCGCTGTTGGCCAAGTGCGACATTAAGTTGACGTTTCGCCTCTTGCCAGTGCACCCGGGCGATTTTGAGTTGCTGTGTTTCAAGTTCCGGGGTGAATATTACTTTGATAAGGCCATGCCTTTTGGCTGTTCTATATCATGCTCGGCTTTCGAGCGTTTTAGCACGTTCCTACAGTGGGCTTTTGTCCGCAGGTCAGGGTCCCGGTCTGTAGCCCATTACCTGGATGATTTTTTATTCGGGGGTGAACGGGGCTGGGACACGTGCACACGTCTCCTCAACACATTTCAGACGCTAATGGAGGAACTCGGTGTCCCTTTAGCGCCCGAAAAGACCAAGGGCCCATCTACTCAGCTAGTATTTCTGGGGGTGGAGATTGACACGGTAGCGCAGGCTTCTAGGTTACCGGGAGATAAGGTGTCAAGGATTGTGGCCCTTATCTCGGACTTGCTTGCTAAACGCAAGGCGTCCCTGCGGGGACTGCAGGTGCTACACGGTCACCTCAATTTCACTTGCAGGGTGGTCGCACCGGGCAGGGCGTTTGCTCGGCGCTTGTGCGACGCCATGGCAGGCTTATCTAGGCCCCACCATAGGGTTAGACTCACCCGGGGTATCAGGGCAGATATGTTTATCTGGCTCCAGTTCCTGAGGGAGTTCAATGGAGTGTCATTTTGGAGGTCTGACCTCCTGGCTTCCCCTCGCTTTCAGATACAGTCTGATGCTTCAGGGTCCCTGGGTTATGGGATGTACTTCAATGGGAAGTGGGCCTATGGTGGGTGGCCACCAGCCTGGGCAGGCACGGGTCGCCTGCGTGATCTCACGTATCTGGAATTTTTCCCTATCCTGGGGGCTTTGATGCTATGGGGCGAGGAGTGGGCCAACTCGGTTGTCCATTTCTGGTGAGACAATGCGGCCGTTGTCCACATTGTCAACTCACAGACTTCCAAATCGCCCAGGGTCATGGACCTAGTGCGCCAGTTTGTGTTGCGCAGCCTGCGCCTCAACGTCCTCTTCAGGGCCAGGCATGTCCCGGGGGTCAATAATGATATCGCTGACGCTTTGTCCCGCCTGCAGATCTCTCGGTTCCGTGCCTTGGCCCCGGATGCGGAGGAATTTCCCTCGCCACTCCCGGAAGAGATATGGACCATTGGCAAGGAGAGGTGAACTGGGCGATTGGCTTGTCACTGGCGCCACGCACGCGTAAGGCGTATCAACATGCATTCAATTCTTTCAGAGCCTTCTGTATTCAATCCCGGCTTCCAGAAACCTGGCCGATCCCAGTGACCCATGTACTTCAGTTCATGGTTTACCTGCATGCCCAGGGCCTTGCACCTCGCACCATAGCATCTAGGCTGTCAGCATTGGCTTTTATGGCCAAGGTGGGAGGTCATGGGGATAGTACCGCTGACTTCCGTGTGAGACATGTTTTGGAGGGGTGGGGGCGGGAGCGTGGGCGTTGCCCGGACGACCGCCACCCAATTTCCCCAGGGGTTCTTACCCAACTGGCCCGGGGCTGGCCTGGCCTCTGTTTTGATAGATATGAGGCAGCCCTATTTCACGCAGCCACAACGGTGGCATTTTTTGGAGCGCTCCGCATCAGCGAGCTTGTGATGCTGTCTAAGGCGGATGCAAGTCGTAGGGCACTGGAACTCGAGGATGTCTATGTTGCCAAAGACTGGGCTCAGTTGAGGATATGCTCCTCTAAGATGGATCAGCATGGCGTAGGCAGTGGTGTGAGACTGCTACGGTGTTCTTTGGCAGACATCTGTCCGGTTGGTGCCCTACATGAGTTTATTGCACTGCGTGGCACGCACCATGGCCCGTTTTTCTGTCACCAAGATGGGTCTCCCCTTACTAAGTTTCAGTTTTGGAAGGTGACAGGCAAAGCGCTCGCCAGTGTAGGCCTCCTGGGGGCCCGTTACGGCACCCATTCGTTCAGAATAGGGGCGGCCTCCACTGCTGCTGCTTTTGGGTACTCCGGGGCTGAAATACGCAGCATGGGAAGGTGGGGTTCACGGTGTTTTCAATTTTATGTCCGCCCTCTCCCACAGTGAGTACCAGCCTGGTCACCACATCTTTTCTCTCCCTCGTTTTTTCCCTTGACAGACCCTGGGTGTCGTATTACACCGGTGACAGTATGGCTGGTGGGCCATAGCTACGTTCACAGGGCAGCGCGTTACGCTGCGGCGACAGAGTGGGGACCCCGACTTGGACTGGGTGCATACGCAAGTCTCACATGGTATGGTAAGCCAGGGATGTTATGGCGGGAGCTGTTGCCATTCCTTTTTTCAGGTCAGCATGCTGACCCGCCTGACATTCTCATCATACACCTTGGGGGCAATGACTTGGGCCAGGTCACTGGCTTATCGCTAAAGCATGCGATTTGCGGCGACCTCGCCTACTTGCATTACATGTGGCCCGCCACCACCATTGTTTGGTCGGATGTGGTGCCGCGGCACACGTATAGGGGAGGGTTCGACCTCCCGGCCCTTGACCGGGCTAGACGCATGGTGAACAGGGCTGTGGCCCGGTTCATTGTCAGCAGGGGTTGGGGGAGGGTCAGCCCTCACCCCGCCATTAGTCTGCGAAATTATGACCTTTATGCAGGGGATGGGGTCCATCTGTCACGAGGAGGTATGGACCTCCTGTTGGGTGATTGGCGAGCAGGCCTGTTGACCGAGCTGATGGTCTGGGGGGGGGCGTCGAGCCTTCTTTGAAGCCCCTCCGTGTGGCGGGTAGCACTGGTAAGGTAAACATTATGACCCACAGGTATCCGGCAAGTTCGCAATTGACTGGACAACACTAGACAGGCATAAGTTGGTTAAACGTTGTCCGGTCAACGACGAACTAGGCGACGGGGTGATGGCTATAGCTAGACAGCATGCATCACCCCGTGATTTTACGGATACGCATCAGAGGGTGGGGTCATTAGTTAGATATTGACTACAGTCAACAATTTGTTTGTTGTCAACAAACAAATTGATACAAATAGATACATTGTAGCAATTGCCGTTGGCAATTTTGGGTGGTACCTTACCAGTGTTACTTCGGCCTGCTTGCCTTAAGAATTATGATTGGTCAATTACCAATAGAAATTTATAATTTGGACTAGGGCATGAATCAATAAATGTGGCCCAATGCCGTTATCCACTTTTATCAATGTCTGAGTCCTTTATTGGGGGGTGCGCCTGCAATGCAAGCACGGCGCCAAAATGGCTGCCGTGCTCTTTGCGGGCCCCCCCCCCCCACCGGACGAAGGCATCCGGGTAGTTAGGGGCGTGGCCAGCTCCCTTATAAAAGGGGTGGCCACGAGGCAGCCGAGCTGCCATTTTGCGAAGCGACGGAGCGGAGTAGTTTTTCCCCTCCACCCCCTCCCTAGTTAACAGTGTGATATTTTGGTCGCTTCGGGGCCGGGTGGGAATTTTTGGCTGGGACCCATATTGGCTTCCGGGTCCTGGTTTTTTCGCCCATCCCACACTGTTGCTATGGTTTGACATAGGGGTTTTTCTGTTGCTGCTGTTGACTTTGGTCACATGGGCGGGTAGCACTGGTAAGGTAAACATTATGACCCACAGGTATCCGGCAAGTTCGCAATTGACTGGACAATAGACAGGCATAAGTTGGTTAAACGTTGTCCGGTCAACGACGAACTAGGCGACGGGGTGATGGCTATAGCTAGACAGCATGCATCACCCCGTGATTTTACGGATACGCGTCAGAGGGTGGGGTCATTAGTTAGATATTGACTACGGTC
Organism: Bradypodion pumilum; assembly: GCA_035047305.1. NCBI lineage: Eukaryota > Metazoa > Chordata > Lepidosauria > Squamata > Chamaeleonidae > Bradypodion > Bradypodion pumilum. Next base: position 244,587,917 of record JAWDJD010000001.1, on the reverse strand, counting down.
AACAATTTGTTTGTTGTCAACAAACAAATTGATACAAATAGATACATTGTAGCAATTGCCGTTGGCAATTTTGGGTGGTACCTTACCAGTGTTACTTCGGCCTGCTTGCCTTAAGAATTATGATTGGTCAATTACCAATAGAAATTTATAATTCGGACTAGGGCATGAATCAATAAATGTGGCCCAATGCCGTTATCCACTTTTATCAGTGTCTGAGTCCTTTATTGGGGGGTGCGCCTGCAAAGAAGTGCAGCATAGGCACTGCATAGCATAGCAGGACCATGACAATCACAGGGTGAAAAGACAGCACCAGTGGTTGCAGAAAACCTTTGAAGTTGCTTCAAAGCCTTAGCTATCAGTTCCATTAAATTACATATAACTGTTAGACTTAATAGTAGTAGTGCTGACAGAGAAGAATGCAGTATTAATGCTGCCCACTGCAAAGGTACTGATACCTTCATGATAGAGGCTGGAAGAGCGACTGGTGATGTTTGTGATATACAGTCAGTGAAACATCGTGCCACTCCCACCCGTCCACCCACCTGGGGCAAGAGAGGGAAGGAGGAGGTGACCAAGATCCCAATTGCCATTTGACATTGCAGAGGCCCAGATGGAGGTCAGTAAAACATCATGCCACCTCCTCTCCACCCACCCACCTGGGGCAAGCATACTTATCTGTCATGCTGATTTATCACTCTGGGCCTCTGTGTCTTCATGCCTTGACATCTCACTCCTATGTCTGATGAAGTGGACTTGATCCACTAAAGCTCACATTAAAAATATAGTAGTTAGTCTTTAAAGTGCTGCAGCGTTTTTGGTTTTTGTTTGTTTGTTTGTTTGTTTGTTTTGGGTTTTTTTCTGATATGCCATCAGCATTCAGGCACTTCTAATTAGTGAATTACTGCTTGAACAACATTGAACTTCGAAAAATAAGACATAGATAACATCTCTCAGAATGTGTATATATATTTTTGCACCCTCTGTATATTCATCCTTGTTTCTTGTTTAAATCTGTTTTTCTCCCCAGAGCACAGTTTGTTCCACTTTACTTTTTCTTTTAAGCAAAGTAACCTTTACAGAACAACCTGAAGAACATAGGTTGCTCCAGAAGGTAACTGGAATCAAGTACAATAACTGGAATGTGTATGAACAATAGACTTATGGTTAAATGCCAGTTTTAACTATGTTGGGACGAAGAGATCTTGCACAACCAATTCAGTCAGCAAGATGCTAGTTAGAGGGAAAACTGGTCGGAGAATCAGAAAAGATATATTCATTGCTTGAGCAAAGCAGATGGTAAATAGACAAGGGGCTTTACTTTGAAATGTGACTGTCTCCACAGCTTTCAAAGGTTGTTTCCAGTGGAAGGTTCACAGTCAGGGAAAGCAGTTGCATTGGACCGTTTGGAAAACACTAGATGAAAAACAGAGGAATCCAACATATGTCCCCCAGCAAGGTAGAGAAAACAGAAGGAGTGGGTGTCAGAAGACGGCAATTATTTGCTAGTGGCCTTCAGGGACCATATGCTTTGAGGCAGGGAAAGAAAAGTGAATCTTCTAAAAAGGTTGTAGAAGAGGGGGTGGAAATAGAAGTTTGGAATTTATCTTTATAATTTCTCCAAATAGCTGTTGAGGCTCCTCGATGAGACACTTTGTTTAGACTGACCAAGTTCCCATGTCAAGGAAACTTCTGGATGTCTTTTCCTATTTGGTTTTTATTTTTCACTTCTTTTTCCTTTTGTGCAGGAGAATTCCAAATTCTCAATAGCTTTTCAGGGTCTTTTGCCCCGAAAAATATACTATGTTTGTGCAGGAATTATAATAATTCTCTATAGTTTTGGGTTTCTTCCAGAAAAAAATTTGCACAGAGAAATCTTGCCATGAGAAACACCCCCCCCCCCCTGGTTTCTTACCTAAAGCAACAGGCTACGAGATTCATATCCCTAATGGAGGCACACTCCTTTGGGCATACATGCAATGAAGAAATAAGGACAGGCTCTTCCTCAAACCTCTTAGCATTAAAGAAAAAAAAGGTCTTGAAGCTATAAATGTGATAGAGAAAACAATACAAAGCAAAACATTTTTCTAAGCTTTCTATTTTTTATGTATCAAGGCATTCTTCTTCTTTCTTGCTTCCTCTTTTACCCCATCAGGTGTAATGGGGAGATGTAGTGAGATGTAATCAGAACATTACACAATTTACCTATAAAATTATGGACATATATGAAATATAGGTAAAAAATTAAAATAAATTGTTAAAATGGTTAGACTATTGTTGACTAGAAGCAGGATTCACGTATAAAAGCTGCATTTATCCACATTCACAGATAATTTGTTCTGTAACCAAGTTTGACTTGATTATTGTTTGATCTCCCCACTCCACTTCCAAAAACTCCAGCTGGAATCTTGTCCCAATGAGACACAGTCTTTAGCATCCATCCATCTTGTACGGTGTGTTGTTGTTTTTTGCTCTCGTTAGGTTTATCCTAGCCTATCCTGGTTTTTAATGTTTGGAGCTTAAGAGGTGTGCAGAAAACTTTACCTCAATTTTAGCTATCATCCAGGGGGTTAGTGTCTATAAATTGGGCAGGGATGGTGCTCTGTTACCTTATTTCATTTGTTATCTGCTAGCACCTATTGACTTCTGAAGGGTCAATAAAGGTAAAGGTAAAGGTAAAGGTTTCCCTTGCTCGAATGCCAGCCATATCCGACTCTAGGGTGCAGTGCTCATCTCTGTTTCAAAGCCGAAGAGCCAGCGCTGTCTGCTTCTGCAGACGTTTCCATGGTCATGTGGCAGGCATGACTAGACACCGGAGCGCACGGAACGCTGTTAATGGTCAATGCCAACCAAAAATAGACTCCTGGCCTATGTCAGATAAGAGGGAGTATTTATTCACACAAAACATAGATGAAATGTGAAATAAAGTACAACAAGATGTATGATGCCTTTCAACAGTTGGTTTTCAAAGAGGATTAGATAAATTAATGGAGGTTAGCATCATCAACGGTGATGTGCCAGGATGACCATATAGCATCTTCAATGCGAGATACAGCTCAAGTATCCATTCTTGGGGAGCATGAGATGGAGCATGCCAATGCACTTAGGCTTTTCTGTGGAGCTCCCATAGGCAGTTGCTCAGCCACTGCACAAACACAGTGTTGAAACAGATAGGTCTTGAATGTGCTCTGGCATAAATCTTCTCATATTGGGTAGTTAGACAGATTTACAGGAAATGCAGTATTTTGTTTCCTGATGGAATTTCAGTTTTCTCCATGCAGAGGTGGATTTATGAGCTTGAGTAAGGCAAGACTAATGCAAGGGAGTTGTCATTATGGAGATAACCTGTCCCCCCACCAAAGATTAGTGCTCTTGGGAGAGCATGGTTTGTTATGAAGCCAGTTGTCTGCCAGCATGGAGAACAGTGAGAGGAACTTTAGATCTTGTCGCTTGCCTAAAGATCTGGCTCATCAAGCAATAACAAATTGATTTGATTTCCCCCATATCTATTTCTTCCTTTCTGTCACTGTAAGATGTTAACACTGTATTATACTCTCTGGACTCAGGTTAAAATAAGTAATTTCCTCATATGGATTTTTATAGTTCTGATCTAAATACAGTGCTATGAAGATGTAAAATCTAGCTGAGTTTACATATTTAAGACCTTTAGCTGAAAACCAACAATATGATAGACCTACATTAGTCAGATTAATAGAGAGATATATATAATAAAAACTTGCTAACCCACAAACCACCAGCAGGTTATACAAAAGCTGATAAATTATTCAGTGGAATAATGAGTCAAACATATTATTTAATGTATACTTGGAGGTCAAATTAGTGCCAGTAATTTTCCATTGCATTATTGTGTTTGAGAATCTATTAGAAACCCTTCTTGCAGCAGTAATGGCCTCTGTTAACTCATTTTGTTGCATTAGCAATAACACAACCTTTGTCCCACAGAAGGCCAGTAAGCTAATCTTTTCAGCAACCTTTCAACTAATTTATAAGCTATTATGATGACATTTTCCTAGCATGATTAGAATGGAGATGGGAACTTAGTAAAACTCTGCCAGAAAAGAAAAGAGTGGTATATGTGTTGGATCTCAGTACAGCAGGTGTTCTCAATGTTTTCTCACCAGGGGCTAGACCCGCTCCCGATGCTTCCCCCCAGGGGCTGGAGGCATGTCTGGTCCCAGGACTTACGTGTCCATCGTCATCAGCAGCATGTGGCGGTGACACTTTCTTTCTGCTGTTTTGGGAAAGGCTTTGCTGGTCCCCAGGGCTGCAGAAGGCTTTGCGGAGCTCAATCACAGCAGTTTGAGAATTTTTCACTGTTTCTGTCATTTGAAATTTGTGCCGATAAGAGAGGTCCCTTGCCCCACGCCACTGCTTTGTCCTCAACAGCCCTGCTCAACTCCTTTAAACTCAGCCCTGTGGTTTCCCTTAAGGAATCAATCCATCTTGTATTTTCTTTTCCTCTTTTCCTGCTACCTCCAACTTTTCCTAGCATTGTTTTTGCCAGAGATCTAGCTTCTCATGATGCACCTAAGGTAGGACAGCCTCAATAATTCAGGCTTGATTTGCTCCAGGAACTACTCTGGAAGTCCACAAAGGTTTCTACAAAGTTCTCCTCCAGCAGGATGTTTCAAATGAATCATTTCCCCCTCTCAGTTTTCTTTCTTTCTTTATTACATTGCTATACTGCCCATTTGAGTGGCATCCCACTCCAGCTTACTGTCCAGCTTTCATAGTGATGGGAAATACAAGAATGTGAATGATTTTGTTCTTGATCTCCATACACTTGATGATCTTTTCTAATTTCTTCATAACTGTCCTTCCAAATCTCATTCTTCTTTGGATTTCTTGGTTGCTTGGATTGATGATTGAACCAAGATATACAAATTGTTTCACCCTTTTAATTTCTCCATTATAAGAACATAAGAACAGCCTTGCTGGAACAGGCCACAGCCCATCCAGCCCAACATTCTGTCTCACACAGTGGCTCCCCATTTGCTTCAGGGTATTTCCAAGCAGATGCCTTCACCTGTTTAGGATTCCCTGGAAATGGCATTGAGAGATGTCCTGCCTATCTCTCCAACCCGGAGGTTGTCCTTAGGTATCCATAATTATAGCCATTGATAACCTTGTCCTCCATGAACTTGTCTAATCCTTTCTTAAAGCTGTCAAGACTGACAGCTGTCACCACTTCTTCTGGCAGAGAGTTCCATAGACCAGTGATCCGCTGGGTGAAAAAGTACTTTCTCTTATTTGTTTGAGATCTAGTACCCAAAGGTTTCATGGAGAGCCCCCTAGTTCTAGTGTTGTGCGATAGGGAAAACAGTTTTTCCTTATCTACTTTGTCCACACCGTGCATGATTTTATGAACTTAAATCAGGTCATATTGTGAATGTTAAAATTATGTAGTTTTTCTGTTGACATGATTTTTGTCTTCTTGATGTTCAACTGCAGTCCTGCTTTGGTACTTTCTTTTTTCACTTTCCTTAAAAGTCATTTCAAGTCTTTGCTGCTTTTTAACTGGGAGATGTTACTATCCACCTATCTTCAATTATTGTACACTTATTTATGTATAATTCAAAGAGAAAAGTGTCACCTACTTTCATTTCTAATGTATGTATGCTTTTGTTCATTACTGTGTAGAACCACAAATTGGATGCATGCATCAAAAATCTGTTACTGTATTTTCTTCTCAACTCTGAAGCACTGTCATTCAGACATGGAGGAGAACATAAGAACATAAGAACAGCCTTGCTGGAACAGGTCACAGCCCATGCAGTCCAGCATTCTGTCTCACACAGTAGCTCACTATTTCCTTCAGGGTATTCCCAAGGAGATGCCTTCACCTGCTTAGGATTCCCTGGAAATGGCATTGAGAGATATCCTGCCTATCTCTCCAACCCCGAGGTTGTCCTTAGGTATCCATAATTACAGCCATTGATAACCTTGTCCTCCATGAACTTGTCTAATCCTTTCTTAAAGCTGTCAAGACTGACAGCTGTCACCACTTCCTCTGGCAGAGAGTTCCATAGACCAGTGATCCTCTGGGTGAAAAAGTACTTTCTCTTATTTGTTTGAGAACTAGTACCCAAAAGTTTCATCGAGTGTCCCCTAGTTCTAGTGTTATGCGATCGGGAAAACAGTTTTTCCTTATCTACTTTGTCCACACCGTGCATGATTTTATAAACTTCAATCAGGTCACCTCTTAGACGTCGTTGTTCAAGAGTGAAGAGGCCCAACCATTGCAGCCTCAGATGGTAAGAAAGGTGTTCCAGTCCCCTAATCATTCTGGTTGCCCTCCTCTGCACTTTTTCCAGCTCCATAATATCCTTCTGGAGGTATGGCGACCAGAACTGTACACAGTATTCCAGATGGGGCCTCACCATAGATTTATAAAGAGGCAAAATGACACTTGCTGACTTATTTTCTATACCCTTCCTAATGATCCCTAGCATTGAGTTTGCTTTTTTCACTGCTGAGGCACACTGGGTTGACACCTTCATTGAGTTGTCCACCAGGACACCAAGGTCCCTTTCCTGGTTTGTCGCAGAGAGTTCAGACCCCATCAGTTTATAAATGTAATTGGGGTTCTTTGCCCCAACATGCATCACTCTGCACTTACTAATGTTGAAGCTCATTTGCCACTGTTTTGCCCACTCCCCCAGTGTCAAGAGATCCCTCTGGAGCTCCTCACAATCTCTCACAGTTTTCACTACCCTGTATAATTTAGTGTCGTCAGCAAATTTGGCTACCTTGCTTTTTACTCCTACCTCTAGATCATTTATGAAGAGGTTGAAAAGCAGGGGTGCCAGTACTGAACCTTGGGGGACTCCACTCTTTACTTCCCTCCACTTGGAGAAGTGTCCATTTAGTGCTACCCTCTGTTTCCTGTCCCTTAGCCAGTTGCTGATCCAGGACAAGACCTGTCCCTTTATTCCATGACTGGTAAGTTTATTCAAGAGCCTTTGGTGTGGGACCTTGTCAAAAGCCTTCTGAAAGTCCAGATAAACAATGTCAACTGGATCCCCCTTATCCACATGCTTGTTGACACTCTCAAAAAATTCCAACAGATTAGTGAGGCATGATTTGCCCTTGTAAAAGCCATGTTGGCTCTCCTTTAGCAGCGCCTTCTCTTATATGTGCCTATCTTTTAGGATGGTTTCCATCACTTTACCTGGGACACATGTCAAACTGACAGGTTGGTAATTTCCTGGATCACCCCGGATCCTTTTTTGAAAAAGGAGGAGCAATAAATTTCTACAACACCAGAAGATTGCCTCTAAAGATCAAAGTATCTAGGGATACTTTTCAGGAGAGCTCCAATGGAAAATGCTGGAGGGAGTTTGCAGCCTCCTCCTACATAGGAAGCATGATAGGAAGCACCCTCTTCCTATAGTGCTTACTCTTTGAGATGAAGCCAAAAACATCAAAAGATAAGATTCACATCAGAAATAAAATGTGGATAGTGTACATCCTCAATGATCTATTTTGTATTCCATGCTCCTTAACATATTCTTAAAAGTGATGGGAATTTCTGAAGAGAGTATTCAAAATAACTAAAGCTAGCTTTCAGAGAGCTGGAAATGTAAAGGCAGCAGAACTATGTGTAATTCATGAGTATGAAGTGATTTAGATGATGGCTGAGGTGAGGGAATAACCCCAGCTATGCTTAATGTAATATTTGGGTTCTGAATTATTACCATTCAAGGATCAAAAGTTGGAACAGTTGTGACTATAAATCAACCCTTAAGATAATAGTTTCATACTCGTCAATCCAAACATCCAGTTTTGTATATTTCAATTTTGGTTACCTTTTGGTAAAGTGGGAGCAAGGGGGGTTTGAATCAAGTGTGCTGACTTAAATATGAATTTATTTGGACATCTTATGTCCTTTATCTTTCTGTTGCTATTAGGACTGGGCAGGTGAAAGCTGTAATGAACTGCGACAAGTATGAGGTATTTCTGTTTCAGAAAAAATAGGGCTCTAGTCCTATACATATTTATCTGGAAGAATGCTCCATTAAATACAGAGGGTACCAAAATGTAGAGATGTTTTCTATTTATTACTTTTTGAAGTTGAATTGAATTACACTAGCAATATGTAGTATGTTGTTTGCTTAAAAGAAAAAATGCTAGTATCATCATTAAAAAGGAAGGGGACATAAAGACCCTGAGAGGAATTAAAGGCCATTTAAAAAGCTGAAGACAATCAGGTTGCTTTCTTCTGACTCCTAAATAAATCCATAAATCAATTAATTCTGAGCAGTTATGCGTGCCCCCTCCTGGATTGCCTGAGAGGGTGGATTGCACACGTGGACGGTCGTGCAGCACATGGCCACCTTCTCTGGCTGGTTTTTCCGGCGGGTCTGGGGTCCCCACACCGGGAGTTAAGTCAGAAACACCGCACACACACACACACACACACACACACAGGATCTGGGTGAAGCCGGGCACTCAGCTAGTAGTGGCATAAACATATAGAATCAAATAACTGAGGAAATAATACTTCAGACATGCCATGAAACAACACAATTTACTGAAAAATGCAATGGAGCTAGGAATCATTGTAGACAGTATGAAAAGAGGAGAATTTAACATGAAATAGTTTAACTCAACAAAGGAAGTCACAGTCTTGTGTTTCCAAAACCAAAATGGGGTTCTAATATTAGGAACTTTTGGAAGTCTTTAATTCACATGCCACCATCCCTGGCCTGGAAACAGGTGAATAAAGCAGGACAGATTATTTAAACTTATTTTCCCATCTAAATCCCTGTTTAAAGCATCACCCCATTCATATGTGAGAACCTTTTATATGGAAATGTGTAAATTTCTGAATGTAAAGCTGTGTGAGGCAATGAAGATAATTTCTCTTCAGGAAACCAGGCTGAGGAACTTTAGTATATGAGAACCAAGACACAGGAACAGCCGAAGGATTGGCTTAACATGTCTTTATTGCATGGTGGTCCGGGGGAACATGTGGTAATGGTGGACGAACAGCTCAATATATACAGAGGCTATACATTTGAATGAGGCTCCTCGGTAGCCCATTGGCTACTGTCTGCGTGACGTCATTTCTGGTCACGCCCTTCTTGTCCAGGTGAGGTGGTGGCGGGAATCTTCCCGCGCTGTAGGTATTTGTGGAATTGGAACCATGTGAGCTGGACGCTCGCTATTGCCATCTGGTGGACATTAGCTCACGTCCTAATACAGAAGGTTACAGAGTTACAGCTGGTAGTTATTCTGTCCCCTCTTCGAGTGTTACATTGTTTAAAGGCATACTTTCTTATACACAACATCCCTCCCCCCTAGGATGAGACGAAGTCTCTCATCCAATATGGTTTATTGCAAACGCGTTTTGGGCGCAAGGCTGGCTGGCTTGTCTCGGGGGCGCTATCGCTTCTTTGCTCCCTGGTCTCTTGTCCTGCAATGGGAGAGGGATACTCGTTAGCGACTTGCCGCGGTTCCACGGCTTTTGGGGTAGGGAGGAACTCCATTGTGGGAAAACCGGGGGCACTGGGGGCTAACGCAAAACCCCGCTTCTCGCTTGGATGGGTGGGGGACCACTCCGAACCCCCCCCCCCGGTTTTGTAACTCAAACTCAAAATCATCTACTGGGGAATCTATGGGGGTATCTGTCAGGATATCTACGGGGACAAACTTATTCCCTTCCCCCCGTGGTGGGGACCACCGGCCCCCCTCTCCTCCCCCTTGGGCTGAACGGGTGGGGGAAAACCCTAACGTTGAATCCTTTTCTGCGCTGTCAGCGCCCTGGATTTCGGAGATCCGGCGCCGGAGTTGGTCTGCGTGTCGCCTCCAGAGTAGACCTGTGCTGGTCTCTACGCAATACGACACGGGGTCTGCCCAATGACTACGCCCGGAATCCAGGCTGGCCCTGCACTAGCGTAGTTTCTGCAATGAACCGGGGCGCCTATCTCGAAACTCTTCGTGCCTGCTACCCCGATGTTCCTCCCAGTGTCTTCCACCCTGGCGGGGTCTAGCCTGGTCAGTATCGTAGTCAGCTTCCTGCGCATTAGGAGTTCTGCGGGCGAGTACCCTGACGCTAGGGGGGTTACCCTGTATCCCAGTAAAAACTGACACAACTGCAGGTTTAAATCCCCGGGGCCCATGCGCCTCAGCGCGTCTTTGGTGGTACGCACGAGGCGTTCTACCTGGCCATTTGTCGCCGGGTGGAAAGGTGCGGAGGTGATATGCTGGATGGCGTTGATCTCGGTGAATGCCCTGAACTCAGCGGACGTGAAACAACTAGCGTTATCGCTAATAAGGGTGTCGGGTATGCCGAACGTGCTGAACACCCTCCGCAAATGTTTAACTGTTGTGGCTGAGGAGGTGTTCGCAACCGGAATTACCTCCAACCACTTGGAGTAAGCATCCACTACGAGGAGAAAGAGTGATCCTCTGAAGGGGCCCGCAAAGTCAATGTGCACGCGGGACCACGGCCCCTTTGCCGTGTCCCATTCCCTGTGCGGGAGACGGGCTTCTTCGGGCCGGGAGCTCTGGCAGCTCGCGCAAGTGCCCACCATGTGCTCGATATCGGCGTCCAACTGGGGCCACCAGAAGTAGCTCCTGGCCAACGCCTTGGAGCGGACAATTCCAGGGTGGCTGACGTGCAGCAGTTTGAGCACCCTCGCTCTCAGGGATTCAAGGACAATTACCCGCTGGCCCCACAGGAGGCACCCCCTCTCTAAGGACAATTCTAGCTTTTTCCGAAAAAATGGGGCGAACTCCGTCGCTGGGGGGGACGTTGGCCACCCTTTCTGCACCCAAGAACTAACCAGGGCCAACGTCTTGTCCTTGCCTGTCGCCTTGGCGATCTCTGCGGGCAATACGGGGGGTGAATCCAAGACCTCTATCATGAGCACTTGGTGGTCTTGCTCCACCTCGCACACGTGGCCGCTTGTGTGGGGGAGGGGTGATCTCGACAGGGCGTCCGCGTGGCTTATGTCCTTTCCAGGGCGATACACCAGCGCGTTCTGGTATGCGTTTAAGAAAATGGCCCACCTGAGCATCCTAGGGGACAGGATTTGTGGCGTGGGCTTGTCCGCAGTGAAAATGCCTAGCAGGGGCTTGTGGTCAGTCACGATGGTGAAAGGGCGGCCATAGAGGAAATCGTGGAACTTTTTGGTCCCAGCGATTATTGCTAACGCTTCCCTGTCTGTCTGTGCGTAATTTCGCTCTGCTTGAGACAGGGACCTGGAGTAGAACGCCACCGGGGCCTCCCGCCCGTTTTCCATCACATGGCACAGAACTGCCCCCACCCCCACTGGGGACGCATCACAAATCAGGACTACTGGTCTCTTGGGGTCAAAATGGGTTAATATGGCGTCTGAGGCTAGGAGTTGTTTCAGGTCATTGAATGCTTTCTCCTGGCTCTCGCCCCATTTCCATGCCTCGTCCTTTTTTAGAAGCCTGTGAAGCGGCTCCGCTACCGATGCCTTCCGGGGCAGGAAGGAATGGTAGAAGTTGAGGAGTCCCAGGAACGACTGCAATTCGGGCTTGGAGGTGGGGCGAGGAGCATTTTGAATGGCGGCCACCTTTGATTTGGAGGGTTTGATTCCTGCAGGGGTTACCCTGAAACCCAAGAACTCAACCTCTTTTGCGAAGAAGACACATTTGTCTTTTCGCAGCCTCAACCCCGCCTTTTCGAATATCGTCAGTACTTTGTCTAATCTTTCAGCCAATTCAGATTCGCTCCCCCCCCTTTATCAACACGTCATCAAAGTATGGTAAGACCCCCTCCAGACCCTTTAAGAGGCGTTCCACGAGCGATTGGAAGATACCTGGCGCCGAGTTCACTCCAAACTGTAGGCGCGTGACCTGGAACGCCCCCTTATGAGTGACTATCGTCTGCGCAGCAGCCGCAGCTGGGGTTACCGAGAGCTGCTGGTATGCTTGTGCCAGGTCAAGTTTTGCAAAACACCTCCCCCCATGTAACCTGGCCAACAGGTGGCTGACCACCGGTACCGGATACGCATTTGGGCGTATCGCCTTATTAATGGTGCATTTGTAATCTGCGCATATGCGAACCTCCCCGTTGGCCTTCAGTGCTGTTACAATCGGAGTTTCCCACTCCGCAGAATCAACAGGAACAAGAATCCCCTGGCCCACCAATTTGTCCAGTTCCGCCTCTATCTTGTCATTGAGCGCAAAAGGCACTCTGCGCGGTTTGAGTCTTATTGGGCGGACCTCCGGGTCCAGATCGAACGCAACTGGGGGTCCCTTGAATTTTCCGAGTCCCTTCTTGAACACTTCGGGGTGCGCGTCGCACACCTCTTGTATAGGGTCAGTCCCAACGGCATGCACCCCCCCAATGAACAACCCCAGGGGCTTAAACCATTGAGTCCCGAGAAGGCTACAGCTTCCCCCCTTGAGGACAACCAGGGGAAGTTCCGCGGCGTGCCGCTTGTATTGGACCTTGAATTTTCCAACCCCCAACACCGGAATGCTATTTCCCTGCACGTCCCGCAGCGTAGACCTAAGCGCTTTGAGCCTGGGCCGCACGTTGGGGGAAATTCCCAAAAACTCCCTCTGGGAAATGATTGAATAGGAGGACCCCAAGTCTATTTCCATCCTAACGGGGGCCCCTTGCACCAGTACCTCAACAAAGTAACGGGGGTGTCCTAAGGACACGCTGTGAACTGGAGCGTCGTCGTCACTGCCGTTGGAGATATGGCCCACGCCGTCCTGCTTCCTCGAGGGCCGGGCGCCTTCCTGGAATCTCGGTGGGCGGTCTGTCGAGCCTCTCTGGTCCCCGCACCGCCGTCTGCAAACCTTGGCTATGTGCCCTCGACGTCCACAGTTGTGGCACTCGGACTTCCGGAACGGGCACTTGGCGCGGTCGTGGGCCGCCCCACAGCCATCGCAATGTCGGCCATCCTTCCGCACCTTCCGGACGTCCTCGTCCTCGCTGCTCTCCGTGGAGGATTGTGGCGCTCGCCTGGCCGCGTGCACCGGGCCCGCTGCTTTGTCGGGTTGTGGGGGTCTTTCCCTGAACCCCTTGACTCCGGCCCTCATGGCTTCCGCGGCCTGCGCCGCCTTCACGACCTCGTGCAGCGTTGGGGGCGGCTCCTGGTTCATCAGCTTTCGCTGAACTTCCTCGTCCCACAGGCCACAGAGCATGCGGTCCCTGAGGGCGATTTCCAGGTTCTCCCACTTGCAAGGGCCGGCGGCCAACCGGAGGGCCGCTGCAAAGGCTGCGATGGACTCCCCAGGCGCTTGGACTCTCTTCCAGAACGCGTCTCGAGCCGAAAACATCGAGACCGAGGGCTGGAAGTGGTCGCGCATCGCTTTCAGGAGCTGCTTGACCGACACCTCGCTCACCTACTTCGGCGAAACCAGGTCCACCAATACTCTCATGGCGGCATGTCCCAGCATCCGGGTGAGGATGGCCCTCTTCTTTCCTTCGTCCGTAATGTCGGACACCACCAGCGCGCTTTGGAAGTCCATTTCGAAGAGCTCCCAATCTTCCGGCTTGTTGATGTCGAAACCGGCGTGTGTCTTGATCTCGTGGGGATCCATAATCCCACCTTCGTCGCCAATTTAGTATATGAGAACCAAGACACAGGAACAGCCGAAGGATTGGCTTAACATGTCTTTATTGCATGGTGGTCCGGGGGAACATGTGGTAATGGTGGACAAACAGCTCAATATATACAGAGGCTATACATTTGAATGTGGCTCCTCGGTAGCCCATTGGCTACTGTCTGCGTGACGTCATTTCTGGTCACGCCCTTCTTGTCCAGGTGAGGTGGTGGCGGGAATCTTCTCGCGCTGTAGGTATTTGTGGAATTGGAACCATGTGAGCTGGACGCTCGCTATTGCCATCTGGTGGACATTAGCTCGCGTCCTAATACAGAAGGTTACAGAGTTACAGCTGGTAGTTATTCTGTCCCCTCTTCGAGTGTTACATTGTTTAAAGGCATACTTTCTTATACACAACAGGAACAAAGTTTAATAAAATAATAGTTTTATTATATTGTTGCGTCTGGCCCTCATAAGCAATAGTCCAGACAATGATGAACAGAACAACAGGAGTTTATTTAACAGTCTTTCAGGTTACGCTTACAAGGTGCTCCGAACATAAGATGCTATACGAATCCCATGAAATCAGTCCCTCCAGAATCCAGGGTGATCTTTACCTTTACTAACCACTTGCAACTAAACAGGGCCAAACTTCACAGCAAATTTGAATACCAATCAGGGATCTTCTAATATTAGGTAAAGTTAAAGGTTGTCCTTGCTCGAAAGCCAGTTGTATCCAACTCTAGGGTTCAGTGCTCATCTCTGTTTATAGCCAAAGAGCCAGTGATATTTTCGTGGTATATGGCAGGCATGACTAGACACTGTAGCGCACGGAACACTGTTTACCTTCCCACTGAAGTGGTCCCTATTTATCTACTTGCAATTTCTTGCTTTCGAACTTCTAGGGTGGCAGGAGCTGGGACTGAGATGGGATCTCATTCCATTGTGCAGTACATGGGTCTCAAACTGCCATAGAAGAGGCAATGCCTAAGCTACACTAGAAGTGGTAGCATGTGGAGGAGACCCAGGCTTAGCTCGTCACTGGCTACCTGTGCGGAATGGGTAGTATAGATCCAGTCCAGCCACACCCTAGTTTACCCGTGGGGCTTATATAGTGTCTCTCCGGCGGTGGCTCCTTGATACACAGTAACCACCCACCGGACAATCATAACCAACCAATCATAACATGATATATAAGTATTAACCAGTGAGGAACAGGATCCAAAACTGTAACCAATAACAAAACTCTGATTAGCATAATGAGCGCGCTCAGAGAGGGAGATTTTGTGCCAACTTTAGTTCCTAATTTGGATGGCAGGAAACCACCATTTTCTCTTTGCAAGGCACTGACCACGCAACTTGCAATTCTGCCTTAATACACAACATATATCCATCCTCATAATGAACACAAATCCCCTTTCTCTAAGGGATTGGGAGGTCTTAGTTACTGTAAGTAAACAGATAAATCTTGTTGTCTGGAGGCCACTGTGAGGTGATGATATCTAGTAAGTTATGGGCTGGCAAACCCTCAGAAAAAAGCAGGAAAATGGACATTGAAGCAGCTTCGAATGTGGGGCTGATGTGGGTTAGGAGATAGCAAACAGAAATTATTTCAGAGCATACCTGTCAACCCGCGGCTCCAGAAAAAACGGGACCTGAGCAGATCGCTTGTGCGCAGGTCACTTTCCATGCATGCGTGGAAGCGCTATGCCGCTTGCGCAGCCCCTACGCAAGCGGCATAGCACTTCCACGCATGCGTGGAAAGCGTTTTCCCCTGCTGCCAAATTACGGGTTTTTGGCAGCATGGGGTGGGTTATGACGTCAATCGACATCAAATTCCGTGGTAATCCCAGCCAAATCGGGATGGTTGACAGGTATGTTTCAGAGAAGTGTTTCTGCCCTCTCTTGAAATCCATGTTTTCTAGTTAGGAAGCGAATCTGGAGACCATTTGCTTCAGACTTTCCAAATCTTCTGCTTATTCAATTGTCATATTAACAATCTGTTCCTTCGCAGACAACAAAATGTCTCCCTTGTGCAGGCAGGGTGAGGAGCAGGGAGACTAGGCCTTTTGGAATCCATTTCTAGCAGTGTTCACACAGCATTTAAAAAAAGGGAAGGGAAAAAAATCCTTTTGTTAAGGCTGTGGAGATTTTCAGTAAAATGAAAACAAATTGCTGTAAGTAAACCATTTGTCACACTCTGATTACTTTGCTGCCGCACCGGGGACACCAATTTGTCATGCTAGATCAGGGTGGCAGCAGGCTGAATGTACAAAATGGCAGACTGCCTTCTTCTGGCTGTTGGTTTTTTAAAAGGGAAGAGAACCCCAAACTCTGGCCGCACCCTCAGTTTTGAATTTGTGGCCAGTTCTCATTGGCCATACTTGAGGAAGAAGAGTGTTGTCTCTTCGTTGCCGTTATTGTTGAGGTGATGACAGTTGCCATTCAAAATCAGACTGAACTTTACTTCATATGGAGGTGGTAGATCTTTGCCTAGAGTGTGCCATCTTTAGTGTATGAGAGTCAAGACACAAGGCACAGCCAAAGGCTGGGTTAACTCAGGTTTATTGCATGGTGGACAGAGGGAACATGAGGTAATGGCGGACGAACAGCTCTATATATATGGTAGGAACATATTTGAATGTGGCTCCACGGTAGCCCGTTGGCTACTGGTCCGCGTGACGTCATGGCTGGTCACGCCCTTCTTGTCCAGGTGTAGGTAGCGGCGGGAAGCTTCCCGCGCTGCGGTCTTTGATGGGTTTGAACCAAGAGAGCTTGGACGCTCGCTGCTGCCAGCTGGTGGTCATTAGCTCGCGTCCTATTACAGGGTTTATATGATACAGCTGAAGGTTACATTGTTACTCATCGGCAAGGTTACATTGGTTCAGATACATTGATATCACATGTAGAAGGTTACACTATTAGGACACAACACTCCTCCCCCCTAGGATGAGACGAAGTCTCTCAGCCAAGATGGCTTATTTCGAACACGCTGGGGTCTCGGCGCGGGCTGCCCTGCCCCGGCTTCGCTCCCTCCTCCTTGCTCCCTGGCTTCCTGCCCTGCAATCGGAGAGGATGACTTGTTAGTGGTTTGCCGCGGCTCTGCGGCTTTGTTGGGAGGTGTGTGCTTTGTTTGGGAAGAACCGGGGGCACTGGGGGCTAACGAAAAACCCCTCTTCTCGCTTGGATGGGTGGGGGAACACTCCGAAAAACCCCCCCGGCTAGCAAAATCAAAATCAAAATCGGATTCGGGGGAAGCGGCAGCGGCGGCCGCACACTCCTTTTCCCTCCCCCCGGGCTCGGATAGAACTGGGGTATCAAAAGGATATGAGTCGGGCTCGCTGCTTTCCCCCCTGTCTCCCCCTTGGGCTAAATGGGTGGGGGAGAACCCTATCGCTGAATCCTGTCGCTGTGCCCCACTGGTCGGCCCCTCGCTCACTCGGTGCCTCAGTTGGTCAGCGTGCCTCCTCCAGAGGAGGCCGGTGCTAGTTTCCACCCGATAGGACACTGGCCCCGTCTGTTCTATTATCGTCCCTGGCACCCAGGCTGGGCCTGCGTTGGCATAGTTCCTGCAGTGTACAGGATCGCCTACGCCGAAACCTTTCGAGACCGCTAACCCTATGTTCTTCCCTTTGTCCTCGACCCTCGACGGGTCTAGCCTGGACAAAAGCGTGGTCAGTTTCCTCCGCATCAGCAGCTCAGCCGGCGAGTATCCAGACGCTAAGGGGGTCACTCTATACGCTAATAGAAATTGACAAACTTGGTGATTTAGATCTCCCGAGCCCATGCGCCGCAGCGCATCTTTTGTGGTGCGCACCAACCGTTCCACTTGGCCATTCGTGGCCGGGTGAAACGGCGCGGATGTGACATGCCGAATTGCATTTGCCTCCATGAATGCTGCGAACCCAGCGGACGTGAAACAACTGGCGTTATCGCTGACCAAAGTGTCGGGTAAGCCGAACGTGGAAAAGACCCTCCTTAGCTGGCGAATGGTAGTGGCGGAGGATGTGCTCTTTACCGGAATGACCTCCAGCCACTTTGAGTATGCATCCACCACCAGGAGAAACATGGTTCCCCGGAATGGGCCAGCAAAATCTACGTGCACCCTGGACCACGGTCCCCTTGCTGCGTCCCATTCCCTATGCGGTAGGCGGGCCACCTCCGGTCGAGAGCATTGACATGCCTCACAAGTGCCAACCATCTGCTCTATGTCGGCGTCCAGCTGGGGCCACCAGAAGTAACTCCGGGCCAACGCCTTGGAACGGACGATTCCCGGGTGGCTGACGTGCAACAGCTTTAGCACCTTCGGCCGCAGGGACGTAGGAACCACCACCCGTTGGCCCCACAAAAGGCACCCCCTCTCTAAAGACAATTCTACTCGCTTTCGGAAAAATGGGTCGAATTCCGCGCCTGGGGATGACGCCGGCCACCCCTTCTGCACCCACGAGCATACTTTCCCTAGTGTTCTGTCCTTTCCGGTCGCCCTGGCAATGTCGGCCGGTACTATCGGGGGTGACTCCAAGACCTCTATTAGCAATACCTGGCGGTCTCTTCTTACCCCTGCCTTCTGGTCGTCCGACAAGGGTAATGGCGACCGTGAGAGCGCGTCTGCATGGCTGATTTCCTTCCCTGGCTGGTATTCTAACTCATGTTGATATGCGTTAAGAAAAATAGCCCACCGCAGCATCCTCGGGGACAGGATCTGTGGCGTGGGCTTATTTGCAGTGAAGATTCCTAACAGGGGCTTGTGATCCGTAACGATCTTGAACGGCCGACCATAGAGAAAATCGTGAAATTTCTTGGTTCCCGCTACTATCGCTAGTGCCTCCCTATCGGTCTGTGCGTAATTCCGCTCTGCTTGGGACAGGGACCTTGAATAAAACGCTATCGGGGCCTCCCTTCCGTCGTCTAACACGTGGCAAAGCACCGCCCCCACCCCCACCGGGGATGCATCGCAGACCAAAACTATGGGCCGTTTGGGGTCGAAATGAGTCAGGATTGCCTCGGATGTGAGGAGTTGCTTTAACTCTGTGAACGCTCTTTCTTGCTCGTCACCCCACAGCCATTTTTCCTCTTTTTTAAGTAGCCGATGGAGCGGCTCGGCAACAGACGCCTTCCGAGGAAGGAAGGTATGGTAGAAATTGAGAAGCCCCAGAAATGACTGAAGCTCGGTTTTGGAAGTGGGGCGAGGGGCTTTCTTGATGGCGGCTACCTTAGATTTGGACGGCCTAATTCCCTCGGGCGTGACACGGAACCCTAAAAACTCAACCTCTGTTTCGAAAAATACACATTTGTCTTTTCTCAGTCGCAGCCCCGCTTTCTCGAACGCGGCCAGGACCTTATCCAATCTGTGGGCCAGCTCGGCCTTACTCCCCCCCGTTATCAACACGTCATCAAAATATGGCAACACCCCCTCCAACCCCTTCAGGAGGCGTTCCACTAGCGATTGAAAAATGCCAGGTGCCGAGTTCACGCCGAACTGTAACCTCGACACCTGGAACGCCCCCTTATGTGTGACTATTGTTTGTGCCGCCGCTGTGGCGGGGGTTACCGGGAGTTGCTGGTAGGCCTGTGCTAAATCGAGTTTAGCGAAACACTTTCCCCCATTCAGCCTGGCCAGAAGGTGGCTGACCACTGGCACCGGGTATGCATTAGGGCGGATTGCCTTATTAATGGTACACTTATAATCAGCGCAAATGCGCACCTCCCCGTTAGCCTTCAGTGCTGTTACAATTGGAGTCTCCCACTCCACGGAATCCACAGGAACGAGAATTCCTTGACCCACCAGTTTGTCCAGTTCCGCCTCTATTTTGTCCTTAAGCGCGAACGGTACCCTGCGCGGTTTAAGTCTTATCGGGCGGACCTCCGGGTCTAAGTCGAAGGCTACAGGGGGTCCCTTGAACTTTCCCAGTCCACTTTTAAAAACGGCGGGGTGTGCGTCACACACTGCTTGTATCGGGTCCTCGCCTACTGCATGCACCCCCCCTATGAACAGGCCTAAGGGCTGAAACCACTGTGTTCCGAGGAGGCTACAACTCCCCCCTTTTAGCACCACTAGGGGAAGTTCCGCAGAATGTCTCTTAAAACGAACCCGGAACGTTCCAATCCCCAACACTGGAATGCTGTTCCCCTGAACGTCCCGTAGTGTGGCCCTCAACGCTTTAAGTTTGGGCCGCACGTGGGGGTCGATTTTCAAGAACTCTCTCTGGGGGATTATAGAATAGGAGGACCCCGAGTCAACTTCCATCCTAATAGGGGTCCCTTGTACTAGTACCTCAACAAAGTAATGGGGCTGTCCCGCAGACACGTTGAACACAGGAGCGTCGCCCTCGCTGTCGTCCGAGATGCGGCCCACGCCGTCCTGCTTCCTCGTGGCCCGGGCGCCATCTTTGGACCTCGCTGGACGGTCCGGTCTGGCTGAACGGTCTTGCGACTGTCTCCGGCCCTCTTTCCATTTCCTGCACGCCTTGGCGATGTGCCCCCGACGTCCACAGTTGAAACACTCGGCTTTCCTGAATGGGCACTTCACGCGCTCATGGGCCGCTCCGCAACCATCGCAGCGGCGCCCGCCTCTCCGGACCTTCTGGACCTCCTCGCCATCGCTGCTTTCTGAAGACGATTTCGAGGTCGGTCGGGTTGCATGCACCGACTGACCGGACTTCCCGTGCGACGAGTTTTCCGCTTTGCCGGCCCTCGGACGCCACTCACGCCACTTGTGCATCTCGTCTACTCCAGCATTCGTGGATTCCGCGGCTTCCGCGACCTCTACAACCTCTTCCAGTGTGGGTGGTGGCTCCTTGTTCATCAAGCTGCGCTGTACTTCCTTGTCCTTCAGGCCACACAGCACTCCGTCCCTGAGGGCCATCTCTAGGATGTGGTCCCATTTGCAGGGGGCGGCGGCTACCCTCATAGCCGTTACGAAGGCTTCTACCGACTCGTCCGGCGCTTGAACTCGCCTCCAAAACGCACTCCGAGCGGGAAACATTGCCCTCGAGGGCCGGAAACGCTCACGCAGCATTTTCATGATGTCACCGGCTTTGAAATCGCTCATCTTCTTCGGTGCAAGGATGCCCACCAGCGTCCGCTTGGTTTCCATCCCAAGCATGCGGGTGAGGATGGCCCTCTTCCTTTCCTCGTCGTCTTCTTTGACTTTGAGCTCCACCAGTGCCGCCTGGAAGTCCATCTCAAAAAGCTCCCAGTCTTGCGGTTTGGTGATGTTGAACCCGCTCTGTGTCCTGGCTCCGTGGGGATCCATTATCCCACCTTCGTCGCCAATTTAGTGTATGAGAGTCAAGACACAAGGCACAGCCAAAGGCTGGGTTAACTCAGGTTTATTGCATGGTGGACAGAGGGAACATGAGGTAATGGCGGACGAACAGCTCTATATATATGGTAGGAACATATTTGAATGTGGCTCCACGGTAGCCCGTTGGCTACTGATCCGCGTGACGTCATGGCTGGTCACGCCCTTCTTGTCCAGGTGTAGGTAGCGGCGGGAAGCTTCCCGCGCTGCGGTCTTTGATGGGTTTGAACCAAGAGAGCTTGGACGCTCGCTGCTGCCAGCTGGTGGTCATTAGCTCGCGTCCTATTACAGGGTTTATATGATACAGCTGAAGGTTACATTGTTACTCATCGGCAAGGTTACATTGGTTCAGATACATTGATATCACATGTAGAAGGTTACACTATTAGGACACAACACCATCTTTCCATCACCAAAAAAGAGGACAGATATTCAGTGGTGGGCTTTAAAAAATTTTACTACCAACTCTGTGGGTATGGCCTACTCTGTGGGCATGGCCAGATGTTGGCCATGTTACTTCCTGGGTGTGGCCATGTGACTGGGTGGGTGATTTAGTCATGCCTGCCACATGACTATGAAAACGTCTGCAAACACAAACAGCACTGGCCTTTTGGCTGTAAATGGAGATGAGTACTGCACCCTAGTCAGATATGACTGGCTTTGAACAAGGGCGACCTTTACCTTTACTGACCACTTGCAACTAAACAGGGCCAAACTTCACAGCAAATTTGAATACCAATCAGGGATCTTCAAATATTAGGTAAAGTTAAAGGTTGCCCTTGCTCAAAAGCCAGTTGTATCCAACTCTAGGGTTCAGTGCTCATCTCTGTTTATAGCCAAAGAGCCAGTGATGTTTTCTGTGATCATATGGCAGGCATGACTATACACCGGAGTGCACAGAGCACTGTTTACCTTTCCACTGAAGTGGTCCCTATTTATCTACTTGCAATTTCTTCCTTTTGAACTTCTAGGGTGGCAGGAGCTGGGACTGAGATGGGAGCTCATTCCATTGTGCAGTACTCGGGTCTCAAACTGCTGACCTGCTGCTCTTTCAGTCATCAAGTTCAGCGGCTTAAACACTTGAGCCACTGCAGTTATTATCATTTTTAAAAAGCCATGCTGATTTGTAAACCTATCTGTTATGCAAGCCAACCATTGTGTGTTCAGTGTACTCGATCCACAAAAACTCACATTAAAATACAGCAGTTAGTCTTTAACGTACCACAATTTCGTTTGTTATGGGGGAGCCTAAAGGGGTTTCCCTGGGAGGAGGGAGGGGTGAACGAGAGCCATGGAGCTCCCTGGGCCAGCTGCAGTCCTCGGAGCAGCAGTTAGTCTTTAAGGTGCCACAACGTTTTTGTCTTTTTTGTTTACTTCCTGATATGCTTGAAACACAGACTAACACAGCTACCAATTCAAAACTTTTGAAATGGTAGCCATGTGAGTCTGTGTTTCAAACATATCAGAAAGTAAACAAAACAAAAAAACAAAAACATTGTGGCACCTTAGAGACTAACTGCTGCTCCGAGGTAGACTGGCCCAGGGAGCTGCTCCATGGCCCTCGTTCCCTCCCTCCTCCCAGGGAAACCCCCTCAGCCTGCTCCAGAGCCTCCCCCTCCATCCCTAGGGGTGGGCCTTCATTTATGCAGATGATACAGCAATCATTGCTCTCAGGGAACAATATTTGAGCAAGTAGAGACTAAGCTAGCATTTGTTCTTGATGAACTAGCTCCCTATTTTGACAACAATCACCTGAAACCTAATCCATAAAAAATACAAATGCAGTATGTGCATTCCATTTATGAAATAGGGAAGGAAGAAAGAAGCTGAACATAACTTGAGAGGACACAAATTAAACCTCTGTGACCACCCAAAATACAGTACCTGGGAGTAAAACTGGAATGTGTTTTAAAATATAAACATCATTGTCAGGATATTAAGTAGAACTTATGCACCAGGAACAATCCCATTTGCAAACTTACTAATACCACATAGGGAGCACAGCCTAAAGTTCTCCGTACATCTGCCCTTACCCTGTCTTTCTGTGCTGCACAGTATGGCACATTGGCCTGGTGAAACTCTGCCCATGCTAGGCAAGATAATGTGGCCCTTTATGTAACACGCTGTATAGTTAAAGGCTGTTTATAACCAATGCCTGTTAATAAAACCTTCTCACTCGTGGGTATAATACCTCCAGATGCAAGAAGGCATATAGCAGCAGATGTTGAAAAGAAAAAGAAAGAGGGTGGGAGGGACAGACCCAAGGCATCCAATGTTTGGACTGGAACATCATCTGTTAAGGTTGAAGTCAAGGAAGAGCCGCCTAAAAACAAAGGCATCAATTCCATCTATAGCTGCAACTTATTGAAACTGAACTATGGAAAAGAATATCACCCAGATGCATTCTTGTCAAGTTTTGGATTTGGAAATAAGGGAAATTTCCTGGCAAATAAGGGATACTTGATAGCTATGCTTATCCTGTGCTGCCCTCCAATGGCGACAATAGGGCATTGCAGTCTAATTAATAAGGGATGACGGCAGGAAAGAGGGGAAATTAAGGGGTTTTCCTGGCCAATAAGGGATACTTGACAGCTATGCCCAGATGAGTTATGCAAAATGAAGTAAAGGCCAGCAGCTGGTAATCATCTTGATTATGGGACATGGAAGATGCTGAATAGGCTAACAACTGAAGTGACAAGAAGCAAAACAAGCCTAAAGAGGTGGGGCTATATTGACTATGGTGAACAATGTGGATGTGATGAGAAACAAGACTTTGAACATCTGCTAATCTGTGGTTGCTTGCCTGAACAGTGTGATATCGAGGATCTGTTTGAAGCAAATGACAGAGCTATTCAAATTGCTGAATATTGGAGAGAGTGTAAATATGTAAACATGTTGTTTGTATATGCAATCATTTTAGATGATTAATGTTTTTTTTTAAAAAAAATTATGTTGGCTTTAAATTTAGTGCTTTGGACACATAGAAATAAATACTGGGAAATCTAACACCCAACCTCTTGGCTTGGCGATCAGATACTTTGATGTTCTGGTAGAAATGCAAAGCAAGCCAGCAATAACAGGGCCAAACAACTTTATTAGGCAGTCAGAACATGGGGAGCAATGGTGTAGCACTGCTCAATATATACACTCAGAAATGGATACACTTGGGTGGGAAACGACAGGAAGGGGAGTGGGGTAACTGGGAGGTTATTGGACCGGAGTGAAGACTGTACAGGCTACATAGTTTAGGCGGGAACGCAGTCCCGTGATATTTCAAGACCAAGAAGAAGGAGACAAAATGGAGGATCATCCTGGTCCCAATTATTTCACAAAATGTTACAGCAATAAATGTATTCAAACACAACATTCCTCCCCACTAGGATGGGACAATGTCCCTCAGCCATTGTGGAGGCTTACAAACCCTTTTGGGTCACACTGGTACCTGGCTGTATTCGGATGTCTGAGGTAGACTTGGTTCCATAGAGTGATACCACGTGCTGGGGGCCTGACCTGAACCATTTGTATTATGGGAGCATTGACTCGACTCGGAGTTGGAGCCAGGGAGGGGGCAAACTAGATCAAAACCCCATTTGGATGAAGCAGGAACAGGGGATTGCTTGAAATTAAAACTAGAATCAGGAGGGATAAAACACAACAAAAAGTCCTGCCTTTGAGAACCTTGAGTGGGGGGCGACTCAACAAAAGCTTGCCTCATTTGGGTGGGAGTTGAGGTAGACTCGAATGTAGAAGGATGGGGGGCTTCCTGGGAGAAATCAAAACCCCACTTTTCCCTCGGACAAGTAGGGGAACACTCTGTGAACTCCTGCTGATCCTGTAAATCAAAAGGTACATTTCCATGCTCTGTGCTTGCTGACGGCCTCCAAAGGAATTGGGGATGACTTGAATTAAAGAGCTGGGAATCATGGCTGACTGCCAATCTGCTTACCTCGCATCCCCCTGGGTATAAACGGGTGGGGGAGGACCCTAATGTGGAATTTCTGTATGAAGAATCACCTGGTACCTCTTGAAACTCTGTGACCCTATGCCTGAGCTGGTCGGCGTGGCACCACCATATCAAACCAGGACCTGTTTTGACATGATAGGACACTGGTCCCATCTGTTCCACCACAATGCCTAGAATCCAAGCTGGGCCTTTTTGTGAGCAATTTCAACATTAACACCCCTATCCTCCACCCTGGAAGGATCCAACCAGTCAAGCAATGACACCGGCCTCCTGAGCATTAAGAGTTCAGCTGGTGACAGCCCTGATGCCAGGGGCATTGTCCGGTAGCACATGAGGAATTGGCAAAGTTGTACCTCAATGTCCCCCTCACCCATGTGGCAAAGTGCCTCTTTTGTAGTGTGAACCTGATGTTCCACCTGACCTTTGGTGGCAGGGTGGAAAGGGGCAGAAGTTACATGCCGAATGGCGTTCCTTTCCAGGAATGCCTGAAATTCGCCAGAGGTGAACGTTGTGGCGTTGTCGGATACTAGTACGTCCGGCAATCCTAAACAACTGAACAACCTCTGGAGCTGTTTGATAGTGACTGCAGAAGATGTACTAGGCATAGGAATTACCTCCAGCCATTTAGAGAATGAGTTGACCACCAATAAGAAAAGCGTGCACTGAAAAGGGCCTGCAAAATCGAAATAAATCTGTGACCAAGGGCCACGGGCAGTGTCCCATTCCCTGGTGGGAAGCCGGGACTCCTCAGGTCGGGAACTCTGGCAGCTGCGACAAGTGCCTACCAATTGCTCATTGTCCCGGTCTACCTGAGGCCACCAGAAAAAACTCCTGGCCAATGCCTTTGAGTGCACTATACCAGGGTGACTAATGTGTAGAAGCCTCAGCACCTTAGAGCGTAATGCAATAGGAACAACCACCCTTTGGCCCCAAAGGAGGCAACATCTCTCGAGTAAAAGCTCGAACCAGCATAACAGGGCTAAACAACTTTATTAGGCAATCATGGGGAGCAATGGCGCAGCACTGCTCAATATATACACTCAGAAATGGATACATTTGGGCAGAAAATGACAGGAAGGGGAGTGGGGTAACTGGGAGGTTATTAGACCGGAGTGAAGACTGTACAGGCTACATAGTTTAGGCGGGAATGCAGTCCCGCGATATTTCAAGATCAAAGGTTTTAGATCAAAAATAATTTCAAAAATAAACTACACACCCACAAATACAGCAAAGTAATGGCAAAGAGTTTAAAGGTTTAGAACTGTTTAAAAAGGCTTTGTCTGTCTGATGTTGATGGATTGCATCATACCTTGTTAAGCTAATGGAGAAGGAATGTAAGGAAGCATTGGTCCAGTGCACATTTCACAACAGAAATGATCAAGTCATCTGCTGGAACAGTATTTGCAGTGTTGCATGCTTGGGATTTGGAGGACAGGTCTAGCCTGGCAACATGATCCCTTAAGATGAAACATATGTTTGGCCTAGACAGGACAGCTAATCATTGTTATCTAAATAGGTACATGAACCCAGATTTTCCTTGGCTCAAATACAGCATGTTAACCACACCAGACTTGGACAGCTTACTGTTCCAAGAATGTCAACTGATCTGAATAATTTTAAGAATTATGCTATGCTGCATTGTGTGATATATAAAATGGATCGGCAGCATTTCCTGTATCTTTGAGTCTCCCTGTAGAGTGTGACTAAGTCATGTGGGTTCTCAAGAGTATCTGCACTTCAAATTGGACCATTACATCATTATGCAACAAGATAACATTGATGCTGTCCAGTACAGCTGCCCTTCCATTCCACTTTTCTTTCTGACAGTTGGAGGACTGATGTGAAAAAAGTCAATGCTAGATAGCTAGAGGTAAAGCTGATTATTCCCCCAGATATTCTGTAACTGGTTAACAGTCTGTAGCTCTGCATTGGGATCAAACAGAACTGCGTTGTTCTGAAGTCAATGCACCAATAATAGAACCTGCCATGTTGATCTAAAACCTTGTGGAGCCAGCAGACATCAGCATTAAGCTTCAAAGGAAAAAAAAGACAGGATGGCAATTTAAGTTTTTAACAGAAGAATGCTACAATAGATGTGAACTGTAAATTCGGCTTGTAAAAAAATGCCCTTCAATTTTTAACTTTGCAGAACTATTTACCAAACCACAGAAATGGAGTGAAAAATGCCAGAAACTAGAGAATTCACCTACCTTCTGTCATTTTCCATTAAAAAATGCAATTTACTCCTAGTTGATGTTGTCCATCAGGAAGAAAAATGAGAAAACAAGAAGGGAAACAGAATGTGAAACTTCCAGAATGCTTAAAATTTTGGTGAATTATGGTCCAGACTTTGTTTTGTTGCTAAGCCAGCAGTCTAGTGACACTGCCAAGCAACACGCTGATTGAATAGGAACTAATCTTGACTATCCTTTATTTAAACTGTTTCTATCCTAACCACATGCAAAAGGCACACAAGTCAACTATCTCAGTCACTGGGGATTTCCCCCCTATGTTGTAAATTGCTGATATATTGTTTTGTTGATTGTTGATTGTGGGTTGCCAGCAGGAATAATTGGCAATTAAACCTTTCCTCAGGGGTTTGCTAAGTCTCAACAGATCCGGGAACCAACCGGGCTCAGCTGGAAAGGAAATTGGGAAGATAAGCGGGCTGGTTAAAGATGAACCATAGCCCAGACTGAGGGCAAATAGAGCAGGGCAAGCAAGCCGGGGCAAACAGGGGACAAAGATTATGTGCCCGGGTCAATACACATAGACTCCGAGTTTAGGGCAGGAACAGTGGGTTTCGCCAGTCCAAGGCAATTTGGTGCGAGTTGTCCATTAACCACCAGGCAGCCACAGAGTAGTCCCCAGGCATGGGAATCACGGTACTCATGGAGAAATGCCACATATGCAAGCCTTCTGTGCAGGGGCAGCACGAGTGCCCTAGGCACATGTCCCAACCTCTAGGCAGGGGAATAAATACGCACCTCTGACTCTGGTCAGGGCTGGACTTTGCCACATGGCTGACTCTACGCGTCTTCCTTCCAGCCCACCATTGCAACATCTGGTGACCCCAATGTGATTCTGAAGCAAGAACCCGATATGATTCTGCAGTAAGGAATCCAACGCGATCGTAAGCCCGGCAGACCCCACGCCACCTGAACGGACGCGTTCTGAAGCCAGGGGAGAGCCGCGATCCTGAGCAGCAGAGGCAGACCAGAAGCCCGTGGCAGAGAGCCACCCCCACGATCCTGACCAACTGACCAGACATGAGGGGCATTGTCCTGTGCACCATCTGCCCCGCACTTACTACCTCCAAGGCGTGTCGACTCATCCTGTGGAAGTAACTCCGGGGACCCCCTCAGGTAGTATGGGGGCATGCATGGGGGAGAATAATTCATCCATCAGGCAGTGAGCTCATGTGAGAAAGCTCAAAGACCTGGCCAGGCAGCATCAGATAGGGTTGAGGAAAAAGGCCCTGTCGGAATTAGTGGTGTATATGGGGGAACACTGTCTGTTTTACCCAGAAGCATGCACGATGGATCTAGAGGTGTGGGATAGAGTAGGGAAGTATTTAAGGGAAGAACGCCGAGCACGCGCAAAAATCATAGGGGCTTGGAGCAGACGTAGGCAGGTAATTGCAGCCATGAGTCCAGCCCAGGTAGAGACTGAGAAACCCCCAGCTTATGTGGAACCATCAGCCCCAGCACGTCTCTATCCGATCATCAAGCTCATACATGGGGGCTTGGAGGACTCCCCTTCCATGGCTGCTGCAGATTCTGCGGGGATGGGAAGAAGCCTAGGAAGTGCAGGCGCTTCCCAGGTCACTAAGAGTCCTTTCCAATTGATGGTTGAGGAGGAACTGTGCAAGGGGGAATTGCTGGCTGCAGAACTGGTTGAGCTCCAGATGCTGTGCCCAGTCCGTTTAGAGATAGACACAATAACGGGCGATCAGTTGGCGGTATACACGCCCATCCCATACAAGCCGCTTGCGGAGATCCACAAAGCAATCACAGACACAGGGCTCCAGAGCAGATTCATGAGAGGCATGCTACAACAGCTGTGGGAATCTAACACGCTCATCCTTCATGACTGGAAAGTCACGATGAGGATGATGCTGAACCCCAGCCAGTAACTATTGTGGGACAGCAAGTACAGGTTAGAAGCGCAGGCTAGGGCTGCCAGGATGGGGGGAGCAGTAATTCCTGAACAGCTATATGGCTAAGGACAGTTCGATACCATCCAAACATGGTCCATCCTGCCAGCAGTCACACTCCAGCTGGCTTCAGAGGTTGCCTTCAAGGCATACCTCAAGGTACCTGCCACTGGCAAGGGTGCCAAGAACTACACAACCATAAAACGGGGAGCGCAGGAATCCTATATGGATTTCATCAACTGGCTAGAGGAAGTGATCAGCAGACAGATAGACAACCAGTAGGCCCAGGAGGAGCTTATGATGAAGCTGGCAAAAGACAATGCCAACCTAGACTACCGCAAAACACTGCAGGCAATGGGCCACAGAACCAATTTGATGCTCACAGACATCATTAGAGCTTGTGCGGACATTGGGATAGACTCCTATAAAATGGGGCAGTTAGTGGTGGCCATGCAGGGGGGGGACAAATCCAAGGGAGCTTGTTACTAGCGCAGCAAGATGGGGCATTTCGCCAGAGAGTGCTGGACAAAGCAGCACAGCAAGGGGGGAGGCAGCCCTCCTGGGGGCCACCCGGCCAAACCATCTACCCAGTGCCCAAGGTGCCATAACAGCTTCCATTGGGCTAACCAGTACCCGGCTTCGGGAAACCGGGCCATGGGCGTGTCTCTGACCTCGGTCACCCCAAGCATCTCCGAGGCACAGGCAGAAACCAAGGGCAGCACAGGGTTAGACCTAGAGTGCCAGGAGGACGTTATTTGTGACCTGCCAGGCACAGTCAACTTAGTTAACACCCAGTGCAAAGGTCCCCTGCCCCAAGGAACAGTAGGGTTAGGCTTGCCTTGCAGCAGTGCAGAGAAGAAAGGGATCTTTGTGATCCCGGGAGTCATAGACTCTGATTACACAGGCATCATCAAAGTCCAGTTGTGGACACACCTACCCTAGACAATCAGCAAAAGGGGACTCAGTAGCGCAATTGACCGTATCATTTGCCAGGTGGGGGCAAGGAGGTAATCAGAGGAGATTCAGGATTCGGGTCGACAGACTGCCAGAAAGAGGAAGAGGCAGTAGAAGGATACCAGATCATAGCAACAGTGGAACAGACTATAGAGTGGAAACAGCGACCTGTCATTCAGGTATTTTTGAACAGAAGGCCTTTTGAGGGCCTGCTGGACATGGGCGCTGATGTGATGGTAATTAGCAAGAAATTATGGCCCAATGAGTGGGCAATCAAAGCAGTTTCAGACGTGTGGGGGGAAGGAGGAATCCAGGAAGCCTATAGAAGCCAAGATTGTGTAGAAGTCACCATCCCAGGAACAAACGGTACAGTGGTAATACGCCTGCATATCTTAGAAGTGCCCATCAACCTCTGGGGGAGGGACATTCTACAACAGTATCGTGCCACCCTCACTTTTGGGTAATGGCCCTGCCGCTCAAATGGTTAACCAATGAGCCGGTATGGGTGGAACAATGGCCGATATTTGGGGAGAAATTAGAGGCTTTAAAGCAGCTTGTTAAAGAGCAGCTAGACTCAGGGCATATAGAGCCATCCACCATTCCCTGGAATTCACCGATTTTTGTCATTAAAAAGAAGTCCGGAGAGTGGTGACTTCTTCACGATTTTAAAGAAATTAACAAATGCTTTCAGCCCATGGGACCACTTCGATGTGGTACCCTCAATCCAAATATGATCCCTGAAGGGTGGGAGATCTTGATCGTAGACTTAAAGGACTGCTTTTACACAATCCCCTTAGACCCTAGGGACAGGGAAAGGTTTGCGTTTACAGTGCCAGTCACTAACCATAAGGAACCCACC
Organism: Bradypodion pumilum; assembly: GCA_035047305.1. Taxonomy (NCBI): domain Eukaryota; kingdom Metazoa; phylum Chordata; class Lepidosauria; order Squamata; family Chamaeleonidae; genus Bradypodion; species Bradypodion pumilum. Next base: position 244,557,127 of record JAWDJD010000001.1, on the reverse strand, counting down.
CAAAGGTTCATGTGGAAGTATTTGCCACAGGGAATGCTCAACTTGCTGACCCTGTGCCAGATCTACATCCATGAGGCCTTGGCGGGGTTCCTGAACCTGTACCCCAAAGTCATACTTTGCCATTTAATGGATGACATACTGATCACAGCACCAAAATTAGACAATGATGTGTTTCAAGACCTTCATAGCATGCTGGGGGAGAAAGGAATAGTCATAGCTCCTGAGAAAGTGCAGAGAACCGAACCCTATTCATATCTAGGGCACCAGTTGCTTTGATCTTTAGCAGCTACAGTGCTGCCCAGGATCAACATTAAGGACACAGTCACACTTGTAGAGCTACAGCAGATTTTAGGGAACATTAATTGTGCAAGGCCATATTTTAAAATAGACATAGACCTTTTGAAACCGCTCTTCACGCTGTTAACCCAGGGGAAAAAGCCAGCCGACTGGATACCAATTCCGTGAGAGGCTAAGCAAACATTAGAGGCAGTGAATGGCATTCTTAACCACCAGTGGGTGGACAGGATCAGTGAGGGATTACACGTCCCCATATTAAATCTGTACATATCAGAACAGGGACCATGTTCACGGGAGCACTAGGCGTAGACTCGAGTGGGGGGGGCAAAAATCATGGAGTGGGTGTATCTACCGAATACCTCATCCAGGAACATCGTTCCCCCACAGGAGTTGGTAGCCACAGTGATTCATAAAGGAAGATTAAGAGCAAGGGACATTTCAGGATATGACTTGGCCAAAATAGTCGTGCCATTCAATAAAGAGCAAATGCAGCAATTAATGCAACCGGGAGGCACCCTGCCCATAGCATTGGAAGGGTTCACGGGGAACCTGGCATCCTCATTTCTGAGGGGCCGGACCCAGTCGGTGTGGTTGGAGAGCGAGAAGTCCAGTCCTAGGTCCCTAAAATATGGGGTGCCTCAGGGCTCGGTACTCTCTCCTCTCCTTTTTAACATCTACATGAAGCCGCTGGGTGAGATCATCCGTTCCCACGGGGTGCGGTACCATCAGTACGCGGATGATACACAGTTGTACATCTCGGCCCGTGGGGACCCCAGTGATGCAGTCAAAGTCCTTTCCAGCTGTCTGGAGGCTGTTGGGGTCTGGATGGGGGCAAATGGGCTACAGCTGAATCCTAGCAAGACTGAGTGGCTATGGATAGGGGGTCCCGCCTTATCCCGGGAGCTACCATCTTTGGTTTTGGATGGGGCTATTCTGCCCCAGACCGACCCGGTGCGCAACTTGGGGGTCCTCCTGGATTCGCGGCTGCTGCTAGAAGAACAGGTGGCGGCTGTGGCCAGGAGGGCCTTTGCCCAACTTCGGGTGATTCGCCAGTTGCGCCCGCTCCTGGACCGGGACTCTTTGCTCATGGTCACTCATGCTCTGGTTACCTCCAGACTAGACTACTGTAATGCGCTCTACATGGGGCTGCCCTTGATGACCATTCGGAGGCTGCAGCTGGTCCAGAATGCGGCGGCCCGGGTGGTGATGGGGTGTGGACGTTATGCCCATGCCTCACCACTGCTGCGGGAGCTGCACTGGTTACCAGTTTGTCTCCGGGTGCAATTCAAGGTGCTGGTTTTGACCTTTAAAGCCCTATATGGTAGTGGGCCAGGTTACCTTAGAGACCGCATCGCCCTAAGGACGTCTGTCCGTCCAACCAGAGCGGACCGGAGGGGCTCTCTAATTGTGCCATCGGCCAGGGGGGCTCGCCTCTCTGGCACAAGGAGGAGAGCCTTCTCTGTGTCCGCACCGGCCCTTTGGAACCTCCTGCCTGTGGAACTGCGTCTCCAGACGGAGTTGTTGCCCTTTAGAAAAGAACTAAAAACCTGGCTGGCGGGCCAAGTTTGGGGTGCAGGTGGAGGGGTGGCTTCCGTTGGGTGGTTAATATAGGGGAGGATGCCTGCCCCACGGTTTCTTCAGTTCCTGCACCCCTCTCTTTTTAGGGGTGGGTTCTTATTGCTGGTTTTATCTGTTTTATTTGTTTTTATATGTTTTTACCCATTGTTGTGAACCGCCCGGAGTCGGCTTTGGCTGAGTGGGCGGTATAGAAATTTGACAATAAAATAAATAAATAAATAAATAAAATTTGCCTAAGGACCCCAGACTAGTTTTGCTTCAGACCCAGACCATCAGACTGCAGGGCATGCTGTCCATGACTCCCACTCAGGGAGCCAAGATGGTGTTCACCAATGGGGGAAAGGTGTACGGAGTTCTCACTTGGCACGAAGAAAAAGTCTGGAAAATGCTGCTGACACTTCTGCAGAAATCAGCACAGAGCAGTGAATCTCGCTTTAAAAACATTCGCCAGGGAGCCATTAAACATCATCACCGACAGCCAGTATGTTAGGAATTTGATCCACAGTTTACCGGGAGCCTACATTACTCCCGCCATAGACAAAAATCTGTTAAGCCTATTTTTGACCATGCAGTTTCACCTGTGGCACCGCAGAGAGCTCCTGTATGTGGCCCACATTAGGAGCCACTGGGATCTACCTGGTCCCATTTCAGAGGGCAACAGCAGGGCTAATGTGGCTGCTAGAGAAACCCACCAGAAACTGATCACGGGCATCTTTACAACCCCAATCCAAAGCCATGAATTCTTTCATCAAAATGCCAAGGCGCTGGCATGGCAGTTTAATCTGCCACTGTCACAAGCACAAGGAATCGTGCACTCGTGCCTGCAATGCGCAGGAGCACCGGGGGGGGGCTCATGGGGGACCAACCCATGGCGGTGGGGAGCTAACCAGATCTGGCATATGGAGTTCATGCACATCCCACAGTTTGGGAGATGGCAGTATATGCACGTCTCCATTGACACTTTTTTGCAGTTCGCCTGGGCCATGGCCCAGAAGGGAGAAGCTGCTATTCACATAGAGCACCACCTTTTGACATGCTTCGCGATCATGGGTAAACCAGACCTCTTGAAAACCGACAACGCACCTGTCTATAGTTCCAAACAGCTAGCATCATTTCTAGCAACTTGGGACGTGAAACACACATTTGGAAGTCCATGTAATCCCCAGGGACAAGCCATTGTTGAACGGGTGAACTGGATGTTAAAGTCCTACATCTAAAAACAAACAGAAAGGGAGGAGATAGTCCCCCCGAAAAGCCAGGGTCAGGCGCAACAACGCCTACACAAAGTGTTATTCACTTAGAATCACCTCAAGTATTTTTTCTGACTGCACCCTGCAGGAGAAACATTTCTGACAGCAGGAAATCCTCCCGTGACCCATGGTCCACTTCAGGGTGCCGCCTGACCCCTCTTGGAGAGGCCCGGTGCCCCGGATAACATGGGAGAGAGGGTATGCATCGATTATGTCCCCCACAGGACCTGTCTGGATCCCGAGTTGCTGTGTGAAACTGCATTTCGAGCAGCATGGCGTGGACCAGAGTGACCCTGGATCCCCTGCCCAAGATAGAAGGAGTGAACCTGATGAGAGGACCCAGATGGAGCAGACAACCCCGGCCGAGACCAGAGCAGAAAGTGACCTGGGGGATGGTCAAGACCCTGTGTGATGATGCCCTGTCCATTCTGAGGGAGCAAAACACTGAGCCCACCGCACAAAACGTGGTGGCTGCAGTGGTAGCTCAAATCACCTACAATTCCCTGATGATCATCTTGATCCTTTCCTTGCCGATGGGGGGAGGGGTTCAAGCATTTTATGGGGATCTGACATCTGGCGGGGATCTGACTGCCAGAGTCCAATAAAACATTTGGGAGAAATTAGCTGGACTTGTCAACCAATCGGACTTTTGCTTACAACAAACCACGGGAACTGCTTCTCTCTTAAGTACATGCCTGATCCCAGTGTGCCGAGCGCTGGGAGAGCAGGCTGGCGACATTGAATCGTTGCGCGCATTTGGCCACCATCACAAGATCACTTACGCAACTTATGCGAACTGGGGTACTAAGGTAACAAAGAGTTTGCCAGCTGATGTGGTCACCCTCTACACACCTTGGGAGGCCATCAGCCAAAACACCCACTGTGCCAGAATGACAGGCTGCTTCACAGCCAAAAAGCCCACACCATCATTGCCTGAGCCCCAGGAAAGAGACTTGGAAATGTGACCAACCAGAGACAATCAGTTATGTGTATGCTCATATTATTCTACCAGAATGAAGAAAACATTATTCTACCTTCAGGATGGTTTTTCACTTGTAACCAAAGGACTTGGAACTATATACCTGCTAATGTGTCAGACTCATACTACTGTGTGAGTCGTTTAACCCTGGTACTCCCCGAAAGGGTTATGATAATCCCAAACCTGGTAACCCCAAGGCCAGCGTGGCCCAAACGGGCAGTCCAGCTAGATGAGACATGTGATAGCGATATCTCCGTACTTAGTAAAGCAGAGTATGTGTCCCTAGCTGTCAGTATCATAGGGGTCCCTGGACTAGCAGTGGGTAACACGCACAGAATCGGCCAACTGGCGTGCGGACTAGCCAAAGCCATCAATCACACTTCATCAGCCATTGCCATGCTAAACCAAGAGCAGGCTGAGCTAAGACATGCGGTTTTAGACAACCGCACAGCCATTGATTATTTGCTGCTTTTACACCATTTGGGCTGCAAATCTGTCCAGGACATGTATTGTTTTAACCTCACGGACAATTCTCGCAAAGTCCAGAGTCAAATCACCGAACTTGACACTTTAGTTAAACACATCAAGGAAGACACCAACTGGGCATGGTGGAATGAGTTATGGTCCTGGGTGCCATGGGGTTGGTTGCAAACAGTGCTCAAAGTCGTCGCTGGCATCATAGTAGTGGGGGTTATGCTCTGTTGCTTTGCACAGTGCATTCCATCGCTTTGTCAATGTGCACCCCATGGCAGAGACCCTGAGAAACATTCACATCCAAACAAATCATGTCCCACATCTATCGTGCCCTCAGCCAGGCTGACTTAAATAATAAAGGAAGGGGAAATGTGGTTTGCCCGCAGGAATAATTGGCAATTAAACCTTTCCTCAGGGGTTCGCTCGGTATCAACAGATCTGGGGACCAACCGGGCTCAGCTGGAAAGAATTGGGAAGATAAGCAAGCTAGTTAAAGATGAACTGTAGCCCAGGCTGAGGGCAAATAGAGCAGGGCAAGCAAGCCGGGGCAAACCGGGGACAAAATTTAGGTGCCCGGGTCAATACACATAGACTCCGAGTTTAGGGCAGGAACAATGGGTTTTGCCAACCCAAGGCAATTTGGTGCTAGTTGTACATTAACCACCAGGCAGCCATAGAGTATCCCCCAGTCATGGGAATCACGGGACTCATGGAGAAATGCCACATACACAAGCCTTCTGGGCAGGGGCGGAACGAGTGCCCTAGGCATGTGTCCCATCCCCTAGGCAGGGTAATAAATACGTACGCCCGACTCTGGTCAGGGCTGGACTTTGCCGTATGGCTGACTCCACGCATCTTCCTTCCAGCCCGCCATTGCAACAGTTGATATTTTGGATATGTATTGCTGATATTGTAAGTATTATTTATTTACTTTTTGTATTACTATTTGTACTTGTGTACCTATTGTATTGCTGTGCTATTGTTGTTTTGCCACTTCGAGTCGCCTTCGGGCTGAGGGAAGCGGGTTTACAAATAAAACCAAGAAAAAACCTACGATGTTTACACTGGGTTGCTGTCTTTAATAAATGTCTAGAAAATTTTCATCCTGTCCCCAGGTGTTTCCACAGCAAGTATTCTGCTTCATGCTAGCTGATAAATGCATTGGTCAAGGTGGCTATTCATAAAAACTGCAATTACCAGGAGTGGCCTATCTGTTACATGAAGTGAAGCCGCTGCCTCTCATAGCAGAGTGCCAGAAGCCACAAACTGTGATCCTCATACCATTAAGCCACTGCCGCCACCTCCAGGGGCCCTTCGATCCAGAACCACCTAGATCCCAAACATCTGAACCTCAGAATTCCTTTAAGCCAGGTATGTGTAGTAAAGGTCTATTTATCAGACAGCCTGTGCTATTAGCACAGCCAGTGTCCCAGGAGAGCTCCTCCATAGTAACTGGCTTTGAGGAAGAATTTCTCCTATCACAGCCAGGCACTTGTCATTAGCTGCTTATTGGATGGTAGTGGGAAGTGTGGTGGCAGTGGTTAAGCTGCAGCCAAACCTCTGCTCCTAATCTGAGTTCAATTCTGATGGGGATCTATTTATTTTATTCTTCAAATGTCCATTGCTGCCCAACTCAGCAGTGACTTGGGCGGGTAAAAACAATTAAAAGTAACATCAAAAACTAACTAAAAGCCCTTAAAAACCCTATTTAAATTTTAAATAATTTACCCACTCACCCCATCCATTAAAAGAGAGAGAGAAATCTTAATTATTTATATGCCAGCAGGCAGGGGGTCACCCCTCCATCGGTGTCCCACACCTGCCCTGCCAGCCAGGTTTTCAGTTCTTTCCTAAAGGACAGCAGTTCCATCTGCAGCCATAACTCTGTTGGCAGGAGGTTCCATAGGGCCAGTGTGGACATGGAGAAGGCCCTCCTTCTTGTGCTAGAGAGACGAGCCCCTCTAGCAGATGGTACAATTAGAGAGCCCCTCCGGTCTGCTCTGGTTGGATGGACAGATGTTCTTGGGGAGACATGGTCTCTTAGATATCCTGGTCCATTATCATGTAGGGCTTTAAAGGTTGTTACCAGCACCTTGAATTGCACCCGGAGGCACACTGGTAACCAGTGCAGCTCCCGGAGCAGTGGCAAGGCGCGAGCATATATCACCATCCGGGCAGCTGCATTCTGGACCAGTTGCTTCCTCCGAATGGTCATCAAGGGCAGCCCCATGTAGAGCACATTGCAGTAGTCTAGTCTAGAGGTGACCAGAGCATGTGTGACCATGAGCAAGGAGTCCCGGTCCAGGTGCAGGCGTAACTGGCGGATCACACGAGGTTGACTCAACCTTCCTTCTGTGGTTGGTAAAATGAGTACTTAGTGTGTTGGAGGTAAAATGCTAATTACCTTGTGAAACTCCCAGGTGGATCATAAGATCCATGAAATAAAGGCATTATATAAAAAAAAATCAGAGGATAATCAATGACTTTCTAGCACAATACTTTGAAATGAGGAAATAAAAACAGCAGAGTGGAACAATCTGAATTAAAGAATCAGATGAAATTATAGCTATGCAAAATTAGTCACACTTATCTTTTTAGCTGTATTTCAGCCCTGAAGTTGAAGCTTATTATGTTCCCAAATGTTTAGCAGTCTTTGACCTGAAGAAGGAAAAACATGCAGCTGCTGCTGCTTACTCTGGAATGCTCATGACACAGTAGCCAAGCTTCCATAGCCAAACTCTGCTTGTGACCTGCGTTCAATCCTGATGGTTTCAAGGTTGCATTACACCATCTTTCTTTATTCCCAAAAAAGTAAACCACCTTTTTGCCCTGCAGCACCTGATATGGCCTCAGAATCTTATCAGGGTACACTCTGGGGCTGGAGCCACTGAAAGTATACAACTTTGCGGCCTATCTTTAATGTTCCATGGTTTTCAAACTTTAGTGTTCAAGGAATGAAGAAGCAAACAAATGAAGTAGTGGAATTCAGCTCTTTATTAGTGGGGTTTGAACACAGTTTGGATGGGGCAAAACTCGGACTTATATACACTATAAACAGTAACAGTAACAATAATACAACAAGCCCATTGGCTAACAGAGTGTGCACATTTCTTGATCCACTTATTTGCATAAGAATAGATACATGAAAAAAGATACATTCCGCTTCTGTCAGAAAACACAGTTAACATACATAACATTCTTCCCCCCCAGGTAAAAACAAAATCCTTTAACCAGGATGGCGGTCTAGTTTCCGTTCTGGGTCGGACAACCCTAGTATTGAGTGTCTGTATTCGTCCTGTGGGTCCAGTATTCTGGATCTCAATTGATCTGCGTGCCTCCTCCAGATCAGACCAGTGGCTGTTTCGATTGTGTAAGAAATAGGGCCAGTCTGATTGATCACAAACCCAAGCCCCCACATAGGACCACCAGCTGCATAATTGCAGCAATGTACATGGTCTCCCGGAGAAAAACCATTCTGGTGTTGGATCGCTATATTTGTGCCTTTGTCCTCCACCCTAGAGGGATCCAATCTGTCCAGCAAGGATGACAGTTTCCTTCGCTGGAGCAATTCAGCAGGGGACAGCCCTGAGGCAAGGGGGGTGAGTCTATACGTGAAAAGAAACTGGCATAGCTGGAGCTCCAGCTTCACCCATATGCCGAAGCGTGTCTTTAGTTGTGCGCACCTGCTGCTCCACCTGGCCATTGGTGGCTGGGTGGAATGAGGCGGCAGTGATGTACCTAATTGCATTCCTTTCCGTGAAGGATTGGAATTCTGCAGATGTGAATGGGGATGCATTGTCAGACACCAGCACATCTAGAAGTCCAAATGATGCAAACAGCCTTCTGAGGTGCATTATCGTGGTGGCTGAAGTGGTGTTAGACACTCTAATCACATCCAGCCACTTAGAGAATGAGTCTACAACCAACAAAAATAGGGCACCCCTAAATGGACCTGCAAAATCTATGTGCAACCTGGACCACGGGCCCCTAGTAGAATCCCATTCCCGAGAGGGAAGGTTGGATTGCTCTGGGTGAGAGGATTGACAGCTGGCACAAGTGCTGACCATCTGCTCTATGTCTTGGTCCAGTTGAGGCCACCAAAAGTAGCTACAGGCAAGGCAAGGGCTTTGGAACGTACAATTCCTGGATGACTTGTGTGAAGTAAATGTAAAACCTTTTTCCTGAGAGTGACAGGAATGACCAACTGCTGGCCCCATAGAAGGCAACCTCGTTCCACTGACAATTCCAAATGCTTGCGGTGGAATGTTCTGCATTCCTCGGCTAGAGGAGAGACAGGCCAGCCTTTTTGTACCCAAGACATTACTTTAGTCAATGTTATATCTTTGGCCGAAGCTTTGGCTATATCTGAGGGGACGACTGGGGGTGAGCCAAATGCCTCAATCATGAGGACCTGGTGGTCACTTTCGATCTTGCAATCGGCTTCCCTGACCCCTGGCAGGGGAGAATGTAACAGGGTATCAGCGTGGCTGATGTTCTTGCCGGGCCTGTGCACCAAAGTAAAATCGTATGCATTTAGGAAAATTCCAAGGAGGGGCTTGTGGTCAGTTATGATGGTAAAAGGCCTTCCGTAAAGGTAATTGTGGAATTGCTTAGTGCCTGCCACGATTGCCAATGCCTCCCTGTCTGTCTGAGCGTAATTTTTCTCAGGCTTTGAGAGCGAACGGGAATAGAATGCTACAGGGGCTTCCCTCCCGTCACTTAGTACATGGCATAGCACAGCTCCCACCCCCACAGGGGATGCATCACATACAAGTACAACTTCTTTGTTAGGATCAAAATGAGTTAATACAGCATCCGAAGATAGCAGCCTTTTAAGTTCTAGGAACGCTTTCTCCTGGCAATGGCCCCAGTGCCAAACAGTATCTTTCTTAAGAAGCCAATGTTGTTTCATGACTTATCTAAAAAAGTGGATTTGAGTATTCAAAAGTTGGAGGGAAATGTTAAAATTATGCAAGGAGAAATGAAGGGAATGGAAGGAAAAATAAAAGAGGTTAAGAAGGAAGTGAGGGAGAATAAGAAGACAATGGATGAGCATGAAAAAAGGATAGATGCTATGGAAGAGTCGATGAGAAAACAAAATATTTTCATTCCCCATTTGTTGGAGAGAACGCCAGACAATTTAAGGGACAGATTAGTTGAATGGCTAAATAGTTTTAAATTGGGGAAAGATTTTGTTAATGAGGACATTGTGAGTGCTTATAGGGTGGGGTCAAGGAAGGGGAAAGCTGTTCAAAGAAATGTATTGGTTAAATTTGCAAATTTAACCAATACATTTGCAAATTGGGGGGATGAATTGAGGGTAATGGCCTTTTTGAAACAAGCTGGTTCTGGTGCTCTCAAAATTGATGGTTGCGACATGGAGGTGTATAATGATATCTCAATTAATGAGCGTGGTTGGAGATATAAGATGAAACCGGTTACAAAACTGTTGGTAAAGAAACAATAAGATACAATTGGCGTTTTCCGCAACAATTAAGATTTTTTTATGATAAGAAAATGCAGGTGATTGATGCAGATACTGATGCATTGGAACTTTTGACTTTAATTTATTTGGTTAAGGTGTCTTCAAATGAATGGTTGGAGTTAAGAAAAGACTGGTTGAACTCTGGAGCAATAAGAAGGGAATTCAACGGAATGGATGAGGGTGGTGCTGCAGGAGGAGAACAACCAGGTACAGGGAAAGAAGAGCTGTCACTGACAGTGTTGGACGAGATTGGGGGAAAACTCCATTGAGATAAGTAACACATGCATCTTCCATCCTTCCCCCCTTCCCCCTTTGGTGGACAAAGGCGATCTTTTTGTGATGAAAGTGGGGAGGGGAAAAATGAATGTTTTTTGTTATTTTTGTAGTATTGTTATTTTTAGTTCTTATTTTGATTATTGCTGGGTATTAGGTAGCACGCCCTTTGGAGGACTTGGATGTGGTGGAAATGGAGGAAAGATAGGGAAATATGAGAGCAATTAAGGTGTTATCCTGGAACGTAAAGGGTACAGGTTCTTTCATTAAGAGGAGGAGATTAGAATCAGCCCAGAGGAAAGATAGACCAGATATTCTTTTCTTACAGGAAACCCACCAAAAATCTCAAGATATGAACAATCTTTTTTTCGGATGGATGAAGCACTATGAGAGATCATACGGTACATCAAAAGCCAGAGGAGTCGCAATCTTGATTTCAACTAGACTGGGGTTTGAGATAACAAAGTCTATTGTGGATTCAGAAGATAGATATTTGATTGTAAAAGGTAAACTTGATGAGGAAGAGTTAACGTTGGTGAATATATAAGCCCCAAATGAACATCAATATGAATTTCTAGAAAAAATGCGTAAAATTTTAGAAAAAGAACAAACAACAAGGATGATTGTGGCTAGTGATTTTAATTTAGTAAGATCGAACTTGGACTGTACAAATATACAAAGGGGAGGAAAAGGAATTAAAGGAAGGATTCTGGATGATTGGATGCTAGCATTAGGTTTGAAAGATTCATGGAGACAACTTAAAGGTTCAGAAAGGGCATATTCTTATTTTTCAAGTGTTCACAACTCATATTCCAGATTAGACTATATATTCCTAACTGAAAACATGGTCAAAAATATAGACGAAATGGAAACTGGGATTTTTTTAAAAAATTTTAAAATTTTATTATTTAAAAAAAGAGCAACAACAACATAAACATACATATAGAACAACCAGATATACAAAAATACGTTATGACAAAACTAGATTACAACAAATAAATGAAGACATATACATACCATACCCACATGTGTACACCCAAACATAAGCATGTAACTCATTCTATTTTTTCTATAGGCAGTATCATATCATCAGAAACACATTATGCTCTCACTGAAGTAATGTACAAACAAATCACTAACTTTCAATCCAAAAAGATAATCGTTCCTTTGGGGGCTTGTTCCCTTTAACTTCAACAATATTATGGTCAAGAAAGGGCTTCCAAATCTCATAAAATTTATTTTTACTTGTAATACCTTTTTTTATATTTAATTCACACGTGAGTTTATCATTTAATGCAGTTGTCCAATTTTGAGCATACCAGTCATCAATCCTTAGTTGTTCTCCTCCCTTCCACTTAGCAGCAATACAAATCCTTGCAGTTGTAATTAAAATAGATAATAAGTCTGCTCGGCAGTGATTTAAACTCAAACTACTAAATTCAAACAACAGCACACTAGGTGCATCCAGACTAATGCTGGTACCCAACATTTTTTCTACCTCCTTTTCAACTGTTATCCAAAATTCCTTCAAACTTTCGCACTCCCACCACATATGAACATAAGTCCCAACCTCTTTTTTACACCTCCAACATAAATTAGATTTAGTTTTATCCATCAAATTAAGTTTTACTGGGGTTAAGTACCATTTCCAAATTACTTTGTAGTTATGTTCTTTTAATCTAACTGATAAGCACCTCATAACCCTATTTTTCCATTTTTGCCTCCAACTTGCTTCATTAATACTAATATTTAAATCACTTTCCCAAGTCTCTCTCATGATTTCTCTAGTATGATCTTTATCTTTTAACATTTTGTATAATTTGCTAATTAATCCTTTTAATTCTATCTGTTCAGACCTAACGTTGCATACTAGTTTCTCAAAATCTGTTAAATTTCTATTAAGGTCTGCTTCAGTAACTATATTAGAGTTCCAATTATTAATTGTCGCAATCTGGATCCAATTTAAATTCATTTGAGTAAGCAAGCTTAGTTTCCTTTCCTTAATTTTGCAAAACTCTAACCAATCTTTTAATAGTACTATTTTATTATGATAAAGTAGAACTTTGATTTTACTGGTTATTACTATCGGAAAGGACTTTATGTCGCTTAATTCTGTTATGGGCGAAAAATCCCAGAGCAAGTTTTTCTTTTATTGAGTGCCAGGTACGTAGAAGTTTTTAAAGATTTTGTTATCCTTATTAATTTTTATTTTATCTTTACCTAAGAATAATACTTTCCCAGTTGTATGCAGTTCGTTCATATCAATGCTTTCCCATGAAGTGACAGAATGGTTTAAAATTTTTACAATATTTTTTAGTTGGTGGGCCATGTAATATTTCTTAATATCTGGCAGACTTAATCCTCCACTTTTTTGATCTTTATACCATAATGATTTTGAAATTCTCGGTTTCCTTCCATCATTACAATAATTATTTATTAAATTTTGTAATTTCTTAAAGTCCTTATTCTTAATTTGTATTGGTAAAGTTTCAAATATAAAATTAATTTTTGGGACTATCTTTATTTTGATTAAAGCAATTCTTCCAAACCATGATAATTTTAGGTTTTTATATCGAATCAATAATTCTTTTATTTCCTCCACTAAACTATCAAAGTTTAATTTTTTTAGTTCGTCGTGTTGACTAGATATTTTTATTCCTAAGTATTTCACATTATTCTTAATGTTGACATTGAGATTAGCCTTAATTTTATTCTGAGTATCATTACTTACGTTAAATAGTATTATTTCCGATTTGTTCCAATTTATTTCTAAACCAGTCGCATCTTGAAAAATTTTAAGATGAGTTTGTATTCTGAGAATTGCAGTGTGCGGTTCTTTTACAATTAACAAAGTGTCATCAGCATATAAGTTAATTTTATTATTATTTATACCTTTCAAATTTGTGTCTTCTCTGATTACGTTTGCAAACATTTCAATCGCTATTGTGAACAGAATTGAGGACAAAGGGTCACCCTGTTTTGTTCCAGCACCTAACTTAATGTCTGGTGTGAGTACATCATTCACTTTTATCTGTGCGTAACTTTGTTGATACTCTTGTAACTTTGTCAATTACTCTTGTAAATTTAAGACCAAAACCATAATTCTTCACAGTTTCTTTAATGGTTAACCATTGAAGAGAGTCAAATGCTTTGTATATGTGTGATATTAATCCAATTCCTTCTTTGCTTTTCTCTGCCCTGTGCATTAATGCTACGACTCTCCTTGTTGTATCTGATAAATATCTTGCTTTCATAAATCCTGCCTGATCGGTATTTATATAATGTCCCATAAATTTATTTAATCTGTTTGCAAGTATTGCCGTGAAAATTTTTAGATCCTGATTTAATAACGATATTGGCCTATATGATTCTATTTTTGTTGATTTTTCCCCTCCTTAGGAATTAATATTATTATCGATTTAAGCCATGAAACAGGTAGTTTTCCTCCGTACAACACGTAATTAAATATTCTAGTGATTTTTGGAACTATCATCTTTTTAAATTCTTTATAAAATTCTGATCCCAATCCGTCCTCCCCAGGAAACTGGGATTTTTAAGGAGTCCGTCCATGCTAAAGTTGTGTTAGACTTAAGAATGCAGAGTGAAAGTGGAGGGAGAAGGAGTTGGAGATATGATGCTAATTTATTCAAGGATCAAAAGATTAAGGTTCAAATCCTAGAGTATTGGAATGAAATTTGGCAACTGAATGATAATGAGGAGGTAAAATTTAATATGGTCTGGGATGCCACGAAGTCAGTTTTTAGAGGGGAATGTATAAAAATGGCAAGTAATAGACACGAAAAGTATAAGTTGGCACAGGGCAAAACTGAAGAGGAGCTAAAAAATTTACAGGGGGAGCATGCCAAGACAAAAGATAATAAGGTTTTTACAAAATTACAAAGTTTAAAAACTGAAATGATAGGTAAAGACATAGAAAAGGTTAAGAGAGATTTGGTGTATTTAAAAAGGGAATATTTTGAATATAGTAATAAAAACTCGAAACTATTAGCAAAAGCAGCGAAAGATAAGAGGGGAAAAGGGAAATTGGAGTTTTGATTGATAAACATGGGGTAAGATGCAATAAGATTAAGAATAAATGCAGGATTGTGAAGGAATTTTATCAATCGCTATATACAAGAAAAGAAATTGATGAGGAGAAGCTTAAAAAACAATTAGAGAAGTTAATCGCCGGGGGAATAGAACAGGAACACAAAAATAGAATGGAGGACCAAGTGTCTGAAAAGGAAGTAAGAGAGGTAATTACAGGTTTGAAGTTGGGAAAAGCTCCCGGTGAAGATGGATTACCTGCCGATTTTTATAAGGAATTTAAAGATACAGTGGAACCTAAGTTGGTAAAGTTATACAATCATATATTAGATGGAGGACAAATTCTGACTTCATGGTATAGGATCACAATTGTATTGTTGCCAAAACCCGGAAAAAAACTAGAAAAAGTGGAATCATATAGACCAATCTTGTTGATAAATCAAAATGCCAAGATTTTTACAGCAATACTGGCTAATCATTTAAATAATTTTATGGGTAATTATATAAATACGGACCAGGTGGGGTTTTTGAAAGGACGACATATGGCGGACTTTACCAGAAGAGTGGTAGATTTAATAGATGTTGTGAGTCAATCAAAGGTAAAAGCGGGATTAATATCTTTGGATATATTTAAGGCTTTTGACTCTTTACAATGGATTTCAATTAAGGAAATAATTAAAGCCTATGGATTTGGGGACAAATTTAGAAAAGTAATAGACCAATTATATCAGCAAGGAATAGCGACTATTAGAGTTGATAATGAGGTTACCGAAGAGATAAAGCTAGAGGCAGGTACGAGACAGGGTTGTCCCTTATCCCCAATTTTATTTATTATGGCTATGGAATTATTAGCAAAAGCTATAAGAGAAGATGGAAAAATAGAGGGGATTATGGAGAACAAAATAAGTATGTATGCAGATGATACTATGATAATTGTTAAACATCCAGAGAGAGTAATGGACAGAATTAGAGCGAAATTAATTGATTTTGAGGATATCATGGGCCTGAAGATAAATTGGGATAAATCAGAAATGATGCTCTGTAATATGGGAGAGGATGATCAGAAGAAAATAAAGGGAATGGTTAATATTCAGATTAAAGACAAATTGAAATATCTGGTGATAGTAATATCTAATAGCTTGGCTGAACTCAAAAGTTTGAACTATGACAGCTTGAAACATGAAATAAAAAAACAGAATACAAACTTTTCAAAAACTGAAGTTGTCATGGTTCGGGAGAATTGTGCTTACTAAAATGATGTTGCTACCCAGATTCAATTTTTTATTTGATGCATTGCCAATTTATTTGAAAATTAAGGAAATCAGGGAGTTTCAAAAGTTGATTAATAATTTTTGCAATGCTGGAAAGAGACCCAGAATATCTAAAAATTATGGTACTTGCCTCAGAAGGAAGGGGGATTGGGTATGCCAAATTTGTTGGCCTATTATAGAGCATTTCAAATAAAGAATGTAGTGAAGATCTTGGCTAGAGAAAAGGTAATATGGGAGGAAATCGAGATGAAGGAATTTAGACGTATAGGTAAATTGGTTTTCTTGGGAGCTAATATTGGAAAGGTAGCAACCAAAAATGCCATGATGAAATGTTTAATAAGTGTATGGAAGAAAGTAAAGAAGGATTTGGTCCCAAACTTGTCTCCGATTGTAGAATTATCAGATATGGCAGGTTTTCCGATTAAGATTGATAAAGTGGTAAAAGAAACTTTGGTCAAGAATGAATTTTTTTTGTTGAAAGATTGGATATGTGCTTGTAGGGATGATGTAGCTAGGGCAAACTTGTTTGACCAATTGAAATTGAATTGGAATAGTAAATATATGAGAGAACGTGACCTGGAAAGAGAAAAGACGGAATTTGAGGAGCTGGTTCTAAAAATCAGGAAGGGAGTTAAAAATATTAAAGGTTTGGTTAGTAAATTATATACAATGTTGAATAAGGAGGATGATCCACAGGAGGACTTGAAATTGATATGGGAAGAACTAAAAATAAAGATTGATAAATATATTTGGAAAAATAAATGGAAAAAGAGAATAATGAGAACTATGTCTGTTAGAATAAAGGAGCATAATTTCAAAATGTTATGGATATGGTATTTGACCCCAGTGAGGTTACATCAAATGGATAATACAAAAGATGGAATGTGTTGGAGATGTAAAGAAACATTAGGGACATATGAACATATGTGGTGGAGTTGTAATGTGGCAAAGGATTTTTGGGGAAAAAATGAAAAAGAGATGGGTGAAATAATGGGTAAAAGAATTAAACTGGGGCCGAGTACCACCATGTTAACGAATGTGGAATCTATTTGTGGAAATAAAGAGGAAAGAGAATTATTAGAAATAATGCTTACAACGGGTAGGCAATGTATTGCTAGAAATTGGAAACGTGATCTAAATATACAGATTGAAGAGTGGTATAAAGAAATATGGACTTTAGCATTGAATGACAAATTAACATGGGAAATAAAAGAAAAAAGGGGTGATCTGAAAGAGAATAGATTTTGGAAGATATGGAAACCATTTTTGGATCATTCTTCTATGGGAGGTGAAAGAAACAGACCTGTACCAGATCAAAGTAGTTTTTGGAGATAATATAATGCACCACTTGGAGTCATCAGGGCATTGTATATAAACACGGGGTGTTATACTTTTTCCTTTTGTTGTGGCTTCCTATCCAGAATATTAAGGATGCGGTTGAAGTGGAGTAAAGTGAAAGAGTTAGTAGTATTCAAATTTACAAAGATAGTTGGAACAATCTATTAGGATAGGTCATGATATGTTTTGATTACTTTGTATTTTAGGTATGTTTGTATATGTTTTATTTCTTCGTATTGTTTTATGTACTGTTCATTTATAAAAATTAATAAAAATATATTTTTAAAAAAGAAGCCAATTTAATGGTTTGGCAACTGAGGCTTTGCGATGGAGAAAAGTGTGATAGAAGTTTAATAATCCTAGAAATGATTGCAATTCGGCTTTACAATTCGGCCTGGGTGCATTCCGCATGGCCATCACCTTTGAGTCAGAGGGCATGATACCTTGGAGTGTAATGCGGTACCCCAGGAACTCCACTTCCTGTGCAAAAACACACATTTGTCTCTTCTGAGACATAGACCTGCCCTCTCGAAACATGACAGGACTTAATCGAGCCTGGCCGCTAGTTCGACGGTGTCCTTAGCGGTGATCAGGACATCATCAAAATATGGCAGGACACCAGGCAACCCTTTCAAAACACGCTCTACAAAAGATTGAAATATTCCAGGGGCTGCATTCACCCCGAATTGTAGTCTAGTTACCTTAAATGCCCCCCTATGCGTTACTATGGCAGCAGCAGGAGACACAGTTAATTGTTGGTAAGCCTGGGCAAGGTCAAGTTTTGCGAAGCAATTTCCTCCATGCAAGGAGGCAAGAAGGTGTCTTACCATGGGCACAGGATATGCGTTCGGGCAAATAGCTTTATTGATGGTACACTTGTAGTCAGCGCATATCCTGACCTCCCCGTTACTTTTCAAAGCAGTCGCAATTGGTGTCTCCCACTCTGCAGAGTGCAGCGGCACTAGGATGCCCTGCCCCACCAGTTTGTCCAGCTCGGCTTCTATCTTCTCCTTTAAAGCAAAGGGTACCCACCGTTTCTTCATCCAGATGGGCTGGATGGTTGGGTCAAGCTCAAAGTCAACAGGGGGTCCTTTGTATAACCCTAAACCCTTTGTGAATACCTCAGGATGTGCTGCACAAACATCCCGGATTGGGTCAGAGTCTATTGCGTGGATGCCAGAAAACAGGATTCCCAGAGGCCTAAACCATTGGGTCCCAATAAGACAGTTAGTGCCCTGCTTTACTACAACCAATGGCAAGGAGGTGCAAATGTTTTTGAATTTAACCAAGCAATTACCCACCCCCAGGACCGGAATCTGGCAACCTTGCACATCCCAGACGGAAGTTTTAAAGGATTTGAGCCTGGGCCGAGGGGGGAATCATCAAAAACTCCTGCTGTGGGATTATGGAAAAGGTAGTACCTGAATCCACCTCCATCTTGAAGGGGACGTCCTGCAGGCTCAGGTTTGTGAAGAAACACTCAATGATGATGCCCACTTGAAACGGCTCAGGCTCGGGTGACACTTTGGTGATGGACATGTTGTGGTGATGACTCCTCTTGGGCACAGGCACTGGAGGTCTTTGCTTTCGCTGTCGGCATACCTTAGCAATGTGCCCTCTTCACCTGCAGTTGTGGCATTCTGCTGTGCAGAAGGGGCACTTCTTGCAGTCATGCCGGTCTCCGCAGCCATCACACTTGTGAAGGAATTTCTTCTCCTGATCGTCACGGTGCTCTCGGTGCTCTCGTCGGACTGCTTGGACTTCTCCCTCTGTGTTGCTGGACTCCAATGAAGAGGTGGAACCAGGCAGTGCTGAGGAGGATGAAGATGAACTTTGCTGACCTTGCACAGCTGAGTCGGTGGCACTGGTGGTGAAGTGGCGATGCCAGAAGAGCTTTATGTTGGACCGTGCGGCCTCAGATGCTACTGCCTCTTCTAGGACAGCCTTGAAAGTTAGCATCTTTCTGATCATGAGGTGACATTGAACATCTTTGTCCCTCATGCTGGCCAGCAGATGGTCCCGTAGTGCTTCCTCGATGTTGTCCCACTTGCACGGGGTGGCAGCAATGCGCAGAGCAGCGGCGTAGTCTGCAATGGATTCACCGGGTCGCTGCTCTCTTCTGTGGAAGGCCACCCTAGCTGGGAAGATCGAGACCTCTGGCTGCAGGTGCCTTCTCAATGCGGACTTGATCTTCGTGAGTGGCACCACGTCCATGTCCCGTGGAAGAACGAGGTGGGTTGCCAGCTCAAGCGTCTCAGAACCGCACTGAGCGAGGAAGCAGGAGTGCTTCTGGTCTTCGTTGGTGATCTTCTCCGCGGCCATTGAGTGGCGGAACCGGCGTTCGTATGTTGCCCATTTATCTGGATGCGCTGGGTTGAATGGGCCGATGTTGCTGCCATGTGGGGACGCCATCCCACCTTCGTTGCCAGTTTAGTGTTCAAGGAATGAAGAAGCAGACGAATGATGTAGTGAAATTCAGCTCTTTTTTAGTGGGGTTTGAACACAGTTTGGATGGGGCAAAACTCGGACTTATATACACTATAAACAGTAACAGTAACAATAATACAACAAGCCCATTGGCTAACAGAGTGTGCACATTTTTCGAACCACTTATTTGCATAAGAATAGATACACGAGAAAAGATACATTCCGCTTCTGTCAGAAAACACAGTTAACATACATAACACAGTCAGAGTCTTGTTGCCACAGCCAATCACATATCTGTCATTTTTGCTCATTCCATTGTGCAAATGTCTAGGCTGAGAGAAATCCTCAGCCCTTTTTGCCCACAGTTAACAATTAATTGTGCTGTTTATGAAACAAACCAGATTTTCTCAATACATCTGTAGGCCAATATAATCCACATGTCCATAGGTCTTCTGCCCAATGCATTCCTATTCCCTAAAAGTAAGATCTGATGAATACCTACCACCTTAGGACTTTTTGCTGTCTAACCATGAGCTTAAAGGGAACCTCCTTAGCCTTCTGCCATGTACAATTACAGTTTCTGAGCTTGTTTTGTCAAATTTGATCAAAGTAGCACAGTACACAATTATAAGTTTCCACGAGTCCTCTCCAGTCTTTGACCAATATCTAGGATTTTCATACAATTTACTTAGATGTTTGACAAAAGATTCTCCCTCATCAAATATGCATGTTTCCACATAAAAGCCAGCCCTATTGAAAATTTGACTCAGCTCTAGTTTGATCCTGAAACAGAAGGACAACAATCCAATACAAGGATAAATACGCTAAAGCCTATTTAGTTTAATGAGCTTAAGCTTATCAATTTAATGCCATACTTCCTGTATGACTGTGACTACATAGCACTAGGGACAGTGCTTACAATAATTTATCTGTATGCTGGAATCTTGTTAGGGTGTTGCAGCAGCTTTTATATTCACACAGCTGTTGGAAAGAATTACCCAAATAAAAGCCTTTCACTATAGTTTTCATAAAAAAACATGTGTTGTTCTTTTAAAGCTACAGATGAAAACTTTTAAAAACATAAAATTTAATGCTTGGTTCCTAACCAGACTTTGCTATTATGAATAATACAATTATATCCTTGAGAAAATTATGTAGCCGCTTTGTTAGATAAATAATGTAAAAAGCTTGGGCATATTTACACGAACACCAAAGTATCCCCTAAAATAAAAGATGTTTTGCAAGTGCCTATCTTGAGCTGTTTAATGAAAATGCCCCTAATGTACAGGAAAACAGCCACCACTTACAATTGTGCTTTCCCAAATGTGGTGACTGTATTTCACCCAGGGCAATGTGTGGTCCTGGTTTTCCTCATTTCTGAGGGGCCGGACCCAGTCGGTGTGGTTGGAGAGCAAGAAGTCCAGTCCTAGGTCCCTAAAATACGGGGTGCCTCAGGGCTCGGTACTCTCTCCTCTCCTATTTAACATCTACATGAAGCTGCTGGGTGAGATCATCCGTTCCCATGGGGTGCAGTACCATCAGTATGCGGATGATACACAGTTGTACATCTCGGCCCGTGGGGACCCCAGTGATGCAGTCAAAGTCCTTTCCAGTTGTCTGGAGGTGGTTGGGGTCTGGATGGGGGCAAATGGGTTACAGCTGAATCCTAGTAAGACTGAGTGGCTGTGGGTGGGGGGTCCTGTGCTATCCCGGGACCTACCATCTTTGGTTTTGGATGGGGCTATTTTGCCCCAGACCGACCCGGTGCGCAACTTGGGGGTCCTCCTGGATTTGCGGCTGCTGCTGGAAGAACAGGTGGCGGCTGTGGCCAGGAGGGCCTTCACCCAACTTCGGGTGATTTGCCAGTTGTGCACTCTCCTGGACCGGGACTCTTTGCTCATGGTCACTCATGCTCTGGTGACCTCCAGACTAGATTATTGTAATGCGCTCTACATGGAGCTGCCCTTGATGACCATTCGGAGGCTGCAGCTGGTCCAGAATGCGGTGGCCCGCGTGGTGATGGGGTGTGGACGTTATGCCCATGCCTCACCATTGCTGCGGGAGCTGCACTGGTTACCAGTTTGCCTCCGTGTGCAATTCAAGGTGCTGGTTTTGACCTTTAAAGCCCTATATGGTAGTGGGCCAGGTTACCTTAGAGACCGCATCGCCCTAAGGACGTCTGTCCATCCAACCAGAGCGGACCGGAGGGGCTCTCTAATAGTGCCATCGGCCAGGGGGGCTCGCATCTCTGGCACAAGGAGAAGAGCCTTCTCTGTGTCCGCACCAGCCCTTTGGAATCTCCTGCCTGTGGAACTGCGTCTCCAGACGTTGTTGCCCTTTAGAAAAGAACTAAAAACCTGGCTGGCGGGCCAAGTTTGGGGTGCAGGTGGAGGGGTGGCTTCGGTTGGGTGGTTAATATAGGGGAGGATGCCTGCCCCATGGTTTCTTCAGTTCCTGCACCCCTCTCTTTTTAGGGGTGGGTTCTTATTGCTGGTTTTTATCTGTTTTATTTGTTTTTATCTGTTTTTACCCACTGTTGTGAACCGCCCGGAGTCGGCTTTGGCTGAGTGGGCAGTATAAAAATTTAACAATAAATAAATAAATAAAAATAAATGCTGTTCCCTTGTTATACCAGTGGCATTTAATGTACAGTATTTTGTTCCATTATGTATGATTTCTGTAACTTTAAATTGTCATTGTAAAATACTGGAAAATGTTGACAACGGGGAAAGGAAGAGCATGTACACTCAGAGGGATGCTTATGTGTAAGCGATGATGATCAGTATTCTACTTCCCCCTTGCCTGATGTGAACTGTAACTTTGCAGGTTCACTGGGAAGCTACTTTTTTATACAGTACCTTTATCTCTAATGCCAGCTGATATAAAACTGACCTCAGTGGTATTATATTGCGGTCAACAGACTAGCCACTTTACAAGCCCAGTCAATTCTACTGGTGTAAATAGGTCATGATCCTGACACAGTGTAAAGTCGCAAGTTATTCTACTCCTTGCTTCCATTCCCTTATCAGTTTTTTTCTTTTAAAAACCTTCTGTCTTTGCTGCCATGCTGGAAAGAGAATGATTTGTCAGGTTCTCTCTCTTTTGAATAAAACAGCATCTAGGGATGCATTAAAAGTCATTTAACATTATCGTTTGAGAAAGCATTTTGACTGGTAGCATATCACCTATTTTTCACAAAAGAAAAGCCAGTGCCAGATAGGTCTCAAGAGGTGAACAGTAAAAGTCAACACCTAGTGATAAACCTTACCCTGCTAGAATCTTTTCCTTGCCTTTTCAAAAAGAAAGAAACAAAACTGATAAAAGTAATATCTGTATTGGTGAAAGCAAGTGAATAGCAAGATATTTTTTTCCTTACTAAAATATGTTTGGGCAATGAAAAGCCACTTTCTTTTCATTGCATTCTGACCATCTGCATTGTCAATGTTTTAAAAAGGTGATTTCTTTTTGATCATTACATGATATTTTACAAACCCCCACAGGGGGAAAAATCTCCTTTCCCCATTTCAGATGCATTGGCTTGTCATGGAGAGGGCAAAGGGTCAGAAAAAGAAACTTTAGGAAAACTTAATCTAAAAATATTAAGAACAGCACGAAATGGAGAAATTAGCAGTTTATTATTTTTAGCAGCTTTGAAAAGTGTAGAAGTGGTTGAACCATACATACCTCCTGTTTGCAGTAGCAGTGTTGTGTCCAAATGTTATATTGCTTTAAATCTGCAATCAACATTAAGTTTTTGCTATAAACGCACACCCTTTTCTGTAAGTTTGGTTGAACTGGAGGCAACAACCAGCGTAGTGAAATACAGCTCTTTTATTTCTGGGCTCTGAACACAACTTGGATGTGAACTACGGGGACTTATATACACATTTGACTTGATACAAAACAGTGGGAATAAAGGTTATTGGATGATTTGAATGTATGTTACAAGAGTATATACATTTGACAGCTATACTGCACGCTTCTTGGTGTTTGAATTGTTTGTGCTTGAAGTCTCCCGATATTACGCCAGCTGCCGAGATCAGCAGCTGTCAAACAGCGCGGCTGTTTGACATATAATTTACAAGGCTTCTGCTGAGGCAGAGTGACCATTTGAAATGCAATTTACAGTAGTTAGTCATACACAACATTCCTCCCCCTAGGTATGGATAAAATCCTTTAACCAGGATGGTAGTCGGGTCTCTCTTTTTGGCCAGACACTTGGTTGGGCTGGCTCAGTGGCCCGTAGGTTTGGCTGTGCGGCTGGAGTGAGAGGTTTATTAGTCGGAGAGGTCATTTGAAAACTTAAATCATAACCCCGTTTGTCATTGGGAGGAGCAGGGGATCGCTCTAAATCAAATTCTAATTGTGGAGGTGAAAACGATAACTGAGAGTCCCTCCTTTGCTTTCCATGAGTGGAGGGCGACTCAAGAGAACAATGTTTATTTTCAACTTGGGATTCCAACAATTTGGAGACACATTCATAAGAACATAAGAACAGCCTTGCTGGAACAGGCCACAGCCCATCTAGTCCAGCATTCTGTCTCACACAGTGGCTCACCATTTCCTTCAGGTTATTCCCAAGAAGATGCCTTCACCTGCTTAGGATTCCCTGGAAATGGCATTGAGAGATATCCTGCCTATCTCTCCAACCCCGAGGTTGTCCTTAAGTATCCATAATTAAAGCCATTGATACCCTTGTCCTCCATGAACTTGTCTAATCCTTTCTTAAAGCTGTCAAGACTGACAGCTGTCACCACTTCTTCTGGCAGGGAGTTCCATAGACCAGTAATCCTCTGGGTGAAAAAGTACTTTATCTTATTTGTTTGAGAACTAGTACCCAAAAGTTTCATGGAGTGTCCCCTAGTTCTAGTGTTATGCGATAGGGAAAACAGTTTTTCCTTATCTACTTTGTCCACACCGTGCATGATTTTATAAACTTCAATCAGGTCACCTCTTAGACGTCGTCGTTCAAGAGTGAAGAGGCCCAACCATTGCAGCCTCAGATGGTAAGAAAGGTGTTCCAGTCCCCTAATCATTCTGGTTGCCCTCCTCTGCACTTTTTCCAGCTCCATAATATCCTTCTGGAGGTATGGCGACCAGAACTGTACACAGTATTCCAGATGGGGCCTCACCATAGATTTATAAAGAGGCAAAATGACACTTGCTGACTTATTTTCTATACCCTTCCTAAAGATCCCTAGCATTGAGTTTGCTTTTTTCACTGCTGAGGCACACTGGGTTGACACCTTCATTGAGTTGTCCACCAGGACACCAAGGTCCCTTTCCTGGTTTGTTGCAGAGAGTTCAGACCCCATCAGTTTATAAATGTAATCGGGGTTCTTTGCCCCAACATGCATCACTCTGCACTTACTAATGTTGAAGCTCATTTGCCACTGTTTTGCCCACTCCCCCAGTGTCAAGAGATCCCTCTGGAGCTCCTCACAATCTCTCACAGTTTTCACTACCCTGTATAATTTAGTGTTGTCAGCAAATTTGGCTACCTTGCTTTTTACTCCTACCTCTAGATCATTTATGAAGAGGTTGAAAAGCAGGGGTGCCAGTACTGAACCTTGGGGGACCTCACTCTTTACTTCCCTCCACTTGGAGAAGTGTCCATTTAGTGCTACCCTCTGTTTCCTGTCCCTTAGCCAGTTGCTGATCCAGGACAAGACCTGTCCCTTTATTCCATGACTGGTAAGTTTATTCAAGAGCCTTTGGTGTGGGACCTTGTCAAAAGCCTTCTGAAAGTCCAGATAAACAACCACCATATGTCTTTAGCCTGAGTGGGGGAGCATTCTGCAAGACCTCCCTGTTCCCTAAAATCACAGGGATTCCTGGAACTCTCTGTTGGGTCCAAACTATCTAGCTGTGGGCTATTACCCCCGCCCACTTGGGTTACACGGGTGGGGGCAATCCCCTGTGCTTGTCCTGTGTGTCCAACACTCGAGATCTCAGCTGGTCTGTGAGCTGTCTCCAGATTAGACCATTGACTGTTTTGACCCTGTAAGTAACAGGACCAGTTTAGTATAGCACAAAACCTGGGACCCATGTGGGACCACCAGCTGCATAGTTATGGCAATGGACAGGGTCCCCAGCTGGGAAATCCTTTTGGTGCTGGATCCCTATATTTGTACCTCTATCCTCCACTCTAGAGGGATCCAACCTATCCAGCAAAGATGTGAGCTTCCTTCACTGGAGTAATTCAGCAGGAGATAGCCCAGAGGCAAGGGGGGGTCACCCTGTATGTGAGGAGAAACTGACAGATCTGTAAGTTCAGATCTCCTTCCCATATGCCGCAATGCATCATTAGTGGTGTGTACCTGCCGCTCCACCTGGCCATTGATGGCAGGGTGGAATGGAGTGGCTGTGATGTGCCTAATAGCATTCCATTCAATGAAGGATTGAAATTCAGAAGATGTGAATGTGGATGCATTGTCAGACACCAGAACATCTGGAAGTCCGAATGTGCCGAACAGCCTTCGCAAGTGCATGATCGTAATGGACAAAGTGATGCTGGACACTAAGATCACTTTGAGCCACTTGGAAAAAGAGTCCACCACCAGTAGAAACATAGCACCCCGGAATGGTCCTACAAAATCAATGTGTATCCTGGACCATGGGCCCCTAGCAGAATCCCATTCCCAGGAGGGAAGGTGAGATTGCTCGGGGCGAGAACATTGGCAGAATGCACAAGTGCTGACCATTTGTTCAATATCTTGGTCTAGAAGGGGCCACCAAAAATAACTGCAGGCGAGCGCTTTTGAGTGGATAATCCCTGGATGACTGGTGTGAAACAATCGCAATACCTTGTGGTGGAGAGTAAAAGGGATGACCACCCGCTGGCCCCACAATAGACAGCCCCGCTCAATTGACAATTCCAAATGATTTAGGTGAAAAGCTTTAAATTCCTCAGCAGGAGGAATAGTGGGCCAGCCCTTCTGAACCCAAGAAACCTCTCTTGACAGAGCCTTGTCCCTGGCCGCGGCTTTAGCGATGTCTGACAGAACAACCAGAGGTGAGTCGAGGGCTTCAGTCGTTAGGACCTGGTGATTCCACTCGATCTTGCAATCTGGCTCCCCAAGCTCAGGCAAGGGTGAACGCGAAAGAGCATCAGCGTGGCTGATGTCTTTACCAGGTCGATGCACTAAAGTGAAATGGTACGCGTTGAGGAAAATTGCCCATTGCAACATCCGAGGAGACAGGATCTGCGGAGTGGGCTTCCCAGTCACAAAAATGCTAAGTAGGGGCTTGTGGTCAGTCACGATTGTAAATGGCCTCCCGTAGAGGTAATCGTGAAATTTCTTTGTGCCTGCCTCAATAGCCAGGGCCTCCCTGTCAGTTTGGGCATAGTTTCTCTCAGGTTTGGAGAGAGAGCATGAGTAGAACACCACGGGGGCTTCCCTCTCATCATCTAACACATGGCACAGTACAGCCCCAACCCCCACAGGGGAGGCATCACATACCAACACAACCTGCTTTTTTGGGTTGAAATGCATGAGCACTGCGTCTGAAGTTAACAGTTTCTTAAGTTCCTGGAATGCTTTCTCCTGGCCTTGGCCCCAGTGCTAAACAGTGTCCTTTTTAAGGAGGCAGTGAAGCAGTTCAGCAACTGAGGCCTTGCGATGGAGGAATGCATGGTTGAAATTGAGCAAACCTAAGAAGGATTGCAGTTCTGATTTATAGGTTGGCCTGGGTGCATTCTGCAGAAGGCATGATGTCCTGTGGAGTGATTCTGTATCTCATAAACACACATTTGTCTTTGCGGAGTCACAAACCTGTCCTCTCAAAACTGGTTAACACTCTATCAAGCCTGGCCGCTAGTTCGACATCGTCCTTAGCTGTGATCAGGACATTGTAGAAATATGGCAGGACCCCTGGCAACCCTTTTAGTAAACACTCAACCAAAGACTGAAAAATCCTGGGGGCTGCATTCACCCTGAATTCCAGCCTGGTAATCTTGAATGCTCCTTTGTGCATTACAATAGTCTGTGCTGCAGGAGTGTTGGGCATCACTGACAGTTGCTGGTATGCTTGGGCAAGATCAAGCTTCGCAAAACAGGTTCCTCCGTGCAAGGAGGCAAGTAGGTGGCTGACAGGATATGCGTTTGGCCGTATGGCTTTATTAATAGGACATTTATAATCCGCACATATCCTGACCTCCCCATTGCTTTTAAGTGCTGTGACGATCGGGTTCTCCCAATCGGCAGAGTTGACTGGGACCAAAATCCCCTGCCCAAACAGTTTATCCAGTTCTGCCTCAATTTTGTATTTGAGGGAAAAGGGGACCCGGTGAGGCTTCATGCGTATGGGGTGAATGGTTGGATCAAGTTCAAAATCAACAGGGGGACACACATATGTTCTGAGCCCCTTCCTGAAGACCTTAGGATGTGCGGTGCACACCTCCTGCACTGGATCTGCAGTGACTGCATTGATGCCGGACAACCAGATGGCCAGGGGTTCAAACCATTGTACCCCTAACAAACTGTTGGTTCCCTGCTTACCTACGACTAGGGGCAGTTGTGTGCAGATATCTTTAAAATGAACAGTAAAGGCTCCCACTCCCAGGACCAGAATCTGGCACCCCTGGACATCTCTTAGTGACATTTTGAATGCCTTCAGCTTGGGGCGAGATGCCGGGGGAATCCAGAGGAACTCTTTTTGAGGGATGATGGTGAAGGAAGTACCTGAGTCGACCTCCATCCAGAACAGAACATCCTGCAGCTTGAGATCAGCGTAGAACCGGTTGCTTACACTGGACACCTGGCTCTGCTCTGGTGAACCTGATGAGACCTTGCCCTCGTCGTCGTTGGACCCAGACAATGAGGTTGAAACGGGGGATTCAGAGAATGCTGAGAATGAACAGTGGTGAGCCTGGACAGATGATTCTGCAGCTCCCACAGACATGTGGTGGTGACAGAACATCTTCATTCTGGACCGTGCAGCCTCAGACACCAATGCCTCATCCAGCACAGACTTGAAGGTCAGCGTCTTTCGGGTCATGAGGCAACGTTGGGCATCTTTGTCCCTCATGCTGGCCAGCAGACAGTCACGGAGCACCTCTTCAAGATTGTCCCATTTGCGTGGGGCAGTAGCGAGTCGTAGCGTGGCAGCATAGTCTGCTACAGACTCCGTGGGATGTTGTTATCTGCAGTGGAATGCCATCCAGACTGGGAAGATTGACACTTTGGCCTGGAGATGCTTCCGCAGAGCTGCAATGATTTCAGCGAGCGGCACTTCATCTACATCCCAAGGGAGGACAAGGTGGATCGCCGCCAGCTCCAGTGTCTCGGGTCCGCATTGGGACAGGAAGCAAGAGTGCACCTGGCTCTCATCCTTGATCTTCTGGGCCACCATAGCATGGCGGAACCGGCACTCGTAGAGTGCCCAGTTGTCAGGATGAGCCGCGTCGAGGGACCAATGTTTCCTTGCAAGGACGCCATCCCATCCTCATCGCCAATTTGGTGTTCAGAAATTGGAGCCGACAACCAATGTAGTGAAATACAGCTCTTTTATTTCTGGGGTCTGAGCACAACTTGGAGGGGAACAATGGGAACTTATATACACATTTGACTTGATACAAAACAGTGGGAATAAAGGTTATTGGATGATTTGAACATATGTTACAAGAGTATATACATTTGACAGCTATACTGCGCACTTCTCAGTGTTTGAATTGTGCACGCTTGAAGTCTCGCAATATTATGCAAGCTGCTGAGATTAGCGGCTGTCAAACAGCGTGGCTGTTTGACGTGTAATTTACAAGGCTTCTGCTGAGGCAGAGTGGCCGTTTGAAATGCAATTTACAGTAGTTAGTCATACATAACAGTAAGGCGCCACTTTCATATGTTGTCAATGTACTCTGATTGGCCTAACACAGGTTTCCCACGTTAGCAAAAGACCGGGCAAATGTATCACTGTAACTGACGTTCTGATTGTATATATGTTGTTACCTCGTCCCTTATTCCCCAGTCCGAATTATCCCCTGCAGCAGTATATGAGCTGACAATAAATCACTGGTGTTAACCCCGAACTTGTAGTTGCGTTGCTAATTACCTTCGGACTCAACAAGGAGGGAGAAGGATAAACATCTAAACCAAAGAATATAATACAGTGATACCTCATACAACGTCCAAACTTGGTTCGACAAGTTTGGACTTTATACAGATTTTGACTTTGTATGAGGCATGCAAAATCCTAGCTGTGATACCTCATACAACGTCCAAATCCTTGTCACAATGCCTCGTACAATGTCGTTTCCATAGAGATACATTGTACTGTAACAGCACAGACTTCAGGGCAAATTCAAGGAAACAGACAGGAAACTGACAGGACTTTAAGAAATCATTGTCTAAAGGCTAAAAAAATTACAAAACATGTCCAACAATCCTGATTGTCCAAGAACCTGAAGAATGCTGCAAAAATCCCAGGAATGCTTCTAAAAATTCTGATGAAAAAATCCAAAAAAATCCAAAACCGTGCTCAAAACCACTCCTAAACACTCTTCGCCTCGTGCAAAGCCCACAAGAGCAATGCACGCATGTGCCCTGCCTTTTATACTGCCCAGGCACAATGCAACCTGGGAAAACCCCAATGCCTCATACAAAGTCACACGACTTTGTATGAGGCAACTTTTTTCAAGGAATTAGGTGATGTTGTATGAATCCAATGTTGCATGAAGTGGACTTTGTATGAGGTCTTACTGTACTGGGAATCACAAAATGAGAAGCACATTGAACTTCCCTTTTATTTTTAATTACCAAGTTATTAAGAATCAATTTAATATTAACTAAGATCTGTCAGGATAAATTCCTCCTTTGGTGCCTGGAAAGCTGAGTGAGTTAGAGTGCCAGGTGTTGAGAGTTTGATTCCCTAGTTTGCCTCTTGAGAAAGGATCCAGCCTTTGCAACCCCGGCGAAACTGCACATTTCCATCAGGGGAGGTAATGGTAAACCACTTCTGAGTAATTATGATTTTGAATTTATTTGTCATCACATTAGTATAATTATTACTTTGCAGTTTTTATTTCTTATCATTGGGAGTACATGGAGGCAGACCATAGGGCCAAGTCTAAAAATTAGCAGGTGAGCTGATATGTTTGTAAAATCACTGATTTTTGATTTTTCAGGAAGCAAATTAGCAGCTATTGGCAACTGTTTTGAGTTGACAGCAAGGGAATTTTGAAATGCTTGCTGAAATTAGTATGGGGAGGAAGATGACCCAATTTTGCTTCTATATACTTTTAATCTCTTGCCTTAATGCTGCTGCTGCTGTTTCTATTATACACAGCCCACTAAATGTTGAATGTTGGCTGGATTTAGTTCCATGAGTACTGGGCCGTTCCCATGGGCACAGGATATTCATAGGTATTTCCTTAAAGCAACGAGAAAAAGAATAACAAGAATAAATTATTGCCTTCGAAAAATTCCTCAGCACTGAAGTGAAGTGGTATGAAGAATGGAAAAGGTTTGAAGCTATACTCTTATGAATCTTTCAAAATATTGGATCACTTATAAAAAATGGAGAACAACTGCCCAGTTAATCCTTGAACACATGATAAATTTTAATATGTGCACAACGCTACACCTTATAGGCATGCTGAATTTTACTTGATGAAAATAATGTTTTCCTGAACTGGGACATTTTAAAAACAGCATACAGTATTATGCTTAATGAAGACCAGTGTACTCTGGCAAGGAATGAATTTCAAGGGGATGTGTTTGTTTTATTAGTGTTTGTTCTCATTTTACTCCTATCCTTGCCATTAGCGGATACTTTCGAGTTAATAGTTTTCTTGGTATAAGCAACAGTTCACCAGCTTCAGGCCCTGAGTTGCAAGATTCCTTGACTTAACATTCCTTTACTGTCTTAGTCTACCCAGCACATCTTTGAAAACCACCCCTGCCGTAGGTTTGCTTGATCTAAGAAGCTGGTTTCAGGTCAGGAAAGATTTTTTAAAAATTGACAGCCATAAGGGTTTCTTGAGTAGGAGAAAGAAAAGAGATAATTTGCATTTTCTCACAGTACTGCAGAAAAGCTAGAGGCCAGATAAAATCACTTTGGGTACTGGTCTTGTTGGCTGATGCATTTTAAAAAAACTATAGTAAAAAAATGTAATTTTCTAAGTTCTGGGGGAAATGAACCAGATATCCCAACCTAAACAGGTACGGCAACCCATGCAAATGCCATCTCAGAAGATCCCGGTTAGGGCTGGATCCCTTTTGATTCTACACACCACTCATCTTAAGGTATATTACACAAGCCATTTTTCTTTCTTTTTTTAAAAAAATTATTAGTTATAAAAACAATACAAAAGAAAAAGAACATAGTTGACAGAACAAAATACATTTCATTTTGACAGTACAATAATCTAAAATACAAATAAAATGCCTAACAATAACAAATTACTTCACTTAAAGAAAAAAACGAAAGGAAACCCCTATTTAACTGTATAGCAAACAATACTTTTCTATATCTTATCTTAATTAACACCTCTGTAATTTGCTGTACCAGTGCTTATATAAATCTAAATCTAGTTACATTAAACAAAACAAATACTATTACAATAATCACCCTGTGTATTTACAACTTACAGAAGTCTGCGGGATGTCACAATTTTCACCATTTCCAAAAATGTATATATTCTGGTACATGGCTGCTACCCTGGTCTCCTTTCAGTGAATGATCCACAAATGGTTGCCAAATTTTCCAAAATCTGTTTTCTTTAATTTTCCCCTTATATTTATTTATCTCCCATGTCAATTTATCATTCAATGCAAGATCTCACATCTCTTTATACCATTCCTCTACTTTTAAAACTCTATCAAATTTCCAATTCCTTGCTATGCACATCCTACCAGTTATCAGCATAATAGCTATTAACTCCTTTTTATCTTCTTTTACCTTTAAATTTTCCACATCTGTTAACATGATATTTACATTCAATTTACATTCTAACCCCATAATGTCACATATTTCATTCTCAATTTTTTACCAAAACTCTTTTACCACATTACATTTCCACCACATGTGTTCATATGTCCCCAAAGTGTTTTTACATCTCCAACACATTTTATTTTTAGTATTGTCTATTTGAAATAATCTCTCTGGGGTCAAATACCACTTCCATAACATTTTGTAATTATGCTCCTTCATTCTAACCGACATAGTTCTCATATATCTTTTTCTGCATTTATTTTTCCATTTTTTCTGGGATTTTTATGTTCAAATCCTGTTCCCAACATGATTTCAGAGTTTCTTGAGGGTTACCTTATTTATTTAGGATTCTATATATTCTACTTACTATACCCTTTAATCCCATATCCCCTTTTCATATCTTTAACAACATTTCCTCAAATTCCGTTTTATCCCTCTCTAAACTAATTTCTCCCTTATATTTTCCATTCCATCTATCCAACAACACCATTTGGAACCAAGTCAAATTCAGCTGAGACTAAATTTCTGCTTTATTCTCTCTATCTTTACAGGCTCATTTCCAGTCTTTCAATAGGAAAATATTTTTTCTTTCCAATACCTCCTTCAGCCTTTTATCTAATTTTATTGAAATTTTTTTTAATATCCTCTAATTCTATTAATAGAGATAGTTCTGGACTCAATTCCTTTTTAACCTTATTCCAAACATCCGACATTGTTTTTATCATCTTATTTTTAACACTTATTTTCCCTTTATTGTTACCCAAAAATATCCCTTTACCCACTTGACTTAGCTCCTTCATCTTTATTTCTTCCCATAATACTCTTTTTCCTTGCTAAAATCTTTTCTTTCTACATGTGTCACGCAGCTCTGCAAAAACAATGTTGCTCTCCCCCCCCC
The DNA here is from genome assembly GCA_035047305.1 of Bradypodion pumilum. Lineage (NCBI taxonomy): Eukaryota > Metazoa > Chordata > Lepidosauria > Squamata > Chamaeleonidae > Bradypodion > Bradypodion pumilum. Next base: position 244,523,877 of record JAWDJD010000001.1, on the reverse strand, counting down.
TCATTATTCATATGTTGAATAAAAATTGTGTTTAAAAGGAACATATTTTCCTGCATAATTGCTCTTGGAATTAGGCATGTGATGAATATTCAGAAAACATCTTGTTCTCAAGGATCTTCCAAGGTCCACCACACTGAACCCCACCTTGGCTTTCCCTCCTGCACCAGCGGGACTTTCTGGCTTTCCTATAAAAAGCAGGTCTTAACCATTGTCTGTCCCATGTTACTTGCTTACTTATTTACTCATTGCTTGTTTTCTCTGCACAGAAAATTGTTTTGGGATGTGTTGTGTATGTAACTTTAATTATTGCTGTTGTGTAATTGTTATTATCGGATCGTGGTGATCCTCCATTTTGTCTTCTTCTTGGTACTGAACTATCACGGGACTGGCGTTCCCGCCCTTTCTTTTAAAAAATATATTTTTATTGATTTTAAACACACTTACAAAGCAAACACAATACATAAAATAAAAACAATAAACACCCTGTGAAAGTACAATACCCTGGAGGACTTCAGGAACCACAGTGTATTACATCCAAAAATTACTTTGATCCGGTATAGGCCTGTTACTTTTATTCCCTTTGGCTGCAAATTCCACAAAGGGTCTCCAAATATTCCAGAATCTGTTCTCTTTCAAATTGTCTCTTTACTTTTATTTCCCATGTCAATTTGTCGTTTAATGCTAGATTCCACATTTCTTTATACCACTCTTCAATCTGTATAGTTATATTGTTTTTCCAATGTCTAGCAATACATTGTCTACCCGTTGTAAGCATTATTTATATTAATTCTCTCTCATCTTTATCTTGACCAATAAATTCCACGTTTGTTAACATGGTGGTACCTGACCCCAATCTAATTCTTGTACCCATTATTTCACACATTTCTTTTTCAATTCTTTTCCAATAATCATTTACCACTTTACAACTCCACCACATACGTTCATATGATCCCACTGTGTCTTTACATCTCCAACACATCTTATCTTTTTTTATTATCGATCTGATGTAATCTCACTAGGGTCAGATACCACCTCCATAACATTTTATAATTGTGCTCCTTTATCCTTACTGACATAGTTCTCATTACTCGTTTCTTCCATTTATTTTTCCAGGCAACCTTGTCTATCTTTATTTTCAACTACTCCTCCCACGTTGAAATCAAATCCTCCTGTGGGTCGCCCTCTTTATTTAATAAAGTGTATAATTTGCTAACTAAGCCCTTAATACTTCTTTCACCCTTCCTAATTCTCAAAACCAGATCCTCAAATTCTGTCTTATCTCTTTCTCTATCATATTCTCTCATATACTTATCATTCCACTTATTAATTTTCATAATTTGAAACCAATTCAAATTTAATTGTTCGAAGAGAATAGTTCTGCAATTTGCTATACTACAGACCCGTAGCCAATCTTTCAATAGGAAGATTTCATTCTTATCTAGCATTTCTTTTACTACCTTATCTATCTTAATCGGGAAACCCATCATATCTGTAATTTCCATAATTGGAGAGAAGTTCGGGGCCAGAACCTTTTTAACCTTCTTCCAGACCCTCATTAATCCCCTCATCATAGTACTTTTGGTTTCTAATTTTCCCAAATTCTCCCCCCAAAAGACCATTTTACCAATATGTCTATAGTCCTTCATCTCAATTTCCTCCCATATTACCTTTTCCTTTGCCAAGATCGTCACCACATTCTTAATTTGAAACGCTCGATAATATCCTCTCAAGTTTGGCATTCCCAAGCCACCTTCCTTTGGGGGCAGATACCATAATTTTTTAGAAATCCTCGGCCTCTTTCCACCATTACAAAATTGTTAATCATTTTTTGAAAATCATTAATTTCTTCATCCCTCAATTGAATTGCTAATGCATCGAATAGAAAATTAATTTTAGGTAGGACCATCATTTTAATAAGCGCTATTCTCCCGAACCATGACAATTTTAATTTTTGAAATGCTTGTATCTTATTTTTAATCTCCATCCTTAAAATATCATAGTTCAATCTTTTAAGGTCCTCCAATCTATTAGATACTACTATACCTAAATATTTCAGTTTATCTTTAATTTGGATATTACTCCTGATTATCTTGTTCTTATCTTCTTCTTCTGCATTACACAATAACATTTCCCACTTATCCCAATTTATCTTGAGGCCAGTGATATCCTCAAAATCTTGTAATTGTAATCTAATTTTTTCCATTGCCCTCTCTGGATGTCTTACAATTATCATTGTATCATCTGCATACATACTTATTTTATTTTCCATAATCCCCTCTATGTTTTTATCCTCTCTTATAGATTTTGCCAAAATCTCCATTGCCATAATAAACAAAATTGGTGATTAGGGACAACCTTGTCTCGTACCTGCCTCCAGTTTTATCACATCTGTAAAATCATCATTAACTCTGACCTTTGCTGATCCTTGGTAGTATAACTGGTCTATTCTTCTTCTAAATTTATCGCCAAATCCATAGTATTTAATTATTTCCTTAATTGAAATTCATTGCAATGAGTCAAATGCTTTAAATATATCCAGTGATATTAATCCCACTTTTTCTTTTGTTTGACTCACCACATCTATTATAAGTCCACAACCCTTCTAGTTAGGTCAGCCATATGATGCCCCTTCAAAAAAACAACTTGGTCTGTATTTATATAATTACCCATAAAATTGTTTAAACGGTTAGCCAATATTGCTGTGAAGATCTTGGCATCTTGGTTTATCAATGAGATGGGTCTATAGGATTCCATTTTTTCTAAATTTTTACCAGGCTTTGGCAATAACACAATTATGGTCCTATGCCATGAAGTCGGAACTTGACCCCCATCTAATATATAGTTGTATAATTTTACTAACTTTGGTATCACTATATCTTTAAATTCCTTATAAAAATCAGCCGATAGCCCATCTTCTCCTGGAGCCTTTCCCATCTTTAAACCTCCAATAACCTCCCTTACCTCCTTTTCCGACACTTGCTCCTCCATTCTATCTTTATGCTTGCATTTTATTCCAGTAACTATTTGTTTCTCCAATTGTTGTTTAAGCTTTTCTACATCTATTTCTTTTTTTGCATACAAAGCCTTATAAAAATCCTTCACTATCTTGCATTTATCCTTATTCTTATTGCATCTTACCCCTTGTTTATCAGTCAAGACTCCAATTTCCCTTCCCCCCCGCTTTTCTTTAGCTGCTTTTGCTAATAGTCTTGAATTTTTATTACTAAATTCAAAATATTCTCTTTTCAGATACACCAAATTTCTTTTAACCTTTTCTATATCTTTACCTACAACTTCAGCTTTTAATCTTTGTAAATTTGCAAATACCTTATTATTCCTTTGTCCTTGAATGTTCCTCCTGTAACTGCTTTATCTCCTTTTCAATTTTAACCTGTGTTGATTTATACACTTTATATCTATTACTTGCTGCTTTAATACATTCCCCTCTAAAAACCGACTTCATGGCATCCCAGACCATATTAAAACTTACTTCATCATTGTCATTCAATTGCCAAATTTCTTTCCAATTTTCCCTAATTTGAGCCTTTGCCTTTTGGTCTTTAAACAAATTAGCATCATATCTCCAGGTCCTTCTTCCACTATATTCACTTTGTAAAATCAACTCCAAAACAACTTAAACATGATCAGATTCCTTAAAAATTCCAATTTCCATTTCTTCCAAATTTTTGACCATTTTTTCAGTTACAAATATATAGTCTATTCGGGAGTATGACTTATAAACATGTGAAAAATATGAATATGCCCTTTCTGACCCCTTAAGTTCTCTCCATGAGTCTTTCAGACCCAAAGCCAATATCCAATTATCCAAAATCTGGCTTTTAATTCCTTTTCCGCACCTTGAAATATTTGTACAGTCTAAATTCGACCTTACTAAATTAAAATCCCCAGCTACAATCATCCTCGTTGGTAATTCTTTTTCCAAAAATTTTCGCATTTTTTCTAAAAATTCATATTGATATTTGGGGCATATATATTAACCAAAATTAGCTCTTCATCATTCAATTTCCCTTTTAATATCAAATATCTGCCTTCTGGATCTGCAATGGATTTTGTTATCTCAAACCCCAATCTTGAAGAAATTAAAATTGCAACTCCTCTGGCTTTAGACGTACCAAATGATTTCTCATAATGCTGCATCCATCCCAAAAAAATTTATTCGAATTTTGAGATTTTTGATGGGTTTCCTGTAAGAAAAGTATATCTGGTTTATCTTTCCTCAGGGCTGATTTTAATCTCTTCCTCTTAATAACAGATCATGTACCTTTTACATTCCATGTTAACACTTTAACTGTCCTCATTTTTGATTATATCACCACCATTTCTATCGTATCCAAGTCCTCCACTGGGTGTGCTACCTAATACATTACAATACACCACACAACCACAAAAAAGATTAATAAAAATGAAAAACATTCATCTTTATCCTCCTCACTTTCCTCTCAGAAAAATCACCTTCATCCTCCAAAGAGAGTGGGGGGGGGGGGAACGTGTCAGATGTACATCATTCCCACTAGCGCACCTTATACAATTCTAAATTAGCTACTTAACTCTTTTAACCATTTCTGTCATCCTCCCCCACCACCGCTATCGGAACCTCCTCAGCTGTACCAGGTTGTTCTCCTCCCGCAGCACCATCTTCCTCTGTACCATTAAATTCTCTTCTTATTGTGCCCGAGGTTAACAACTCTTTTCTCAAATCCAACCATTCATTTGAGCTCACTTTGACCAAATCGATCAGGCTCAAAAGTTCCAGAGCATCAGTCTCAACATCAATGACTTGCATCTTTTTATCGTAAAAGAATCTTAATTGTTGTGGGAATCGCCAATTATATTTTATCCCTTTTCTAATCAAAAGTTTTGTGACAGGTTTCATCTTATATCTCCAACTGCATTCGGTGATACATCAGACCCATCAATTTTTAGAGCACCAGACCCTGCTTGTTTCAAAAAGGCCATTACCTTTAATTTATCCCCCCAGTTTGCAAATTTGACCAAAACATTTCTTTGAGTTGCTTTCCCCTTTCTTGGTCCCACTCTATAAACACTTGCGATGTGTTCATTAACAAAATCTTTCCCCATTTTCAGACCGTTTAACCAATCAATTATTCTATCTCTTAAGTTGTCTGGCGTTCTTTCCGGCATCTGACGTATCACAATATTTTGTTTCCTCATCACCTCCTCCATCATATCGATTCTTATTTCCTGCAAATCCAATTTCTTTTTTATCTCCCTCTCCTCTTTCTTAACCTCTTTTATTTTTCCTTCCATGCCCTTTATATCACTTTTCATTGTAGTAACATTTCCTTCCAATTTCTGCAGGCTTGTTTCCACTTTTTTTGAAAAATCAAAAAAATTGCAGCTAGTTTATCCTGTCTTCCCAATATTTCCCCTCTATCCTTCACTCTTGCCTGCTCCATGTTATCCATCTTCTGAAACATTTTACTGAATTCTGCTATGATCTGTGTTTGGTCAAATGCTGATGGTTCAGGGGATGCTGATGCTGATGATGTTGCTGAAGGTGCTTCCGCTGCTGCAGGTTTGTCCCTTTCTTAGCTTTAACCACCGGTTCCTCCTCTTTGTCCTTCCCCTTTAAAAACGTATCCATGGTTGCGTCACCCAAAAGTTTCAATACTGCAGCAGTTTTAGCTCTTCTAGGCCTCTCTTCCTGATGTTGATCCAGCACTACTATAATTTTACTCCAAATCACAAGCAGCTAGGACATTTGAAATCCTTCACCAACCAAACATTATGTCCCCTCCTTTAGATTGAGGCCACCTTATATCATAGCCAAATAATAAGTTTGATTGAAGCCAGCGATCCTCAATATTCACTTTATAAAAACACAATTCAATATCCAAAAATCTTCAGTTGCTGAAATGCAAGTTAATAACCAGTGACTTCTTGCTTGAAACAATATATCCCAAAAGCTCAGAAAGAGGGAGGGAATTGACCCATTACAAAAACGGGAGCAGGAACAAACACAAAGCATACAAAATCAAAAGGCCCCTGCAGTCAATGGCGAAGGAGGGCACCAAAAGGCACCGAATAAAAAAAACTCAAAAGTATATCCCATTAAGTGCTCCTGGAAGGAGGAAAACTCAAAAGCTTGCAAAATCCGAGAGCCCCCGCAGCCGAAGACTTTTCCTCCTCCTCCCAAAATCACGGGTTCTTCCGTCTTCAAAACAGCACTTTGTCGAAAAGTTTACTTTTTCCGTTCTTTCTTTTCATCTGCACACCTTCTCCACATAAACCTCACTCTCGCAATCAATCTACTCCTTCTCCATACCTCCTTCTTCCTCCTTCTTCCTCTGCACACTCAGTTAACTTTCACTTTCTGCAAACGCTGCCATTATCCCTCAAACATCCAGAGTCTCTTTCTCTCAATAACATACATTCCACTCACTCGTCTCTCCAAGCCTCGGCTGCCAGCCCAATTCCGTTCATCCGGTCAGCTTATGCCTCTTTAGTATTTATTATTCGATATCACTTTCTCCGGGGCCCCCTTCTCTGTCGTCTTGCCCGCCCGTGGCACCGCTGGCTTGGCCCGGCTTCAACCGCCTACCTTGCCACCCGTCGCCGCTCCACGGACTCCAACTCCTCGGAAAGGGGAGAAACGCCAATTTGAAATCACCACAGCGAGACCAACATGGACCCACTTTTAGAGTTAAGCTCCTTCCATTTTTAAAAAGAAAAAAACTACTTTTATTCCCACATTGCATGCGCGGAGAATTAAAATGGATGTTGCTCCATCTCCATCTTGGCCATGCCCCCCGTTCCCGCCCTTTCTAACAAGACACATGAAGTCTTCACTCAGGTCCGGTAACCCCACAATCACCCTACTCCTCTCCTAACCAATCATATTGTTTCCTGCCCAAATGTATCCATTGTACACTGTATATAAAGAGCTGTTGCACCATTGCTGTTCATGTTCGGTTCGCTTACAATAAAGTTGTGTTTGACCCTTTTATGCAGGCTGCTTCTCTTCAATTCCCGAACATCAAAGGACGGCAATGCTGACACATGGACCAGACTGGAAATGAACTACAGCTGCCAGCTTCTCAGTGCACTTTTAACTCTCACTCTAGTACGTAATAGTGTAGGCCTCTCTTCCCTATCCATTCTATCATTTCCAGAAGAGCAAACAGTGAAGAAAATGCAATTTAAATCCCAGCAGAGCCTACTGAGAAAATTGCAGCAATGGGGGATCAGCATACATCCACAGATCTTTTTCTTCCACTGAACCCATTAGTAAGATCAGGTTCATCACCTGTGTAAGTCAACTCATACAGCTTCATCACATTAGCTGTCAAAATAAGTCAACAATTCAGCAAAGCTCTTCTTTAAAATGCAGTCAGGTATCACAGAGTGTAGAGCAGATAAGACATCAGGAAAGTTCAGCTACATTTGCATAGTTAAGGAATACAAGGGCTTCTCTTCTTCCTCATCTTTTTGGAGGGAGAGGAAAATAAAAAAGGCCGCTGGCCAAACTTGATTTGACAACAGTAGGCACCCTTTTCTTCATTCTGCTCTTATGTTTCAGGCACAGCAGAAATCCCATTTGCTCCAAAATGATGCTTCTCATCAAAGAGGATGCTTATATTGGTAGCACTGTAGAGAGCAAGCAAGCCAGCAAGCCAAGGAGTGCAATCTGGATAATCAGCTTTATGAAAATGTGGCAGTTGTACATAAATCTTTCCAGTCCAGGTCTTACCTGGACCATTTTAGGATAACTGCACTTTGGTGTCTCTCTTCAGGGCAAATACCTCCATAAGACTCTTTTTGGAGGCTGTTGCAACACACCATTGATTCTTGTCCCCAACACTTGGTCCATGCACAGCCACCCCTGAATCACAAAAAAGAGAGGACAAAAGATGTGGGCAAATCTTGCATAAAATGTGCAATGTTAATTTAAATTAATATATGCAAATATAGTCATGATTACTATGAAGATTGGCTAATATACTATTAAAAAGCATCAGAAAATTGCAGAGCTATGAAGTGGTTAGAAATGGATCTTTCTCTGAGTGTGTCTCTGTCTCTCTCTCTAAAACACACCTACACACTCACACACACACCCCTCAACACAGAATTTTCTATTATGTTCACACAGCTTTTGTCTTCTAAAATGACACACAAACATTTCAGAACAAAATTAATGTTTCTGAATCAGAGTCCTTGAGAGACTAACTTAGATTCAAATTACTTGAGATGTTATTAAAGACCCAAAGAAAGAGAAGAAGAATCTAATTGTCTAATTTTAATTACAGACTTTAAATACTCTGTTTGCTCTTTTCTCTTGGTGGATAGATGGCTTGTTTCCCACTCACCCTTTTCTTTCCTTTTGTTCTGGGTTTGGTTAGGGGAGGAGTGAGGTGGGAGGCGAGGGGAAAGAAAATATGGTATACTTTTTTCAGGCTTTTGCTGGGTACCACCAGATAGGGGACCAATGACAGGACATTCTATGAAATTTTTATTTATACCCTGGCAACAATTAGTCCTAGGCATTACTCTGGGCAGTACACTGTAAGAACAAAAGGCATGAAATGATAAGGGAAGCATTAAGTAAAATAAAAACAAATACAATCAAATAACAGTCAAAAAAGAAAAAAAGAACAATTTACAAACTATGATAGCACCCAAAAACCTATAAACCAAAAGTCTCAAAATATTCTTAAGTCAAAAGGAAATCGTAATAGCTGACAAGTGTCAAGTAATTTGCTATGGGAAGATCTGTATTAGAAAAGCTTCTGTAAATAAAAAAAGTGTTCAGCATTTTCCAAAAGGCCAATAGAGTAGGGGCTGTTCTAATTTTACTTGGTAAGGAAATCCCATAATGTGGGTGTCTTAGCTAAAAAGCTCTACCTCTTGTGGTAGGCTTTTATACCTCCTTGGACATAGGCAGCCTCATCAATTGTGTGCATTGGATCGAGAATTTCCTAGGAAACTAACAGGATCCTGAAGATAACATGGTCTGACCTAAACTGTAAATGGCTGCCATGAAACGACACAGGTAGCCAAAGCAGGCTAGTCATCCCAAATTCCATTTCTTGATTGCTCCTCAAAATGGACGTGCGCCGGCAGGCCCTCTGCCTAGCACGCGCTTTGCCATGCCGACGCACGCAGAGACGAGAGTACGTTTGTCTCCTGCCAGTCGGACGGGGAGGAGCCAACACCCCTTTATAGGGTGTGGCTCCTTCCCGCCCCACCCTTTGGTGATTCCTTCCTCCAGAGAAGCTTTTGCTTCTCCTTCGGTGGGAATTTCTTCTGCGTGGTCCATGGTAACCACTCAGTTACTGCTCCCCACACTCCACATAGCCTTACCTGCATGGCTCCTGCTGGCAGGTCTTCTCGAATGGGTGGGCACTCCTGCCTATGCCCGCAGCCCTGTTCCAAAGGGGCTTCATCTCATCTCACAGCCCGGCTATGGGTGGCCTTCAGAATGGCCCCGGTGCCTCCCGCCCCCAATGGGCCTGGGCCTGGGCTGCATTCTATTCCCAGCAGGACGGCGGCGCTTGAGGCCTTTGCCAACCAACCGCCTTTGGCTGCCGACCTCAATTCTGCCTTTGAGCTCTCTGCCCCCGGAGGGGCTGAGCCTGATTGGTGAGCTCTTACCGCCTCTCTCGCCAACAGGCTGGGCTCTTGAGTCCTACCGGCTACCACTGCGGGGCCCTCTCCTGTGGCTCCTGGATCCAATTTCACCTCTTCTGATGGGCCCGGCCTCCTGGGTCCCCATGAGAATTCGGTCAACATCTATGCACCTCACTACCCTGGCCTACCTCTTCGCACTCTACTCCAGTTCCCCTGGCCCTTCACCCAGCAGGCCCCTGCTCCCCCGGGTTTTTCACTGGGCAATTCTTTCCCCTGCCTGGCCCCGCACTGCCTTTTGCCCCACAACCCCTACCCCCACCGCCACCTGGCCTCTGGCTGGCCCAGTCGGGCCGGACAGTAGTGCTGTTCTCCCGATGTCCCTGCCCCCTGGTGACGTTGCTCTTCCTCTCAGGGACCATCTGCTACAGTCCACCAGGGACAAGATTATTAGGGGAGAGTATATCGATCTTTTCGGCCTCCTCAACCAGGAGTGCCCTTAGGCTGTCTTTGACAATATGGATGATGCCAACAAGAAACGGGTCTGGCGCAGGAAACCCCCACAGACGTGGGAAGCAGACATCTTCATAAATTTTTCTTGTCACTCTTCCCTCACAGATTGAGTGGCAAAATCTCAATTTTTTCATACGGTCTTTTCCTCGGAAAGGACCGGCAATCCGCCATTGTCTGCCTCACTATGGACAATTGGTCTGACCAATTTGCTGAACTTTAATGGCATCAGCAGCTTTCAAGTGTTGCACTGGCTGCAATCAGAAACTTCCATCGAGCGATAGCCACAGTGAGTGCTTGATCTGCCATGGAGAGAGCCACCAAGTCCAGAACTGTGTTCACTGTAAAAAGTTCACTTGTCTGGCCATCAAAAACAGACAGAACTGGCTACAGGTCCACCTGATGGCTCAGGCTCTCTCCCCAACTTTGGAATCTCAGGCCTCACAGATTCCCACCCAAATTCCAGCACCCAAGATGGCGGTCAAGGAAGGACAAAGAGACAAGATGGCTGAGGAGACCATGAGGAAGAAGGACAAGACAGGCAACAAGAAAAAGACAAAGAAGACAAATCACCATTCTTTGCCTTCCACACCTCGTCTACCTTGATCCCTGCAACCATAGACTTCCTTTTCTCCCTCATTGGCTGTTTTTCCTCGGCAGTTCTCCCGTGACCAGACATATAGGTCATCGGCATTTGAGGGACGTTCCTCTTCATGGTCCCCATCCAAGACACAAAGGACGAGCCTCTCCAGGTCACTGCCACCTCCATCGGTGCCTCTTAGCCATTCACCATCTCCTCCTCCACTGCCGCCTCAAGGAAGATCTCTCTCTTTCGCCTCCAGCTCAACAGACTCCACCTCCTTTTAAGGCCCTGTCAGCTTCACCTTGAGGAATCCAGCTGGATTTTCTGGCTCCACTTATTGAATCTGTGGTCAGGAAGATCAGTGACCAACTTCTTGCTGCGACTTTGGCTGCTACTCAGCACCATATTGGCCCACAGCCAATATGTAAGTGCCCATTGTCTTCCTTCCACACAGGATTCCTCCAGGACTATTGCCTCAGGCCAAAGAGAGAAGATTGCTCTGCAGCCCTGCCTGACGGCGTCAAGCACCAGACCCATTGGTCAGCCCAGGCAGTACTGGTGCGTTTCCAATGTGGATGCATGGATCCCTCCACTGTCTATGGACGTGTCAGAATCTTCAGAGGAGGAGGAGGACATGGAGGTTGAGGCAGATAAGAACCTGATCCCATCATTGGAGTTGCTGAACCGCCTTGTTGTGAGGACCAGAAGTCCCTCACAGCCATGTTGATTCACCTTGGTACTGCCTTAGGTATACAAGCCGATGACCCGCTGTTGCCATCTGAGGATGCAGTCACCGCAAAGCTGAACAAAAAGGTGATACGACCAGTCCATATTGCCATGCTCCCGTCGCTACTGCATTCCACCAAGACTGTGTGGAAGAAGCAGGTTTTGTCACACATGGTCTCAACAAGGGTGGATTCACACTTTCCCACCCTTCCTCCCTGCTTGGGCTGCAAGGATGAGATACCTCATTTTATCCTGTGTACAGTTTAAGTATTAACTGAGGAGAGAGAATGAAATGGCGCCAAAAGGGTGTGTGGTACGGTGTGTGGTCCTAATATCAAAACTTTTGATCCAATTAGCTTGAAAGCTCTGGTAACGGCTCCGTGCAGGTGCAGAATCCAAAAGTGTGAATTCACAGAATACATACTTGAAGAACGAAAGTCATTACTGGTAAGTACAACTTAACTTTACATCTGTTGGGAATCTGCTCCTTATCAACCACTTCTCCCTATATTCTATGAATGTCCCTTTGCATCCCCCCCCAAACATTCCAAATGAAGAGTCAGACATGTGCATTGGATTAAACTAGGGTCACCTTTCTTGAAGAAAAAGTGAAACTGGGTAAAAACAACTACTCCACAATAGTTCTAGGCAGAGGCCTGCAGTAGTGCAGTCTGGGTAGCAGATGGAATAGAAACATCCCCTCCTGAAAGGGCCCCAATTGGGCCTGCATCCAGGGAGAGCCATAATGACTCCTCTCCCTTGATGTAGCATACCTTCCTGCTTAATGCATGGCCTCAGAGAGGCAGTCAGGACAACCAGTGACCAGATCATCCCATTCCTGGGAGACTAAGGTCAGCTGTGAGGAATACACCTCAATATCCCTGGGACCTCTATGGGACTAATTAGACCACAATACCCACCAAAGGTGACCTAAAGCAACAAATCCCAGCAATTGCCCAAATCCAGTTGGTGCAGAATGGGACAGGCAACAAACCCCACACCAACAGTCAATCACAGTGTGAGCCAAAAATTCCTATCCAGAACCGAAGCAACCAGCTAATCTCATTCTGCAACTAAAGGAGGGCGGGAGGGTTGGAGCAGACAATAAACCGACACAAGGTATCAGGGAGAAGCAACCAATGAATAATGGCCAAGAGAAAACTTCTCCTCATGCCACCATGCCAAACCTGATTGGCCCGTACACGGTAGTCCAACTCCATTAGAAGAGGACATGTGTGGCAAAAGGCACTCTGCTGGTGCAATTGCACATGCAAATGCCTGCTTCCCCATCATTATGCTGTGTACACATTTTACTGGGTATACTACAAAGTTAAAATATAGGAATTGTTGGTCTCCTTTTGACTATTATTCAATCATAAAAATACATTAATGTGGCAGATCACAATGTAAACACCTCAATAAATAAATGGACCAGAATAATTAATTTCTCTTTTTTCTGCTTATGAAAATAAGAAGGCAAAGGGCTTAATATTTTTGTTAAGTCTACTGCCTTAAACTAGTACACCCCATTTACAGGCTTGCATTCTCAGTCATAATTACATCTGATTATATTATACTGTCTGGATGCCATTAAATACCCTCTTTCCCCTGAATCTTTAGAACTGACAAGAGTACAGGTCCTTAAGAATAAAAATGACTTCTGCTGGGAAACCTGCTTTCTCCTTATCACTTATCACCAAATTCCATAAATGCGCCTTCCACGTTGACATGCTTTATACACATTTTGCTAGGCATACTGCAATTTTTTTTTAAAAAAAATAGGAATTGTACATACTAGGTTTTGGCTGAAGAAAACATCTCCTAAAACAAAAACCAGTTATTCTTTAAGAATAATGATGACATCTATTGGGAATATTCCATAAATGTTCCTTCCACATCACTATGCTTTGTATACATTTTGCTGGATATACTGTAACTTTAAAATATTGGAATTGTATGTACTAAATCTTGTAAATATTGTGGCTCTTCTATCTACTGGTCTTCTCTGCAAAACAAAAACAAAAGACATTAGTGTGGCAGGTCAAAATGGAAACACCTCAATAAATAAATGGGCCACAACTATTCATTTCTTTTCTTTTTCTACTTACAAAAAGTAAGTGAAGAAGGGCTTAATTTTTTTAGAGCATCTCAAATTTCCCTTTGTAGAATTCAGCTGAATACAATTAATCTTTACCTACAAGGAAGGGGTGTGACCGTGCGTGTACAGAATGTGTTTCCACACCCATGCAGCCTATCCCATGATGCGCCGTACACACCTACCTTACTTCACTGACATCAGCGCTGTGAGGGTCTGGAGAACGAGAGTGGGTCCTGCGCCCCACAAAAACTAAACAAAAACACTACAAGTCACAGCGTCCTCCATGGCAAGCCACAGCCAATTAGGCAGGATGGCCGGAGCATGGAGGAGGCGGGACAGCCAGTGCATGAATGCTCAAGCCAATGGCCGCTTTGCACATGTGTGCACTACAGCTGAGGACCCTCCCTGCCATACCCGGTGGACTGGCCCTGGTCTGTGGGAACAGTTTGGCCCTTTTCCCCTTCCTCAAATCCCAGCCCATGGCCACTCTACCTGGTCAAGGACGGGTGGGTGTTCTCCTCTACCGCCTCTGCCAGCCCTGCACCCGCCGAGGCCTCCAGGCTCCAGTCTGGCCCACAGTCAGTTGCGCCCCCCGGCTGGGGGCAGGACAGCACTGGTGTCACGGTGGTGGCAGGGTTGGTCGCTGACGGAGTGCAGGCACTCTGTCCATCAGCTCAACCCTGTTCCCGCCCAGGCCCCGCCAGGGGGCCTGACTGACCATGTCCTGGGCCACAGCCTGGAGGCCTTGACGGGAGTGCAGCTGCCAAAAGGAATAATGCACGCCCATGACTAGGTACGGACTCCAAGGGCTGGGAACTGGGGAAGAATAAAAGGGCCCGGCCCTCCCCTCAGCCAGGGTTAGCACCATGGGGGAACAGGCCAGTGCCACAGGTTGAGCCCCCCCCCCACAAAAAACCCCATCGAAAATGGGCACCAATGCTAGTATTAATTTAATTTTTGTGAGTAAATACTTACAAAATGAAACTTTTCCCTCTTATTAAATAAGGGAGAGAAGCTATTTAGCACCTTTTAATTAGGAGTGAAATATTCCAGAAAGACTTTCAAAAACAATTGTGAAAGTTACCAGGCAGGCTCATGCTGTGAGAATCCATTTTGACCGCATTGCGTAATGTCATAATCGGATAATGACCAGCTATTTTGAAAAGAATTGCATCAAATAACATCATTTTAGCGTTATCCGATGCATTGTGTTTGATCTCTTACCTTTTCGCGCTGCTTGGGGCAAAAAAAAAAATCACCATCGCTGGGTGCATTTTTCTGGCTCTCCACCTCCCCAGCAGCCTCTGGGAGTGCGGGAGGACCTTTTCTGCTCTATTCCTGCCATCCTAGGATGTCCCTGGGCCACACAAAAGCTGAAAAAATTCAAAAGGAAGCTGCTCAGAGGCTTCTCACCAGTTGGACTTCTCACCTGATGGTCCGGGGAGGGAGTCTGGCAGCATTGGCAGTGGCATTTTTGAGGCTGCCAATGCTGCCGCCAATGGACTCCATCCCCAGACTGGCCGGTAGGAAGTGGGAGAAACAATGGATTCTCTCTGGTTCCCCTGTTGTTTGCACAAGGGGACTAGCGAGAATCCGTTTCACTCACATCGCAGGGGGACCTTGGGCTGGAGAAGCTCTTTACCCCTGGGAAAGCGCTTCTCCGACCAAAGGCACCCCTGCACTATTAGCAAAATGAAGTCTCGCTGGTCCATTTGCCAAGATGGCAGAGGGACCAGCGAGACTCCATTTCGCTATCAGCGCTGGGCTGCTTTCCCCCTGTGTCGGCTTGGAAGGGGAGGGGTGGGAAACCAGGCTTTTTAAAAACGTTATCCAATGTATCCATCGGATAACTCTAAAAATTGGATAACGACCAGACTTGTGGAACCAAGCTTAGTCGTTATCCAAGGTATTACTTTATTATTAGTTTATTTGTCTGTCCCATTTTTTAGGTCACCTTTTCCCAGAAGAGGGTTCCCAAGCCAGCTCACAATGGTTAAAACAAATTGGAATAAAAATGAAATATATTACAATTAAGCATAAAATAATAACAAAAAGGTTTATTTTGATGGTGTGGTACTGAGCTGGTATCTAGGAAATAAAGTACATTCATATGCAGGATACCCATATCAACAGAATATTAGTAATGAGTTCCTAGGACATTATCAAATTTGATACATCACAATATACAGGTTGTTATATGCCGCAATATATGCTGTCTGTAATATGTTATTATATCACCTTCACAAACTTTTCAGTAGAATTCTTACCCACAGCGTAGGCTGTCTCTCAGAACAAAGGATGAACTCACAAAATTGTTGATATATGCTGAACGTTAAACTTATTTGTAAATGTTTAATGCCAGTTATTTGTCTTGTAACCTCCTATTTGCAATTCAACAGGGCAAAATTTCACAATTAATCTGAATAACCAGAGATCATCTGCTATTAGCAGTTGTAAAAAGCCTATTGGTTTATATACATATCTGTTATGTATATGTACTAACCAATTACCGGGCGTCTTAAAATTGTGTTGGATAGTAAAGGGTTTCGGTTTTTTCTTGTACAAATGGTGCTGGGCTGTTTTAAATGGTGTTGAAAGGTTTTGTGGTTTTGTGGCCTGTGGCGGACTTGCGCTCCCAGTGTGTGTTTTATTTTTATTTTTTGTGCGCTGGCTTCCTTAGTGCCGGCTCTTTAAATTGGTTTTTGAAGGTATTTGTTTTTTGTTTATGCAAATTTTATTTTAATTTTTTTTTATTTATTTAAAATTTAATTTTGGTTTATGCAAATTTTAATTTAATTTATTTGATTTAAATTATTATTTTTTAATTTTAAATTAATTTTTGTTTTTTAAATCTTTATTATTACACATTTTTTATTTTTTGTTTTGGTGTTTTGGGTTTTTTGAGTGAAAAGTGATTTCTGTTTTTTTGGTATTTTTTGAGATTAGTGTGAATATTTTTGAATTTTTGGCTAACTTATTTGATTTGTTTGGGAATTAATCTTTTATTTTGAAATATTTTTGAATGTTTTTTCTCTTGTGGCCTCTGGGTGGGGGTGGTGAGCTTTGCTTCCTCTCTACAATTCTTCTCTTCTGTCCTCTGGGTGCTTCTGGTAAGTGTTTCCTTTCTTTGCTCATTTGAGTTCCGGTGGTCATGAAGTCAAGATGTCTGTTGGTAGGCTCTCTGGTTTTTTTGGGGGTGGTGGTGGTGGTTTGGATTTGGGGGGGGGGGGTTCTGTGTTTTTTTTTATTGTTTTTTTTTGGCTGTGTTTGTGTTTTCTTTTTGGATTTTTGAGTGTTTTTTATTGTTTTTGGTTTGTTTTTTGGGGTTAACTTTTTCAGTGGCTTTCTTTCCTGCGGGCCATGCTGGCTGGCCCGTTGGAAGGAAGCGCATTGGCGGGGGGCCGGGCTTTCTTTGCTTTCTTCTCCACGGGCCATGCTGGCTGGCCCGTGGGGAAGAAGGGCAGCGGCGGCAGGGGGTTCCTTTTTCCCCCGCAGATCATGCTGGCTGGCCCGTGGGGAAGAAGGGCTTGGGGGGGGGGGCTTTTTTTTGCTTTCTTCTCCACAGGCCATGCTGGCTGGCCCGTGGGGAAGAAGGGCATCGGCGGTGGGGGGTTCCTTTTTTTCCCCTGCGGGCCATGCTGGCTGGCCTGTGGGGAAGGGCAGCAGTGGGGGGTTCCTTTTTTTCCCCGCGGGCCATGCTGGCTGGCCCGTGGGGAAGAAGGGCTTTGGGGGGGCTTTTTTTTGCTTTCTTCTCCACGGGCCATGCTGGCTGGCCCATGGGGAAGAAGGGCACTGGTGGCGGGGGGTTCCTTTTTTCCCCTGCGGGCCATGCTGGCTGGCCCGTGGGGAAGAAGGGCAGCGGCGTCGGGCATTTTTTTAACTTTTATTTTTCACGCACTGGCCGCCTCAGCGTTCTGTGCGCTAATGGCGCACAGGACACTGGGGCTTGTAGTTTTGCCTGCGCATGTTTGCTTACTTTAGCAGTTTGTTTCCTGTGGCTTTTTTTTTTTGATTGGCCGCGGCGCGTTTTCGAACGTTCCTTTTGCCGCGCCTCTCAGCCTGATTGGCTCTGGCGCGGCACGGCACAAGGAACGTTGGGAATTGAAGTTCCCTTTTTTTGTTTGCGACTGGGGGGCTCCTGCCCCTGGGTCAAAAATTTCAACCCGACAGTTACCTGCGAACTGGGTTCGGGCGAGTGAACGGAGGCCCATTATCGGCTAGTGGGGCCTGGTGCAACATCCTTTATAATATATATATATTAGCCACTGAGGATTACAAGTGGGTTTTTTCATAAACAAATTCTTCTATGTTTATTTTTAAAAATGGTGGAATGTGTATTTTGCAGTTTGGGATATGGTTATGATTTTAATGAGGAAAATAGGAACTTTGTATTTTATTCAGGGGAAACACAATTTCAAAAATAGTTTTAAAGCATTGACATTACAGGTACATAACTACTGTTAAAAATGTAAATCAGCTTCTTGGCCATCCCTTTTATCATTAGCCCTCATGCCCTCTTTTGAAAATATTCCTTTGGATGTTGCCAAAGGAATATTTTCTGACAGGAGCGGAATGTATCTTTTCTCATGTAACTATTCATATGCAAATAAGTAGATCGAAAATGTGCACACTCTGTTAGCGAATGGGCTTGTTGTATTATTGTTACTGTTAATAGTGTATATAAGTCCAAGTTTTGCCCCATCCAAAGAGTGTTCAAACCCCACTAATAAAGAGCTGAATTTCACTACTTCACTCATCTGCTTCTTCATTCCCTGAACATGAAACTGGCGACGAAGGTGGGATGGTATCCCCACACGGCAGCAACATTGGCCCATTCGACCCAGCACATCCAGAGAAATGGGCAACATATGAACGCTGGTTCCGCCACGCAATGGCCTTGCAGAAGATCACCGACAGAAACCAGAAGCGCTCCTGTTTCCTCGCTCAGTGTGGTTCTGAGACGCTTGAGCTGGCAACCCACCTCGTTCTCCCAAGGGACGTGTATGTGGTGCCGCTCACAGAAATCATGTCCGCGCTGAGGAAACACCTGCAGCCAGAGGTCTCAATCTTCCCAGCCAGGGTGGCCTTCCACAGAAGGGAGCAGTGACCTGGGGAGTCCATTGCAGACTACACCACTGCTCTGCACATTGCTGCTGCCCCCCGTGCAAGTGGGACAACATTGAAGAAACACTCTGCGACCATCTGCTGGCCGGCATGAGGGATGAAGATGCTCAATGTTGCCTCATGATCAGGAAGACGCTAACTTTCAAGGCTGTCCTAGAATAGGCGGTAGCATCTGAGGCCTCATGGTCCGGCATCAAGCTTTTCTGGCATCGCCACTCCACCACCAGTGCCACCGACTCAGCTGTGCAAGCTCAGCAAAATTCATCTTCATCCTCCTCAGCATCGCCTGGTTCCACCTCTTCATCAGAGTCCAGCAACGCAGAAGGAGAAGTCCGAGTGGTCCAACGAAAGCACCGAGAGCACCATGACAATGGGGAGAAGAAATTCCTTTGCAAGTGTGATGGCTGTGGAGCACAGCATGACTGAAGGAAGTGCCCGTTCCGCATCGCAGAATGCCACAACTGCGGGCGACGAGGGCACATTGCTAAAGTATGCAGACAGTGAAAGCAAAGAACTCCAGCACCTGAGTCCAAGAAGAATCATCACCACAAAACGTCCATTGCCAAAGTATCACCAGAGCCTGAGCCGTGCCAAGTGGGCATCATCAGTGAGCGTTTCTTTGCAGACCTGAGCCTGCAGGATGTCCCGTTCAAGATGTGCAAGGTTGCCAGATTCTGGTCCTGGGGGTGGGAAAATTCTTGCTCAAATTCAAAAACATTCGCACCTCCTTGCCATTGGTTGTAGTTAAGCAGGACACTAACTGTCTTATTGGGACCCAATGGTTTAGGCCCCTGGGAATCCGGCTTTCTGGCATTCACGCAATAGTTGCTGACCCAATCCAGGACGTTTGTGCTGCACATCCTGAGGTGTTCAAAAAGGGTTTAGGGTTATACAAAGGACCCCCTGTGGACTTTGACGTTGACCCAACTGTCCGGTCCATCCAGATGAAGCCATGCCGGGTACTCTTTGCTTTAGAGGAGAAGATAGAAGCTGAGCTGGACAAACTAGTGGGGCAGGGCATCCTAGTGCCAGTGGACTCCGCAGAGTGGGAGACACCAATTGTGACTGCTTTGAAAAGTAATGGGGAGGTCAGGATATGCGCTGACTACAAGTGTACCATCAATAAAGCTGTTCGCCCGAACGCATATCCTGTGCCCATGGTAAGCCCCCTTCTTGCCTCCTTGCATGGAGGAAATTGCTTCGCAAAACTTGAACTTGCCCAGGTTTACCAACAATTGACTGTGTCTGCTGCTGCTGCCATAGCCCACACCATAGTAACACATAGGGGGGGGGCATTTAAGGTAACTATACTACAATTCGGGGTGAATGCGGCCCCCGGAATATTTCAATCTCTTGTAGAACATATTTTAAAATGTTTGCCCGGTGTCCTGCCATATTTTGACGATGTCCTGATCACCGCTAAGGGCACCGTCAAACTAGCGGCCAGGCTCAATCGAGTCCTCTCACATTTTGAGAGGGCTGGTCTATGTCTGAGAAGAGACAAATGTGTGTTTTTGGCACAGGAAGTGGAGTTCCTGGGGTACTGAATTACACCCCAAGGTATCATGCCCTCTGACTCCAATGTGGCGGCTGTGCAAAATGCACCCAGACCAAAATGTAAAGCCGAATTGCAATCATTTTTTAGGATTGTTAAACTTCTATCACATTTTTCTCCATCAAAAAGCCTCAGTTGCCGAACCATTACATCGGCTTCTTAAGAAAGATACTGTTTGGCACTGGGGCCATTGACAGGAGAAAGCATTCCTAGAACTTAAAAGGTTGCTATCTTCGGATGCTGTATTAACTCATTTTGATCCTAACAAAGAAGTTGTACTTGTGTGTGATGCATCCCCTGTGGGGATGGGAGCTGTGTTATGCCATGTACTAAATGACGGGAGGGAAGCCCCTGTAGCATTCTTTTTTTAAGATTTTTTAAATTTATTTTATAACATACTAGCATATTTTGCCCGGCAGTGCCGGGCTTTTTTAAATTGTTTTGGATAGTAAAGGGTTTCGTTTTTTTTTCTTGAACCAATGGTGCTGGGCTGTTTTAAATGGTGTTGTAAGGTTTTGTGATTTTGTGGCTTCAAGGCGCTGCGTCCACCTGCGGCGGACTTGCGCTCCCAGTGGTTTTTGTTGTTTGTTTGTTTGTTTTCTTGCGTGCTTGCTTCCTCAGTGCCGGGCTCTTTTAATTGGTTTTTGAACGTTTTTCTTTTATGTTTATGCATATTTTATTTTATTTTATTTTAATTTATTTAATTTAATTTAATATTATTTAGTTTAAAATTTGATTATGGTTTTTAAAATGTTTATTTTTACGCATTTTTATTTTTTGTTTTGGTTTTTTGGAGTGAAAAGTGATTTCTGTTTTTTTGGTAATTTTTGAGATTAGTGTGTTTATTTTTGAATGTTTTTATAACTTATTTGATTAATTTTGGAATTAATCTTATTAATTTTAATATTTTTGAATTTTTTTTTCTTTTGGCCTCCGGGTGGGGGTGGTGAGCTTTTCTGTCTCTCTTCAATTGTTGCCTCTCTACAATTGTTCTCTTCTGTCCTCTGGGTGTCGCTTCCGGTAAGTTTTCTCTTCCTTTTCTCATTTGAGTTCTGGTCCTCATAGATGGAAGACATCTTTTGGTAAGTTCTCTGGGTTTTTTTGGGGGGGAGGTGGGGGGGATTTTTTTGGGAGGGGGTGTCTGTGTGTTTTTTCTTGTTTCTTTTTGATTGTTTTTTGATTGTTTTTTGGTTTTTTGTGTGGTTTTGAATGTTTTTGGTTTGTGTTTATTTTTTCAGTGGGGGGGGGTGGCTTTCTTTCCTGCGAGCCATGCTGGCTGGCCCGTGGGAAGGAAGGGCATCGGTGGTGGGGGGTTTCCTTTTTTCCCCCACGGGCCATGCTGGCTGGCCCGTGGGGAAGAAGGGAAGTTGCGGGGGGGAGGTTTCTTGTATGTTTTGCGCACCAGCTGGCCCTTCGAATGGAAGGGCAGCAGCGGTGGGGGGGTATTTTTTTCCCCACAGGCCATGCTGGCTGGCCCATGGGGAAGAATGGCAGAAGCGGCGGGCGTTTTTTTTAAAGTTTTATTTTTCGCGCACCGCCTGCCTCAGCTTTCTGTGCGCTAATGGTGCACAGGACACTGTGGCTTGTAGTTTTGCCTGCGCGTGTTTGCATACTTTAGCAGTTTGTTTCCTGTGGCTTTTTTTCGATTGGCCGCGGTGCGTTTTCGAACGTTCCTTTTGCCGCGCCGCTCAGCCTGATTGGCTCTGGTGCGGCGTGGCACAAGGAACGTTGGGAATTGAAGTTCCCTTTTTTTGTTTGCGACTGGGGGGCTCCTGCCCCCGGGTCAAAAATTTCACCCCGACAGTTACCTGCGAACTGGGTTCGGGCGAGTGAACAGAGGCCCATTATGGGCTAGTGGGGCCTGGTGCAACATCCTTTGTCACATTCCAACGGTTAACACACCATTTTATAGGTATAGAAAACAACAACAAAGGATATTATGAAGAGAAAATACAAAGTATATATACATAAGACAAAACAGAAATCGACATATATAAAAAGAAAAAAAATCAACACTAACATACTCATAAAGTAAGGATAAAGCTGCACTTAATTAAGTATAAACAGTTAAATTCATCCTAAATCATTTAATTGTTTTCTGCCTGATTAAGAATTACTATAATTAAACTAATTTGTTTTTCAATAAATCATTAGACGTCTTTCCCTTGAAACAAAAATACAGACGTTCCAATAAAGTACAATAAATGTCAAGTGGTATATCACCCTAAGTGACTATACAAGGCCCTAGAGGATGCGGTAGGACACACGTTTATATTATTTCCAAAAACTGGAATGTTCAGGCACTGGTCTGCTCCCGTCATTTCTTTTTTTACCATAGTCCAGAAAAGGTTGCCAAATTCGCAAAAATCTGTTCTCTTTTACTATTTCCTTTTTCTTATTCAATTCCCATGTTAATTTATCATTCAGAGCTAACTGCCACATTTCCCTATGCCATTCTTCGATCTTTAATGTCAAATCATTTTTCCAATTCCTCGCTATACATTGCCTTGCCATTGTCAAGCATATAGAGAACAGTTCTGTTTTATCCTTATCTAAATATACTTTTCCTGTGTCTGTCAGTAAGACTACATTTGGCCCCTGATTAACGTTCACCCCCATAATTCTGAGAATTTCTTTTCCTATTTTCTCCCAAAATTCCTTTACTATCCTACAACTCCACCACATATGCTCATAAGTTCCCAATTTGTTTTTACATCTCCAACACATTTGACTTTTATTTTTATCTATCTGGTGCAACCGCACTGGGGTCAAATACCATCTCCATAAAATTTTAAAATTATGTTATTTTATTCTGACAGACATCGTTCTCATGATTCTTTTATTCCATTTCTTTTTCCAATCGAAATCTGTGATGCTAACATTAAGATCTTGCTCCCATATTTTCTTCAATGTTTCTTGTGAATTGATATCTTTGTTTAAAATCCTATAAATTTTGCTCACCAAACCCTTTATATCCACTTCCCCTCTTCTAATTTTCAATAATATTTCCTCAAAATCAGTGGTATCTCTTTTCAAACTATTTTCTTCCAAATAGACACTATTCCATTTATTTACCTGTAGTACCTGTAACCAATTTAAGTTCAGCTGTGTATATAGCTCCACTATTTTCTCCTTATCTTTGCACACTTTTAACCAATCTTTCAACAGAGAAATATTATATTTACCCAAAATTTCCTTGGCTGCTCTATCTAACTTTATCGGGATTTTTTTTAAAATCAACTATTTCTATAATCGGAGATACATCAGGGACTAAATCCTTCTTTACTTTTTTCCAGGTATCAAGTGTTGCTTTCAACATTTTATTTTTAACCCCTAATTTATTCCTCTCTTTATCCAAGAAAACTGCTTTGCCAATCTGATTTAATTCCTTCATCTCGATGTCCTCCCAAATTGGTTTTCCCTTCATTAACATTTTAACAACATTTCTAATTTGAAAAGCTCTATAATAGTTTTTAAGATTTGGTATGCCCAGTCCACCTTCTTTTTGGGATAAATAGAACAAACCTCTATTAATCTAGATCTTCTTCCTCCATTACAATATGCATTAAATAAATTTTGAAATACTTTACTTTCTTTTGTCTTTTAATTGAATCGGGAGAGCATCAAACAAAAAAATTAATTTTGGAAGTAACATCATCTTACATAGTGCCACTCTACCGAACCAAGACAACTTTAATTTATTATACTGCAAAACAAATTCTTTTATTTCCTTTTTTTGCTTTCCATAATTAAGACTCTTAAGATCGTCCCAATTGCAAGAAATATTTATCCCCAAATATTTCAATTTTTCCCTAACCTGGATTTTATATTTATCTTTTATTTTCTTTTGATCTTCTTTAACTACATTCCATGTTATCATCTCGGACTTGTCCCAATTTATCCTCAATCCCATTACTTCCTCGAAATCATTTAGGTGTTCTTGAATCCTATCCAGAGCCCTCAAAAGATGTTTTACACTTACTAAAGTATCATCAGCGTAAAGGCTTATCTTTATATAATTTTACCTCATCTGTCATTACCTCATTTACTCTAATCTTGGCAGAACTTTGCTGATATAATTGTTCAATAATTCTCTTAAATCTATCTCCAAACCCATAAGAGTTAATTATCTCATTAATAGCCACCCATTGAAGAGAGTCAAACGCCTTAAATATATCCAGGGATAGCATTCTAGCTTTTTCTTTCTCTTTTGAAGCAACATCAATTATGTCCAAAACCCTCGTCAAGTCCACCATATGCCTTCCTTTTAAAAATCCAACCTGATCTTTGCTTATATAATTGTTCATAACATTGTTTAGTCTATTTGCCAATATTGTCGTAAAAAAATTGCATCTTGATTTATTAGAGAGATGGGTCTGTATGACTCCACCTTTTCTGGATCTTTATCCGGTTTTGGTATTAGAACAATTATAGATCTATGCCAAGAAGTCAGAATTGAACCTCCCTCCAATATATAATTAAATAATTTTAATAATCTTGGGACCACCCTCTCTTCAAACTCCTTATAAAACTCTGCTGGCAATCCGTCTTCCCCTGGAGATTTGCATGTCTTCAACTTATCAATCACATTTTTTATTTCTTTACCTGTTATTAATTCTTCCATTCTAAATTTATGCTCTAAAGTTATCTTTTCCCCCATTTTTTTTTTGCTAATTGATCTCTTAACTTCCTTACATTTATCTTTTTTTCAGTATATAACTCCTGGTAAAAATCTTTAATTATCTTTGTTTTATCTTTTAATTTGTTATATCTAATTCCATTCTTGATCAAAATTCCAATTTCCCTTTTATTCCTTTTTTCTGTCGCCACTCTTGCCAACATTTTTGAATTTTTATTGCTAAACTCAAAATACTCCCTCTTCAAATAAATTAGGTCCCTTTGCACCTTTTCTATATCCTTTCCCACCATCTCCATTTTCAACCTTTGTATTTTGTCAAAGGCCCTCATATTTTTTGTTCTTGCGTGTTCCTCCTGCAATTTTTTAATCTCCTTTTCCATTTCTTCATATTTGGTCCTATACTGTCTATTTCTAACATTTGCCAGCTTAATACTTTCCCCTCTAAATATTGACTTCATAGTGTCCCAAACTATGTGGTATCCAACTTCTCCCATATCATTCCAATGCCAATACTCCTCCCAATTTTGCATGATCTGTGACTTAATCTCTGGGTCTTTATATAACTTGGGATCATATCTCCAATTGACTCCGCTCTTGACTCCTTCTGATTTAAAAACCATCAATACTTTTGCATGGTCAGACTCTTTAATTATTCCTGTCTCTATATCTTCTAGATTTTTAATAATATTTTCTGTAACAAATATATAATCTATTCCTGAATAAGTATTATAAACCTGAGAAAAAAATGTATAATCTCTTTCTGATCCTTTTATTTCCCTCCATACATCTTTCAATATTAATAAATTCATCCATCTATCCAAAATTCTTGTTTTACTAACTCCACCCCGGGTTAAGTTTGTACAATCTGCCATTGATTTTATCAGATTAAAGTCTCCTGCCACTATCATCTTTGCAGAACCTTCCTTCCTCAAAATTTGATGAATCTTATCTAAAAACTTCTCCTGACCATCATTAGGAGCATATATATTTACTAACGTAATTTCCTTCTCATCAATTTTGCCTTGTATAATTAAATACCTACCTTCCGGATCAGCTATTTTCTTGGTCATATCAAAACCCAATCTATCTGATATCAATGTTGCTACACCTCTTGCTTTTGAGGAGCCATACACTTTTTCATATATTTGAGTTGATCCTAAATATAATTTATTCACCTCTCTTGATTTCTGATGGGTTTCCTGAAGAAAGATTATGTCTGGCCTATCCCTCCTAAGAGCTGATTCTAATCTTCTGCGTTTGACTTGGCAGCCAGTACCTTTCACATTCCAAGTTAATACCTTTATATTCTTCATAATTCACCCGAATCCTCTAAATTGTGTGCACTGAATCCTCCTATGGGCGTGTGTTCCTTTAGCCAGGAATTCCCCTTCACCCTACATCCAAAAGAAAAGAACAAATATATAAAATATAACAAAAAACAAAAATATTTGTTTACCCTCCCCACTTTTCTATCAAAAAAAATTATCTTTGTCTCCCAAAGGGGGGAGGGGGGGACATGTTGCCGATGCAAGATTATCATAGCTGTTATTCAATCCCACATGCTGCTGCTAAATCTATTGCGTACCACCTACTGCAACCAGTAACTCCAAATCATCATCCCCCTGGTAGGCTGATTTATACCCTCCTGAAACAATTTACTCTTCCTTGAGGGCATCCCATTCCTTCGTTCCATTTTCCACCATTTTTGCTTGTTCAAAGACATACATTGGGTCCAAATCCTGAGTAATAACGAACCACCTGCCTAGATGTGAAAAATTTAATTGTCTGGGGAATTTCCAATTATACTTTATGTTTTTAGCAATCAGTCTTTTAGTTAATGGTCCCATCATGTGCTTCCAATTC
This sequence comes from Bradypodion pumilum, assembly GCA_035047305.1. Classification (NCBI taxonomy): domain Eukaryota; kingdom Metazoa; phylum Chordata; class Lepidosauria; order Squamata; family Chamaeleonidae; genus Bradypodion; species Bradypodion pumilum. The sequence goes on along the minus strand of JAWDJD010000001.1, from coordinate 244,497,173 downwards.
TCTCCTCTATGGAAATATCGTTATATACCTCAATAACATCTCCATCCAATTTCAAAGCCTGCGAACCCATTTTTTTGAGGTGTGGCATAATGTTCAATTTGTCTATCACATTTGCAAACTTCAATAACACATTTCTTGGTCCTGTTCTATTCTTCTTTGAGACTAAGTGAAAGACACTGAAAATATGCTCAGGACCAAAATTGGTTCCCAATCCTAGTCCATTCAACCAAGCTAAAACTCTGATTTTCAACTGATCTGGGGTCTTCTCTGAAATCTTTCTCATAACTAAATTGGCCCGTCTCATCTGTTCCTCCATTAATTCCAATCTCTTCTCTTGACTCCCCATTTTAAGATCTCTTCCCTTGTCCTTTTATTTCTATGACTTCTTTTGTTATTTTGTCTTGTTCTTTTTTCATCTCACCCTGTTCTTTTTTAAGTGCATTCTGTCCCTTTTCAAGTTTGTCATGGCCTGTATTCATAGATTTAATAAGGTCAGTCATCATAGATTGAAGGTTCAATTGTCCTTTCATAATTTCAGTCTTGTCTTAACCCATTCCTGTTCTAATTTCTGCACATCACTTTGAATTCTAATCTGTATACTGTGTAAGTATTTTTGTATGTTCAACTCCATATGATCTAAACGGTCTTTGATCTTTTCATATTCACTCTTGGGTGCCCCCATGTCCTTCTCGTCTTTATCTTTCTGTAATTTCTGCAGTTGCTGCTGCAGTTGCTGCTGTTTCTGCTGCTGTTGTTCTAGAATCTTTCTCACTCTTTCCTGTTCCTTTGCTTCCTTCAATTCTTGTTGTAGGCTCCTTGGTGTCCCTTTGCTCTCGTCTTCCATCCTGACCAGTCTTTTATAACTCCTGTCTGACAAAGTTTCACACACCACCCTGGTCCACAGAGGCTACTTATCCTTTTCCGCTCCCCATCCACGACGACTCATTCACACTACCCAATCATTCAGCATTAACAACCTTACTTATTATAAGATCTCCAATATCTAATTTACAATCTTCTTCAAATCAACATTATATTTGAAAAATAATAAAAGACAAATTCCAATAAAGAAAGAAAAAATAATAGTAATAAAATAAAAAATAAAAAATTAGATAAAAATATTAATTATTATTAAAATAATAACAATTTTTTTGAGAGAGAGAGAGAGAGAAAGAGGAAAAGGGGGAAAAGGGAAAAAAGGAAAAAAGGTAAGAAAAAAGGAAAAAGAGGAGAGGAGAAAGAAAGAAAAAAGGGAGAAGGGGAAGGAAGGGGGGAAAGGGGGGGAGAAAAAGTTTTCCCCCCAACTTCTGGTATTTATTGCTTTTGGAGGACTCCAAGTCTTGTAAATTATATATTAATCCAGCTGAAGTAATTGGTTAATATTTGTCGATGATTACAGCTTTTGTACCAAAACCCAGCTCAAAAAATCCAAAGCTGTCCATAAACAAGGAATAGGCTGCCCCCTATATTGGTCTCAGCCTAAACCCTTTAATTATTGTGTTAGCCCAATTAACTTCAGTCCATCTGTACCAGAATTTCCAATTCAAAATTGACTGTAGTTATTCAAAAAAGAAAAGTATAGGCTGCTCATTGTATAAAATCCAGTTGCTCTTAACTTCGATCTCTCCCATACGACCTTAACAGTTTCTTCAGAGGCATGGAGGGAGAGGGAAAGGGGGAGCTAGCTTGAGAATGATACAAAGTTTCTTGAAGACAAAACAAGATGCCTCTGCAGCCACAAAGACTCAAAGTCCTATCGCTATCTTGAATTCAATGTATTTAAATATGAAGTTTACTAAATCTCTCAAAATAAGCTCAGTTCATACACAACCAAAAATCTTCTTTTCCAGTACACAGCAACTCCTTATCAAAGTCTCTGTTCCCACCTAGTCCAAGCAGTGTGGGACAGAAAACAAAGCAAACAGTGAGAGGAGCTCTATTCTTCGCGGCTCACCCAGCACTCACTCCAGATCAATGGCTTCCCAGGAATGCCCAGGGCTTGCCTCCGCCTGTCCTGACAATTCCTCCCCAGCGCCGATCCCCACTTGCCTCTGCTTGTCTGTGCACTCACGAAGTTTCTTTAATCAGATGGTTCGCTGGCTGGTTTATTTGCTTTCTCCACAACCATTCCGCCACCACCAGCAATTCAGCCAAATTCAGTCCTCTCAACAAGCTCAAATTCTCCTTCCACCTTTCCTTCCGCTCCGCGTCCCACTCCAATTCAATCCTCCACAGTCTTCCTTCCCACAATCTGCACCAGCTACTCACAGCTTCTTCTCAAAGTCCGAAACCACTCTCGCCTTCTTGCCTTCTCTCACTCAGCAGCAGCCCCATGCTGCGCTGAGGCTCGGACAGGCTGGGAGATGAAATAGCCCATCTCCAAGTCCTCCAATCGCTTGTCCACTCAAAATCTCAGCTCAAAATTTTTTTGGGGGGTGGTAAATTCCTCCTTTATCCACTATAAGTGGCCCCTATTTATCACAGTGCTGGGAAAGTGTTCCTCTCACATCGCCTTCTTTAGCCACGCGCCTGTAGCATTCTATTCCCGTTCACTCTAAAAGCCTGAGAAAAATTATGCTCAGACAGACAGGGAGGCATTGGCAATCGTGGCTGGCACTAAGCAATTCCACGATTACCTTTACGGAAGACCTATTACCATCGTAACTGACCACAAGCCCCTCCTTGGAATCTTTGTGAACGGGAAGCCCACGCCTCAAATTCTGTCCCCAAGGATGTTGTGTTGGGCAATTTTCCTAAATGCATACGATTTTACTTTGGTGCACAGGCCTGGCAAGAACATCAGCCACGCTGATGCCCTGTCAATTTCTCCACTGCCAGGGGTTGGGGAAGCCAATTGCGAGATTGAAAGCAACCACCAGGTCCTTATGATTGAGGCTTTCGACTCACCCCCAGTCATCCCCCCAGATATAGCCAAGGCTACGGCCAAGGATGTAACACTGACTAAAGTAATGTCTTGGGTACAAAAAGGCTGGCCTGTCTCCTCTAGCCAAGGAATTCAGAACATTCCACCTCAAGCATTTGGAACTGTCAGTGGAACGAGGTTGCCTTCTATAGGGCCAGCGGGTGGTCATTCCTGTCACTCTCAGGAAAAAGGTTTTACATCTACTTCACACAAGTCACACGGGAATTGTGCATTCCAAAGCCCTTACCCGTAGCTACTTTTGGTGGCCTCAACTGGACCAAGACATAGAACAAATGGTCAGCACTTGTGCCAGTTGTCAATCCTCTCTCCCAGAGCAATCCCACCTTCCCTCTCGGGAATGGGATTCTGCTCAGGGCCTGTGGTCCAGCTGGCACATAGATTTTACAGGTCCATTTAGGGGTGCCCTATTTTTGTTGGTTGTGGATTCATTCTCTAAGTGGTTGGAAGTGATTAGGGTGCCTAATACCACTTCAACCACCACGATAATGCACCTCAGAAGTCTGTTTGCATCATTTGGACTTCCAGATGTGCTGGTGTCCGACAACGCATCCACGTTCACATCTGCAGAATTCCACTCCTTCATGGAAAGGAATGCAATTAGGCACATCACTGCCACCCCATTCCACCCAGCCACCAATGGCCAGGTAGAGTGGCAGGTGTGCACAACTAAAGATGCACTTCGGCGTATGGGTGAAGGGGATTTGGAGCTCCAGTTATGCCAGTTTCTTTTCACATATAGGCTCACCTCACCTTGCCTCAGGGTTGTTCCCTGCTGAATTGCTCCAGCGAAGGAAACTGTCATCCTTGCTGGACAGATTGGATCCCTCTAGGGTAGAGCACAAAGGCACAAATATAGCAATCCAACACCAGAAGGGTTTCTCGTCCGGAGACCCTGTACATTGCCGCAATTATGCAGCTTTGTGGCCCTACGTGAGTGCCTGGGTTTGTGATCGATCAAACTGGTCCCGTTTCTTACAGAATCGAAACAGCCACTGGTCTGATCTGGAGGAGTCATGCGGATCAATTGAGACCCAGAGTACTGGACCCACAAGACGAATACAGATACTCAATGCTAGAGTTAGCCCCCAACCGTTTAAACCCAGGGGGTAGAGGTAATAGTCAGCAGCCAGCCAACATTGACCCAGAAGTGTCTTCTAGGAACCATTTTCAAGGGGAATTTGTGGAATGCTCCCCTATTCCAGCAAGGTGTACCTCTACACTATCCCAGCTGAGCACTCTGGATTCCTTTATTGATGATGACCAATTTTGTTTGGAGTCACCCTCCACTCTTAGTACACACAGGAGGTACCCTGAGTTGTCTTATTCATTCACAGAATTAGATTCTGGTTTTGAACAAATCCCCTGCTCCTCCATCTGACAAACGGGGCTTAAATTTGGGGTTACAATTCTCCCTCTCTAGTCAATCCCTCACTCCAGTCGGGTCGCCCATCCTACGAGCCCATGAGCCAGCTCAGCCAATGTCCGACCCAGAAGGGAAACTAGACCGCCATCCTGGTTAAAGGATTTTGTTTTTACCTGGGGGGGGGGGAGAATGTTATGTATGTTAACTGTGTTTTCTGACAGGAGTGGAATGTATCTTTTCTCATGTATCTATTCTTACACAAATAAGTGGATCGAAAATGTGCACACTCTGTTAGCCAATGGGCTTGTTGTATTATTGTTACTGTTTATAGGAGCGGAATGTATCTTTTCTCATGTATCTATTCTTATGCAAATAAGTGGATTGAAAATGTGCACACTCTGTTAGCCAATGGGCTTGTTGTATTATTGTTACTGTTACTGTTTGTGGTGTATATGAGTCCGAGTTTTGCCCCATCCAAACTGTGTTCAAACCCCACTAATAAAGCGGTGAATTTCACTACTTCACTCGTCTGCTTCTTCATTCCCTGAACATAAATCAGTGCTGTGCTTAAAATGATGTACTGCAACCAAAAGGTTGTGAGTTCAATCCTGGCCAGGACTCAGACGCATAATTGCTATTGCTCTTGGCTTCCTTGGGCTTGCCCACCTTTGAACTACAAACATGAAGAACTGTATTGTAGAGGTCTAGAGAACTGAAAAGTTTTTCACTTTTTTTTTCACTTCTTAGTCAGCCGACAAAGGTATTACTCAATCCACAAGCTTTATTTCTATAGATGGATCTCACAGACACTTTTTTCAAGTTGCTGTTGGAAATACCATGGAGTGCAATTAACTGCCATAAGACGCAGGTTGTTGTGGGTTTTTTTCTATTGACTCTTCAGGAACTTTTGCTTCCTCCTTTGACTAATTATGACTACCAGTTTGATTTGAAAATGATTTTTCAGCAAGTGTGGGGTCTTCTGTGTTTTTTTTTCCAACTTAAAGATAGCTATCTTGTTCCACATGTATTCTCCCTGGGGAGAAGGAACAACTCTTAAAATATTACTTGAGCAAGTCAAAAAGAGAAGGAGGAACTAAAAAGTTGCAATCTAAGTAGGCTTTCAAGTTTCCTACAACTCTTCATCAAATATAAATAACATATATATATATATATATTTTTTTGGGGGGGAGGAAGCAGATGGTCCAAAACATATGGTCAGATATCATCCTTATCATCCTTGATCATAGACAGCTGGAAGGAAAGATGAAAACAGAAAGGAAAAGTGGGAAGCATATACATTAAACATAGTGGCATCTTGGGTTAAAGGTGGGCCTTGAGTCAGAAAAAAACTTGAAGTCATCTCCTCCTTCCAACCTGATTGCCTCCAGCCATTCCACTGAGCGGGGAAACACTGCTTCAGATCTCTGTAGCCACTCACTTATTATGTATACTGTTTCTTGCAATTCTCAGCTATCAAACACTTCTGAATAAAGGTGTGCCTTTTTAGTTTGTTGTTGTTTTCGATCAGCTTAAAGCTGGTGAAGACAAATATAGGGTGCAATGCCTCTCCTGCACTGATTTGGGACATTTCTGTAGGATTACTGTGCTAATCCTCTACAATATAACTTGTGTATTAGTGCTTACAGGAAATAATTAACTGAGCACCTGATATACAAACAGAGAGATCAACATTCTTATGGCAATATGCTAAGTAAATTGTAGTCTTTTATATGGAAAAGCAAGCAAAGTCAAGTTTGTGGATTTATTTTTAAAGCTATAAGCAAAGAACTAAATTGTCACAGTTATTCATACAATATGTTAATGCCACATCTATAAACTATTTGGTCAGCCCAGTAGGTGTGGATATCTTAAGAAAGGGCTGTGATTCAAGATTTAAGTTGAGAAGGGGTGGAAGACCTTGAGAAACAGTTACAGGAGGTTTAGTTCCCTATAGTTAAGTATAGTTAAGGCACTTAAATAATATAATTGTGTGTTCTCAAATCAATTCTGTCGTATGGCAACCCTTTCCAGGGTTTTTAAAAGTAGAAAATACATAGAAGTGGCTTACCATTCCCTTCTTTTGGGGATGCCCCAGGACCATGCAGTTTGCTGAAGTCCACACCAACTGGCCCTTCTCCCAAAAGGCACAGTGGAGAATCAAACTTCCAACACCTGGCTTTGCAGTCAGATCCCTAAACCACTAAGTTATCCAGCCAGCTAATTGAGTGCTATCAAGTTCAAACCTATGGTGATCTGTCTCATTTTCTTCTTCTCTTTTTCTAGAGGCATCCTGGGACTGTGCAGGTTGCTCAAAACCACACAGGCTGGCTTTTCTGTGATGTACAGAGGAGAATCAAACTCCCAACAATAGCACCTGTGCCATGCATCACCAGGAAAAAGAGATGGTCCACTTTGCCTATATAAAAAAACTGGTCAAACCATCTGCTACAAACTTGCATGGTATAGTTTGCAGGGGGAAACAGTCTGGGGACCAGAAACTAAAAAATACACAGTCAGTGATAATTTTGTTTTGAGTGTCTGTTTGCATCTACCTGTTCCTCCAGAGAAATGATAAACTTCTACAGGGACAATTTTGCTTCTGGTTTGTTCTCACGCTGTAATTGCTCCTTTTATTAGTTCTCATTTGTATTGTTTTTCTCCTTCCTTTTCACCTGTGCAATGGCTATCAAATGCTGCCTTCCAGGCAGCAAAGAAATATGAAGGATTCAGACTTGGATGAGATCTGCCATACCAGCCATTAATGTTGTGAAATTCAGCCACTGCTATTCAAAATCTCAGTGCAATCTTCAAAGCTAGTTTGCCTTCAAAGCCAGTTCCCCTGGGATATCTGGGAAACTGCTGGATATTCCAGTGGCAGTTAAATCAAGCTGAGCTACCATACACTGCAAAGGGTGTGTGGGTAAAGCCCACTGTGGTGTATTTTTTTGTTGTTCAGTCGCACAGTTGAGTCTGACCCTTTGCAACATCATGGACCACCACATGCCAGGCTCCTCTGTCCTCTGCATACTTCCTAAAGTAAATTGCTCCTTCCATTTCCTAGTACATTCCTTGTGGCCAGATGCTTTTCTAGTGACCAGATTTGGCAGGCAACAGCTCAGAACATTACTGCTTTGTTATGCCATATCACAGGATGACATTTACTTCACTTTTTGTTGTGTTTGAAAATGAGATGATGATAATGACTACTGCTGCTGCTAGGGCTGAATGCAGAATACCTTCTTCTTCTTGTGCTGTATCCAATTCTGAATATTGACAATCATCTTGGCAATCAGCCATGAAGACTGCCCTGAGAATATAATGCCATGACTTTTCATCTGCCTTCTGTATCACAGCATGACACCCGTACCACCTGATCCAGCTCCGTGAGTCACTTTCTGGTCCTGAGCCCTTTTGGCACACAAAGTCCTCATCAGCCCCAGACCAGTACTGATAAAGCTTCTGCCCTCCATCAAGATGGATTCAAGTGGGATTTAATCCACCTGGGGACTATCACACTTCCCTGTGGACTTCACCAAGGTCGTCCGTCCTCAGGGTTGTCAGTTTAGTTAACTGCAGCCTGACACCCAGCATTGAGTCGCTGGCAGTATGGTCTACTCCAGGGGTGCCCAAACTATGGTCTGCAAGCTCGCACCACCCACACCACTCCTGGAAGTGTAAGTAAAACACACATGCACGGACACATTGTGTGCCAGGACATGCACATTTTACTTCCACTTTTGGTGGGAGGAACCATGTGACCAGCACACTCAACCACGTGAACAGCTCATAGCCCAACAAGTTTTGGCACCCCTGGTTTTCTTTATTACCATAGCAGGATAGCCTGGCCAGACTTGTGGAATACCTTAGGGGTAGCAAAACAAAAAAAATTCTGTTCACAGAAAGGAAAAAGCAAGCTTATTAATGTTGAACCCTGATAATAATTTGAACGCCCCACTAGGTGAGAGCTGTGTCGGGGTGCGGGGGCTTGAGCAGTGTAACTAGGCAGTGTTGCCTGGAAACTTTTTATTTATCTTTCAGAATCAAAAAGGTTCGACCATTTATCATCCACACTTACCTGTCTGCAATATATCATATTGTTTTGCTAATCCAGGATGAAGTGCAATTAAAATGTTGAGCCCAAAACTGTGAATTTCATATTTACTGAAAGCTGTCCATTTTTTAATTTTCTTGACATGCCTTGTTATCATCTCCACGGTGATTAACAACTCCTGCATGTCCACTGCTTTCATATGCCTCCCAATATCAACCATCCAAGTTGCATCCACATAGCATCTCTTTGGGTTTTCCCACAGATCCTTTAAAAAGGTTACAATTTTTTCCTTTTGGGGGGTATCTTGCTATTGTTATTTTTATAATCTCCATTCAGGCATTTTTAAAAGTGATAGTAGCCTGACCGGAATAACATACAGTAGTTTCAGTTTGTTCATATTTGTTTTACACTTTGTATCTTTTTTGTCAGTGAAGTTATCTGTTCTTCAGCTATTTCCAAAGGTTCCTTAATTGTGACCTTTTTTATTTGGTATTTTTCCACTACAGCTTTGTTTGATCTTTTCATTTTGTAGTGTCCCATCTTTCAAAAATTTCAGCCAACTTGATTCTTTCCTTGTTACTTAGCTTAGGCCAGGGTTAAGACAAGATTTCGATTTTGACTGTGCCTCCATCGCTGTTCTCTTCAATTTGTCAATCTTATATACAAGTTTCCTTATTATTAACAAAACCATGTTCTATGTCAACTGATTTTTACACAATAGTTTTTTCCAATGGATATTGTTGCGGTAACACAGTTTACATCAGTAACTTCTCTGAACCTTTTCCGTGGCTTCAAGTTTGATAACGCTTCCATTCTTCTTTGTGCGTCATTGCCTCAACTTATTTCCTCTTCAGTTCACCTCTATTAGGTGAACTTGTTCTTCTCCTGATCCATCTTGCAGGTTTGTTGCACTTGATACATCATGCCCTTTAAGAAATCCAGTTCCAACAAATTCCTCGTTGTTTTGTTCATCGCTATAATGTTCCTCTTTCCTGCTCAAATTCCATTTTTTTCCTTCCAGCTGGAAATTGGAGGATATCCTCTTTTTCATAATAAGCTGCCAAATGTCAGAAAGTCACTTTTTGGCTACATCAGAATTAAGGAAGTTTTCTGTCCAGAGAGAAAACATCTGTTTCTGATAACCTCAAATGGTTGGATCTGCTTGATGGTAACATTCATATTCACAAACATGCAGCATTTCTTTTATGGTTGCTCCAATAACTGTTTAATGCACTGTCCTGGTTACTCGACAGAAATTGCTGGGTCCTATGGCCAATAACATTGAAAGACCAGGAATTCCAACATCTGACATGGTCCTTATTGACCAGGATGATGACTGTTCTGGTATGGATTTCATTTTAGACTTTCTCACCCGAGCAAGGGTACGTTTAGTCTGACTCCTCAGCACAGGCCTCTCTGACATGGGTAGCCTTACCAGCATAGCCGTCCACCTCACTGAAGCATGCGATTCCCACTACCACACAAAGGTAGTGCCCCTCAGTGGGAATATTATTCTTATTTTTATCATCATCATCTAAGGAAACTCACTACATAAAGGGTAAGTTATGAATAACCCCAGTAGTGAAGATAAATCTTTTGCATATCACTCTCACTGGGAAGCTTCCTGAAAATCCTTTGTTACAGGATATGTGCTGCTATGCCAGATAATCTGCAGGACCTCTTTTTAAATTTTATTTTAAGAAATCAGAACTAGATGGTAATTAGCATTGTTGGATTCCTTAATAATACATGAAAGTTTAATGGAGACGTGCTGGTGCTGAAATCAACTCTGAAATGCATACTGACAGCAGCTGCTGCCTCAAGGGTGAAAAGAGTTGTGAACCAGAGAGACTAAGGAAAAAGATGCTTCCTTTGTCATTCATCCTTTTTAACTCCCACTCTCATCTCTTCTGTGAGCTTTCATTTTTAAAAAATAAAGGTAAGAGTAAATCTTTCCTAAAATAATAAATCGTGTACATAGTTGATAAAGAGTTCTGCTGTCAGCAATGCCTTTTTAAGATACTGAGAAGCCCAGGGATAATATTCATCTGAGACCCCTTCCGTCTACCTCTTTTTCACCAGACTTTGGCTCAGTGTGAGTTTGCGTATAATATTTTAATGAAACAGCTATGTAAGGTATTAAATATGTTAAAATTTTGAAATGGTAACCTTGTTAGTGTGTGCAAGCATATCAAGGAGTAAACAAAACAAAAAGACAAAAATTGTTGTGCCACCTTAAAAACTAACTGCTCAACAGGGCAAAACTTCACAGCTACTCTTAATAACAACCAGGGGATCTTCTGCTATTTCCAGTTGTAAAAAGTCACATTGATTTGTATACAGTACTTACCTTCTATACTAACCAACCATAGTGTATTTCTGTACCTGGTGTGTATAAATTGATGCCATAAAGAGTCGTCATACTCTTATATCTGACGAAATGGACTTGAGCAGTGGTGGGCTTCAATTTTTTTTACTACCACTCTGTGGGCGTGGCCTACTCTGTGGTCGTGGCCTAATCTATGGGCATGGACTACTCTGTGGGTGTGACCTACTCTGTGGGCATGCCCATGTGACTGGGTGGGTGATCTAGTCATGCCTGCCACATGACCATGAAAACATCTGCAAACACAGACAGCACTGGCTCTTTGGCTGTAAATGGAGATGAGCACTGAACCCTAGTCGGATAGGACTGGCTTTTGAACAAGGACGACCTTTACCTTCACTAACCACTTGCAACTAAACAGGGCCAGACTTCACAGCGAATTTGAATACCAATCAGGAATCTTCTGTTATCAGGTAAAGGTAAAGGTTGCCCTTGCTCCAAAGCCAATCGTATCCAACTCTAGGGTTCAGTGCTCATCTCTGTTTATAGCCAAAGAGCCAGTGGACTCGATCCACAAAAGCTTACATTAAAATACAGCAGTTAGTCTTTAAGGTACCACAATGTGGTTCATTATGGGGGAGCCTAAGGGGTTTTTCCTGGGAGGAGGGAGGGGGAATGAGGGCCATGGAGCTCCCTGGGCCAGCTGCAGTCTACCTCGGAACAGCAATTAGTCTCTAAGGTGCCACAACATTTTTGCCTTTTTGTTTTGCTTACTCCCTGACATACTTGCACAGAATAAAACTTTTGAAATGGTAGCCGTTTTAGTTTGTGTTTCAAGCATATCAGGAAGTAAACAAAACAAAAAGACAAAAATGTCGTGGCACCTTCTAGACTAAGTGCTACTCCGAGGTAGACTCCTTCTGGCCCAGGGGGCTCCACGGCCCTCGTCCCCCCTCCGTCCCCCAAGGGAAACCCTCTTAGCCTGCTCCAGAGGTGGTGAGGACCAAGGCAGGCAGTGCGACAGGGCCAGCGTTCCTCCTCTTTTGTCTCCTCTCCCCCCCCCCGCATTGAGAATGAAACTCTCTTTCCTCCAGAGAACTTCTTTCCAGAGTCGAGAGGGAAGTTCCTTTTTGGAACTCTTTCTCCCAGAATCCCACCAGACAGGGAGGCTGAGTCTAGGCTTTCTGTGGCTGGACGGGAGAAGAAAATTCAGTGTTGGGAGGAGGAAGAAGAGGGGGCAAACTACAAACTGTCTTCCTCCCCCCCCCCCCGACTAATAATTTTCCCTTTTTAGTGTAAGGGACCAAAGACAACGAAACAGCCGAAGGGTTGGCTTAACACAGGTTTATTGCATGATGATCCGGAGGAACATGTGGTAATGGCGGATGGGTAGCTCAATATATACAGCTGGCTATACATTTGAATGTGGCTCGTCGACAGACTATTGGTTGCTGCCTGCGTGACGTCGTAGAAGGTCACGCCCTTCTTGACCAGGTGAAGAGGTGGCGGGGAATCTTCCCGCGCTGCTGAACCAGGTGAATCTGAGCCATGAGAGCTGGACGCTCGCTATTGCCATCTAGTGGTCACTAGCTCGCGTCCCCTTATCAGGTTTACATTGATACAGCTGATGGTTATAATGTTGCACACAGAAAGGTTACATTGATAACACATGGCAAAGGTACATTGTTAAAGGCACAGCTTTACAGAACACAACATCCCTCCCCCCTAGGATGAGACGAAGTCTCTCAGCCAAGATGGCTTGTTGCATGTGCGTTTGGGCCGTGAAGAGGGCTGATCCCCCCCGGGGGCGTTATTGCTTCTTTGTTCCCTGGTCCCTTGTCCTGAAATGGGAGAGGGAGACTTGTTAGTGGCTTGCCGCTGTCTGGCGGCCTTAGGGGAAGGGAAAAACTCCATTGTGGGCAGACCGGGGGCTGTCGGGGCTAACGAAAAACCCCTCTTCTCGCTTGGATGGGTGGGGGACCACTCCGAAAACCCCCCCCCGGTTCTGAAAATCAAAATCTAACTTAGTAGGGGTATCCGCATTTGTGGGGGCATTCCGCGAGATATGTATGGGGTCGGGTTCCTCCTCCTCGGAAAGATCCCCCAGGATATCTACGAGAATATCCTCCTCCCCCCTTGGTGGGGGCCCGCGGTCCCCCTTCCCTCCCCCTTGGGCTGAACGGGTGGGGGAGAACCCTAACGCTGACTTTTTCTCTGCTTGGTCTGTGCCCTGCTCATCGGAGACCCTGCGTCGGAGCTGGTCCGCGTGCCGCCTCCACAGGAGCCCCGTACTGGTTTCCACGCGGTACGACACGGGGCCAGTTTCTTCCACAACTACGCCCGGCACCCAGGCTGGGCCCGTGCTGGCGTAATTCCTGCAATGCACGGGGGCACCTACACTGAAACTCTTTGTGGCCTCCAGCCTGATGTTCCTTCTTTTGTCCTCTACCCTCGTGGGGTCTAGCCTAGTAAGGATGGTGGTCAGTTTCCTACGCATTAAGAGCTCTGCGGGGGAGTATCCTGACGCCAATGGGGTCACCCTGTACCCTAGCAGAAACTGACACACTTGTAGGTTCAGATCCCCTGGGCCCATGCGCCGCAACGCGTCCTTCGTGGTGCGGACGAGGCGCTCTACTTGGCCATTGGTGGCTGGGTGAAACGGGGCGGAGGTGATATGCCAAACGGCGTTAATCTCCATGAATGCCCTAAACTCGGAGGACGTGAAACAACTAGCGTTGTCGCTAATTAATGTGTCGGGTATGCCAAACGTGGAAAAGAGCCTCCACAAATGCCTAATGGTCTGGGCCGAGGAGGTGCTCGTGACTGGGATAACCTCCAACCATTTGGAGAAGGCGTCCACTACAAGAAGGAACAGGGTGCCTCTGAACGGGCCCGCGAAATCAACGTGCACCCGGGACCACGGCCCCTTAGCCGTGTCCCATTCCCTGTGGGGAAGGCGGGCCTCCTCTGGTCTGGAGCATTGGCAACTTTCACAAGTGCCGACCATGTGCTCGATGTCAGCGTCCAGCTGGGGCCACCAGAAGTAACTCCGGGCCAGCGCCTTGGATCGCACGATGCCGGGGTGGCTGACGTGCAGCAGCTTGAGCACCCGCGGCCGAAGGGAAGTGGGAATCACCACCCGCTGCTCCCACAAGAGGCACCCCCTCTCTAGGGACAGTTCTAGCTTTTTTCTGAAAAATGGGGCGAACTCCTCCGCTGGGGAGGACGCCGGCCACCCTTTCTGCACCCAGGAGCTAACTGCCGCTAACGTCTTGTCCTTCTCTGTCGCTTTGGCAATGTCGGCGGGCACTACGGGGGGCGAATCCAGCACCTCTATCATGAGAACCTGATGGTCCCGCTCCCCCTTGCTCACCTGGCTGGGCGTTAGGGGGAGGGGAGACCTTGATAGGGCGTCCGCATGGCTGATCTCTTTCCCGGGCCGGTAGAGCAACGCGTGCTGATACGCGTTGAGAAAAATGGCCCACCTGAGCATCCTCGGGGACAGGATCTGTGGGGTGGGCTTATCTGCGGTGAAGATGCCTAGCAGGGGCTTGTGGTCCGTTACAATGGTGAAGGGGCGGCCATACAGAAAATCATGAAATTTTTTCGTCCCCGCAACTATTGCTAGTGCCTCCCTGTCTGTCTGTGCGTAGTTTCTCTCCACTTGGGACAGGGACCTGGAGTAAAATGCTATCGGGGCCTCCCTTCCGTTTTCCAACACGTGGCACAGCACCGCCCCTACCCCCACCGGGGATGCATCACAGGTCAGGACTACCGGGCGTTTGGGGTTGAAGTGGGTCAGTATGGCATCGGACGCTAGAAGGCTTTTTAGCTCACTAAATGCCCTTTCTTGGTCATCGCCCCACTTCCATGCCTGGTCTTTCTTTAGCAGTTTGTGTAGCGGTTCAGCCACCGCTGCCTTCCGGGGGAGGAAGGAGTGGTAAAAGTTGAGCAGCCCTAGGAACGACTGCAGCTCGGGCTTGGAGGTGGGGCGGGGGGCTTTCTTCATGGCTGCCACCTTGGACTTGGATGGTTTTATTCCCTCAGGAGTCACACAAAACCCCAGGAACTCAACCTCGGTTGCGAAGAAGATGCATTTGTCCTTTCGCAGTCTCAGCCCCGCTTTTTCGAATATTGTCAGGACCTTCCCCAACCTCTTGGCCAATTCGACCCGACTCCCCCCCCCCCCGTTATTAACACGTCATCAAAATAAGGCAACACCCCCTCCAGCCCCTTCAGGAGGCGTTCCACGAGTGACTGGAAAATTCCAGGCGCCGAATTTACGCCGAACTGGAGGTGCGTCACCTGGAACGCCCCCTTATGGGTGACTATGGTCTGCGCAGCAGCTGCGGCAGGGGACACCGTAAGCTGCTGGTAGGCCTGTGCTAAGTCGAGCTTAGCGAAACACTTTCCCCCGTGTAACCTGGCCAGCAGATGGCTGACTACCGGCACCGGATATGCATTCGGGCGGATCGCCTTGTTGATGGTGCACTTGTAGTCGGCGCATATGCGGACCTCCCCATTGGCCTTTAGTGCGGTTACAATTGGAGTTTCCCACTCCGCAGAATCAACAGGCACAAGGATTCCCTGGCCCACCAATTTGTCCAGTTCCGCCTCTATCTTGTCCTTAAGTGCGAACGGCACCCGGCGTGGTTTAAGGCGAATTGGGCGGACCTCCGGGTCCAGGTCGAATGTCACTGGGGGCCCCTTGAATTTCCCCAGTCCTTTTTTGAAAACTTCGGGGTGCGCCTCGCACACCTCCTGAATTGGATCAGTCCCAACGGCGTGCATCCCAACGGCGTGCACCCCCCCAATAAACAAACCCAGGGGCTGGAACCATTGAGTCCCGAGGAGGCTGCAATCTCCCCCTTTGAGCACGACTAGGGGGAGGGACGCGGCATGCTTCTTGAATTTAACCTGAAATTCTCCAACCCCCAACACTGGAATGCTGTTCCCTTGCACGTCCCGTAGTGTGGACCTCAACGCTTTGAGCTTGGGTCGCTTGTGGGGGGCAATTCCCAAAAACTCCCTCTGGGAAATGATTGAATATGAGGACCCCGAGTCAATTTCCATCCTAATGGGAACCCCTTGGACTAGTACCTCAACAAAGTAGCGGGGGTGTCCTGCAGACACGCTGAACACTGGGGCGTCGTCCTCGCTGCCGTCGGAGATGCGGCCCACGCCGTCCTGCTTCCGCGTGGCCTGAGCGCCGTCCTTGGGTCTCGTTGAGCGGTCTTGTCCCGCGGAACGGTCTGCTGAGCTCCGCCGGGTCTCGCGCTTCTTCCTGCACACCTTGGCGATGTGCCCGCGGCGACCGCAGTTGTGGCACTCGGCCTTCCGGAACGGGCACTTTGCGCGGTCGTGGGCCGCTCCACAGCCATCGCACCGCCGGCTTTCCTTCCGGACCTTCCGGACGTCCTCGTCGTCGCTGCTCTCTGTGGACGACCTCGAAGTTCGCCGGGCCGCCTGCACCGGAGTCTCTGCCTTGCACGACTTCGGCCGCCAGTCCTGGAGTTCTTGGACCCCGGCCTTTGTAGCTTCTGCAGCCTGGGCCGCCCTGACGACCTCCTGCAACGTGGGAGGCGGCTCTTGGTTCATTAATGTGTGTTGGGTTTCGGCGTCGTTCAGGCCGCACAGCACACAGTCCCGGAGGGTGACTTTGGCATTCTCCCATTTGCACGGGCCGGCCGCCAGCCGCAGGGCCGCCATGAATGCGGCGACTGTCTCCCCGGGCGCTTGGACTCGCCTCCAGAACGCACTCCGAGCGGGAAACATCGCCGTGGCGGGCCGGACGTGCTCACACAGCATCTGCATGAGTTCCTTGGCCTTGAATTCGCTCACCCTCCTCGGTGCAATCAGGTCCACCAAGGTCCTTTTGGTTTCTTGTCCGAGCATCCTGGTGAAGATGGCCCTTTTCTTTGCCTCTTCCGTGACTTCGGACTCAATCAGTGCTGCCTGGAAGTCCATCTCGAAGATCTCCCAGTCGCCCGGTTTCCTGATTTCGAAACCGGCGCATGTCTTGGTCCCGTGGGCTGCCATTAATCCCACCTTCGTCGCCAATTTAGTGTAAGGGACCGAAGACAATGAAACAGCCGAAGGGTTGGCTTAACACAGGTTTATTGCATGATGATCCGGAGGAACATGTGGTAATGGCGGATGGGTAGCTCAATATATACAGCTGGCTGTACATTTGAAAGTGGCTCGTCGACAGACTATTGGTTGCTGCCTGCGTGACGTCGTAGAAGGTCACGCCCTTCTTGACCAGGTGAAGAGGTGGCGGGGAATCTTCCCGTGCTGCTGAACCAGGTGAATCTGAGCCATGAGAGCTGGACGCTCGCTAGCTCGCGTCCCCTTATCAGGTTTACATTGATACGGCTGAAGGTTATAATGTTGCACACAGAAAGGTTACATTGTTAACACATGGCAAAGGTACATTGTTAAAGGCACAGCTTTACAGAACACAACATCCCTGCACAAACAAAGAAATTCCCCCATCCACCTTTCTCTGGTCTCCCTCCCGCCACTGCCACAAGCTGCCGCCTTCCTTCCCACAGCCCAAACTTGCTCTCCGGGTCACTCTGTGAGCAGCCCAGCGTGCAGGGAGGTGTGTGTGTGTGTGTACGTGTGAGGAAAAGTTGCCGGGAAACCAGGTGGCCAAACCAGGGCCATCTGTGTGTGTGTGTGTGTGTGTGTGTGTGTGTGTGTGTGTGTGTGTGTGTGTGTGTGTGAGAGAGAGAGAGAGAGACATGGACAGACAGAGAGAGAGAGGAAAAATAAAAATTAAAAGCCCCGCTGTGCTGAGGCCACCTCCTCTGCCTCCTCCTTTCCACAACTGCATTGGTGGAGATCGTGGTGGAGAAGCAGACAGGCTCTCTCTCTCCATTTCTTCCTCTCTCTCTCTCTCTCTCTCTCTCTCTCTCTGTGACACAGAGAGAGACACACACAGAGACAGAGAGGGGAAAAAATAAAAATTAAAAGCCCCGCCATGCTGAGGCCACCTCCTTGCCTCCTCCTTCCCACAAAAGCATCAGCAGAGGTCTAGGTGGAGAAACATATGGTCTGTGTGTGTGTGTGTGTGTGTGAGAGAGAGAGAGAGAGAGAGAGAGAGAGAGATGGAAAGACAGAAAGAGAGAGCGTGAGAAAGAGAGAAAAAGGAGTAAGAGAAAGAGCTCAGTGTGTGAGAGAGAAAGAGAAAAAAAGAAAGACAGTAAGAAAAAGAAAAGGAGAGAGAAAGAGACAGAGAGGGAAAGAGAGAGAAAGAAAGACACAGAGAGAAAGAGAAAAAGAGAAAGGGAGAAAGAAAGAGAAAAGGGTTAGAGAAAGACAGAGCTCAGTGTGTGTGTGTGAGAGAGAGAACGTGAGAAAGAGAGAAAAAAGAGCGAGAGAAAGGGAGAGCTCTGTGTGTGTGAGAGAGAAACAAAGAAAGTCAGAAAGAGAGAGAGAAACAAAGAGGGAGGGAGGGAGACTGTTATGTATGTATGTATGCATGTTCATTATACTGTAAAGGCAAGAATGTAACCACTCCAGATACAAACGATACCAGCTGTAAAGGAACGCGAGCAGACAGCCCATAGAGGGCAGCTGCGAGCGTTCAGCCTCACAGGGTTCACATTGCTCAATCACGGACAGCCGCGGGAAAACCTTCCCCGCATTCAGCAGCAGAAGAAAGAGGCGTGCCTGGGCGAGGCCACGCCGGTAGCAGCCAATGAGCTACCGTGCTACAAGATTCAAATGTAGAGAGCTACTGTATATATTGAGATGTATCACCGCCATTACCTCATGCTTCACTGGAACCTCATGCAATAAACCTGTGTTAAACCAACCTTTCGGTTGTCCGGTTGTCTTTGGTCCCATACACCAAATTGGCGACGAAGGTGGGATATGGCTGCCCACGGGACCAAGACATGCGCCGGCTACGAGATCAAGAAGCCGGGAGACTTGGAGCTGTTTGAGATAGACTTCAACGCAGCGCTGGTGGAGCTCGAAGTCTCCGATGAGGCCAAAAAGAGGGCCATTTTCGTCCGCATGCTCGGACACGAGACCAAGAGGACCTTGGTGGACCTGATCGCGCCGAGGAAGGTGGGCGACCTCAAAGCTACAGAGCTCCTGGCGGCGTTGCGCGCCCATCTCCGGCCAGCAATAGCGATGTTCCCCGCTCGGAGCGCGTTCTGGAGGCGAGTCCAGGCACCCGGGGAATCGGTCGAGGAGTTCGCCGCGGCCCTGCGGTTGGCTGCCGGCCCATGCAAGTGGGAGCTCCCCGACATCACCCTCCGGGACTGCCTGCTCTGCGGTCTGAGGGACACAGAGACTCAGCGTGCGCTGATGAAAAGGGAGCCGCCTCCCACGTGGCAACAAGTCCTCGACACGGCACAGGCTGCGGAGGCCACTACTGCCGGGGTGCACGAGCTTCAGGACTGGCGCCCGAAGCCCGTAAAGGCAGAGAGCTCGGTGCGCGCGGCCCGGCGAGTTTCGAACTCGTCTGCGGAGAGCGGCGACGACGAGGACGTCCGGAGGGTCCAGAGAGAGGGCCGGCGCTGCGACGGCTGTGGCGCCGCCCACGCCCGCGCCAAATGCCCGTTCCGCAAGGCCGAGTGCCACAACTGTGGCCGGCGCGGGCACATCGCCAAGGTCTGCCGGAAACGGCGCGAGGCCACCAGGAGTTCTCCAGACCGCTCGGCGAGGCAGGACCGCACCACGAGGCAGGACCGCACCACGAGGCCAAAGGACGGCACCCGGACCACGAGGACGCGGGACGGAGTAGGGCGCATCTCCGACGACAGCGAGGACGACGCGCCGGTTTGCAGCATTTCCACGGAGCACCCCCGTTACTTCGTTGAGGTAGTAATACAAGGGGCCCCTGTTAGAATGGAGGTGGACTCGGGTTCTTCATACTCCATTATTTCCCAGGGGGAGTTCATGAAAATCGCCCCCCGCATGCGGCCCAAGCTCAAGGCGTTGAGGGCCACACTGAAGGACGTGCAAGGGAACCGCATCCCAGTGTTGGGGGTTGGGAAGTTCCGGGTCCAGTTTAAAAAGCACACCGCAACGCTTCCCCTAGTCGTCCTCAAGGGAGGTAAATGCAGCCTCCTCGGGACTCAATGGTTCCAGCCCCTGGGGTTGTTCATTGGGGGGGTACACGCCGTGGAAGCACACCCCGCCGGGACTGATCCAATACAGAGCGTGTGCGACGCGCACCCCGAGGTTTTTAAAAAGGGGCTCGGGAAATTCAAGGGCCCCCCAGTGACTTTCGACCTGGACCCTGGAGTACGTCCAATCAGACTTAAACCGCGCAGAGTGCCTTTCGCACTAAAGGACAAAATAGAGGCGGAGTTGGACAAATTGGTGGGCCAGGGGATTCTTGTTCCTGTTGATTCTGCGGAGTGGGAAACTCCAATTGTAACAGCGCTCAAGGCCAACGGGGAGGTCCGCATATGCGCTGATTACAAGTGCACCATCAATAAGGCGATCCGCCCTAATGCGTATCCGGTGCCGGTAGTCAGCCACTTGTTGGCCAGGTTACACGGGGGGAGGTGTTTCGCTAAACTCGACCTGGCCCAAGCCTACCAGCAACTCCCGGTGACCCCCGCCGCAGCTGCTGCGCAGACCATAGTCACCCACAAAGGGGCGTTCCAGGTATCGCGCCTACAATTCGGCGTGAATTCGGCGCCCGGGATCTTCCAGTCGCTTGTGGAACGCCTCCTGAAGGGGTTAGAGGGGGTGTTACCCTACTTTGATGACGTATTGATTACAGGGGGGAGCCGGGCCGAATTAGCAACTAGGTTGGAAAAGGTCCTGACAATATTCGAAAAGGCGGGGTTGCGGTTGCGGAAAGACAAATGCGTCTTCTTCGCTACAGAGGTTGAGTTCCTAGGGTTCCGTGTCACTCCCGAGGGAATAAGGCCAGCCCAATCCAAGGTAGCCGCCATCAAGAAGGCCCCTTGCCCCACATCCAAGCCCGAGTTGCAGTCGTTCCTCGGACTGCTCAACTTCTACCACTCCTTCCTCCCGCGGAAGGCAGCCGTGGCAGAACCGCTACACAAATTGTTAAAAAAAGGACGAGGCATGGAAGTGGGGCGACGACCAGGAGAAGGCTTTCAATGACCTGAAGCGACTCCTGGCATCAGATGCCGTACTGACCCACTTCAATCCCAAACGCCTAGTGGTCCTGATATGCGATGCATCCCCGGTGGGGGTGGGGGTGGTGTTATGCCACGTGCTGGAGAACGGTAGGGAGGCCCCGATAGCGTTCTACTCTAGGTCCTTGTCCCAAGCAGAGAGGAACTATGCTCAGACAGACAGAGAAGCACTAGCAATAATTGCGGGGACCAAGAAATTTCATGATTTTGTGTACGGCCGCCCCTTCACCATAGTGACTGACCATAAGCCTTTGTTAGGTATTTTCACCGCAGATAAGCCCACACCCCAAATCCTATCCCCGAGAATGCTCAGGTGGGCCATTTTTCTCAACGCGTATCAGCACGCGTTGGTATACCGGCCCGGGAGGGAGATCAGCCATGCCAACGCCCTGTCGAGGTCCCCCATTCCCCGGGATTGCTGCCACGTGGACAAAGTAGAGAGGGACCATCAGGTCTTAATGATAGAGGTTCTAGACTCCCCTCCAGTAGTACCGGCCGACATCGCCAAAGCGACAGGCAAGGACAAAACGCTGGCCACAGTCTGCTCCTGGGTACAGAAAGGGTGGCCCGTGTCTTCCCCAGCAGCGGAATTCGACACATTTTTCAAAAAGAAACTAGAGTTGTCCCTAGAGAGGGGTTGCCTTTTGTGGGGACAGCGGGTAGTAATCCCCACGCCTCTCCGGCCGAGGGTGCTTAAACTGCTGCACGTCAGCCACCCGGGGATCGTCCGCTCAAAGGCACTGGCCCGCAGTTACTTTTGGTGGCCCCAGCTAGACGCCGACATCGAACACATGGTCGGCACTTGCGAAGCGTGCCAAAGCTCAAGGCCAGAAGAGGCTCGCTCGCCACCTAGGGAGTGGGACACGGCAAGGGGGCCCTGGTCCCGGGTACATGTAGACTTTGCTGGCCCGTTCAGGGGAACACTTTTCCTCCTCGTGGTGGACGCGTTCTCCAAGTGGTTGGAGGTCATTCCAGTCTCAAGCACCTCCTCGGCCACAACAATCAAACAGTTAAGGAGGGTCTTCTCCACGTTCGGTTTACCCGACACCCTCGTCAGCGATAACGCCAGCTGTTTCACGTCCGCCGAGTTCGGGGCATTCATGGAGCGAAACGCCATTCGGCACGTCACCTCTGCCCCCTTTCACCCGGCCACCAACGGCCAAGTAGAGCGCCTCGTGCGCACCACAAAAGACGCGCTACTGCGCATGGGCCCCGGAGACCTCGACCTGAAATTGTGCCAATTCCTGCTAAGATACAGGGTCACCCCACTAGCGTCAGGGTACTCCCCCGCAGAGCTGTTGATGCGCAGGAAGCTGGCCACGGGAATCTCCAAGCTAGACCCCACGAGAGTAGAGGACAAAGGGCGGAACATAGGGGTGGAACCCACAAAGAGTTTCAGCGTAGGCGCCCCGGTGCATTGCAGGAACTACGCCAGCGCGGGGCCAGCCTGGGTGCCGGGCACCGTAGTAGAACAAACCGGCCCCGTCTCATACCGCGTAGAAACCAGTACAGGCTTCCTGTGGAGGCGACACGTGGACCAACTCAGGCGCAGGGTCCCCGGAGAGCAGGAAGGAGACGAGAATAGCATCGAATCAGCGTTAGGGTACTCCCCCACCCGCTTAACCCAAGGGGGAGGAAAAGGGGAGCATGGATCCCCACCAAGGGGGGAGGAAAGGGAATCGATCCACAGAAATCTTTTGCGGGAGTCCCCGAAGAAATGGAAGAGCCCCGACCACACACATACCCCGCGGGAGTTTCCCCGAAACACAGATGCCCATAGAAGTTTAGACGTTGATTTACAGTACCAGGGGGAGTTAGCGGAGTGGTCCCCCACCCGTCCTAGCGAAAAGAGGGGTTTCAGTTCAGCCCCTGGTACCTCCAGTCCCAGTAGCCCCAGTGAGTTAGAATGCGATATAGCGCCACTTTCCCGGAGACCGACACCCCCAAGACGGGAGGCATCAGCGAGTCCGCCCACCACAGTCTCAAGGTCCCCCGAGCAGGGATCAGAAGGTAGCCGAACCACAAGGGCGACCTCATCGGTTCCGCGGTTCACAATAGGTGGGTCCCCGGGGTCAGAGAGCAACAGGCAGGGGTTCACCTCCCAACTATTCATTCCCTTCCCATCCCCGGGCGCGAGGCAGGCACGGACGCCCCACGGAGCCACTAACGAATCCCCATTTCCCGTTGCAGGACAAGCACCCACGGAGTCAGGGATCACAGGCTCTCCAGTACTAGGTCAGACGCAAGCGCGTCCCAAGCGCACGTGCGGCAAGCCACAATGGTTGCGGGACTTCGTCCCATCCTAGGGGGGAGGGATGTTATGTATGTATGTATGCATGTTCATTATACTGTAAAGGCAAGAATGTAACCACTCCAGATACAAACGATACCAGCTGTAAAGGAACGCGAGCAGACAGCCCATAGAGGGCAGCTGCGAGCGTTCAGCCTCACAGGGTTCACATTGCTCAATCACGGACAGCCGCGGGAAAACCTTCCCCGCATTCAGCAGCAGAAGAAAGAGGCGTGCCTGGGCGAGGCCACGCCGGTAGCAGCCAATGAGCTACCGTGCTACAAGATTCAAATGTAGAGAGCTACTGTATATATTGAGATGTATCACCGCCATTACCTCATGCTTCACTGGAACCTCATGCAATAAACCTGTGTTAAACCAACCTTTCGGTTGTCCGGTTGTCTTTGGTCCCATACACCAAAGAGACAAAGAGAGAGAGAACACGAGAAAGAAAGAGAGAGAAAAGAGAGAAAGAGAGAGCTCAGTGTCTGTGTGTGTGAGAGAGAAATCATGAGAAAGAAAGCGATAAAAGAGAGAGAAAGAGAGCTCAGTATTTGAGAGAGAGAGAGAAAGAAAGCACAAGAAAGAGAGAGAAAGAGAGAGTTCTGTGTGTGTGTGTGTGAGAGAGAAACAAAGAAAGACAGTAAGAAAGAGAGAGAGAGAGAAAGGGAGAGAGAGAAACAGAGGGAGAGAGAGAGCTCAGTGTGTGTGAGAGAGAAAGAGCATGAGAGAGGAAAAAGAGAGAAAGAGAGTTCAGTGTGTGTGTGTGTGTGTGAGAGAGAGAGAGAAACAAAGAAAGAAAGAGAGAGAGAAGACAGCAAGAAAGAAAGAGAGAAAAGGAGAGAGAAAGCAAGCAAGAAAGAAAATGAGATAGAGGGGGAAGAAAGAGAAAGAAAGAGAGAAAGAAAGATATAAAGAGAGAGAGAGAGAGAGAAAGAGCACGAGAAAAAAGAGCTCTCTCTGTGTGTGTGCGTGCGTGTGTGTGTGTGTGAGAGAGAAAAAGAGCGTGAGAAAGAAAGAGAGAGAAAAAAGTGATAGGGTTGTGATGACCTGCATGTATTAATGTATTGTGTAAGATGCATGAAACTGTATCTTTAAGAGATCCTTCAGCACAGCACCCATCTGTAACCACTGAGTGGGTGACTGAGCAAATTGTCAAGTATAAATCTAGGCTTCTCAGAAGCCACTTTGCTTTTTATGCCATACTGCCTTCTTGCCAAACCTTATAGCCATATTGGCTTTGTATGCCAAACTGCTTCTGCCAGGATGCTTCAGCTCCTGGGATTCTGCTACTGCTTTGCTGAATCCTCTGTTGGAGGAATGAGAGTCTGAAACTCTCCAGGGGATGGGAATCCAACTGCATGGACAAAGTGAGTCCAGTTTCCAGAAGCTACGCCAAGCAGAGACACTGAGCCTGGAGGCTCTGATATTTCCTCAAGTCAGGACAACAAGGCTTTGCATAGCCTACAGCTAGCCCAAGAGAAGGTTGGAGTTTGCTGTGAGTACTTTGACTCTGAGAAAGCACAAGCCTGGGACTCTGACCTTGAAAGTACTGCTTACAAAGCTTACAAACTGTTTACCATACTTTGCTTTCATAGAGAGGAATCTACTGTTTTGCATTTACCTTATGAACTAACTTGCTGAAGTAAAAGCTATTTTGTTTTCATCAAAACTCTGCGTGGGTGAGAGTGAAAACACTACACGGGCACCACCGCTGCTGCCAAAAGCTAACTGCTTAGCTCTTCAGGATTCACACCCAGACCCCAATACCTAACAAAAAGAGTGAGAGAAAGGGAGAGCTCAGTGTGTGTGTGTGAGAGAGAAAGAAACAAAGAAAGAGAAAGAGGGAGAGAGAAAGAAAGAGAGAGAAAGGAAGGAAGGAAGAGAGAGAAAAGAAAGTGAGAGATAGAGAGAGCTCAGTGTGTGTGTGTGTGTGAGAGAGAGAAAGAAAGAGAGAGAGAGAGAAAGACAGCAAGAAAGAGAGAAATAGAAAAAAGAGTGAGCAAAAGAGAAAGCTGTGTGTGTGTGTGAGAGAGAGAGAGAGAGAGAGAGAGAGAGAGCATGAGAAAGAAAGAGAGGGGGAGGTGGGCCACAGCCCCCTTAAACCACCCCGGGCAAAGCCGGGGCACCTCAGCTAGTACAAAATAAAAATGGGCCTGCTCTGAACCAAAGCCCACCCCTGCTTTTGGAGGCCTGTTACCCAGTTCAGAAAAAACAAGTGTAAAATGCTTTGATGAATAGAGGTTCTTAGTCATTTTCTGTTCTTTTTACAAAGTAAATGGGTCTTCACTACAGCTAAACCCTGAAATTAGCAATGGAATATAGAACATGATGACAATGGAACACCTGTGGAATCTAATGACATGAAAAAGGCAGTTAGGAAAGAATAAATAATTGTCTTCTCTCAGTTTATCTCTGAGGTGGACTACCACTTCTAGCAGCAAACAGCAAGGGCTCTGGTTTTTCTTAAGCCAAGAAATCAACTTGACCCAAACCATTCAAACTGCAAGTTTTTTCTTAAGGGACAGAAATTGTATGAGTGTGCATATGTGTGCACACATGGATAGTTTTATGCTTTCCCCTTTTCTGAAATGTCTGTACAATCAGAATGTGCTTGATCTGTCTCTCTGTATATAATCCAGTTTTTCCATGTTTCCCCTAAGAAAGAATCTGACCTAAAAGCTCCCCTAACTTTGAGGCAAAATCTGCTTCTTAGGAAGCACCTCTGATATGAATGTTGCTATTGATACTGATGGTCATGGTAGTAGTGATGGCTGTGAAAAGGCAGAGAAATGTATGAGGAATCACTTAACAATTGGGAAAAGGTAGTAATGTCTTTGGTCTGAGTTGACAAAAAGTTTCAACCCATGATGAATATGTGGCCATAGGTATCTACTTCTAGTTACAAAAAGTCATTATTAATACATTAACAGAAATCTAACACTTCTGCTTACCTGGTTATCTCTTTTTAAAGATCAGCTTAGCTTTGTAACTAACATGTTCTGTTGATTCAATGCCAGTCACCAGTTTCCCCACATCAACACTGAAATTACACCCAGATACTAATAGCTCCTGGTGGTTATTTAATTGGTAAAGTTAATCATAGAAGCATAGCAAATAACACTGATGGTGGCCGTTAGAAGTGCCAGAACAAGAACCTTGCATCTCCCCCAACACCTGATGGGGTAAATGAAGAAGCAAAGAGGAATATAAAACAGTTGCGTAGCTTCTGTTCTGGTTAGTGTTTATAGGATTGTTCACAAACCACAACCACACATCTCTCCTTATTGTCAAAGATTATGCTTTAGCAATGAGCTAGCCAGCAACATTGTACATTAAGTGGGTTAAATGCTAAATAAATGGATCTGTCATATGTATATATATAATTGTTAGATGAAGTTTCAGCTGTGATTGCTATGGCAAATTTCAGAAAGACAAAGAATCTCCATTTGTTTCACAATGTACCTTTCCTATATGTGAGAATAAGGTTGTTGTGGTTGCAGTCAGACAAACGGCAGATTGATATTTTATTAAATACTAGTTTTATGGAGTTAAATATTGACAGTGCATTGATATAAGACAGTGGGCAGAGATAACAGCATTTTATGAAGACCCAATGGATTACTGGCAGTTATATTTACTGCTTATTAAATCAATCCTGCCAAAATCATTTTTGTTTTTAGGCACAATATTAAACAGGACCATTTCCACTCCATTCCTGTGCAAAGCCTCAGCAAGATAATACTGGACCTGGAGCCAGCCCTAGGTATTTCCTTGCCTGAAGTGAAGAGCAAGATGGCACCCTTCTCTATTCCATGTACAAAAGCCCAAATTAATCTTCAACTGCACTGGAGGGTCATGGATGGAGCAGAGGGTGCCATTCAGGTTATTTGGCATTCTCAGCTCTTCTTGAAGAGAGGGAAGGGGCAGGATGTTCCTCTGCAGTATCTGTTATCTCAGAGGGTTGTCTCATTCTGCTTAATGGATAGGTTGGTAATGGATTGTACACAAGGGGTCCAAATCATCTTCAATTTGATTTGATGTACTACTATTAGTATAAGCAGAGTTAGAGTGTTGTTCATGCTCCATTGAATTCCCAGTGTTTCTGGGACAGGGACATTCATTCATGTTGCAGTGGCCTCCACACCTGTAATTTTTCTTTGGAGGAAGAAGAGACACGAATTAAAAGTATTACAGTAGGATTTGGGTGGGGGAAGAAAGAGGATATCAAGATGAAAAGGGGCCAAATAAAGGGCAGGCAATTTTGGACTAAACCTTCCCCTTGCTCATTTTAGAAATGTTCTGTACTTCCAAAAAGCAATGACCCTTGAAGGAATCTCTTTGATGGATTGTACAATTTTAAGTGCATGGTGGAGGTGTACATTTTCTATAGATCATGCCGACAGAACGGCCAGCTGCAGATCAGTATGGTTTGCATGGCTCTTTCATAACCTCTTTTGCACTTGTTAATAGACATTCTGCTGGCTGTCAGGAAAGGATAATGAAAATCAAGCCAAGCAAAGAATTGTCTGCAATGCTTAGCTGTAGCAAGCCAGGGCCACCTTCCAGTTTCTCTCTTTTCTATTTTGAAAACAAAAGAGGACCAGAGGACAGAATTCTTCATAAATCTGTTGTTCATCTGCCAAAGTCACTTTCCAGGAGGCTTGTCCTGCTCTCTAGTTTCTTTGTAATCAAGTGGTGATTTATTAACTAAGCAATACAAATATAATGCATTACCTTGGAATTCATGAATATGTAATGCTAGTTCAGGCATAATAATAGATCACCATTTGCCCTCCCTTCCCTTTCCTGCATGCATTGTGATGCTCATTTTCATATATATTTTCACTTATACATGTCACCTTGCATTTTAATCCATACCTTATTCCTAATATATTGAGATCTGGATTTCCCCAAATCAAAAGATCTATTCCTTAAAATTCAACCGTTTTATATATTGTATATTTCATTGGTGTTTTTTTTGAAAACACCTTAGTTTTACATTCAGACCACATATGTAAATTAGCATAAAATTCTGAAACACATAAACCCTCAAATCTCAATCTGCACATACCCTCTCATCCAGTACTAACTGAAAACTAATATCAGTTGAGAATTAGTCACAGAAATTACAATTCCCATTCCATCTCCCTCAAATTAGGCATATGATAAAAGTCCCCTTCCCCCAAAAAAATCCTATCCATTTAAGCTTCTTGGTTCTTCAAAACAACAACATCGGTAAAGGCAGCTAATCTGAGTCAGGTATCTGATAGGGTTGTGATGACCTGCATGCATATCTCTCAAGTTTTGGATTTGGAAATAAGGGAAATTTCCCAGCAAATACGGGATACTTGACAGCTATGCTTATCCTGTGCTGCCCTCCAATGGCGGCAATTAATAAGGGATGACGGCAGGAAAGAGGGTAAAATAAGGGGTTTTCCTGGCCAATAAGGGATACTTGACAGCTATGCCTGCATATATGTATGCATTGTGTAAGATGCATGAAACTGTCTTTAAGAGATCCTTCAGCACAGCACCCAGCTGTAACCACTGAGTGGGTGACTGACAAATTGTCAAGTATAATTCTAGGCTTCTCAGAAGCCACTTTGCTTTTATGCCATACTCCTGTTAGCCAAATGGCTTGTATGCCACCCCACATATACACATTTAACCCCCCCAAAAAAAGCTCTAGAACTCTAAGACTCTAAAACTCTAAAAACTATATACAGAAGCTCCCTCATTTTAGTGTTCAAGAACCAAGACAATAGAAACAGCCGAAGTCTGGCTTAACTCATCTTTATTGCATGAGGGTCAGGGGGAACATGTGTTAATGGCGGACGAACAGCTCATTATATACAGTGGCTATAAAGTTGAATGTGGCTCCTCGGTAGCTCATTGGCTACTGTCTGCGTGACGTCACCCTTAGTCACGGCCTTCTTGTCCAGGTGAGGCAGTGGCGGGAATCTTCCCGCGGCTGTAGGCATTTGGAGAATTTGTACCATGTGAGCTGGATGATTGCTACTGCCCCCAGTGGTCACTAGCTCGCGTCCTAATACAGAAGGTTACAATGCTACTTTTAGAGATTGTTACATTCACTCATTCATGTGGTTGCATTTACTTAAAGGCACATTACAATCCATACACAACACCCTTCCCCCCTAGGATGAGACGAAGTCTCTCATCCAATGTGGTTTGCTGCATGAGCGTTTGGGGCATAGGGCTGGCTGGCTTGTCCCAGGGGAGCTATCGCTTCTGTGTTCCCTGGGCTCTTATCCTGCAACAGGAGAGGGAGACTTGTTAGCGACTTGCTGTGGTTCTGCAGCTTTTGGGATAGGGGTAAACTCCATTGTGGGAAAACCAGGGGCATTGGGGACTAACGAAAAACCCCGCTCCTCGCTTGGATGGATGGGGGACCACTCCGAAAAACTCCCCCAGTTTTGTAACTCAAGGTCAAACTCATGTTCTGGGATATCTATGGGGGCATCCTCCAGGATATCTGCGGGGACAAACTCATTCCCTTCCCCCCTTGGTGGGGATCGCCGGTCCCCCTCTTCTCCCCCTTGGGCTAAATGGGTGGGGGAGAACCCTAACACTGAGTTATGTTGTGCGGTTTCCGTGCCCTGACTACCGGAAACCCGTCGCCAGAGTTGGTCTGCATGTCGCCTCCACAGTAGACCCGTGCTGGTCTCAACGCAGTACGACACAGGTCCAGTTTGGCCAATGACTATCCCCAGGACCCAGGCTGGTCCTGCGGTTGCGTAATTTCTGCAATGGACCGGGGCACCTATTTCGAAACTCTTGGTGCCCACTATCCCTATGTCGTTCTCAGTATCCTCCACCCTTGTGGGGTCTAGCCTAGTCAGTATCGTGGTCATCTTCCTGCGCATGAGGAGTTCTGCGGGCGAGTAACCTGATGTCAGCGGTGTCACCTTATAACCCAGCAGGAATTGGCATAATTGTAGATTCAGGTCCCTGGGGCCCATGCGCCTCAGTGCTTCCTTTGTTGTATGCACGAGGTGTTCTACCTGTCCGTTTGTCGCTGGGTGAAAAGGTGCAGAGGTGATGTGCCGGATGGCATTTATGTCATTGAATGCCTGGAACTCGGCGGACGTGAAACTACTCGCATTATCGCTCACAAGCACATCGGGTATACCGAATGAGCTGAACACCTTGCACAATTGCTTAATGGTTGTGGCTGATTAGTTGTTAGCCATTGGGATAACTTCTAACCACTTGGAATAAGCATCCACTATGAGGAGGAAAAATGAACCTCTGAAGGGACCTGTGAAATCTATGTGCAGGTGAGACCACGGCCCCTTGGCTGTGTCCCATTCTCTGTGCAGAAGTCGGGATTCTTCGGGCTGAGAGCTTTGGCAACTCTCGCAAGTGCTCACCATGTGTTCTATGTCAGCATCTAACTGGGGCCACCAGAAATAGCTCCTGGCCAAAGCCTTGAAGTGGACAATCCCCGGATGGCTGACGTGCAGTAGCTTGAGCACCCTTGCTCTCAAAGATTCAGGGACGACCACCCGCTGGCCCCAAAGGAGGCAACCCCTCTCCATGGACAGTTCTATCCTCTTCCTAAAAAATGGAGCAAATTCTGCCATGGGGAAGTTGTTGGCCACCCTTTCTGCACCCATGAACTCACTAGGGCCAAGGTCTTATCTCTCCCTGTCGCCTTGGCGATTTCCGCGGGTACTATTGGGGATGAATCCAGAACCTCCATCAGGAGCACTTGGTGATCTTGTTCCAC
The DNA here is from genome assembly GCA_035047305.1 of Bradypodion pumilum. NCBI lineage: Eukaryota > Metazoa > Chordata > Lepidosauria > Squamata > Chamaeleonidae > Bradypodion > Bradypodion pumilum. Next base: position 244,466,310 of record JAWDJD010000001.1, on the reverse strand, counting down.
TTCACACACGGGGTTGCCCACGTGAGGCAGAGGTGACCTCGAGAGTGCGTCCGCATGGCTTATGTCCTTTCCAGGGCGATAAACCAGCGTGCTCTGGTACCCGTTTAGAAAAATGGCCCATCTCAGCATTCTGGGGGACAGGATCTGTGGTGTGGGCTTATCTGCGGTGAAAATGGCTAGCAGGGGCTTGTGGTCAGTCACGATGGTGAAAGGGCAACCATATAGAAAGTCATGAAACTTCTTTGTTCCAGCTATTATTGCAAGTGCCTCCCTGTCTGTCTGTGCATAGTTACGCTCTGCCTTTGACAGGGATCTGGAATAGAACACCACTGGGGCTTCACGCCTGCTCTCCAACATGTGGCACAGGACCGCCCCCACCGCCACTGGTGAGGCATCGCATACCAGAACCACTGGCTTCTTGGGATCAAAATGGGTCAGGATGGCCTCTGAGTATAAAAGTTGCTTCAGCTCATTGAATGCTCTCTCTTGACTCTCACCCCATCGCCAAACCTCGTCCTTCTTTAATAATCTGTGAAGTGGCTCCGCCACCGATGCCTTCCTAGGCAGGAAGGAATGGTAAAAATTCAGGAGCCCCAGGAAAGATTGCAACTCGGATTTTGTGGTGGGGCGAGGAGCATTTTGAAAGGCCACCTTTGACTCAGAGGGTTTTATACCAACTGGGGTTACCCGGAAACCTAGGAACTCTACCTCTTATCTGAAGAACACACATTTGTCTTTCCGCAGCCTCAAACCCGCTTTCTCGAATATGGTCAGTACTCTGCCTAGCCTTTCGGCCAGTTCTGACTCGCTCCCCCCTGTGATCAAAACGTCGTCAAACTATGGCAAGACCCCCTCCAAACCCTTCAAAAGTCGCTCCACTAATGATTGAAAGATACCTGGAGCCGAATTTACGCCAAACTGTAGGTGTGTCACCTTAAAAGCCCCTTTGTGGGTGACTATCATCTGTGCAGCAGCTGCAGCTGGGGTTACTGTAAGTTGCTGGTAAGCCTGCGCCAGGTCTAACTTCGCAAAACACTTTCCCCCATGTAACATGGCCAACAAGTGGCTGACTACCGGCACCGGATACGCATTTGGGCGTATTGCCTTGTTGATGGTGCATTTGTAATCAGCGCAAATTCAAACCTCCCCGTTAGCCTTTAACGCTGTTACAATAGGAGTTTCCCACTCTGCAGAATTGACTGGGACTAGAATTCCCTGGTCCACCAACTTGTCCAGTTCCGCCTCTATTTTGTCCTTTAGTGCAAAAGGCACCCTTTGTGGTTTGAGCCTTATCGGCTGGATCTCCAGGTCCAGGTTGAACACAACTGGGGGCCCCTTGAATTTTCTGAGTCCCTTCTTGAATACCTCAGGATGCGCGTTACACACTTCCTGTATTGGATCAGTTCCGATGGTATGCACACCCCCTATGATCAAACCCAGGGGCTTAAACCATTGTGTCCCCAGGAGGCAACAGGCCCCCTCCTTGAGAATGACCTGAGGGAGCTCCGGGGCATGTTGCTTGTATTGCACCTTGAATTTTCCCACCCCCAACACCAGAATGCTATTCCCCTGCACGTCTCGCAAATTAGACTTCAGTGCTTTGAGTTTGGGCCCCACGTTGGGGGAAATTCGCAAAAACTCCCTCTGGGAAATAATGGAATAGGAGGAACCCGAGTCTATCTCCATCTTAATGGGGACCCCTTGCAACAGTACCTCAACAAAGTAACGTGGGTGTCCCAAGGACACGCTTTGGACCACCGCGTTGTCGTCGCTGGGGACTCGCCGGTACACTCCATGCACGTCAACGTCGCTGTCGTCAGAGACTCAGCCCATGCCGTCCTGTTTCCTCAAGGGCCGGACGCCATCCTTCCTTGGGGTACGGTCTGCTGAGCCCTTGTGCTCTCTGCGCCATTGCCTGCAAATCTTGGTGATGTGGCCCCAGCGTCCGCAGTTGTGGCACTCGGCCATCCGGAATGGGCACTTGCTACGGTCGTGGTACGCCCCGCAGCCATTGCAACATCGGCCATTCTTCCGCACCTTCTGGATGTCCTCGTCCTCGCTGCTCTCCATGGAGGAGTGTGGCGCCCGCCTGGCTGCTTGCACCGGGGCTGCTGCCCTGTTGGGTTGTGGGGGCCTTGTTCTGAACCCCTTAACCCCAGCTCTCATGGCCTCTGCCACCTGCACTTCCTTCAGGACCTCTTGTAACATTGGGGGCAGCTCTTTGTTCATCAGCTTCCACTGGGTCTCCTCGTCCCACAGGCCGCACAGCATGCAGTCCCTGAGGGCGATTTCTAGGTTCTCCCACTTGCATGGGCCTGCAGCCAAATGGAGGGCCACTGCAAAGGCAGCCACGGACTCACCAGGGGACTGCACCCTCTTCCAGAACATGTCCCGAGCCAAGAACATCGAGACTGTGGGCTGAAAATGGTCCCACAGGGCTTTCAGGAGCTGTTTGACCGGGACCTCATCTACTATTCTTGGAGACACCAGGTCCACTAAAATCTTCATGGCCGGGAAACCGAGCATCCTGATGAGGGTGGCTCTTTTCTTCCCCCCGTCTGAGATGTCAGACACCATCAGTGCGCTTTTGAAATCCATCTTGAACAGTTCCCATTACTCCGGTTTGTTGATGTCGAAACTGGTCTGTGTTGTCTTGATTCCATGGGAAGCCATTATCCCATCTTCGTCACCAGTTTAGTGTTCAAGAACCAAGACAATAGAAACAGCCGAAGTCTGGCTTAACTCATCTTTATTTCATGAGGGTTAGGGGGAACATGTGGCAATGGTGAACGAACAGCTCATTATATACAGTGGCTATACATTTGAATGTGGCTCCTCGGTAGCTCATTGGCTACTGTCTGCATGATGTCATCCTTAGTCATGCCCTTTTTGTCCAGGTGAGGCAGTGGCTGGAATCTTCCCGCGGCTGTAGGCATTTGGAGAATTTGTACCATGTGAGCTGGACGCTCGCTACTGCCCCCAGTGGTCACTAGCTCGCGTCCTAATACAGAAGTTGCAATGTTACTTTTAGAGATTGTTACATTCACTCATTCGTGTGGTTGCATTTACTTAAAGGCACATTACAATCCATACACAACACTCATAGACTGCATTTCACTGCATTCAAAGCCAGAACCGCTTTTGGGTAAAAACTATTTCTCAAGTGGCTGGTCCTGGTCTTTATGACCCTATACCTTCTTCTAGAAGGCAGAAGCTGAAAGAGATCATTTCCAGGGTGCTTACTATCCTGCGCAATCTCTACAGCTTTCTTATAACACCTGGCGGCATAGATTTGATCTAGAGTGGGAAGAGAACACACTATTATTCCCTTCACAGTCTTTATGACCCTGGACAGCATTGTTCTTTCCCTAGCTGCACAACTCCCAAACCATACACACAGACCATAGGTTAACACACTCTCTATGGTACAGTGGTAGAATGCCAACAGCAGGTCCTTTGAAAGATTGTTCTTCCTGAGGATTCTCAAGAAGTATAACCTCTGCTGTGCTCTCTTCATCAGATCTTTGGTGTTTGCTCCCCATGTTAAATCATCCCTCAGATAACTGTACACATGGACTTAAAAAGAGGGTCAATACAGAAATCATATAATTGCAAGTTAGTAGGCAAAATAGCTGTACTCTGTCTATTGCAACAAGACCAGAAGCAGATTATGGTACTGACCATCAAACTGTCAATATCAACAGCAATTAATGCAAAGATACATTAATGCAAAATGAGTTCTTTACTACATTTCCCAAAAAAATCACAAGAGAAATGTAAAGATAGAAAAGGAAAGCTGAAAGATTAAGAAGGAAATACAGTGGACCCCTGTTTAATGGATGGTCCGCCTATCGGAAAACTTGCTCCAAGGAAAGAAATCAATAGGAAATGATGGTCCGCTTCACAGATTTTTTTTCCAGAATGGTTTTTTCCCCATTGCATTCCTATGAGAAACCTCTGTTTGCATTCCTATGGGTGGTTTGCTTTAAGGACAAATCGCTTTAAGGACAAACCCGCAGAATGGATTAATTCCGTAATGTGGGGGTTCACTGTATATTATCTGACTAAAATAAAATATGGAAACAAAAATATGGAAAAAAATAACTGAAGAACTATATGGAAGAAATGAAAGGATGTCAGATTTTTTTTAAGAAGAAGAAGAATCATTTGATGAGATATTTGTTATTTTAGAAAGCAAGATGAAGGCTGCTCTCAAGTTAATTGGCAGAAATAATTCACCTGGAATAAATTGGATATTCCAAGCTACAGAGGTGAAATCTATCAAAATCCTAAACAAGATTATGCCATCAGTTCACAGACTTGAAATCACAAAAAAGAAAATGCCAAAGAGTGCAATAAATGCGTTACTAGAGAATTAATTTTCCATGTAAGCAAAATTTTGCAGGGGGGCCAGGGGGAAGGAAAAAAATATATTTCCCATTTATGGAATGGGAAATAGCTGGTGTTCAAGCTGGATTTTAAAAAGGAAGAGTCATTGGGATTATACTGCAAATAAACATTGGTTACTTAAGTGTGCCAAACAATTTCAGAATATCAACCTATGCTTTACAGATTATAGCAAAGCTTTGGCTGTGTAGATCAATAAATGCTCACAAAGTAAGATGGGATTTGCCTGCTGAAAGCTCAATAGTTTGGGTAGCATCGATGGATGTGAAAGCTGGATATTGAAAAAAGCTGACAGGCAAAAAAATAGGTTCATTCAAAGTATGATGTTGGAAGACAGCTTTACAGATACTGCAGACCATGAGAAAGACAAATAAGTGGGTCCAGATCAAATTATGGGTGAACTTTCCCCAGAAGCAAAAATGACAAAACTGAGACCTGTTTCCATCATCCTGCATTAGTTCCAGAAATCTAGTTATGGATAAGGGATCCTACACCTTGCTATGCACATAAACAGCCCAATATTCTGTGAACATTTGCTTTTAAATTTTATTTGAAATATGCACTGATTCTATTTCCTCCTGGAGGGCAAATGAGCTACTCCTGCTGCAGCAAGATTATCCCATTACATATGAGCAGTATATCATGCTATTGTGTGGCTACAGCACTATGGGTATCATTGCTGGGATAATTCCTAATTTTTGTATGAAACGAATTTCAAAACGACCAACAACAAAACGAAAAGTGTGTGTGTGTATGTGTGTGTGTGTGTGTATAAGCTTTCAAGGACATTCACTTTGCAGTCCTTCATTAAACTGCTCTTTCATGCTCGACTTTGTCTATGAAACTCCTTGTCAGACTTTGACTCTTAAGGATCATGCATGCTTGTTTGACTGACTGACTGACAGGCTGATTTGCCAGGGAATGCTACAATTAGAATCTGTGTTGAGCTTGGCTTGCCAATTGCCTGTGATTAGATTTTAAAATGATGGGGTAGATGAATATTTTTTTTTGGGGGGGGGGCAGATAGTATTGCACAGTCCAGCCACTCATTGTCACCCAGTCAGTGTGGTTGGAGAGTGAGAGTTCCAGCCCTAGGCCCCTCCAATATGGGGTGCTGCAGGACTCGGTCCTCTCTCCTCTCCTATTCAACATCTACATGAAGCCATTGGGTGAAATCCGTTCCCACGGGGTGAAGTACAGTGTCATCAGTATGCTGATGATACCCAGTTGTACATCTTGGCCCATGGTGATCCAAGCGATGCTGTTAAAGTCCTATCCAGGTGCCTGGAGGCTGTGGGGGTCTGGATGGGGGCCAATGAGCTACAACTGAATCCCGACAAGACTGAGTGGCTATGGGTTGGGGGCCCTGCGTTATCTCGAGAGCTACCATCTTTGGTCCTGGATGGGGCTACTTTGCCCCAGACAGACCCGGTGCGCAACCTGGGAGTCCTCCTGGACTCGTGACTACTGCTTGAAGAGCAGTTGGCAGTCATGGCCTGGAGGGCTTTCACACAACTTTGTGTGATTCGCCAGTTGCATCCACTCATAGACAGGGACTCCTTGCTTATGGTCACACATGATCTGGTCACCTCCAGACTGGATTACTGCAATGCACTCTACATGGGGCTGCCCTTGGCGACCATTCAGAGGCTTCAGCTGGTCCAGAATGTGGCTGTCTGGGTAGTGATGGGGTGCGGGCGCTATGCCAGTGCCTCGCCACTGCTCTGGGAGCTGCACTGGTTACCAGTTTGCCTCTGGGTGCAATTCAAGGTGCTGGTGTTGCCCTTTAAAGCCCTTCATGGTAGTGGGCCAGGATACATAAAAGACCATGTCGCCCCAAGGATGTCTGTCCGTCCAACCAGAGCGGACCAGAGGGGCTCTCTAATAGTATCATCAGCTAGAGGGGCTTGTCTCTCTAGCACAAGTAGGAGAGCCTTTCCTGTGTCTGCTTCAGCCCTATGGAACTCCTGCCAGTAGAACTGTGGCTACAGATAGAATTGCTGCCCTTTAGGAAACAAAACCAGGCTGGCAGGGCAGGTGTGGGGCGCAGATGGAGTCATTGCCCCCACCTGCTGGCTTGTATAAGCTACAGTAAGACTCTCCCTCTTTTTTTTCTACAGATGCAATGGGGTGGGTGGGATTTAAATTGGGGATGACCTTTTAAACGGAGTGGGGAGGGAATTTTAGTGTTTAATAAGGGTTTTAATGCATTTTAAAATGTTTTAAGATTGTAATGCTTGTTATTCTGTTGTAGTGCCGTCCAGAGTCGCTTGTTCAAGTGGGGCGGCAATATATAAATCTGAATACATAAATAAATAAATAAATAAATAAATAAATAAATAAATATATGGGGCGATTGTTGCATGAGGTTCCACTGTAAAGGGCACTCAACTTCAGAGGGCTGCTTCATAAAACAGCTTGAAATAGAGGGAGGCAAGAAAATGGATGAAGAAAATGGCACTCACACACTCATCACCTAAACTGGCTGCTGAGTTTGTTCCTGCCTTTCCTCACCCTCTCCTAAGCCCCCAAATATGGCAATTTTCTCAGCAATGATCATCTCAGGTAAGAAAACTGTTGTGTTCTGTAAAGCTGTGCCTTTAACAATGTACCTTTGCCATGTGTTATCAATGTAACCTTTCTGTGTGCAACATTATAACCATCAGCTGTATCAATGTAAACCCAATAAGGGGACGCGAGCTAGTGACCACCAGAGGGCAGTAGCGAGCGTCCAGCTCTCATGGATCATATTCACCTGGTTCAGCAGCGCGGGAAGATTCCCCGCCACCTCTTCACCTGGTCAAGATGGGCGTGACCTTCTACGACGTCACGCAGGCAGCAACCAATAGTCTGTCGATGAGCCACATTCAAATGTATAGCCAGCTGTATATATTGAGCCACTCATCCGCCATTACCACATGTTCCCCCGGATCATCATGCAATAAACCTGTGTTAAGCCAGCCCTTCGGCTGTTTCATTGTCTTTGGTCCCTTACACTAAATTGGCGACGAAGGTGGGATATGGCAGCCCACGGGACCAAGACATGCGCCGGTTTCGAAATCAGGAAACCGGGCGACTGGGAGATCTTCGAGATGGACTTCCAGGCCGCACTGATCGAGTCCGAAGTCACGGAAGAGGCATAGAAAAGGGCCATCTTCACCAGGATGCTCGGACAAGAAACAAAAAGGACCTTGGTGGACCTGATTGCACCGAGGAGGGTGAGCGAATTCAAGGCCAAGGAACTCATGCAGATGCTGCGTGAGCACGTCCGGCCCGCCACAGCGATGTTTCCTGCTCGGAGTGCGTTTTGGAGGCGAGTCCAAGCGCCCGGGGAGACGGTCGCCGCATTCGTGGCGGCCCTGCGGCTGGCGGCCGGCCCGTGCAAATGGGAGAATGCCGAAATCACCCTCCGGGACTGTGTGCTGTGCGGCCTGAATGACGCCGAGACCCAGCGCACATTAATGAACCAAGAGCCGCCTCCCACATTGCAGGAGGTCGTCAGAGCGGCCCAGGCCGCAGAAGCTACAAAGGCCGGGGTCCAAGAACTCCAGGACTGGCGGCCAAAGTTGAGCAAGGCAGAGGCTCCGGTACAGGCGGCCCGGCGAACTTCGAGGTCGTCCGCAGAGAGCAGCGACGACGAGGACGTCCGGAGGGTCCGGAAGGAGAACCGGCGATGCGACGGCTGTGGAGCGGCCCACGACCGCGTAAAGTGCCCCTTCCGGAAGGCCGAGTGCCACAACTGCGGCCGCCGCGGGCACATCGCCAAGGTGTGCAGGAAGAAGCGTGAGACCCGGAGGAGCTCCGCAGACCGCTCCGCGGGACAAGACCGCCCAACGAGACCCAAGGACGGCGCCCGGGCCACGCGGAAGCAGGACGGCGTGGGCCGCATCTCCGACGGCAGCGAGGACGACGCCCCAGTGTTCAGCGTGTCTACAGGACACCCCCGCTACTTTGTTGAGGTACTAGTCCAAGGGGTTCCCATTAGGATGGAAATTGACTCAGGGTCCTCATATTCAATCATTTCCCAGAGGGAGTTCTTGGGAATTGCCCCCCACAAGCGACCCAAGCTCAAAGCATTGAGGTCCACACTACGGGACGTGCAAGGGAACAGTATTCCAGTGTTGGGGGTTGGAGAATTTCAGGTCAAATTCAAGGAGCACGCCGCGTCCCTTCCCCTAGTCGTGCTCAAAGGAGGAGATTGCAGCCTCCTCGGGACTCAATGGTTCCAGCCCCTGGGGTTGTTTATTGGGGGGGGGTGCACGCCGTTGGGATGCACGCCGTTGGGACTGATCCAATTCAGGAGGTGTGCGAGGCGCACCCCGAAGTCTTCAAAAAGGGACTGGGGAAATTCAAGGGGCCCCCAGTGACTTTCGACCTGGACCCGGAGGTCCACCCAATTCGCCTAAAACCACGCCGGGTGCCGTTCGCACTCAAGGACAAGATAGAGGCGGAACTGGACAAATTGGTGGGTCAGGGAATCCTTGTGCCTGTTGATTCTGCGGAGTGGGAAACTCCAATTGTAACCGCACTAAAAGCCAACGGGGAGGTCCGCATATGCGCCGACTACAAGTGCACCATCAACAAGGCGATCCGCCCGAATGCATATCCGGTGCCGGTAGGCAGCCATCTGCTGGCCAGGTTACACGGGGGAAAGTGTTTCGCTAAGCTCGACTTAGCACAGGCCTACCAGCAGCTCACGGTGTCCCCTGCCGCAGCTACTGCGCAGACCATAGTCACCCATAAGGGGGCGTTCCAGGTGACGCGCCTCCAGTTCGGCGTGAATTCGGCGCCTGGAATTTTCCAGTCACTCGTGGAACGCCTCCTGAAGGGACTGGAGGGGGTGTTGCCTTATTTTGATGACGTGTTAATAACGGGGGGGAGTCGGGCTGAATTGGCCAAGAGGTTGGGGAAGGTCCTGACGATATTCGAAAAGGCGGGGCTGAGGTTGCGAAAGGACAAATGCGTCTTCTTTGCAACCGAGGTTGAGTTCCTAGGGTTTTGTGTGACTCCTGAGGGAATAAAACCATCCAAGTCCAAAGTGGCAGCCATTAAGAAAGCCCCCCGCCCCACCTCCAAGCCCGAGTTGCAGTCGTTCCTAGGGCTGCTCAACTTTTACCACTCCTTCCTCCCCCGAAAGGCAGCGGTGGCTGAGCCGCTGCACAAACTGCTAAAGAAAGACCAGGCATGGAAGTGGGGCGAGGACCAAGAAAGGGCATTTAGCGAGCTAAAAAGCCTCCTGGCGTCCGACGCCATACTGACCCATTTCAACCCCAAACGCCCAGTAGTTCTGACCTGTGATGCATCTCCAGTGGGGGTGGGGGCGGTGCTGTGCCACGTGTTGGAGAACGGAAGGGAGGCCCCGATAGCATTTTACTCCAGGTCCCTGTCCCAAGCGGAGAGAAACTACGCACAGACAGACAGGGAGGCACTAGCAATAGTCGCGGGGACGAAAAAATTTCACGATTTTCTGTATGGCCGCCCCTTCACCATTGTGACGGACCACAAGCCCCTGCTAGGCATCTTTACCGCAGATAAGCCCACCCCTCAGATCCTGTCCCCGAGGATGCTCAGGTGGGCTATTTTTCTCAACGCGTATCAGCACGCGTTGGTCTACCGGCCCGGGAATGAGATCAGCCATGCGGACGCTCTATCTAGGTCTCCCCTTCCCCTAACGCCCAGCCAGGTGAGCAAGGGGGAGCGGGACCATCAGGTTCTCATGATAGAGGTGCTGGATTCGCCCCCCGTAGTGCCCGCCGACATTGCCAAAGCGACAGAGAAGGACAAAACGTTAGCAGCAGTAAGCTCCTGGCTGCAGAAAGGGTGGCCCGCGTCCTCCCCAGTGGAGGAGTTCGCTCCATTTTTCAGAAAAAAGCTAGAACTGTCCCTAGACAGGGGGTGCCTCTTGTGGGGGCAGCGGGTGGTGATTCCCACTTCCCTTCGGCCGCGGGTGCTCAAACTGCTTCACGTCAGCCACCCCGGCATCGTGCGATCCAAGGCGCTGGCCCAGAGTTACTTCTGGTGGCCCCAGCTGGACGCCGACATCGAGCACATGGTCGGCACTTGTGAAAGTTGCCAATGCTCCAGACCAGAGGAGGCCCGCCTTCCCCACAGGGAATGGGACGCGGCTAAGGGGCCGTGGTCCCGGGTGCACGTTGATTTCGCGGGCCCGTTCAGGGGCACCCTGTTCCTTCTTGTAGTGGACGCTTTCTCCAAATGGTTGGAAGTTATCCCAGTCACGAGCACCTCCTCGGCCCAGACCATTAGGCATTTGTGGAGGCTCTTTTCCACGTTCGGCATACCCGACACGTTAATTAGCGACAACGCTAGTTGTTTCACGTCCTCCGAGTTTAGGGCATTAATGGAGATCAACGCCGTTCGGCATATCACCTCCGCCCCGTTTCACCCGGCCACCAATGGCCAAGTAGAGCGCCTCGTCCGCACCACGAAGGATGCGTTGCGGCGCATGGGCCCCGGGGATCTGAACCTACAAGTCTGCCAGTTTCTGCTAGGGTACATGGTGACCCCTTTGGCGTCAGGATACTCCCCCGCAGAGCTCTTAATGCGTAGGAAACTGACCACCATCCTTACTAGGCTAGACCCCACGAGGGTAGAGGACAAAGGAAGGAACATCGGGCTAGAGGCCACAAAGAGTTTCAGTATAGGCACCCCCTTGCATTGCAGGAATTACGCCAGCACGGGCCCAGCCTGGGTGCCGGGCGTATTCGTGGAACAAACCGGCCCCTTGTCGTACCGCGTGGAAACCAATACGGGACTCTTGTGGAGGCGGTATGCGGACCAGCTCCGACGCAGGGTCCCCGACGAGCAGGGCACAGACCGAGCAGGGACTATGTCAGCGTTAGGGTTCTCCCCCACCCGTTTAGCCCAAGGGGGAGGGAAGGGGGACCGCGGGCCCCCACCAAGGGGGGAGGAGGATGTCCTCATAGATATCCTGGGGGATCTTTCCGAGGCGGAGGAACCCGACCCCATACATATCTCGTGGAAGGTTCCCACAAATGCGGACACCCCTACTAAGTTAGATTTTGATTTTCAGAACCGGGGGGGGGGTTCGGAGTGGTCCCCCACCCGTCCAAGCGAGAAGAGGGGTTTTTCGTTAGCCCCGACTGCCCCCGGTCTGCCCACAATGGAGTTTTTCCCTTCCCCTAAGGCCGCCAGACAGCGGCAAGCCACTAACAAGTCTCCCTCTCCCATTTCAGGACAAGGGACCAGGGAGCAAAGAAGCAATAATGCCCCCGGGGGGGGCAGCCCTCTTCACGGCCCAAACGCACATGCAACAAGCCATCTTGGCTGAGAGACTTCGTCTCATCCTAGGGGGGAGGGATGTTGTGTTCTGTAAAGCTGTGCCTTTAACAATGTACCTTTGCCATGTGTTATCAATGTAACCTTTCTGTGTGCAACATTATAACCATCAGCTGTATCAATGTAAACCCAATAAGGGGACGCGAGCTAGTGACCACCAGAGGGCAGTAGCGAGCATCCAGCTCTCATGGATCATATTCACCTGGTTCAGCAGCGTGGGAAGATTCCCCGCCACCTCTTCACCTGGTCAAGATGGGCGTGACCTCCTACGACGTCACGCAGGCAGCAACCAATAGTCTGTCGACGAGCCACATTCAAATGTATAGCCAGCTGTATATATTGAGCCACTCATCCGCCATTACCACATGTTCCCCCGGATCATCATGCAATCAACCTGTGTTAAGCCAACCCTTTGGCTGTTTCATTGTCTTTGGTCCCTTACACTAAAAAAACAACAACAGTAATTAGGGGAAAAGAAATATGCCAAAAAACTTGTGAAATGACTAGTGAAAGCACTCAATCCGCAGCCTCTGCCAGCCAGAGGAGAAGCAGCCACATCAGCTCCAAAATGGTCAAAGAAGCTGCTTGAGAGACTGGGCACGGTTAAATCAACTCTGTGCTATGCCCAGCCCCCATCACAAGGCGATGGCAAAATGTCATCCTGTGTGCTCACTTATTTTCGCCTCAGGGTGGGAAAAACACCCCAATTTTTAAAGTTGCTTTGAAGTTATCATTTGGGGTGCACGTTCCAAAAGAGTGGAGATCAGTTAAGCCATATATTTGCATGATATGCACTAAACTAACAGAAGAGACTATTTACAAGACTCCCCTAAATGCTTAAATCTATTTTGTAGTCTAAAGGATTTTAAGTTAATTTATTTTGCCAAAGGAATAATTTAAAGTGAGTTAGCATTTTGTTGACAGAGTTATGATGGAATTCATTTTGTTCGCATAATTGATTGGACAGATAGCAGAAGCCTTTCCGCTGAAGAATGAAGTATGCAGACCAATTGTCAAACCGCATTGCCTCAGTGCTTTCAAGTCAGTCTGTCAACAAAATGAATACAAAATCCTTTTGTCCACAGCCCAAAGGCTAGGTGTTAATTATTTGATATTTGGATTGAAAGCCTCTGTTGAGCATTGATAAAACATTACTCTGTGACTGAAGTCTTCTTTTTGCAAGGGAAATGTTAATGTTAACAAGCAAATCCCGCTGGAAAAGAATCATAATATTCAGCCACATTGAGGAAGAGTTGGTGTATCTTAAGAACATAAGAACAGCCTTGCTGGAACAGGCCACAGCCCATCCAGTCCAGCATTCTGTCTCACACAGTGGCTCACCATTTCCTTCAGGGTAATCCCAAGCAGATGCCTTCACCTGCTTAGGATTCCCTGGAAATGGCATTGAGAGATATCATGCCTATCTCTCCAACCCGGAGGTTGTCTTTAAGTATCCATAATTATAGCCATTGATACCCTTGTCCTCCATGAACTTGTCTAATCTTTTCTTGAAGCTGTCAAGACTGACAGCTGTCACCAACTGGCAGGGAGTTCCATAGACCAGTGATCCTCTGGGTGAAAAAGTACTTTCTCTTATTTGTTTGAGAACTAGCACCCAAAAGTTTCATGGAGTGCCCCCTAGTTCTAGTGTTATGTGATAGGGAAAACAGTTTTTCCTTATCTACTTTGTCCAAACCGTGCATGATTTTATAAACTTCAATTAGGTCACCTCTTAGACGCCGTCATTCAAGAGTGAAGAGGCCCAACCATTGCAACCTCAGATGGTAAGGAAGGTGTTCCAGTCCCCTAATCATTCTGGCTGCCCTCCTTTGTACTTTTTCCAGCTCCATAATATCCTTCTGGAGGTATGGCAACCAGAACTGTGCGCAATATTCCAGATGGGACCTCACCATAGATTTATAAAGAGGCAAAATGACACTTACTGACTTATTTTCTATACCCTTCCTAATGATCCCTAGCATTGAGTTTGCTTTTTTCACTGCTGAGGCACACTGGCTTGACCCAGTGAATACTGAAGCAAAGAATTCATTGAGTCTCTCTGCAATCTCTGTTTCCTCTTTAATAACCCCTTGCCTTCCATTGTCATCTAATGGTCCAATGGCCTTCCTAGTTGGGTTCTTACTTCTAATGTACTTAAAGAAGTCTTTGTTATTTCTCTGAGTGTTTTTAGCTATACGCTCCTCAGAATCTTGCTTTGCTTTCCTGATTGTTGCCTTGCATTTGTTCTGCCAGCATTTATGTTTCTGCCTGCTGTCCTCATTCAGACAAGCCTTCCATCTTCCAAATGAGCTTTTCTTGCTTTTGATCACTTCCCTAACAGCTCCTGTAAGCCACATCGGAGTCCTCTTGGACCTGGCAGTGCCCTTTTTCCTTTTGGAGAGAAATTAAAGGACAAAAAGAAGGTTACACTTTTTATTGTCAAGTACATAATTCCTATTCAAGAATTGATTATGTATTGATGTCAGAAAATTTGATTGGTAAAACAGAAAATATTGAAATTGGTGTAATAAAGGAGTCAGATCATGTGAAAATAATTGTTGAACTCAAATTAGAACGTGAAATTATTTGAAACATTAATTGGAAGTATGATGAAAAATTATTTAAAGACCAAAAAAATAAAGATATGGTGATAAAAAACTGGGAGGAAAATTGGAGACTAAATGATACAAACAATGTTTCAGATGAAGTGCTATGGGATTCGATGAAGGCAATGCTAAGGGGGGATTGTATTAAGTTATCTCAGAATAAAAATAGACAGTTAAGAGAAAAGCAAAAGAATTTAGAAGATGAAATCAAGCATCTCGAGGAGGAACATGCGAAAACTAAAAATAAAGATATATTGGAAAAATTACAAAGACTTAAAATGGAATCAATAGGGAAAGATATTGAAATAGTTAAAAGAAATTTAATATATTCAAAAAGGGAATATTTTGAATTCAGTAACAAGAATTCGAGGATGTTGGCAAGAGCGGCGGAGAATAAAAAAGAAAGAAGGGGGTGTTGTGTTCTGTTGGTTTTATTGTACACACGGATTACAATGTATCTGAGCCAATGTAACCTTGCCTATAGCAACAATGTAACCTTCAGCTGTATCATATAAACCCTGTAATAGGACGCGAGCTAATGACCACCAGCTGGCAGCAGCGAGCGTCCAAGCTCTCTTGGTCCAAACTCATCAAAGGCAACAGCGCGGGAAGTTTTCCCGCCACCACCTACACCTGGACAAGAAGGGCGTGACCTGCAATGACGTCACGCAGACAGTAGCCAATGGGCTACCATGGCACCACGTTCAAATGTGTTACTGCTGTATATAAAGAGCTATCGATCCGCCATTACCTCATGTTCCCTCTGCCCACGATGCAATAAACCTGAGTTAACCCAGCCCGAGGCTGTGTCCTGTGTCTTGGTTTGCATACACCAAATTGG
Source organism: Bradypodion pumilum (assembly GCA_035047305.1). NCBI lineage: Eukaryota > Metazoa > Chordata > Lepidosauria > Squamata > Chamaeleonidae > Bradypodion > Bradypodion pumilum. The sequence continues at coordinate 244,451,139 of JAWDJD010000001.1, read as the reverse complement.
CGACGAAGGTGGGATATGGATCCCCACGGAACAGCCAGGGCACAGAGCGGTTTCAACATCACCAAACCGCAAGACTGGGAGCTGCTTGAGATGGATTTCCAGGCGGCCCTGGTGGAACTCAGAGTCAAAGGAGAAGACGAGGAGAGGAAGAGGGCCATCCTCACCAGAATGCTCGGGATGGAAACCAAGCGGACGCTGGTGGGCATAATCGCTCCGAAGAAGGTGAGCGACTTTAAAGCGAGCGACATCATGAAACTGCTGCGAGAGCGGTTCTGCCCCTCGAGGGCAATGTTTCCCGCTCGGAGCGCGTTTTGGAGGCGAGTCCAAGCGCCGGATGAGTCGGTTGAGGCATTCGTGGCCGCCATGAGGGTAGCCGCCGCCCCCTGTAAATGGGGCGATATCCTGGAGTTGGTCCTCAGGGACGGCGTGTTGTGTGGCCTGAAAGACAAGGAGGTACAGCGCAGCTTGATGAATAAGGAGCCGCCACCCACGCTGGCAGAGGTCATAGAGGCCGCGGAAGCCGCAGAGTCCACGAATGCCGGAGTGGACGAGATGCACCAGTGGCGTGAGTGGCGTCCTAGAGCCGGCAAGGCGGAAAATTCGGTGCACGGGAAGACCGGGCAGTCGGTGCACGCGACTCGACGGGCCTCAAAGTCGTCTACGGAAGGCAGCGACGGCGAGGAGGTCCAGAAGGTCCGGAAGGGTGGTCGACGCTGCGAGGGTTGCGGAGCGGCCCACGAGCGCGCGAGATGCCCGTTCAGGAAGGCCGAGTGTTACACCTGCGGCCGTCGGGGGCACATCGCCAAGGCGTGCCGAAAGCGGAAAGAGGGCCGGAGGCAGTCACAAGACCGCGCGGCCAGACCGGACCGTCCAGCGAGGCCCAAAGATGGCGCCCAGACCACGAGGAAGCAGGACGGCGTGGGCCGCGTCTCGGACGGCAGCGAGGATGACGCCTCAGTGTTCAGCGTGTCCGCGGGACAGTCCCATTACTTCGTTGAGGTATTAGTACAAGGGGCCCCTATTAAGATGGAAATTGACTCGGGGTCCTCCTATTCCATAATTCCCCAGAAAGAGTTCCTGAAAATCGACCCCCACGTGCGGCCCAAGCTTAAAGCGTTGAGGTCCACACTACGGGACGTACAGGGAAACAGCATTCCGGTGTTGGGGGTCGGGAAATTTCGGGTCAATTTTAAGAGACATTCTGCGGAACTGCCCCTAGTTGTCCTCAAAGGGGGAAGCTGTAGCCTCCTAGGGACACAGTGGTTTCAGCCCTTAGGTTTGTTCATAGGGGGAGTGCATACCGTGGGGGGGGACCCAATACAAGCGGTTTGCGATGCGCATCCCGACGTTTTTAAGAAAGGACTCGGAAGGTTCAAGGGACCCCCTGTAGCTTTCGACATAGACCCGGAGGTCCGCCCGATAAGACTCAAACCACGCAGGGTGCCGTTCGCACTCAAGGACAAGATAGAGGCGGAACTGGACAAACTGGTGGGCCAGGGGATTCTTATTCCTGTTGATTCCGCGGAGTGGGAAACTCCAATTGTAACAGCTCTAAAGGCTAACGGGGAGGTGCGCATTTGCGCTGATTATAAGTGTACAATTAACAAGGCGATCCGCCCTAATGCATACCCGGTGCCAGTGATCAGCCACCTTTTGGCCAGACTAAATGGGGGGAAGTGTTTCGCTAAACTCGATTTGGCACAAGCCTATCAGCAACTTCCAGTGACCCCCGCCACGGCCGCGGCACAAACGATAGTTACACATAAGGGAGCGTTCCAGGTGTCGCGGTTACAGTTCGGCGTGAACTCGGCACCCGGCCTTTTTCAATCGCTCGTGGAACGCCTCCTAAAGGGCCTGGAGGGGGTGTTGCCTTATTTTGATGACGTGTTGATAACAGGGGGGAGTGAGGCTGAACTGGCGAAAAGGTTGGACAAAGTACTGACCGTGTTCGAGAAAGCGGGGCTGAGATTGAGGAAGGACAAATGTGTTTTTTTCGAGACCGAGGTCGAGTTTTTAGGGTTCCGGATCACACCCGAGGGGATTAAGCCATCTAAATCCAAAGTAGCAGCCATTAAAAAGGCCCCTCGCCCCACATCCAAAACCGAGCTGCAGTCTTTCCTGGGGCTCCTCAATTTTTACCATACATTCCTCCCGCGGAAGGCGTCCGTGGCCGAACCGCTCCATCGGTTACTTAAAAAGGAGGAACCATGGATGTGGGGTGACGAGCACGAGAGGGCGTTCAAGGAGCTAAAGCAACTCCTAACATCTGAGGCAATCCTGACGCACTTCGACCCCAAACGGCCAGTGGTCCTAGTCTGTGATGCATCCCCGGTGGGGGTGGGGGCGGTGCTTTGCCACGTGTTGGAGGACGGAAGGGAGGCCCCGGTAGCGTTTTACTCAAGGTCCCTGTCCCAAGCGGAGCGAAATTACGCACAAACCGACAGAGAAGCGTTAGCAATAGTAGCGGGGACCAAAAAATTTCACGATTTTTTGTATGGCCGCCCGTTCAAAATAGTGACCGATCACAAGCCGCTGTTAGGGATTTTCACGGCAAGCAAGCCCACGCCACAGATCCTGTCCCCGACGATGCTGCGATGGGCTATTTTTCTCAACGCGTACCAACATGAGTTGGAGTACAGGCCCGGAAAGGAGATCAGCCATGCTGATGCGCTCTCGAGATCCCCTCTGCCCTTGTCGGCGGACCAAAAGGCGAGAGCAGAAAGAGACCGCCAGGTGTTGCTAATTGAGGTTTTAGACGCACCCCCAATAGTACCAGCCGACATTGCTAGGGCGACAGGCAAGGACAGGACGCTGGAGAAAGTTAGTTCATGGGTGCAGAAGGGGTGGCCGGCTTCGTCCCCGAGTACAGAGTTCGACCCATTCTTTAGGAAAAAGCTTGAGTTGTCCCTAGAGAGGGGGTGCCTCCTGTGGGGCCAACGGGTGGTGGTCCCTGCGCCCCTGTGGACGAGGGTGCTCGAGCTGCTGCACGTCAGCCACCCGGGCATAGTTCGTTCAAAGGCGCTCGCCCGGAGTTACTTCTGGTGGCCACAGCTGGACGCGGACATTGAGCACATGGTCGGCACTTGCGAGGCTTGCCAGGAATCCCGACCTGAGGCGGCCCGTCTGCCGCATAGGGAGTGGGACACGGCAAGGGGGCCGTGGTCCAGGGTGCACGTGGATTTCGCTGGCCCGTTCCGAGGAACCATGTTTCTCCTGGTGGTAGATGCGTTCTCCAAGTGGCTGGAGGTTATCCCAGTAAAGAGCACGTCCTCCGCCACGACAATTAGCCGGTTAAGGAGAGTCTTTTCCACGTTCGGTTTACCCGACACTTTAGTCAGCGATAACGCTAGTTGTTTCACCTCCGCTGAGTTCGGAGCATTCATGGAGGCAAACGCCATTCGGCATGTCACATCCGCACCGTTTCACCCGGCCACGAATGGCCAAGTGGAACGCCTAGTGCGTACAACAAAGGACGCGCTGCGGCGCATGGGCCCGGGGGACCTGAATCACCAGGTATGCCAGTTCCTTTTAGCGTATAGGGTGACCCCTTTAGCGTCAGGCTACTCGCCGGCGGAGCTCTTGATGCGGCGAAAATTGACCACGATCCTGTCCAGGCTAGACCCGACGAGGGTCGAGGATAAAGGGAAAAACATAGGGTTGACAGTCTCGAAAGGTTTCGCCGCCGGGGACCCTGTTCACTGCAGGAACTATTCCAGTGCAGGGCCGGCCTGGGTACCAGGGAAGGTTGTAGAACAGACGGGGCCAGTATCGTACCGGGTCGAGACGAACACCGGCCTCCTCTGGAGGAGGCACGCAGACCAACTGAGGCACCGAGTGAGTGGGCCAGTCAGTGGAGCTCAGCAACAGGATTCAGCGTTAGGGTTCTCCCCCACCCGCTTAACCCAAGGGGGAGACAGCAATGGACCACAGTCCCAGACAAGGGGGGAAGGAAGCAGAAGCAGCGGCCCCGACTCATATCACTTTGATAGCAGCGACCCCGACTCATATCCTTTTGATACGCCAGTTTTATCAGGGGCCGGGGAAGGGGGAGAGGAGTTCGCGACCGCTGCCCCCGATAGTAATTTTGAGTTTGATTTTGCAAGCCGGGGGGGTTTTCAGGAGTGTTCCCCCACCCATCCAAGCGAGAAGAGGGGTTTTTCGTTAGCCCCCAGTGCCCCCGGTTCCTCCCTAAGAAAGAGCACACCTCCCAACAACGCCGCGGAGCCGCGGAAAGTCACTAACGAGTCTCCCTCTCATATTACAGGACAGGAAACCAGGGGACAAAGAGAAGGTAGCAAACCCGGGGAGAGGCAGCCCGCATCGAGACCCCAGCGTGTTCGAAATAAGCCATCTTGGCTGAGAGACTTTGTCTCCTAAGGGGGGGGAGTGTGTTTAAGTGTGGGCTCGAGACTTTGTCTCGTCCTAGGGGGGAGGGGTGTTGTGTTCTGTTGGTTTTATTGTACACACGGATTACAATGTATCTGAGCCAATGTAACCTTGCCTATAGCAACAATGTAACCTTCAGCTGTATCATATAAACCCTGTAATAGGACGCGAGCTAATGACCACCAGCTGGCAGCAGCGAGCGTCCAAGCTCTCTTGGTCCAAACTCATCAAAGGCAACAGCGCGGGAAGGGCGTGACCTGCAATGACGTCACGCAGACAGTAGCCAATGGGCTACCATGGCACCACGTTCAAATGTGTTACTGCTGTATATAAAGAGCTATCGATCCGCCATTACCTCATGTTCCCTCTGCCCACGATGCAATAAACCTGAGTTAACCCAGCCCGAGGCTGTGTCCTGTGTCTTGGTTTGCATACACCAAAGGGAGATAGATACTCTGATAGACAACTCTGGAAAAAGGTGTAATAAGATTAAGGATAAAATTAAAATAGTGAAAGAGTTTTATCAAGATTTATATACGGATAAAAAGGAAAAGGGAAATTACAACAATATATCAATAATTGGGCTAAAGTAAAAGTAGATTTGAAACATATAAAATATATGGAAGAAAAAATAACAGAGAAAGAAATTATTGATGTTATTGAAAAATTGAAAGTTGGAAAGGCCCCAGGAGAGGATGGGATTCCAGGGGAATTTTATAAAGAACTAGCAGAGGTTGCCCGGCGTTTAAAATGAGCTTTTAAAAATAGTCCATTAGAAAGGCTGAGCAAAGAAAAATAGATGCCTTTGAGATGTGGTGCTGGAGGAGAGTTTTGAGAGTCCCTTGGACAGCGATAAGAACAAATAGGTCAATAGTAGAAGAGATTAGCCCTGAGTGCTCATTATAAGGTCAAATTGTAAAGATGAAGATGAAGTATTTTGGACATCAAATGAGAAGAGAGGATTCACTTGAGAAGGCCTTGATGCTGGGGAAGGTGGTGGACAAAAGAAAAAAGGGGACGGCCAAGGATGAGATGGCTAGATGGCATTGTATATACAATGGGTATGGGGTTGTGTGGACTGAGGAGGATGGCGTTGCCGGGCTGTTATAAACTGTGATCTTTTTTTTTGGGGGGGGGGGGGGTTAAAAAAAGAACAAAGGATGATATAATTTTCCCCTTTTTTTATTTAACCAAATAATGTTTTATAATGTGTCCTTTTAAAAAAGTGTGTGTTGGTGGTTAAGGGTGGTTTTGGGTGTGCACAACCATCACCACCCATAGAATACCACTCCAATCACCAACACACACATTAAAAACTTATGGCAAGGCAGGAGTGTCGTGTGTGTGTGTGTGTGTGTGTGTGTGTGTGTGTGTGTGTGTGTGTGTGTGTGTGTGTGTGAGAGAGAGGGAGAGAGAGCTCATTAGGGAAAGGAGCAGAAGAGGAATATGTGTGTGTGTGTGTGAGAGAGAGAGAGAGAGAAAGAGAAGTTGTGTGTGTGTGTGAGAGAGAGAGATAGAAAGAGAAGCTGTGTGTGAGAGAGAGAGAGAAAGAAAGAGAAGCTCTGTGTGTGTGTGTGTGAGAGAGAGAGAGAGAGAGAGAGAGAGAGAGCTCATTAGGGAAAGGAGCAGAAGAGGAATATGTGTGTGTGTGAGAGAGAGAAAGAGAAGCTGTGTGTGTGTGAGAGAGAGAAAGAGAAGCTGTGTGAGGGAGAGAGAGAGAAAGAAAGAGAAGCTGTGTGTGTGTGCGTGTGTGTGTGAGAGAGAAGCTGTGTGTGTGTGTGTGTGTGTGAGAGAGAGAAGCTGTGTGTGTGTGAGAGAGAAAGAGAAGCTGAGTGTGTGTGTGAGAGAGAGAGAGAGAAAGAAAGAGAAGCTGTGTGTGTGTGAGAGAGAAAGAGAAGCTGTGTGTGTGTGAGAGAGAGAGAGAGAGAGAAAGAGAAGCTGTGTGTGAGAGAGAGAGAGAGAAAGAAAGAAAAGCTGTGTGAGTGTGTGTGTGTGAGAGAGAGAAAGAGAAGCTGTGTGTGTGAGAGAGAAAGAAAGAGAAGCTGTGTGTGTGAGAGAGAGAGAGAGAGAAAGAGAAGCTGTGTGTGTGTGAGAGAGAGAGAGAAAGAAAGAGAAGCTGTGTGAGTGTGTGTGTGTGAGAGAGAAACAGAAGCTGTGTGTGTGTGAGAGAGAGAAAGAGAAGCTGTGTGTGTGAGAGAGAGAAAGAAAGCGAAGCTGTGTGTGTGAGAGAGAGAGAGAGAAAGAGAAGCTGTGTGTGTGTGAGAGAGAGAGAAAGAGAAGCTGTGTGTGTGTGAGAGAGAGAAAGAGAAGCTGTGTGAGTGTGTGTGTGTGAGAGAGAGAGAAAGAGAAGCTGTGTGAGTGTGTGTGAGAGAGAGAGAAAGAAAGAGAAGCTGTGTGTGTGTGAGAGAGAGAAAGAGAAGCTGTGTGTGTGAGAGAGAGAAAGAAAGAGAAGCTTTGTGTGTGAGAGAGATAGAGAGAGAGAAAGAGAAGCTGTGTGTGTGAGAGAGAGAGAGAAAGAGAAGCTGTGTGTGTGAGAGAGAGAGACAGAAAGAGAAGTTGTGTGTGTGTGTGAGAGAGGGAGAGAGAGAAAGAGAAGCTGTGAGTGTGTGTGTGTGTGTGTGTGTGTGAGAGAGAGAGAGAGCTCCTTAGGGAAAGGAGCAGAAGAGGAATATGTGTGTGTGTGTGAGAGAGAGAGAGAGGGGCTGGCTTCCCTGGCTGGCCCACGGTAAGGAAGCCCAGCGGCAGTGTGTGTGTGTGCGGGCTTCCCTTACTGGAGGCTGCCTTGCGGCCTGCGGTAAGGAAGCCCAGCGGCGGGGGTGGGGGTGGGCTTCCCTTACCGGGGGATGGCTTGCGGCCCGTGGTAAGGAAGCCCAGCGGTGTGTGTGTGGGGGGGTGTGGGCTTCCGTTACTGGGGGCTGGCTTGAGGACGGTGGTAAGGAAGCCCAGCGGTGGGGTGTGTGTGTGTGGGCTTCCCTTACCGGGGGCTGCCTTGCGGCCCACGGTAAGGAAGTCCAGCGGTGGGGGGGTTGTGGGCTTCCCTTACTGGGGGCTGGCTTGCGGCCCGTGGTAAGGAAGCCCAGCGGCGGGGTGTGTGTGGGCTTCCCTTACTGGGGGCTACCTTGCAGCCTGCGGTAAGGAAGCACAGCGGCAGGGGTGGGGGTGGGCTTCCCTTACCGGGGGATGGCTTGCGGCCCGCGGTAAGGAAGCCCAGCGGTGGGGGGGGGGTTGTGGGCTTCCGTTACCAGGGACTGGCTTGCGGCCCGTGGTAAGGAAGCCCAGCGGTGTGTGTGTGGGGGGGTGTGGGCTTCCGTTACTGGGGGCTGGCTTGAGGACGGTGGTAAGGAAGCCCAGCGGCGGGTGTGTGTGTGTGGGCTTCCTTTACTGGGGGCTGCCTTGCGGCCCGTGGTAAGGAAGCCCAGCGGCGGGGTGTGTGTGTGGGGGGTTCCCTTACCGGGGGCTGGCTTGTGGCCCGTGGTAAGGAAGTCCAGCAGTGGGGGGGGGTTGTTGTGGGCTTCTCTTACTGGGGGCTGTCTTGCGGCCTGCGGTAAGGAAGCCCAGCGGCGGGTGTGTGTGTGTGGGCTTCCCTTACCGGGGGCTGCCTTGCAGCCTGCGGTAAGGAAGCACAGCAGCAGGGGTGGGGGTGGGCTTCCCTTACCGGGGGATGGCTTGCGGCCCGCGGTAAGGAAGCCCAGCGGTGGGGGGGGGGGTTGTGGGCTTCCGTTACCAGGGACTGGCTTGAGGACGGTGGTAAGGAAGCCCAGCGGCGTGTGTGTGTGTGGGCTTCCTTTACTGGGGGCTGCCTTGTGGCCCGCGGTAAGGAAGCCCAGCGGTGGGGGTGGGGGTGGGCTTCCCTTACCGGGGGATGGCTTGCTACCCACGGTAAGGAAGCCCAACGGTGGGGGGGGGGTTGTGGGCTTCCGTTACCGGGGGCTGGCTTGAGGACGGCGGTAAGGAAGCCCAGCGGCATGTGTGTGTGTGTGGGCTTCCTTTACTGGGGGCCGCCTTGCCGCCCACGGTAAGGAAGCCCAGCGGTGGGGGGTGTGTGTGTGGGGTTCCCTTACCGGGGGCTGGCTTGCGGCCCGTGGTAAGGAAGTCCAGCAGCGGGGGGTTGTTGTGGGCTTCTCTTACCGGGGGCTGGCTTGCGGCCTGTGGTAAGGAAGCCCAGCGGCGGGGGTGGGGGTGGGCTTCCCTTACCGGGGGATGGCTTGCGGCCCGCAGTAAGAAGCCCAGCTGTGGGGGGGTTGTGGGCTTCCGTTACCGGGGGCTGGCTTGAGGACGGTGGTAAGGAAGCCCAGCAGCGTGTGTGTGTGTGTGGGCTTCCTTTACTGGGGGCTGCCTTGCGGCCCGAGGTAAGGAATCCCAGCGGCGGGGTGTGTGTGTGGGGGGTTCCCTTCCCGGGGGCTGGCTTGCGGCCCGTGGTAAGGAAGTCCAGCAGCGAGGGGGTTGTTGTGGGCTTCTCTTACCGAGGGCTGGCTTGCGGCCTGCGGTAAGGAAGGCCAGCGGGGGGGGGGCTTTACTTACCGGGGGCTGGCTTCCCTGGGATGAGCCAGCTTTCTCAGAGTTCTGCACGCTCACGGCGCGCAGGACACTGGGGATTGTATTTTTTCATTTGTGCTTTCCCTTTGTGCTCCTTTTTTTCGTGCGGCTTGTTTTTGATTGGCCGCGCCACGTTTCCCCACGTTCTTTGTGCTCCCACCTCTCAGCCTGATTGGCTGTGGCGCAGCGCAGTGCAAAGAACATTGGGAAATGAAGTTGTTTCCCTTTTTTCGCGTTTGTGGGGCTGTTGCCCCACTGCCGCTTTACTCAATCCTTCATTGACCTGCGGACCCAGTCCTCCCGTGTTCCCGAAGGGTGAGTGCAGGCAAGTAGGGCCAGCCGTAGGAACCTATAGCAAGTTCCAACAGTTAACCCTTGGTTTTTTAGGTTAAGATTAAAAGAGGTAGTGGTGCTTAGGTTAATGAGAATATTTAATCATGTTATGGATGGAGGAAATATACCACCCTCATGGTATAGATCTATTATAACACTAATTCCTAAACCTGGTAAAAATTTAGAAAGGATAGAATCATATAGACTGATAGCACTTACCAGGGGCTGCCTTGCGGCCTCAGGATGTGAAAGTATTTATAGCAGTTTTAACCAATAGGCTGAATAAGTTTATGAATAAATATATCAAAGATGATCAAGTGGGATTCATGAAAGGTAGAAACATGTCAGATCTAACGAGAAGGGTTCTGGATCTTATAAGCAGTGCTCAGCAAAATAAACAAAAAGTGGGGATATTATCTCTTGATATATTTAAAGTGTTCGACTCACTCCCATGGATTTCAATAAAAAAGATAATTGATAGTTATGGATTTGAGATAAAGTTTAAAGGAGTGATTGATCAATTATACTCAAAGGATACAGCTAAAGTGAAAATAAATGACACAACTACAGATGATATTCAATTGGGTGCAGGGACTAGACAAGGGGACCCCTTATCTCTCATGCTTTTTATTATGGCAATGGAGTTGCTAGCCAATGCAATAAGAGAAGATAATGAATTAGATGGGGTGGAGGGAATTAAGATCAATCTATATGCAGACGACACACTAATTACCATTAAAAATCCTGAAAAATCTCTAGCCTTGATTCAGCAACATCTTAGTGAATTTCAGGTTGCAACGGGTTTAAGAGTTAATTGGGACAAGTCCAAGGCACTGTTTTTCAATGTAAAAGAAGAAGAGTTGGAAAGAATTAGGAATACGTTTAAAATACAAATTAAAAATAACATTAAATATTTGGGGATAAACATTACAAAAAAGTTTGAAGACTTAAACAAAATGAATTATGATAAAATAGAAGTGGAATTGATAGAAAAAAATACAGCAATATACAAAATTGAATTTATCTTCGTTCGGACGAATAGCACTTTGTAAGATGAAGTTGTTGCCTAAGTTGAACTTTTTGTTTAATAACTTACAAATTCAAATTAGGGAGAAAGAGTTAAAAAAAATAGACTCTTATCAACAATTATTGTAACGGAGGAAAGTGAGCAATATTTCCGAAACTTCTGTGGTATACTTCGCAGAACTTAGGTGGGTTAGGAATATCAAATATTAAAAATTATTATATAGTGTTTAAATTAAGGAGTATTTGCAAATTATTAATGAGGGAAGAAATTATATGGGAAAGGATAGAAATGCGTGAATTATTAAATGTGGGAAAGGCAATTTTTCTAGATAGAACTAAGAGCTTAAGTAATTTGAAAAATAAACTGCTAAAGGAGTTATTACATACATGATCGACTCTGAAGAGAAAATTGGCTCCTGGTCTATCACCAATTATCGAATTGAAAGATGTGAAATCATTCCCAATAAATGTAGATAAAAAATAGAAGAAATTTTAGTAAGAAATGATGTGCTATTGTTAAAAAATTTGTTAGAAAAATGTAAGGACGAGGCGAAAAAATCAGATTTATTTAGGCAATTAAATTTAAATTGGTTACAAATGATTAGGGTAAGTAATTGGAATAATAAGTATTTAGGAGAATTTAGCCCGGAAAGAAATAGGACATCATTTGAGGACATGATATATAAGTTAAGAACGGGCCATATGGGCATAAAAGGTCTGGTTAGTAAGATATATAAATTATTAAATCAGGATGATAAAGCACAGGATGTACTGAGGATAGATTGGAAACAGGATTTAGGAATTAAAATTGATAGGACAAAATGGTCAAACATGTGGAAGAAAAGAATAATGAGAACACTGTCCGTCAGGGTAAAAGAGCACAATTAAAAAAACTCCTGTGGAAATGGTATCTGACACTGGTCCATTTAAGTCAAATGGATAATACAAAGTTGCAATTTTGTTGGAGATGTAAAAATGCTCTGGGCTTTTCTCATATGTGGTGGTACTGTGGAATTATAAGACAATTTTGGACAAAAGTTGAAAATGAAATCAAAAAAAATCTTTGAATAGATATTAAATTGAATGCATGTATGGTCCTGTTAACAGATGTTGATGATGTTAGAATGGATAAGTATAAAAAAGAGTTATTATCTATAATGTTAACAACGGCGAGACAATGCATTGCCGGAAACTGGAAGGAAGAAAAAATGCTTAAAATTGAAGAGTGGAATAATGAAATGTGGACAATTGCACTTAATGATAAACTTACTTCAGAACTACATTTAAAAAAGGGAATGATTAAAGAAATTTTTTTTTTATGAGATCTGGAAATATTTTTTGGAATACACATTAAATAAGGGCCAAGGAGGAAAACCAATGCCTGATCAACTTGGTTTTTGGAAATAAAGTAGGAAACAAAGAATATACTTAGTCTATAGGGCATTGTAAATATCACTGGGTGTTATGTGTTTGTTTATGTGTTCATTTATGTTGATATATTGATGTATTTGATGCAATGTTTATTTTTGTTATTAGAATTGTAATATTTTTTTTAAAAAAAACTGGGCTGAAGCATTTCTAGGCATTTCTCCAGATTTTGAAAGCAGCTGAGATTTACAAGGTGCCCTACTAGCAGACGTCCAGTATGTTAAAAATTTATCACTCTTCCAATTAAACAAACTCAGAAAGAGAAGGAAGGAAGGAAGGAAGAAAGGAGAGAAATAAATCTAGAACAAATATCCAGCAGAAGATTATTTCTAGGGCTTTCAAAGCACCTGACTTCTGAGGCGGATTTGCAGTTAACAACTGCTGCCATAACAGTTATTCTCAACCTTTTAAAGTCAGGGGCAGGGTCATGCTCCCTCACACAGCTTTGGGGGCCAGATGTCAATTTTGACCTTCATCCACTACATGGTACTTCCTGGTGTGGTGGAGGCAATGGGGGGCACATGAAATGGTGTTGCAGGCCACATCTGGCCTGCAGGCCACAGGTTGAGAATCCCTGATCCACACCCTTCAATGTAGGAAAACAAGATCCAACACACAGAAATCTTTTAAATATTTTTAAAAGATTACTAAAGAATGGAACTAGGTTTATAAACAAGGTTTATGAAATATTTTTGGTCCCCTGGTTTCTTAAAGAGAAGTTAGCTACTGTGGACAGAAATCATGGTACATTCTGTGCTTATGGCACTAAGTAGCTCCAACTGGCACACAACAGGGAAGAACAAGCCTTGAGTGGAGGGGCCATTAGACAAGAAAGTTCCCCCATTTCAGAGCTGACAAGCAATGATTACAAAAGAAGGAGAATTGTCTGTTACAAAGAGTGCTGAACAGACTTAGAATGGTGTAATATGGTGGACCCTGATTTGATAGAGATTCAGCTCTGGAAACCATCATATCTACTACTGTGGGCAAGAAAACCTTAGAAGAAATGGAGTAGCCATAATTGTCAATAAAAGAGTGAGAAAAGCAGTAATGGGATACAACCTAAAAAATGACAGAATGATGTCAGTCAGAATTCAAGGCAAACCCTTCAATGTCACTGTGATTCAAATATACGCACCAACCACTGGTGCAGATGAAGCCACAATGGACCAGTTCTATGAGGACCTAGAACACCTCATAGAACAGACACCAAGAAATGATGTCCAAATTATATTAGGAGACTGGAATGCCAAAGTAGGAAATCAAAAAGTGGAGGGAATAACAGGCAAATTTGGTCTTGGAGTACAGAATGAAGCAGGGCAAAGATTGATAGAGTTTTGCCAAGAGAACGCACTGGTCATAGCAAACACTCTCTTCCAGCAACACAAGAGGCGACTTTACACATGGACATCACCAGATGGCCAACACCGAAACCAAATTGACTACATACTCTGCAGCCAAAGATGGAGAACCTCCATACAGTCAGCAAAAACAAGACCCGGAGCAGACTGTGGCTCAGATCACAACCTACTCATCGAAAAATTCAGGTTAAGACTAAAGAAAATAGGGAAAACAAGGAGACCAGACAGATATCACCTAGAAAGTATCCCTAAAGAATACACGGTGGAGGTGATGAACAGATATAATGGCCTAGACTCAATAGACAGAGTGCCAGAAGAACTATGGACAGAGATAAGGGACATCATGCAGGAAGCAGCAAAGAAAACCATACCAAAAGAAAAGAAGCATAAGAAAGCAAAATGGTTGTCTGATGAGGCTCTTAAAATAGCAGAGGAAAGAAGGAACGCAAAAGCCAAAGGAGAAAGGAAAAACTACAATCATTTGAACACAGAATTTCAAAGAAAAGCAAGGAGAGATAAGGAAAACTACCTAAAAGAACAGTGCAAAGAAATGGAGGAAAACAACAAAAGAGGCAGGACTAGAGATCTCTTCAGAAAAATTGGGGAAATAAAGGGAACATTTAAAGCAAAAATGACCATGATAAGGGACAAAGACGGAAAAGAGCTAGCTGATGCAGAAGAGATTAAGAAAAGATGGAAAGAGTACACAGAGGAACTTTACAAAAAGGACCTCAACACTCCTGATAATCACAATGATGAAAAAATTGAACTTGAGCCAGACATTCTGGAGAGCAAAGTCATAAAGGCCCTAAAGAGCACTGCAAACAACAAAGCTAGTGGAGATGATGGTATCCCAGTTGAATTTTTCAAAGCTCTAAAAGATGATGGCGTCAAATTACTACATTCAATATGCCAGCAAATTTGGAAAACAAAACATTGGCCACAGGATTGGAAAAGATCAGTATACATCCCAATCCCAAAAAAGGGCAATGCCAAAGAATGCTCAAATTATCGAACAATTGCACTCATCCCACACGCCAGCAAGGTGATGCTCAAGATAATACAGGATAGACTTCAACAACATGTGGAGAGAGAACTACCAGAGGTGCAGGCCGGTTTCAGAAGAGGCAGGGGGACTAGAGACCACATTGCCAACATACGTTGGATCATGGAGAAAACAAAGGAATACCAGAAACAAGTTTACTTTTGTTTTATTGACTACACTAAGGCATTTGACTGTGTAGACCACAACAAGATGTGGCAAGTAATTAAAGAGATGGGAATACCAGAGCACCTCATATGTCTCCTGAGAAATCTGTACATGAACCAAGAAGCAACAGTTAGGACAGAACACGGAATGACAGAGTGGTTTGGAATAGGAAAAGGAGTAAGACAAGGCTGCATTTTGTCACCATGCTTATTCAACCTATACACAGAGCACATAATGCGCAGTGCAGGGATGGAGGAATCACAATATGGGATTAAAATTGCTGGGAGAAACATCAACAATCTGAGATATGCAGATGATACCACCCTAATGGCAGAAAGTGAGGAAGACCTAAAGAACCTCTTGATTGGATTGAAGGAGGAGAGTGCAAAAGCTGGCTTGAGACTCAATATCAAGAAAACCAAGATAATGGCAACAGGCCCCATCAGTTCCTGGAAAATAGACGGGGAAGAAGTAGAAGCAGTGACAGATTTTACTTTCTTAGGATCAAAGATCACTGCAGATGGGGATTGCAGCCATGAAATAAAAAGGTGAATGATTCTTGGGAGACAAGCCATGAGAAACCTGGGGAACATAGTGAAAAGCAGAGACATTACATTACAAACAAAAATTAGAATAGTCAAAGCAATGGTATTCCCAGTGGTAATGTACGGATGCGAGAGCTGGACAATAAGGAAAGCTGAACGCAGAAGAATAGATGCCTTTGAGATGTGGTGTTGGAGGAGAGTTTTGAGAGTACCCTGGACAGCGAGGAGAACAAATAGGTCAATCTTAGAAGAAATCAACCCTGACTGCTCATTGGAAGGTCTAATAGTAAAGACGAAGCTAAAGTACTTTGGACATCAAATGAGAAGGGAGGATTCGCTTGAGAAGGCCTTGATGTTGGGAAAGGTGGAGGGCAAAAGAAGAAGGGGGAGGCCAAAGATGAGATGGCTAGATGGGATTGTAGACACAATGGGTACAGAACTGGGAGTGCTGAGGGGGATGGTGGAGGACAGAGGTGCCTGGAGAACAATGGTCTATAGGGTCGCAAAGGGTCGGAATCGACTGTGCGACTGAACAACAACAACAACAACAACTTAGCTACAAAATTACCAAAAAACAAAAACAAAACACCCCCCTCTAATTTGGTGTTTTGCAAATTGTATTCTTAGAAACCCTGAACACAGGATTCTCTGGATTCTTCACATTTTTTCAGGATTAGTTTCCTCAAAAGACAATGTGCCTAACCACTGCAACTGGTTTCTTTTGCAAATGAGGTCCTTTATTTGCCCCAATGGGTGAACAGTGTAGCAAGGATGATCTGAGGCTATTTAAAGGTTTACTTAAATCATAGCAGATAAACAGGGGATATGATCTAATGAAATGAAGGCACAGTTTAGAAGAAATCACAGGAAAATCAATGTATTTCTAACAATACAATGCTATGATAAAGTGAAAAGTACAAAGCAGAACAGTCTGGATTTAAGCCTCAGAGGAAATTACAGCTATGGAAAATTAGCAAAATTAGCCCTTTTACAGAACACTACATTTGCTTCTCACCAGCCCTCTATGAGATGCTCATTATGTTCAGCAGTTTTTGGCCTAAGGAACAGATTCCTGAAGACTCAGGGTAATGGGCAGGAGAATTGATCCATAAGAATAGGTCACTTGGAGGACCCTGAATAGGCTGAGGGTTGGAGTCCATAAATGCAAGACCAACATGCTCATGTGGGGGCTGCTGGTGGACAACAACACGTACTGTGAAAGTGGAGAGATACAGAATCAGGCTCATTTACTGGTCTGCCGATTGCTAACAGAAACATGAAGATTTAATTTTGGCCAACGACAAACCCAAAAAGGTGGCTTCATTTAGCCAGTCAAAAGTTTTATCTGGACATGAAAGAAGAAGAAAGGTACACTTTAGGTGCGAAGCATCTGAAAAAATCCAACTGCGTAGCCTGTCTGTACTGTTCTGTCATCTTTCAGTTTAGCTAGAGCCTCATTGCGACATCTATCTTTCTTTTTGCTCATTTCATTGTGCAAAAGTCCAGGCTGGGATAAATACTCTGTCCTTTTTGCCCACAAGAAACAATCATGCTGTTTATGAATCAAATCAAAGATTTTCTCAATGTCATTCCATAGGCAGGCCATTTCACAAGTTGGTAATCTAATCCATAGGCTATATATAGACCAATACACACATCAACAGGCCTTCTGTTTTTTTGCACCTTCCAAACTCCCTGCAAGGAATACAAGGATTTTAAAAAATCACAAAAACATTGCCCTAATATTCTGCTAGATTGTGGCACTTCTACACCATTGCAGTGGGATAAGTTTGGATGTTCTTCCTTTGATTCATAAAAACTAAGCTCCATGATGCACAAATTGAAGTGGGACAGAAAGTGTTTTAAGTGCAAGCATCTAATGGACTTATCTGCTTTGCTATTCGTACCTCTCTTAATGACATTTTTGAAAGCATTTTAAATATCTTGTAAGCCATCCAGAGTGGGAAAATATCCCAAATGAGCGGGAAATAAATAAATAAATAAATAAATAGCAATAGTCTGTGTCTGGCCATGTTATCCTGTTATGGTAATAGAATAGTATGCCATATTGCCAGCGACTCGATGCTGATTGTCAGGTGGTGGTTAACTAACCTGACAACCCTGACGACTAACAGCCTTGGGTGCCGAAGTCCACAAGGAAGGGTGATGGTCCCCAAGTGAATTAAATACCATTTGATTCCATCTTGATGGAGGGCAGCAGCTTCATCAATACTGTCCTATGGCTGATGAGGACTTTGCATGCCAAAAGGGCTCAGGAACTCACACAACTCGATTGGTGGTACGGGTGTCACACTGCAATGCCGAAGACAGATGAAAGGCCACTGCATTATATTCTCAGGACAGTCTTCATGGCTGATCGATATAAGGATCGTCAATATTCAGATTCAAATATAGCAGAACAACAAATGGAAGACTAGCAAAACAATTACAGTTATATGCTGCCCCGTAGCGCTTAGGATACTCTCCAGGTGGTTCACTCTATGAAATGTTGGGAGAATCCCAGTCAGATGTATCTTCATTGTCATCTGCATTGTCTAAACCAAGCTCTTCTATGAAATCTTGTTTCTGCTTTTCTTTGGTCATTCTGGCTTTGAAAGAGGAGCGGGGATAGCTTCACATTCCAAATTCATTTCAGCAAATTTGGGCTTAGGACTGAAGTCTAAATCCTCCTATGCTCCCAAACGTCCACTCCTCTGCAGAGCTCGGTCATCCCCGTGGTTCACAGAGGAACTTCGAGTGATGAAGCAGCAAAGGAGAAGACTAGAGAACAGGTGGAGACAAGTCCTGTCAGATGAAAACCTTGGGCAGGTCAGGAGGGCCTCTTCATTGTACCAACTAACTGTAAGGAAGGCCAGGAATATCTATAATGAAGCTCGTATACAGGAGACTACTAATCAACAAACTATATAAAATCATACATTGCCTCATCTCTGGTTATTCCACAGGTCCCCACCAATCCCAATGGTCCTGCGAACTATTCACATCACACTTCAGATCAAAAGTGGAGGTCATCCATCGGGACCTTGATGCTACAGTTGTTATGATAAATATGAATGAGATATCCAATGACATCCTTGGCCAGGCTTCTTTGAATCAGTTTCAGCTTGCATAAATTGAGGAGGTGCACGAGGCGCTTGCATGTTGTAATCCCATGACCTCTCGCTCTGATCCTTGCCCATCTTGGCTACTAAAATCTGCTAGGGGAGTGGCTGAGAAATATCATTAATGTCTCCTTGGTTTAGGGTGTTATGTCTTCTAGACTAAAGGGGACAATTATATGCTCACTCCTGGAAAAACCAAATCTGGCCACAGATGGCTTGGATGACTATAGACCTGTGGCAAATATCCTTTTTCTGGGTAAGGTCATTGAGAGGGTTGTGGCAGACCAACTGCAGAGTTTCTTGGATGAATCCTGCTGCTTGGACCCATTCCCATCAGTCTTTAGGCCACACCATGGCACCGAAACTGCTCTGGTCGCACTGCAAGATGACTTGTTTTGGGAGTAAATAAATAAATAAGAAAACCAGTCATAAACTTCCATTTTCCTGGAATCTCTTATGGAATCTCCACACAAATGCTAATGAACTTTTTCTGGAATTGTTGAATAATTGTCCACTATCATCTTTATGGGAAACATCTGAACCATACGAGAGGAAGATAAGGGTAAAAAGACGTTTTTTGTTCGAGGCAGCAATCAATAGTGACATTCTTCCTAATTGATCAGTGTCAGGTACTGATGCTCCTTTTTAAAGAAGCAACTCTGCCATTTCTTGGTTACTTTCTATGACAGCAACAAGCAGAGGTGTGTTCATATCCTTGTTCTGTGCTTCAATCTGTGCATTATGGTTGAGCAGATGTTTTGCTACTGATAGGCTGGAATTCAAAGCAGCCAAGTGGAGGGCAGTGTTATTGACGATATCCGCAAGATTTGGGTCTGCTCCATTCTCAAGCAGATGAATTGCATAAGTGTCTTGCTGTCATTGTACAGCCTTCATTAGTGGAGATTGCTTGGCACTATCACAGATATTGAGCTATCATCTACAGTTTATTGAAAATGCAACAATATCAGTGCATCCACTGGCACAGGCAAAATACAATGGTGTTCTGCTGGCTGCGTCCTGCTTGTTGCGGCCGTGCTTCTGCAGCAGCAGCTGGAGCTTGTCCTGGTCCCTGGTGGCCACCACCTTGTACATTCAGCTCTGGCTCTGGGCTTTATAGCTGCCCAGTGAGGAGGAGGCTGCCCCGCTCTGTGCCTGGAGCCTCTGTCAACCTTCCTCCCCCTCCTCTGTCCTCTTCCTCCCCAGCCCCAAGAGCTGCATTATCCACTTCATCCTCATCCTCAGCTGCAGACTCCCGCTGGAGAGCCTTCCCCAGTCTCCTGCTGGAGAGATAGGCCTGGCAGATGGGAGCATAGGCAGCCTCAAGCCCCTGGGCCTGGCCCGAGCCGGGGCACTGCATCATCATCTGTTTTTCGGTCCTGAGCAGGAAAAGACTAGATGAAGATGGAGGCTCAGTTGGGCTCTGCCTCCTTGAGAAGTGGTCACCGGCTTCCCAGAAGAGCAGGAGCCATCTGTTTGAATCCTAAGATAAGAACTTCAATAATTGTCCCATCCCCTGATCACACAAGCATTGGAATGCCTCCACAAATGCTTTTCCAGATAGCAGTTTGCTGTGGACATGTCTAGAGGAAAATATGGAGGTCTTTCCTTCTATGAACTTCCTGAAGTTCATATATCTTTATATCCAAAGCTATAACATGGGAACAGGCAAAACTGAGATGAGAAGATTATTTTAGAGACTCGGCAGTAGAAGTAAATGCAGATTTAGGCAGGAGGTATGTTAATGTAACAGATGGTGCCTAGGATATTGAAAATAATACTTTACAGTTACAAATTGTAGAATAATAATCTTAATTATGCAGTTAATGGGTAACTAATATTTACTGATTGTATCAAGGATTCTGAACTGTTTTCGGTTCAGAATGAGAGATGTTTCTCTAGTGGTTACTCCTCTTCTCCCAAATGAGTCTCTCTCCTATGCAGGGAGGGTATATATATATATACCCTCCATATAAACCCTATGAAAATTGGGAGATATCTCTCCCCTTGTGCACGATTGCCTGGTATTGGCAGAAGTCTCTGGGAATTGCTATGCTTCCCCATATCTCCAGATGGAGAGACAAAACAGAGCCAACAGATCTGGGGAAACAAAAGTGGTGTTTTAAAAAAATATATATGTGTGGTAACTTTAAAGCCTGGGTGTCCATCTCCTCTCCATTCCCAAGTCTGGGTTGGCTTACTCTTCACAAAGTTATTTGTGATTATGGGTTATTTGCACCCAATATTATTTTAGGAGAAATTCTGCAAGAAATCCACCCTGTCTCACTGCCTCATGCACACAAGGGTGCATGCCCTGTTTTGCAATTGCTACACAAAGGCCCACTCACCAGCTGTGATATCACAAGTGGCCTTCCTCTGTATCTGTATAAGAGTCCACACCTTGGTTTCACACCCTGAAATTTTAGGCTGTGTGAATACTCATCTCTTTTTTTCTTTCAGCACCAATCTTCCACCCAGCTACTGCTTCTTTGGAAGCATTCCAAAGAACGAGCATGACATTAGCATGGTTTACACTCCTCCATATGTTCATTAAGGAGCAAAGTGTGGGAATTATGCCCGCCAGCCACACCTTCTACACACGAATGCATGTGCCATTTACATCCTGAACTAGCTGAATGTTTGGCATCACTTTAAAGGGGCCATATGTGCATGCAGATGGAGAAGTTGTACGAGCGGGCATCTGCCAGAAAAGGAGAGCCCAATTGTAGGCAGTAAGCATTTTCACAAATTGTCATATGGTGAATGCAAAAATACTGAGTAGTTAACAGCTTTGCCCTGTTTTCAGTGGAGTACAGGGATGTAGATTAAAGGCATGTATCACAAAACACATGGAAATATGTGATCATCTTACACATGATCATTGGAACTCTTCTGGAATGGCAACACCTTCTGTCATCTTTACTTCCTCTGCTTGCCACCTCAGTCTTCAGAGCCCATGGCCTTTGTCATGATCCTCTGCTAGACACACCACCAAATTTTTGCCTAAAGCAGTGGTTCCCAACCATTTTTGGCAATGCCCCAACTAAACATCTCTAACATCCTGATGACCCCCTCCTCCGTGACATATAATTCTTATTATTCAAAAAGTGAACTCCTATTCACATGGAGGAAACCTAAAAGTCCATTAATTAGGTCTAAAGAAGCTTCCAAATCAAAGTGCCCCCCTGTGGGGCGTGTGCCCCATGTTAGGAACCACAGGCCTAAAGTGAAATTAGAAACAGATTTGCCTGCAGAGATTCTGATCTTATAAACTTCTGAGGGCCTGCAAGGTCTATCTTCATGAATCCCTGAAAATTATTTGGATCCCTGCATCTGAAGAATGCTTTTTTCTCATTTTCACTTTCCAAGTGTCACCAAAATGGAGAGTTCTTGCTGAGACTTCCCACTGAGACTTCCCCATATACCAGCAAGATTTCCTGGCCTATGAATATGAGACCCTGGTCTCTTCCCCCCATTCCCACCTGCCACTCCACTTTGCTTGTATTTTAACCAGTTCTTTTTCAAAAAGTAACAGCTAAAATGTATGCAGCTTAGCACTCTTCCAGGGGAACCTTTAGCAGAAAAATTATACTGGTTTGAACAGGAATGGAAATATTTCTGTACAGGCTGGTGTTCCTTTAGGGGCGAGGTAATGACCAGACAACCTCTAAATAATGCCACAAAATTTCTTGAAGGGATGTGTGGCTCACAGAGAAAAATCTCATAGCAAGGGGAGGGTCAAGGGTTTGTTTGATTGTTTGTTACTTCTTGGTTTCTCACTATAACCTAGAGCAGTATTTCCCAACATTTGGTTTTTGGACTTTATTTCCCAGAAGACTGTTAATTCCCCAAAACGCTGATCAGCTAATGTACTGACTTATGCTTCTGTGAATTAAAGTCCCCCTTTGGGGCCCATGTTTCAGGGTTTGTATCCCTCTCTGTGGACCTCAAGTGGCAGTATCATCTTCTGTTTTTCCTCCTGGACAGGGAAATGGAGAGGTGGGAGCATCAAGGGTGCAGTTAGGATGGCTACTAAAGCAAATGAAGTCAGAAACTGCTGTTTGCATAATACAAATGTAACCCTATACAATGCAACAATCAATACACAATTTAAAATGATGTCCATTGAAATAACATAGAAAATCCCACAGCTAATATATACAGCATGAGTGGCATAAATAATTTTGATAGGAGAGGAACTATACCCTAGTTTGTCCTTGTACCTTTCTTTTGTGCTTTGTGTTATTTGTAAGAGTGATGTCTCAGCATCTGTTGTCTTGCAACTGCTTAGAACGTTAATCATAATTGCCTCCTGGCTACCGTATGCTCCCCTTCCATCTGTTTATGTTATCACACTGGTATTTTGTCACTCCATCTTCTGTGTAGAAATTCTCTGGAGCAGAAATTGTGTCTGGGTTATTTGTATATGTACAGTTGCTAGGGCAGATAGGCCAAGATTTTAGGCTCCTAGTCTCTCCCATTCTGCAGACATTTCAATAATAAATTAATTCTTGAATTAGGATTAAGTTGAAATTTTACAGTTAGGGATGTAGTGTGGCTGATTACAGTTAAATAATTTCCTGAACACTGATAGAAGACTTTCTTTAACACTGCAGTGCCTATAGTACAATAGCAGGAGTGTACACTTCTTCAGGCTTCAGAAAGGCCCAGCTCTATTGCTCATTTGCCATCCGGAGAGGCCCACGGGGGAGGTGAGTAAAGGATCTTGCCCCTCCCTCCCCATCCAAAGACCTGGGCCTGGAGAGGAAGAAAAGGAATCAGGAAGGCCCAGCTCTACTGCCCATTTGCCACCCAGAGACGCCCAAGGGGGAGGTGAGTAAAGGATCTTGCCCCTCCCTCCCCATCCAAAGACCTGGGGCCAGAGAGAAGGACACCTCAGGAGACCCCCAACCACCCCCAGGAGATATCATCCACAACCACCATCACAGCGAGGCCTGAGCCGGCGCCTTTGACCGACTCCATGTGGCCGAAGGGAGGCAAGAGCTGCTGCATGCATGCAAAGGATAAGTAATCGAATTGAAATAATATAGTTGACTAAACAATGATGGCTTATGGCAACTGACATAGTGACTGTACAAGAAACTGACTTACATAGAGACTTGATATAGTGGACTTTTTCTTTCTTTCTTTCTTTCTTTCTTTCTTTCTTTCTTTCTTTCTTTCCTTTTCATTAATTAGTTCAACTTTTACTTTGATACTATGTGATAAACTGTGATGTTGTGCATGATAATACTTATTTTTAAAACTGTTTAAACTGTGATAACATGTGTGATGAGAAAAGACTGGTATAGAGACCGGCAAGGCACGCCACAAAGTTTGCCAAGAGAACCCTATGGACCAAAACAAAAGGCAAAACAAGGGGATGCTCAGCACAGCAGATCTGAAAAGGGGGAGGGATACGAAAGGGGGAGGAGAAATACAGTGTTGCAGGGAACAATACTGCATAGGGACATGGAATGTGAGGTCTATGAATCAAGGAAAACTGGAATTGGTTAAAAACGAGATGGAAAGAATAAGCATTGACATCCTGGGCATCAGTGAATTAAAATGGACAGGGATGGGTGAATTCAGCTCTGGAAACCATCATATCTACTACTGTGGGCAAGAAAACCTCAGAAAAAACGGAGTAGCCATAATTGTCAACAAAAGAGTGAGGAAAGCAGTAATGGGATACAACATCAAAAATGATAGAATGATGTCAGTCAGAATCCAAGGCAAACCTTTCAATATCACTGTAATCCAAGTCTATGCACCAACCACTAGTGCAGATGAAGCCACAGTTGACCTACTATGAGGACCTACAACACCTCATAGAACAGACACCAAGAAATGATGTCCACATTATCTTAGGAGATTGGAATGCCAAAGTAGGAAATCAAAAAGTAAATGGAATAACAGGCAAGTTTGGTCTTGGAACACAGAATGAAGCAGGGCAAAGATTGATAGAGTTCTGCCAAGAGAATGCACTAGTCATAACAATCACCCTCTTCCAGCAACACAAGAGGCGGCTTTACACATGGACATCACCAGATGGCCAGCATCGAAATCAGATTGATTACATACTCTGCAGTCAAAGATGGAGAACCTCCATTCAGTCAGCAAAAACAAGACCTGGAGCAGATTGTGGTTCAGATCACAACCTACTGATTGCAAAATTCAGGCTTAGACTAAAGAAAATGGGGAGAAGAATTAGACCAGACAGATATGACCTACACAACATCCCTAAAGAATACATGGTGGAGGTCATGAACAGATTTAATGTCCTGTACCTGATAGACAGAGTACCAGAAGAATTATGGACAGAGACGCGGGACATCATGCAGGAGGCAGCAAGAGAAATCATACCAAAAGAAAAGAAGCATAAGAAAGCAAAGTGGTTGTCTGATGAGGCTCTTAAAATAGCAGAGGAAAGAAGGAATGCAAAAGTCCAAGGAGAAAGGAAAAAATACAACCACCTGAATACAGAATTTCAAAGAAAAGCAAGGAGAGATAAGGAAAAATACCTGAATGAACTGTGCAAAGAAATGGAGGAAAACAACAAAAGAGGCAGGACTAGAGATATTTTCAAAAAAATTGGGGAAATCAAGGGAACATTTAAAGCAAAAATGAACATGATAAGGGACAAAGATGGAAAAGAGTTAGCTGAAGCAGAAGAGATAAAAAAAGATGGCAAGAGTACACAGAGGAACTCTACAAAAAGGACCTCAACACTCCTGATAATAACAATAATGAGAAATTTGAACTTGAACCAGATATTCTGGAGAGTGAAGTCAGAAAGACCCTAAAAAGCACTGCAAACAATAATGGCATTCCAGTTGAATTTTTCAAAGCCCTAAAAGATGATGGAATCAAACTACTGCATTCAATATGCCAACAAATTTGGAAAACAAAACAGTGGCCACAGGATTGGAAAAGATCAGTGTACATTCCAATCCCCCAAAAAAGGCAATGCCAAAGAATGCTCAAATTACCGAACAATTACGCTCATCCCACATGCCAGCAAGGTGATGCTCAAGATAATACAGGATAGACTTCAACAACATGTGGAGAGAGAACTACCAGAAGTGCAGGCTGGTTTCAGAAGAGGCAGGGGGACTAGAGACCACATTGTCAACATACGTTGGATCATGGAGAAAACAAAAGAATACCAGAAACAAGTCTACTTTTGTTTTATTGACTATACCAAGGCTTTTGACTGTGTGGACCACAACAAAATGTGGCAAGTAATTAAAGAGATGGGAATACCAGAACACCTCATATGCCTCCTGAGAAATCTGTACACGAACCAAGAAGCAACAGTTAGGACAGAACACGGAATGACAGAGTGGTTTGGAATAGGAAAAGTAGTAAGACAAGGCTGCATTTTATCACCCTGCTTATTCAATCTATACACAGAGCACATAATGTGCAATGCAGGGATGGAGGAATCACAATATGGGATCAAAATTGCTGGGAGAAATATCAACAATTTGAGATATGCAGATGATACCACCCTAACGGCAGAAAGTGAGGAAGACCTAAAGAACCTCTTGATTGGATTGGAGGAGAGTGCAAAAGCTGGCTTGAGACTCAATATCAAGAAAACCAAGATAATGGCAACAGGTCCCATCAGTCCCTGGAAAATAGATGGGGAAGAAGTAGAAGCAGTGACAGATTTTACTTTCCTGGGATCTAAGATCACTGCAGATGGCGACTGTAGCCATGAAATAAAAAGACGACTGATTATGGGGAGACAAGCAATGACAAACCTGGGGAGTATAGTGAAAAGCAGAGACATCACCTTGAAAACAAAAATTCGCATAGTCAAAGCAATGATATTCCCAGTGGTAATGTATGGGTGTGAGAGCTGGACCATTAGGAAGGCTGAGCGCAGAAGAATAGATGCCTTTGAGATGTGGTGTTGGAGGAGAGTCCTGAGAGTCCCTTGGACAGCAAAGAGAAAAAATAGGTCAATATTGGAAGAAATCAATCCTGACTGTTCCTTAGAGGGACAAATAGTGAAGATGAAGCTAAAGTACTTTGGACATCAAATGAGAAGGGAGGACTCACTTGAGAAGGCCTTGATGCTGGGAAAGGTGGAGGGAAAGAGAAGAAGGGGACGTCCAAAGATGAGATGGCTAGATGGTATTGTGGACACAATGGGCACAGAGCTTGGTGGGCTGAGGAGAATGGTGGAGGATAGAGGTGCCTGGAGGAAAATGGTCCATGGGGTCGCAAAGGGTCGGAATCGACTGTGCGACTGAACAACAACAACAACAACAACAACAACACTTCTTAATGTGGACATTGTTGTTGTTCAGTCTATATATATATATACTAGCAAGGGTTGCCCGGCGTTGCCGGGCTTCCCCCCCCCCCGTGTGTTTTAATAAAAAATGAACCAATTTTATTTTTGCAATAGTTTTAAATTGTGTTGGAAGGTTAAATTGTGTTAATGTTTTTTAAAAATTGCTTAGTCTGTAATTTTAAATTTTTAAATGTTTATTTATGTAAAATTTTTTGGCTTGGCTGTTATTAACTGGGATCTGCTTTTTTGGTTTTTTTTAGGATTAATAAAAGAAGAAAGTATGATATAATTTTTTCAAATTGTTTTATGTAAGTGAATAATGTTTTAGTTTTTTGAATTTTTGTAATTAGTTGTACCGTAGGTCATAATTTTCATAATGTAAAAGTAAATGTTTTTTACATTCAATGTTTTTAAAATGTGTTTAGATGTTTTGAGTTTAAATTTGAGTTATAACTCAGCACAGGATTTTTAAAAGTTTCTATTGTATTTTATTGACATATGTTTTAGTGTAATTTTTTTACTTGTTTTTATTGGTGTGACCTTTTGTGTAAAATTGTGAATTTTTGTTATGCTGTTGTGTGTTTTTGAATTGTTTTTACTATTGTGGCCAGCAGGTGGTGCTGGTAGGGGTTATTGTATTTTGACTTTTTTTTCTCTCCTGGCCTCTGGGTGGAGCTTCTTCTGGTAAGTAGTCTCTTTCTTTATTCATTTGTTTTTCAGTACTGGTGGTGGTAGCACATCTTTTGGTAAGTTTGCTTGTTTTCTTTGTTTTGTGTGTGTGTGGGAAAGAAAGCCAGCTGGTGTTTGCTTGGCTGTGAGGCAGTGAGTTGTTTTTCGTTGGGGGTTAGGAAGGGTGGGCTAGGTTGTGGGGAGGGGGGGCATGGTTGTTGGGGTTAGGAAGGGTGGGCTCAGTGGTGGGGAGGGGGGCTGTAGTATGTTATGGTGCTTTGTTTGTGTGGAGTCGTGAAAGTAGATCGGGTTTCCCCTTTAATATCAGTGGGTGGGGGTTGCGATCCCCCTCTCCGCTGGCTACCCTAGGGTTGGGAGGTTTGTGGGGAGAAAAGGGGTATATTGCCCCCTTCTGGAACCAAAAGATCAGGCAGACTGGATGGAATCCCCACCCCCCCTCCTTAAAAGAAGTCCGTTTTTAAAGAGAAGAAAAGACGGAGTTGTTTTAAGGAGGTGGGTGGGGGGATCGATCCACTCTGCCTGTTCCTGT
This sequence comes from Bradypodion pumilum, assembly GCA_035047305.1. NCBI lineage: Eukaryota > Metazoa > Chordata > Lepidosauria > Squamata > Chamaeleonidae > Bradypodion > Bradypodion pumilum. Next base: position 244,423,668 of record JAWDJD010000001.1, on the reverse strand, counting down.
GGGTCCAGAAGGGTTGGGGCAATATATCCCTTTTGTCCCCACAAACCTCCCAACCCTAGGGTAGCCAGCGGAGAGGGGGGTCGCAACCCCCACCCACTGATATTAAAGGGGAAACTCCAGTCGGGAGCTTCAGGCGCTGTTGGTGAGGGAAAGAAAGCCGGCTGGTGTGTGCTTGGCTTTTTCATTTTTCGGGCGCCGGTTTCCTCAGCGCTCTGCGCGCTCATGGCGCACAGGACGCTGGGGCTTGTAGTTATGGGTTGCTGTTTTATGTTTGTGCTGCGTTTTTTTAAAATGCTTTTCTTTCGATTGGCTGCGGCGCGTTTCCGAACGCTGCCCCGTGCGAGAGCCTCTCAGCCTGATTGGCTCTGGCGCGGCGCAAGGAATATTGGGAAGTGAAGTTGTTTCCCTTTCTTCGCGTTTGTGGGGCTGTTGCCCCACTGCCGGTTTTTTCAATCCTTCGTTGACCTGCGTACCCAGATCGGCCGTGTGCACGAAGGGTGAGTGCAGGCAACTAGGGCGAAGCATAGCAACCTATAGCCAGTTCCAATGGTTAACCCTTGGATTTATAGGTTAAGATATAATATATATATATACAGACACACACACACACACACACACACATGCATACATACATACATAGAGTGATACCTCATACAACGTCCAAACTTGGTTCCACAAGTTTGGACTTTATACGGATTTGGACTTTGTATGAGGCATGCAAAATCCTAGCTGTGATGCCTCACACAACGTCCAAATCCTTGCCGCAATGCCTTGCACAGGCTTCAGGGCAAAGTCAAGGAAACAGACGGGAAACTGACAGAACTTTAAGAAATCATTGTCTAAAGGCTAAATACATTACAAAAACATGCCAAACAACCCTGATTGTCCAAGAACCTGAAAAATGCTGCAAAAATCCCAGGAATGCTAAAAATTCTGATGAAAAAAATCCAAAATGCAAGCGCGGTGCCAAAATGGCCGCCGCGCTCTTTGCGGGGCCCCCATCGGACGAAGGCATCCGGGTAGTTAGGGGGCGTGGCCAGCTCCCCTATAAAAGGGGTGGCCACGAGGCAGCCGAGCTGCCATTTTGCGAAGCGACGGAGCGGAGAAGTGTTTCCCTCTTACCTCCGTCGCTTTTACCCTCACCGGGAAGCCTCTTGGCTGCTGAATTTTCTCCTTTTCGGCTTCCCATCGGTTAGCTGCGATGCCCTCTAAGAAGAAGGCAGCTGCGAATGCGGCTTGTTCTGCGCGGAGGCGCCAGCCGGGTTGGAGGACCGCGGCCGCGCCTACCCAGCAGCCTCCTTTGCCCGAGCTCACCGGGACTGGTGGTATGGGGTTGATTCCCCCTTAGCCTGGGGCTGGAGGTCTGCGTACCGGCCCTGTAGGGGCCGCGGCCCTCGGCCCGCAAGCAGTGGCCACTGCCTCTGGCGTGGCCCATTCTGCGGGGCCTTCCCCCGTTGGTGCGCAGCTGCCTGCGGGGGGTTTCAGCTCTCTCCCCTGGCAGGGTTCTACCCGGCCCTGGGGCCGGCCCTGGGATCATGGCCCTATATGGGCCCCGGGGTCCAGGGACCTGGACCCGCGCCTGCAGTTAGTGGGCCGGCTGGCCCTTTGCCCCCTCTTGGCTTGGGGGGCTACGTCAGTGTGGAGGCCCTTCTGGCCCGCGTTGCGGCCCTCGAGGCTTCACTGGCCAGGGTTAACCACCCAGGGGACCCCTTTTGGGGTGCAGATTCGTCCATCGTCTGCTGGGCAGCAGCAGGCGGCGGGACGGGTCGAGCTGACTGAGGCGCGTGGCCCGGCATCGGCCACTGCCTCGCAGCTCCCCGATCGACAGGCCGGTGCTGGTCAGGCCCCGTCGGCAAGCTCAGTTGTGGTCGTGAGCTCCGACGCCCCCAGTGGGTCGGAACCCCCGGTGGGGGCGGCCCATGGGGGTGCAGTATGTGAGTATGTGGTTCAATCTAGCGCACCCACACACATGGCAATGTTGGGGGGGGTTTCAATGCCCTTGGCCTCGCACGGGTGGTGCAGCGGTTCGGCCGCCGACGGCCCACCCGGTGACTACAGCTCTCATCCAGGGCCCCGGTGTGGGGGGTACTCCTTACGCAGTTGGGAATGTTTTAGGGGTGACCGGGTTGGTCCAGGCTCCTTTTCAGATGCCCGCAGTTCCCGCCGCTCCTGTGTCGGCATTGCCGACTGCGGGGTATTCATTGCCCCTGGGGGACCATTTGGCCCAAGCCACCAAGGAAAAGATCTGGCGTGGGAAGTATGTGGACATCTTCTCCCTCCTTACCAGAGAACCTACCATAGAGGAGAGGGAGGGGCAAGATGAGAAGGATAAGGAGCAGGCACGTTGTCGAAAGCAGCCATGTACGTGGGCCAACCGGTTGCCGGCCTACCTCATATACGTGGCGGTCGACCTCAGGGCCTGGCCGGATTTGGCGATTCCGATGGTCCAGTATTTGGACCATGTTTACGGGGCGATGGTCGACTTCCCGGGCCCATCGTGGTTGGCTTATGATGAGGAATTCCGTATGCGGATTCCCCTGCACCCCGAGATGAGGTGGGATGAGCCCTGCCAGAAGCTGTGGCTTCTGTACATGATTCCCACGCGCCCTGCGCCTGGGGAGAGATACCATTGTGGACATGCGGTCCAGCGAGTGGCCCCAGCACAGGCACCCCGCCAGGTGGCGGGGCAGGGGGTTCCAGCCCACCTGCTGTGCTGGACTTTCTTGTCCAATGGTTCCTGCAATAGGAAGAATTGCCGGTACAGGCATGAGTGGCCCTCTTGTGCCGGCCCCCAGGCTGCCTTTGCCTGTCCCAGGCCTGGAGGGATGCGGGGCAGAGGGAGGGGCGGACAAGGGGCTGGCAAGACTGCCGCTGGGGGAGCTGGTTCACCGAATTGCCCCCTCCCCAATTAACGTGGACATGTTGGAGCGTTGGCTCGCATTGTACCCGAAGGAGGAGGAGGCGGTTTACCTGCTTCAGGGTTTTCGACTGGGGTTCTGTATTCCTTTTGTGGGTGATAGGTCCCCTCAGGATGCTCCCAACCTTTTGTCCCTTAAGGGGAGGGAGGAGGTGGCTGCTGCCAGCATTAACAAGGAGGTTCATGCGGGCAGGGTCGCTGGCCCTTTCACTGCACCCCCGTTCCCTGACCTTAAGGTGTCACCCTTGGCCTTGGTGCCCAAGGAGTTACCGGGCGAGTTTCGCCTGATCCATCACTTGTCCTACCCCATATCATGCTCGGCCTTTGAGTGTTTCAGCACATTCCTGCAGTGGGCTTTCGTCCGCAGGTCAGGGTCCCGGTCTGTAGCCCATTACCTGGATGAATTTTGTTCGGGGTGAACGGGGCTGGGACACGTACACACGTCTCCTCAACACATTTCAGACGCTAATGGAGGAACTCGGTGTCCCTTTAGCGCCCGAAAAGACCGAGGGCCCATCTACTAAGCTAGTATTCCTGGGGGTGGAGATTGACACGGTAGCGTAGGCTTCTAGGTTACCAGGGGATAAGGTGTCAAGGATAGTGGCCCTCATCTCGGATTTGCTTGCTAAACGCAAGGCATCCCTGAGGGAACTGCAGGTGCTACATGGTCACCTCAATTTCGCTTGCAGGGTGGTCGCACCGGGCGGGGCATTTGCTCGGTGCTTGTGCGACGCCATGACTGGCTTATCTAGGCCCCACCATAGGGTTAGACTCACCCGGGGTATCAGGGCAGATATGCTTATCTGGCTCCAGTTCCTGAGGGAGTTCAATGGAGTATCGTTTTGGAGGTTTGACCTCCTGGCTTCCCCTCGCTTTCAGATACAGTCTGGTGCCTCGGGGTCCCTGGGTTATGGGATGTACTTCAACGGGAAGTGGGCCTATGGTGGGTGGCCACCAGCCTGGGCAGGCACGGGTCGCCTGCGTGATCTCACGTATTCGGAATTTTTCCCTATCCCGGGGGCTTTGATGCTATGGGGCGAGGAGTGGGCCGACTCTGTCGTCCATTTCTGGTGTGACAATGCTGCCGTTGTCCACATTGTCAACTCCCAGACTTCCAAATCGCCCAGGGTCATGGACCTAATGCGCCAGTTTGTGTTGCGCAGCCTGCGCCTCAACGTCCTCTTCGGGGCCAGGCATGTCCTGGGGGTCAATAATGATATCGCTGACGCTTTGTCCCGCCTGCAGATCTCCCGGTTCCGTGCCTTGGCCCCGGATGCGAAGGAATTTCCCTCGCCACTCCCGGACGAGATATGAACCATTGGCAAGGAGAGGTGAACCGGGCGATTGGCTTGTCACTGGCGCCACGCACGCGTAAGGCGTATCACCATGCATTCAATTCTTTCAGAGCCTTCTGTACCCAATCCCGGCTGCCAGAATCCTGGCCGATCCCAGTGACCCATGTACTTCGGTTCATGGTTTACCTGCATGCCCAGGGCCTTGCACCTCGCACCATAGCATCTGGGCTGTCAGCGTTGGCTCTTATGGCCAAGGTGGGAGGTCATGTGGATAGTACCGCTGACTCCCGTGTGAGACATGTTTTGGAGGGGTGGGTGCGGTAGCGTGGGCATTGCCCGGACGACCGCCACCCGATTTCCCCTGGGGTTCTTACCCAATTGGCCCGGGGCTGGCCTGGCCTCTGTTTTGATAGATATAAGGCAGCCCATTTCATGAAGCCACAACGGTGGCCTTTTTTGGAGCGCTCCGCATCAGCGAGCTTGTGATGCTGTCTAAGGCGGATGCAAGTCGTAGGGCACTGGAACTCGAGGATGTCTATGTTGCCAAAGACTGGGCTCAGTTGAGGATACGCTCCTCTACGACAAATCAGCATGGCGTAGGCAGTGATGTAAGACTGCTACGGTGTTCTTTGGCAGACATCTGTCCGGTTGGTGCCCTACAGGATTTCCTTGCACTGCGTGGCACGCACCATGGCCCGTTTTTCTGTCATCAAGGTGGGTCTTCCCTTACTAAATTTCAATTTTGGAGGGTGCCGCGAAGGCACTAGACAGTGTTGGCTTCTCTGGGGCTTGTTGCGGCACCCATTCGTTCAGAAGGGGGGCGGCTTCTACTGCAGCTGTTTTGGGTACTCCGGGGCTGAAATACGCCGCATGGGAGGGTGGGGATCACAATGTTTTCAATTTGTGTTCGCCCTCTTCAACCTGAGGACCAGTTTAGTCACTGCACTGTTTCTCCCCCCCCCTTTTTTCCTTGACAGACCCTGGGTGTCGTATTACACCGGTGACAGTATGGCTGGTGGGCCATAGCCGCGTGCACAGGGCAGCGCGTTACGCTGCACAGGGCAGCGCGTTACGCTGCGGCGACAGAGTGGGACCCCGACTGGGACTGGGTGCTCCCGCACGTCTCAGGTGGTATGGTAAGCGCGGCATATTATGGCGGGAACTGTTGCCATTCCTTTTCTACATCAGGGATGCTGACTCGCCTGATGTCCTGGTTACGTACCTTGGGGGCGATGGCTTGGGGCGGGTCACTGGCCTATCGCGGAAGCTTGCGATTTGCAGTGACCTGCCCTACTCACATTATGTGTGGCCTGCCACAACCCTCAAGTGGTCGGACATGATGTTGCGGTACGCTTACTGGGGAGCGTTCGGCCTCGAGGCTCTTGACTGAGCCGACGCTCCGTGAACAGGGCTATTGCCCGGTTCCTTTTTGAATAGGGTGGGGGACGCGTCATTCGCCTCCCCACCATCAGTCTGCAAAATTAAGAGCTTTACTCAGGGGATGGGGCCCATCTGTCGCAGGGAGGTATGGACCTCTGGTTAGTGGACTGGCAAGCAGGCCTGTTGACCGAACTGACGGTCTTGGGGAGGGGGCGGTGAGCCTTTTTGGGAAGCCTCCCCGTGTGGCGGGTAGCACTGGTAAGGTAAACATTTATGACCCACAGGTATCCGGCAGGTTCGCAATTGACTGGACAACACTAGACAGGAATAAGTTGGTTAAACGTTGTCCGGTCAACGACGAACCAGGCGACGGGGTGATGGCTACAGCTAGACAGCATGCATCACCCCGTGATTTCACGGATACGCGTCAGAGGGTGGGGTCATTAGTTAGATATTGACTACGGTCAACAATTTGTTTGTTGTCAACAAACAAATGGATACAAATAGATACATTGTAACAATTGCCGTCGGCAATTTTGGGTGGTACCTTACCAGTGTTACTTCAGCCTGCTTGCCTTAAGAATTATAATTGGTCAATTACCAATAGAAATTTATAATTCGGACTAGGGCATGAATCAATAAATGTGGCCCAATGCCGTTATCCACTTTTACCAGTGTCTGAGTCCTTTATTGGGGGGTGCGCCTGCAAAGAGTCACGCTCAAAACCTAAACACTCTTTGCCTTGTGCAAAACCCACAAGAGCAATGCACGCATGTGTCCTGTCTTTTATACTGCCCAGGCACAATGCAACCTGGAAAAACCCAATGCCGTGAGAAAGGATGTTTAGCCAGGCCCCACTAGCCCCGTCCGAGCCTCCGTGCACTCGCCCAAATGGGGTTCACAGGTAACTGTTGGGTTGAAATTTGTGCCTGTGGGGCAGGAGCCCCCCGGATGCAAACAAAAAAAGGGAACTGCAATTCCCAACATTCCTTGCACCGCACCGCACCAGAGCCAATCAGGCTGAGCGGCGCGGGCAAAAGGAACATTCAGAAATGCGCCGCGGCCAATCAAAAATAAGCTGCAGGAAAAAACCGTTGCACTACCTAAAATCGCACATGCCAAACTACAAGCCCCAGCGTCCTGCGTGCCATTAGCGCACAGAACGCTGAGGCAGCTGGTGCTGAAAAATAAAAGTAAAAAAAACCCGCCGCCACTGCCTTTCCTTCCCACAGGCCAGCTATCGAGCCTGGCCCGTGGGGAAAAAGACACCCCCCCTTGCCCCTGCCTTTCCTTTCCATGGGCCAGGCATTGAGCCTGGCCCACTGAAAAGAACGAATCCCCCCCCTAAAAAAGTAAACACAAAAACACAAACCAAAAACAGACAAAAAGGAAACACAAAAAAGCCAAAAACAAACAAGAAAGAACACACAGACCCCCCCAAACCCAAAACAACCCCCCCCAAAAAATAAAACCAGAGAGCTTACCATGAGACGCCTTCACTCCATGACGACCGGAACTCAAATGAGAAAAACAAGAGAATACTTACCAGAAGAAGAAGCCACACCCAGAGGACAGTAGAGAAAAATTGTAGAGAAGAAGAAAAGCTCACTAGCCCCACCCAGAGGCCACAAGAGTAAAAACATCCCAAAATATTCAACATAATAAGATAAATTCCAAAAACACTGAAAAAGGTTATCAAATCATTCAAAAATATTCACACTAATCACAAAAAAATCCAAAAAAAGAAAGAGAAATAAGTTTTCACTCAAAAAACCAAACAAAACATCTAAACACAGTATGGAAACACTGATTAAAAAAACATATTCTTACACATTTTAAAAATTATTATCCAAGGCACAACTATTTTAAAAAATACACATAGTAACACATTATTTGGTTAAATACAATAATTATAAAAAATTATATCATCCTTTCCTCTTTTGAAAAACCAAAAAAACCAACCAAAAAATAAAAAAAACACAGTTTCGAACAGCCCATGCGTAAAAATAAAAAATTAAAAAAACCACAATTAAAAACTAACCTCATTTGCATAAAAATAAAACAAAAACCCTTCCAAAACCATTTTAAAGAGCCCGGCACTGAGGAAGCCGGCATGCAAAATAAGTAAATAAACAACACACTGGGAGCGCAAGTCTGCCGCAGGCGGACGCAGCGCCTCGAAGCCACAAATTCACAAAAACTTTCAACACCATTTAAAACAGCCCGGCACCATTTCTTCAAGAAAAAAATCCCAAACCCTTCACTATCCAACACAATTATATATTGTGGCTGCACTGTTGGAACACTTTACTGGAAACTATCGGTCAGTTTTAAATATTCCATTTCTGAACTAAGCACTGGAGTATGTGGAGGTTACTCAGCTCCCAGGATTTCTGGATGGGGTTGGCTTTGAAGATGGTTCGGAAACTTCAGCTGTTTCAAAATGCAGTTATCAGTCTACTAACTGGAGCCAGTTACAGGGAGCATTTTTTGCCCTTACTATAACAACTGCAATAGTTACCAATCCATTTCCAGGCCCAATTCAAAGTGCTGGTTTTAACCTATGAAGACCTGTACAATTTTGTTCTAGGCCAGTGATGGCAAACCTCGTCACTCCAGCTGTTCTTGAACTTCAGTTCCCAAAAGCCCTGATCAGCAGGAGTGCTGACCTGGGTTTCTGGGAATTGAAGTCTAAGAACACATGGAGTGCCAAGGTTCGCCATCATTATTCTAGACTGTCAAAGGACCATATCTCCCCACATGAACCTTCCAGGCCCTTCACATCTACAGAAAATGTCCTTCTCTCAGACCAATTGCCATCAAAGGCATGGTTGATGGAGACAGGAAGAGAGGGCCTTCTCTGTGTCTGCTCCCAGTTTCTGGAATGCTCTCCCTTGAGGAAAAGTTAATACCCTATTTTTTATCCTTCCACCAACAGTTGAAGACTAATTTGTTCAGGCAGACTTTTACCAATTTTTAATAACTATAACAGTCTTGGATCTTGATCTTTTGCTTTTTAAATTTTTATTGTATAGCCTTAAATATTTTTAATTATTTAATGTATTTTAATTATATCATGGCCTAATTGTTTTTAACTCATAATTTATAGTGTCTTTAATTTTACCACTTTAAATGTTGTGAGCCATATTTTGTGGATTTTCTCATTGAGAGAAAGGCAGCCTACAAATGATATAATAAATGAATAAGTAATTAAGTAAATAAATAAATAAATATAAGAGTACCAGTAAACTTATACTATAAGAGCCAGCATCTATCTACAATCTGTTAGTTAAAAGATTAACTTTTAATTAACTTTTAATTAATTTTAATTAACTTTTAATTTAGTTAAATGAACTAATTTAGTTTAAAAAATGGATTGGTTAAATAAGGTACTCTTAATGGTGCAATGAATTTTTAAAAAACCAATCAAGTCTGTTTTTCCAGTACAACTATTGTGTATCAACTATTTATAGTGTTTCTACTAGTTATTATTGCTTACTTTAAGGAGCCCAAGGCAGCCCTCCTTCTCTACCTTCTCATAGTAATCCTCTGAGACACAGGTAGGCTGAGGCAGTATGATTAGCCTAAGGTTAGCCAGTGCTTTCCACATCCAAGTGGAGATTTGATTCCAGATCTTATGTGTCCGCATCCAGTACTTCAAGTCCTGTGCAACACAAAATTTGACCTATATATAGAAATAAAAAAGTTATAACGGAAACTATGTCCTTCTCCTGAAAAAATCTGGCTGTAAATTAATCCTTCTCAAAACATGTACCTTCCTTGATGCATCTTCTTTTGATTCATTCCACATACACATTTCAGCATAATCCCACTAACTACTCTTCTTCCTGTATGGGACATCAGTACAGGTGTAAAAGATCTAAAAGGAATGACAGGCTTCAGCAGGGTCAACATCTGCAAAAGTGAGATTTGCAGCACACTGGAATCCAGATTTACAAAGTCTTTACCAATGTGGATTTTCTTCTCTTTGAGAATGTTTCTACTTTTCAAAATGTGCAAACATTCAATGCATCAATACTGGGAAACAAAAATGTATCTTTCATGAATACAGTATCTGAAAGTGCTATAATTTTTAAAAAAAAACACACATTGTACAAATAACAAAGCAAAAAAGCCAAAGACCAACATTAAGTCTCAGATGCACTGGACAAAGTAGACCAACTTATTGAAGCTGTTGATGTGTAAGGAAACTACAGTGGAACCTCATACAACAATCGCCACGTATAGCAATGAAATTGCATAACAATTAGGTTTTGGGGGGAAATGGAGTTCTGCATAACAATTTTCCTTATGAAAAAAATTCATACAACAATTTTTCAATGGGAAAAGCCACTTACCAAAAAAATAAATCATTGTGCAATGTATCCCATGGAGAAAATTGCTATATGAAGCATGCAATTGTTGCATACAACAATGAGCCCTGTGGAACGGATTAAAATCATTGTATGAGGTACCACTGTATATCCATTCACAAAGGATACTTTGGTTTTGTTATATTGTATATTTAATTATTTCGGAAGCCGCCATGAGTCAGCCTACAAGCTGAGAAGGGCGGGCTACAAATTAAAAATCTAATATAATCTAATCAGAACTGTTACTAAAACTGACCAGATTCCTATCAGGTCTGTGCAGTATAAACCCAAAATTACATAACTGGTATTATGATCTTTTCAGTTGTCACTGTGGTTGGACATACTTAGGTCACACACTCAGTTGCACATAGGGTTGCCATATGTCCCGGAAAACCGGGATTGTCCTGGATTTAACGATGGAAAAATAGCTATCATTATATTATATTTGTTTTTTAAAAAGGCTATTTTGTACTTCTGCCCCAGATTTGTGAGAGAGAATTATGGCAACTCTAGTTGCACAGTTGGTTGTGCACCTAGGCAAGGAACAAGATGGCCTGAATATTGCAAAAACTTACACAGGTGCAAAAGGATTCGGGATCCTATCCTGAAAAGAGAAAGAGATACTACTGTTGATAAGCTGTTCAAAATTTTCCCCTTGGCATATACATCTCAGGATCAGATGCATTTCATCAAGGGCTAGTCCTGGGAGGATAAAAAATGCACAATTTTCACCTTGCAATTGCCACTGTTTATTGTATGATTAGCACAAGTAGAGACCTCAAGCTTTCAACAGGTGGCAAAATAAAGAGATAGAATGGTAGCAATAAAATGGCTGCAAGAAAAAGATTTCAAAAAAGAGAAAAAAACTTACCATCTCTACAATTCATTTGTGTGTGTGAGTGTGGGGGGGGGAGTAACATGGAAACCTGTCATTAGGGGGGCGTGGCATGGAGACGACCTGAGCAGCAGCGTTTCTTCATCTCTGCTTGGAAAAGGGGAGCCACAAATGTGGATATATGCGTGCAAAACTCAAGAAATTTTTGAATGAATAATTGGAAGAAGTGTCTAAAGATGTTAGTGGTCTGAAAATACTAGTTTCCTGGTTGCTGCAGAGCCCAGGGACGGAGTTGGTGTGTTTAAACGCCCAAGCGCTCAAACTGCAAGTTGGGAGCCTTGGAGGCTCGTAGACTCAGAGGCTTGGAGTTCCAATCGCAGTGGCAGTTTATCAGTATCGTGAGTTTTTTCCCAAGGGATATTGACAGTGTACTCCAATAAGTGGGTGAAAACAAAGAAAAAAACTTTTTTAAAAAAAGATTGGAGGCTGTAAGGCTGTGTTGGATCCTGCTGTTGGGGAGGTGAGGCGAGGTGGATGAACTTGAACTTGAAAGGAGAGACACGGCGAGTGAGGATTAAAGGCAGAACGAGAACCGGAACAAAGGTGAAATTGGCACTGAGAAGGAGGTGGAAAACAGTTGACAAAGAGTGATTTTTTTAAAAAAAAATGGTCCCGGGTTGCTGGAACAGGAACTGTTGGTGTTGTGGGCTGAGCGTGATTTGCTCCCCCTCCTCCCCTGTTGTTATTATTGTTATTCCTGAGCAGTCATTTTAGGTAGCCCGAGGAACAAAGCACACTGTCACCTGAACTTTTATTCTGTGAGTTGAAGAGCGGTGAGGGAGTGCAATGTGGTTTTGGAATTTAAAGAGTACTATTAAATTTGACTCGCATACCATCCTGTTTGTCTGTAAAGAAGGAAGATCCTGTGGTTCCATTGGTGCTTTTGGTGCTTATTTGATTTGAATGGACAAATGGACAAAGTATATAGGCATTTTGCTTCATTGCTTAAGTGGTTAATGTAATCATAATATTGAGAGAAATTGGGGAAATACTGAGAGTCTTGAACATTTTTCTTTGGAATAAAGGGGTGCTGAGAACGAGGAATAAAGTTTTGAACTAGAGACGGTTATAGTGTTTCATCATTAAGAAGAAAGAAGAAAGAAGAAACTGAAGTACTGTTCTTCAGAAAACAGCAGTTAATCACTGAAGCACGTTACAGCTGGTGTCTTCAGGGTTTTACTAGACTCAAGGACAGCTCTCTATTTTATCTTATCTTGAAACGCAGCTGTGTTACAAAGTTATTTTGAGAGTGCCAACTTAAATAGAAAGCTGAGCAGTCCTAGAATCATTTTGGAAACAGAAAATAGAAAGTCATATAATATTACAATACTAAGCAGAGTAAATGGTTGACCGCGTCATCTGATTAGATAGGTGTATGGAGAATAAAATTGTTAAGTGTGCATAAGGGTTAGATTAGTGAAATTAGAATATTGTATACTGTTTGGTGATAAAGTAGTGTAGTATTATAGAATTATCTGCTATTAAATTTGGATGAATCGTAGAGAGAAGGGTAAATTGTTAAGGCAAGAGATAGAATTAGACCCAGTTTGGTTAAGGACAGGTAGGCTAGTAAGAGCTGAAAGTGAAGGCAGGAGGAAATCTTTATGGGACGAGATCAAAGAGGCTGAAGAACTGAGAATTTTTAGAGCAGATATGGAAGCAAGGAAGAAGTGTCAAGAAAAGCAACAATCTAAACAACAATCAGAAGTAGAACAGATTGAGCAGGTGAATACTGATGAAGAAGACAGAGCTCAGGGGGCTATAAAAAAGAAAGTAATGGTAGAGAAGGTGCTTGAAATTAGGGAAAGGGATAAGACTCAGGAAACAGATATGAATGACTCTAGGAGTTCCATTGAAGTAAAGCTTGCAGGGTTGGAGAAGTTTCTCCAAACAAAATTTGAAACATTAGAAGAGCAGCGAGTTCGAGACAATCAAGAATATATTAAGCTACAACAAGAAAGTTTTAACGCATTCCAACAAAAAATGTTGATAATGATGTCAGGGTTGATGGAATCTACCAAAGCTGAAGTAACAAGTATTATGAAAGAAGTATCTGAATTAAAGGAAGGGATGTGCATGAGCACAAAAGAGGTTGAAGTATTGACCAAAGAAGTACAGGTGGTGCAAGAAAAAGTGAAGGAAGAGGAAGTGAAGGTAGATGACCATCAGGCAAGAATAGAATTTTTGGAAAATCAACATAGAAAATGTAATGTGATAATTCGAAATATTCCTGAGGGCAGACCGGATCAGTTAAAGATCAGATTATTCGGATGGTTAAATGATTTAAAGATGGGGAGGATCTTTGTGGCTGAGGATATAATAACTGTACATAGGTTAGGTGCAAAGAAGCATAACAATGGAAACAGAAATGTGTTGATGAGATTTGTGAGTGAAGGTTTGAAGTTGACCTTAATGCAGCATATCAGGAATTCCGGTTCGGAGGCATTGAAGTTAGAGGGAAATAACATAGAGGTTTACAATGATATTTCTGTTGAAGAACAGACTTGGCGAATGCAGTTAAAACCAATTACAAAAAAACTAAGAGAAAAAGGGATTTCATATTTTTGGCTCTCATCAAAAAAATTAAAAGTTGTAAATTCTGGAAAGTCATATATGATAAAAGAAGGATTATGTGTTTTAGATGTTTTAGTGGACGCAAAAATAATTGAAAGTAACACCAAGGAATGGGAAGACCTTAAAGATGAGTTGATATTATCAGGAATGTATATGACTCACGATAAGAATTGTTAATAGGAATAAATTGTCTAGGCACATTATATTTGAGACATGTAAAACACACATTAAGAAGGGAGGATAAAGTATATGGCTGTGGCATGTAAAGTTGATTTAAGAGTTATGTTGATGTTATGCAGGATGATTAGGAGCTAGGCTCACATAACTGCACACTCCCCCCTCCCCTCCTTGATTTTCAAGGGTGTTTTTTCTAGGAAAGGTGGGGAGGGTGAAGAAGTTTTGTTATATGTTTTGTGTTCAGTTATTGTATTATTTGTGGGATGGGTTATATAGTATGTCGAGCACTTGCCAATGGGAGACAGGGATTGGGTTAATAGGATGTAACATAAATAAGTATGAAGAAAATTAAAATTGTATCATGGAATGTTAAAGGCATTGGCAGCATAATTAAGAGGAAACGTATGGAAGCGGCTATTAGGAGAAATAATCCTGATGTGATTTGTTTACAAGAGACCCATCAGAAAAATGATAATGTAAACAACTTGTATCTAAGGGGAATAGAGCATTATGAGAAAGCATTTGGTAATTCAAAGTCGAGAGGGGTCGCAATATTAATTTCTAAAAAATTGGGTTTTACAAAATTAAAGTCTGTTATTGACCCTGAAGGGAGATATGTCATAATTAGAGGAATGGTTAATGAGGAGGAAATATTAATTGCTAATATCTATGTACCAAATGAGAAGCAAGAGGAATTCTTAGATGGTGTATCTCAAAAGATAAGAAATGAAAATGTAACTAAATTAATCATTGCCGGAGACTTTAATCTAATTAGATCGGGTCTAGACACCACAAATGTGTTGAGACACGGGCATAACTCTGTTATAGATAGGTGGTTAAAAATAATGGGATTACGGGATGTATGGAGAGATATCAGGGGTTCAGAAAGGGGTTTTACTTTTTTCCCAAGCTCACAACTCCTATTCAAGGATTGATTACTTTTTGACTTCAGAAAACTTGATAAGTAAAGTTGAAGATATTAAAATTGGATTATTTAAAGAATCGGACCATGCTGAAATGTGTTTAGAAATTAGAATTGATGGTAAGAAAAAATGTATTGGGGCATGGAGATATGATACAAAATTGTTTAGGGATCAAAAGAGTAAGGAAATAATAATTAAAAAGTGGAATGAATGCTGGGAGATAAATGATACTAAGGATGTTAATGATGGAGTTTTATGGGACACCATGAAGGCAATTTTCAGGGGGGAAAGTATAAAACTTTCATGTAGGAATAATAGACAGGAAAATAAAATTTAAAATTAATAGAGGACGAAGTAAGGAAGTTGCAAGAAGAACATGTAAGATCAGGTGATAGAAACGTGTTTAATAAATTACAGGGTTTGAAAATGAAAATTATTGAAAAGGATATTGAAGAAGTTAAAAAGAATTTGATTTATCTTAAAATAAACTATTTTGAGTATGGTAATAAAAATTCTAAACTACTGGCTAAAGTTGCAGAGGAAAAGAAAAATAGTAGAAATATTCAGATTTTGATAAACAGTAATGGGGAAAGATGTAACAAAATGAAAGATAAGATACACATTGCTAGTAATTTTTATAGGGAGCTTTATTCTAAAAAGGAGATAAACGATGTTGAGTTAAAAAGTTATTTAAATAAATGGTCAAGGATAAAACTGGATCAAGAACATAGGAATTACATGGACGAAAGAATAACCTCTAAAGAAATTACTGATGTTATAGATAAGTTAAGGGTGGTTAAAACCCCTGGTGAAGACGATTTGTCTGTGGAATTTTATAAGGATTTCAAGGAAGTTTTGATACCAAGGATTGAAAGGGTATTTAATTATGTAATGGATGGAGGTAAAGTACCGGCATCATGGTATAACTCAGTTATTATTTTAATACCAAAAGTAGGAAAAAACGTGGAAAACATCGAATCATATAGACCAATCTCACTGATGAATCAGGATGTAAAGATTTTTACTGCGGTTCTGGCCAATAGGTTAAATAAATTTTTAGCTAACTATATTCAAAAAGATCAAGCAGGGTTTTTGCGAGGTCGGTTCATGTCGGACCTGACAGGGAGGATACTTGACATGTCAATCATTGCACAGCAGCAAAGAGATCACACAGGTTTTATTTCATTAGATATATTTAAAGCTTTCGATTCCATCCAGTGGATTACCATAAAACAAATTATAGTAAAATATGGATTCGGTTCGAAATTTTGTGGAGTAATTGGGCAGTTATATCAAAGGGGATCAGCAAGAGTAAAAATAAATGACGAATTAACAGAGGAAATTAAGTTGGAAGCTGGCACAAGACAAGGGGATCCACTATCATCTTCACTGTTTATAATGGTCATGGAATTAATTGCTAATGTGGTAAGAGAAGACACAGACATGATAGGTCTAAATGGGATAAAAATTAGCCAGTATGCAGATGACACGTTATTAACGTTAAAAATCCTAAAAAATCATTGGAAAAGTATATGCACACTTAGAAAATTTTTATAGGGTGACGGGGCTTAAAGTTAACTGGGACAAATCAGAGGCAATTTTTTTTAATGGGAATGTTGAAGCACAAGAAGTTATAAAATCCAGATTTAAACTACAGATTAGGTCTAGTATTAAGTATTTAGGAATAAACATTTCAAACAAGTACGATGATTTAAAGAGATTGAATTATGACAAATTGGAAAAGCAGTTAAAGGAAAAGATTATAAGATACAAAAAACTAAATTTATCCTGGTTTGGTCGAGTATCATTGTGTAAAATGAAATTGTTACCTAAAATAAATTTTTTATTTGATACTCTCCAAATTAATATTAAAAGGAAGGAACTAAATGTATTTCAAAATTTAATAAATAATTATTGCAATAACGGGAAAAAAGCTAGAATATCGAAAACGTTGTGGTATCTTTCACAAAAAAGGGTGGTTTAGGAATCCCGAACATCACAAATTATTATTGGGCATTTCAACTGAAAAATATTTGTAAAATTTTAATAAGGAAAAAATTGATATGGGGGGAGATTGAATTACGAGAAAAATTGGGAGACAAATCACTAACATTTCTAGGCAAAGAAAAAGTTAAAGTTAATATCGCGAATAAAATGCTAAAGACACTCTTTAGAACATGGACACTATTGAAAAACAAATTATCCCCTGGGTTATCACCAATTTTGGAGTTAAGGGATTTAAAATCATTCCCACTACTCTTAGACCATAGGACTGAAGAAATAATGAAAATATATAAAGTAACTTTATTAAAGGAATGGCTAGATGTTTGTGAGGATGAGGAGAAAATGTCAGAAATGTGTAAACAGTTGAAACTAAATTGGCTTCAAGTTGCCCCACTGAATAGTTGGAATAAAAAATACAGGGAAGAAATAGGCTTAGACAGGAAACCTGTCATTAACTGTACAGTGTGGATTGCCTGAGTAAGTGGGAATTATTTAATATTAATCATTCCCCTCCCGAGAGGTTCATTCACTGGCCACAGCCGAAGCATGAGTCAGGTCAAGACTTCCGAACGTGGAAGCATGGGTCTTTCTGGAGAGGTAGATAAAATTAGAATATACATTCCTGAAGCTGCTCCCTGACTGACTTGGCAAAATCCTGGCTTTGGCATAACAATGGCCACAAGATGCTTCCCTGAGTTAAGGTCAGTTAGAGCCAGGGAAACAGATGCTATTTTAGATTAGATTAGAGACCCCTTTCCTGTAGTGTAAATATGACGTAGAATATGCTTAGCAAAGAGGGCCAATCTGTAAATTAGGGGCGTCGACCATCTTAGAGTCACTTCGCCCAGAAGCAGGGTAATAAAGTGTCTTTGCCCTCCTCAATTCGAGGCTGGACCACGATATCTCAGGCTCCACATGTCTTTATTCCAGAACAGCAGGGTTCCGCATTACAACATAGTGGTGACCCCGACGTGATTCTTATCTGAAGCCATGCCAACGCAGCTAGCGCAGACACTGAGCTGCAGACAATCGCACACTCAGGCAAGCTAGTGGCAAAACAGGGCGGACACGTTCCATAGCCAGGGCAAGTCAGAGCTCGATCCTCCACAGCAGCAGAGATGACAGCAAACAGCAGACCGCCACAATGCTCCCAAAATTCTGACGACAGCAAACGGCAGACCACCACAACAATTGCTAGTCCATTGTCCAGTACACTCACCTGAGGCCATCCTGTCAGACAGCGTGCCAACTCGTCCCATGGAGAGTAACTTCGGGGATCTCAAGGGGCAGGATGGGGGCTAATTCGTCCGTTAGGCAGCAAGAGCCAGCGGATTTTAATTTGTCCGTTAGGGGAGCTAGCGGATTTTATTGTGTATCAGGAACAATGGACCCAGAGGTTTGGGACAGAGCAGGGAAATGCCTTAAAGTAGAACCCCGAGTGCCCACTAAAATCATAGGGGCATGGAGCAAATGTAGGCAGATAATTGCAGCAATGAGTCCAGCCCAGGTAGAGACCAAGAAAACACCAGCTTATGTAGAACCATCAGCCCCAACGTGTCTCTACCTGACCATCAAATTCCAGCATAAGGGTTTGGAGGACTTAGGAAGCGCAGGTGCTTCCCGGATAGTCAGGAGTCCTTCCCAACACACGAGAGAAGCAGATTTATGCCAGGGGGAATTGCTGGCAGCAGAACTGGCCAAAAGTCAGTTGTTGTGTCCAGTCTGTCTAGAGGCAGACGCACTTTCAGGCAGACAGACCATCGTCCACATGCGCGCCCTGCGCAGACTGCTTGCGGAGACCCGCAAAGTCCCTACAGACAAAGGGCTCCAGACCAGATTCACTAGGGAGCTAAAAGGGGATAGATCCAAAGGTGATTGCTATCAGTGCGGAAAGGTGGGACACTTCAAAAGGGACTGCAAATCGAGGCCAGCCGGCAAAGGGGGAGGCATCCCCCCCTGCGAGGGGGGAGGCAGCTCTTCAAAAGGGCCACCCGGATAAGCCCACTACCCAATGCCCACGATACCACCATGGCTTTTATTGGGCCAGGCAATGTCTGAATTTGGGAAACCAGCCCAAGGGCGTGCCTTTAGCCCAAGTCCATATAGAGGTAGTCCCCGCTCTGGCAGCGACAGAGGAAACATCCCAGCAATAATTACCCCAAGCATCTCCAAGGCAGAGGCACAAAGGCAGCGTAGGATTGAACCTTGAGTGCCAGGCAGACCTTAATTTTTAATGACTCCACATTTGCCCTTGGCAACATGATGGGTCAAAAGCAGTCTACACAGTGGACTGTTCATAATTTTTTCCTGTCCTTATCCAGGTCTAAGATTGTCCTGTTTTTCTTTGTAACCAAAAGAAAAGGAGGACGATGTGTGTGTTGTATGTGTAAGATAGTGGGACTTGTCTTGCCTCGAAAGTGCCATTCCCTAGGCTGGCTTTCCCTGCGGGAGAGACATTTTACAGCAGCATCGAGGGATCCTTACTTTCGAATAAAAGCTTACTTTCAAGTAAAAGCTTACTTTCAAGAAACAGCTTACTTTCGAGTAACAGCTTACTATCGAGTAAAAGCTTACTTTCAAGTAAAGCCTATTCTTGGGTAAAAGCATGGCCCTTCCGGTAGTAGCCGATTGTGGGGGGAAAATTAAAGGCACTAAAGCAGCTTGTTAAAGAACCGCTAATTTAAGGGCACATTGAATCATTTATAATCCCTTTGAACTCACCGGTATTTGTCATAAAAAACAAGTCCAAAAGGTTTGGATCAGATAGGAAGGTAACTGAAATGGAACTTCTAAGAAAAAGCCCAGAGTGGTTGTAAAAATCCACCTGAGAACAGCCTAAAAAATCTGACAGAAAGGAACCATTTCCTCATGAGTAGAGCGAGAGAGTAACTGCAGTGGCTCAAGTAGCTAAGACACTGACTGGGAGGTGGAAGGTCAGCAGTTCAATTCCCGAGTACTGCAAGATGGAATGAGCTCCCGTCTTTCTCCCAGCTCCTGCCAACCTAGCAGTTTGAAAGCAAGAAATTGCAAGTAGATAAATAGGGACCACTTCAGTGGGAAGGTAACAGCATTCTGTGTGCTCCGGTGTCTAGTCATGCCTGCCATGTGACCACAGAAATGTCTGCAGATGCAGACAATGCTTAGAAACAGAGATGAGCACTACACCCTGGAGTCGGATACAACTGGCTTTCAAGCAGGGGAAACCTTTACCTTTACCTAGAGCAAAGCATTGCAGACCTGGGGAGGGGGAGTGTCCCCAGGAAGGAATGTGGATATGCATGATGTGTGAATGAATGGTGCACCAAGTGAGACTGTAAAATGTGTTTGTATGATGGTGTTATAAAATGTTGCAACATTAAAAGTAAGATGCCAGGTATTGTGTTCCTTAAGTCATAAGGAGTTAACTCTGTTCATGGGTTAGAAATTGCTTTCAATGGGAGGAAGAAAATCTCCCCAGCCTTGACTCATTCAGGCAAGCAGGCTAGAGAAAATCTCAGAAGGGGTGGTGGAAAAGAAGAAAAAAAACTTCTTTGTCTCCTGGCCGCCTGCTAACAGCATAAGCTCCAAGCACGGGAGAGGAGGAGGGAGGGGGGAAATTCTGGTCCCAAAAAGGGGGCGGGGTGACCCCCCTCCCTCTCAGCCAAGCCTGCCATTAAATATGCAAGGAAGGTTTTTTTTCTTCTGGTTAAACTGCTCCTTCCACATTCTTAAACTTGCTTTTGCAATCAGAACTGTTACAAGCACACACAGCTAATTGGAGAGTGAATAATGGAAAAGCAATTGATTCATTTGCATTGAAGAGACAGTTTTTCTGGCCTTGCGAACCTCTAGTCTCTGAATTTGTTCATCTTGTTTAGTCTTGTCTAATGTCTTAAGAATATAGTAAAGTCAGAACACCTGAAATTGAAGTTCTCAGCAGGTAACATTGCAGGTCTGAATTTTGCATTAAGTATGACACTGGCACTTGAGTTAAACAAAATCTTGATCAAGATAAAATGTCACTAACCCATTACATTGTGAACAAACCTAATGACTTGGAGTTATTTATTCCCACAGCTCTGCTATAACTATGTTTAATCCCTTTAAATTACATAAATAACACTTTGATTTTTGCAAACTTCTCGCCTAAGTGCCACATTTCAAAGGCAATTTGTTTTCCTGCAGTCATGACATGCATGGAACTAAGTTCCAACCTCTTTGTGAATTGTGTAGTGTCTTTCCACAGCCTTCTTAGTTAATTAACTCTTCATTGACAAAGATTGCTATCTCTTTCCACAGAAATAGGAACCCAAAGGAGCGTTACATTCTCATTAACTCATAAGAAGTTAACCTCTGACTCTTTCATCTTTCCACCACAGCATTGTGCAATCAGACTGTCTTTTAGCTTATTTGTCCTTTTCTTCTAATTGCTGACTTTTCAACATTCACAGCTTTCCCTCGAGGCATGGAGGAAAATCCCTTCTTTCTCGATCTAAGCAGGAAATTCTGCATCTAAATGACATTTTTTTACAAAGCCAGGTCAAGCAATTCTGGAATGAGTTAATCTGCACTGTCCTTTCTTTCAGTTAAAAGAAGGGGGAGAAGCCCCTCGGATCCTATAAGCTCAGAGATATGTACTTATAATTACAAAAACTAATTTTCTCAGACTTTTTCTCCCAGGATTTTCAAGGCTTCTTCCGCAGCCAGCTTTCATCTCCTCTGCAGGTTCATTTCTGAAGCTCAGATGCCAGAACCAGGAGATGTTAGACACCAGCAAGCGCAGACCTCAGCCACAGATGACACCAGCCAGCCATTTTTGATGATTTTGGCATGCTTTTTTACCCCAAGGGGGGAGGATTTGGGGGACACACACACACATACAAGTCATTCAATATTACCCACCAATTGGGACTTCCAAGGACATATGCTCATTAAACACACAGTCTTGCTTTATGCCAACTTGGACATCCATAAATATAGACTCCAATGAACATTTTGAGTTATACAATAAAGCCCACACCAAAGGATTCATAGCTTCACCACCAAGAGAAGCAGCTGAATATTTGTGTAGCTTCACCACCAAGAGAAGCAGCTGAATATTTGTGTATATGTTTTGTGTATTTGCTATCACTTGTATTGTTTTTGCATATCTTTGAATTCTTTGCCTTTGTACAATGCTCAAGGTGGGTCTTTCAAGGGAATATGAACTAGACTGTGAATTTTGCACACATCCCGTTGCACATTATTCTCATGTCTGTCATCACGACACCACTCTTTGCTAGGAGGGCAAATCTTCGCAATGGGTGGGGGAAAGTAGCCCAACGAGGCCACATCTACTAAAAAGGTTTATCATCCTGAAGCCAAAGAAATTCCCCTATTGTAATCCTTTAATTACTTTGTGTTTTCTTATGTTCCTGCCAATCACACCTCATCAGTCACTGCCATGTTAAGCAGAGGGCAGGCTGAACTGAGCCAGGTGGTCTTAGACTGCTGCACAGCAATTGATTATTTTCTGCTTTGACACCATTTGGGTTGCAAATCTGTCCGGGACATGTACTGTCTCAACCTGAGGGACACCTCACGCAAAATCCAGGACCAGGTAACCAAACTTGACACCTCAGTCAAGAAGACATAATTGGGCTAGCACTGTAGTCATGGGTCCCCTGGAGGTGGGTGCAGACTGCGCCCCGTACCATAATCATCATCACAGCAATGGGGATTATGCTTTGCTGCTTTACGCAGTGCATTCCTTCACTTTTTCAATATATGCCTCGCACCAAAGGCCAGGAGGAAACCTCATATTTAGCGAGCCCTCAGTCAGGCAGCATTAAAGGAATAAAAAGAGAGAAATGTGGATTGCCTGTGTAAGTGGGAATTATTTAATATTAATCATTCCTCTCCCGAGAGGTTCATTCACCGGCCACAGCTGAGGCATGAGTCAGGGCGAGACTTCTGAACGTGGAAGCATGGGTCTTTCTGGAGAGGTAGATAAAATTGGAATATACATTCCTGAAGCTGCTCCCTGACTGACTTGGCAACATCCTGGCTTTTGCATAACAATGGCCACAAGATGCTTCCCTGAGTTAAGGTCAGTTAGAGCCAGAGAAACAGATGCTACTTTAGATTAGATTAGAGACCCCTTTCCTGTAGTGTAAATATGACATAGAATATGCTTAGCAAAGAGGGCCAATCTGTAACCTAGGGGCGTCAACCATTTTAGGCAGGGTAATAAAGTGTCTTTGCCCTCCTCAATTCGAGGCTGGACCATGATATCTCAGGCTCCGCATGTCTTTATTCCAGCACAGCAGGGTTCCACATTACAACAGTACAGTGCCTAGAGCAACTGTATAATTATCTCAGATTATCTTTAAAAAATCAAAGTATGTTCTGATTCAAAAAACACATTGTCTTGGAGTCTTTCTCTATAGCAGAGACACCTTTTTATACTATCAAAGGCTGTGATTAACTTTTCCTATAAATTGGGATAGGAAGGATTTTCCTCCCAATTGTTTGGAAGTGAAAGATTTATTATTCAGATCAGAGGGGCCAGCTATGGTTTGCATATATTTGTTCTTTGTTGTTGTTTTTTATTCCATTGTGAAATGTAAAAATAACACATATACTCTTAAGGACATGCTGATAGTTCTGCATAAAGCCTTAATTCTGACCTCCTCTTAAATTGAAATTGAATTGAATTGAAATTTATTCTTATATACCGCTTTCCTCGTCCAGCAGACATCCCAAAGCAGTTCACAATGCATAACGTACAGAAATACAATATAGCACCAATACAAAGCAAAATACAATTTCACAAGCAAAACAACAATGCAAAATTACACAACAGTACATGGTATTACACCAACTACAATACAAAAATGCAATAAATACAAATCAGCTAAAACCACCCACAAATTCTCATGCCTTCAGAGACCCTCGAAGGGGGAGGGCGGGGCCTGGAAGCCTCTTCACCCCCAGTGGGGCCAGGTGTGCGGCGATGGCATTCCGCTGGGTGTCCCCCTCGCCTTTTAAGTCCTAGGGTGAGGGAGGCGGGGCCCAGGGCTCCGGCCGGTGGCATGGCCGGGAAGCCTCTTCGCCCCCAGCGGGGCCAGGTGTGCGGCGGTGGTGTTCCGCTGGGCGTCCCCCTCGCCTTTTAAAAGATTTGAAGGAATCAAAGTTAAATTTGTTTTTAATCACTCCTCTTTCAAGTCCTTTCACTGCTATGCAAGTACCTCCAGGTACAGACTAAGAACGAGCCAAGAGTTCTGAATTAAGAAATCACTTGTGAAGGCAGGGGGTAACCCAGCATTTCATATAACTTTGAGGCCACCTAGCCTTGTGATGTATAAAAAGTAACAATAACAAGTCTTCTCAAAATACATCCTCACAGTTTTCTCTTTAACAAGCACAAAGCAAACAAGCCAGGCTATGGGGTTTTGTTTGAAATTCAATACTGAACATATTGAACCTCAGGCTTGTGTATCTTGCTTCTCCATCCTATACTGAAATGGAACAATATGCCATCTATTACTATAAAAAGAGTGACAAATAAATAAGGAAGGGCATTAATCAGATGGATGGGGAATGAAAGAAATCACATTTGGGATACAACATCATGACTGGATAAATATATGATGCATTATTATTCTTAAAAACATTTGTTGTAGGCCAGGAATTTCAGACACGTTCATTTGAGATTCTGACATTTCTTTTAAAATACGTTTAATTTTATGATATGGCATGCATTTTACCTGTGAGGAAAGGTGATACTGTACTTTTGTTCAGAAAGTTTGTCCCATCCCAGGACAGCGGTAGTGTTAAGTTAACCCCAACACAATCATAATGATAATAATAAAAATGCCTCAGTTCTCACTTAGGTAGGTCAACCTGTGTCTACCTGTATGATATGGCATGCATTTTACTTTTCACTTGGTTATTTGCCTGATGATGATGATGCAGTCAGTGCATGAACCAATTTGTTAAAAAAATACATTGAATTGAAGGGAGAGGAGATGGAAATATATACTTGCTGCACTTGATGTGTGATGGCCCATTTGTAGATGGATTTACCCTCCCCATACTGCAGTTGACAAGGTTTCAAACATGCATGAGCAACTGGGCCCATTGTGTAATCTGAAAACTACCACTGCAAATAAAAGACCATTCTCATTGTAAGCTAGAACAAAGTAGCCAGACTGCTCAGCTGCTGATGTAAGATATGGAAATAAATGTGCTGATAGAGCATGCAAAATCACATGTACTAAATTGTTGCACATTTCATATCTTGAATTACATAAACATCTGACTGGAAAGAAATGGCTACATAAAATCTTATTTGTAGTAGAGGAAAAAATGTAGGAACATTTACAATCTGTTAGAAATGGAAATATTGCTCACAGTAATGTAGATGGAAATTGGAGAAAGGTTATAGAAATGAACAGTGAGACATTTTCTCACTGAGTGGCCTGATTTCCAGCTGCATAGTCTGATGGTGTTTACTTTGTTTTGCAGTTGCTTCCCAGGACTTCATATGCAGGTCTTTCTGAGTTCAGATGAAATTGCCAAATACAGTGGAACCCCGTATAACGGACACTTTGTATAACAAAAAATTTGTATGACAAAGCGTTCTTGCGCTATTTGCGATACCCCGCATAATGATTTTTTTTTGTTATATGGGTTTTTTGTTAAGCAAGATCTACCTCGCTTAACAAAAACCTGTATAACTAACATTTTTTTCATTATGCGGGGTATCGCCAATGCACTTTGCATAATTAAAAAAAACATATAGCGAAGAGCTCCGTGGAACAGAGTTTTTTCATTATACAGGGTTCTACTGTATTGACCTTAGTAACCTACTGCATGCAAAGTATACTGTGATAAAGGATCAGAATAGGGTATCAGCAAATGAAATGTATGGCACGGTCAGACAGGTCTTTGTTCCACAGTTTGTTCTGCTTTGGGGAAGGATGACTTCGTCCAGTGACCACATGACGAACAGGCAATCATGAATCGGCCTGCCCCTCATCCATGCCGACTTGCATCCCTTTTGAGTTCCTATATAGGCAGAATTTTTTTGTTTCAGTTTGATTCCAGCATGTGTGATTGCCAAGATCAAACTGAATCAGATGATGCCCACACTGCTTTAGCCACCACAGGATCTGACCAGTTGAAAGCCTCCTCCCACTTCCTCACAGAGAGGAAGACAGAAAAGATTGGAAAAATTGTTTTTAAGCCTTTATTATTGGTAGATTGGCAGGGCAGTTCAGCACTATGCCAATTGAAAGTAATCAGAAAGCAGACAAGTAAAATTAAAGTTTTCTCCACAGAGAGAGAGAGAGAGAGAGAGAGAGAGAGAGCACAGAAGGGAATAAAAGGGAGCATTTAAAAATATTTTTCTTTCTTTTCCTTTTTCTTTAATGCAGTGGTTCCCAACGTTGGGTCCCTCATTTCCCAGAAACCTAAGTCAGCACATTGGGTGAACAGTGCTTTGAGGAATTAACTATACCTGTCAAGTTTTGGATGTGAAAATAAGGGAAAGTTTGGCCACATCCCTCTGTGGGTGTGGCCAAATCTGTGGGCATGGCCAAATATAGCCATGTGACTTGCTGGGCTCTAGTCATGCCTGCCACATGGCCATGAAAATGTCTGCAAACACAGACAGCACTGGCTCTTTGGCTGTAAATGGAGATGAGCACTGCACCCTAGAGTTGGATATGACTGCCAGATTTTACTTTCTTAGGATCAAAGATCTCTGCAGATGGGGATTGCAGCCGTGAAATAAAAAGGTGACTGATGCCTGGGAAACAAGCTATGAGAAACCTGGGGAACATAGTTAAAAGTAGAGGCATCACCTTGCAAACAAAAAATTGCATATTCAAAGCAATGGTATTCCCAGTGGCAATGTATAGGTGCGAGAGCTGGACCATTAGGAAAGCTGAGCACAGAAAAATAGATGCCTTTGAAATGTGGTGTTAGAAATAGGTCAATCCTACAAGAAATCAACCATGACTGCTCATTAAAGGTCAAATAGTAAAGATGACACTAAAGTACTTTGGACATCAAATGAGAAGAGAGGATTCACTTGAGAAGGCCGTGATGCTGGGAAAGGTGGAGGACAAAAGAAGGGGGTGGCCAAAAATAATATGTCTAGATGGTATTGTAGATGCAATGGGCACAAAGCTGTGTGGGCTAAAGAACCCTTTCCCCATCTTCTTGGGGGACTTTTGTTTTGTTTTCTTTCTTGTTTACTCAGTGGCTTAAGTGACTAAGATGCTGACTGGGAGGCAGAAGGTCAGCAGTTCGATTCCCGAGTACTGCAGGACAGAATGAGCTCCCGTCTTTGTCCCAGCTCCTGCCATCCTAGCAGTTCGAAAGCAAGAAATTGCAAGTAGATAAATAGGGACCACTTTGGTGGGAAGGTAACAGCGTTCTGTGCGCTCTGGTGTCTAGTCATGCCTGCCACATGACCACGGAAATGTCTGCAGACACAGACAATGCTGGCTCTTTGGATGTGAAACAGAGATGAGCACTGAACCCTAGAGTCGGATATGACTGGCTTTTGAGCAAGAGAAACCTTTACATTTACCTTACTCATTTTTAATTATTTTTTTCCCTGGGAAGCAAAGAAAGTGCAGAATAGTAAACCAGCCCCCTAGGTTTACCAACTGCTTGTAAGCAGCTTGGCTTTAATGAACTAGCCCTGCACATGGCTCGACACCCCCCCCCCCCAATTAGGGTGGAGGAGCAAGGGATTAATTTCCCCAAATTAACCAATCTATTTGTTCCTCACTGCAACCAGTTGAAGCACCAACACCTGAGAATGTTGGATCCAG
Organism: Bradypodion pumilum; assembly: GCA_035047305.1. Taxonomy (NCBI): domain Eukaryota; kingdom Metazoa; phylum Chordata; class Lepidosauria; order Squamata; family Chamaeleonidae; genus Bradypodion; species Bradypodion pumilum. The sequence continues at coordinate 244,396,322 of JAWDJD010000001.1, read as the reverse complement.
CTTAAGGAAAGGAATTAGTAAAGAAGAAAAAAGCAACCTCTGTAGTTTCCAAGCCTCCCAGCAGCTGAGGAGTTAATCTCCCTCCAGATGGTTTGTTAGAAGGTGGGGTGCGCTCTCTCTCTCTCTCTCTCTCTCATATATAGTGATCAAGCAACATCCCCCAAGCCCCCCTCCCAAGTTAACTCTAGAATAGAAACTGAAGCTCCAGCCAGGAGGAAGGGCAGAAACAGCTCAATAAACCATGAAAGTGAGAGAGAAGTCTCTCACTGATTTGCCCCTGCATATATGAAATATCGCTCACCTCTAGAGTAGGCTTCTGTCCCATGGTGGCTCTGAACAGCAGCAGCAGCAAAAACGAAGCCTCCATGACCATGTGGCAGGGAAAGGAAATGAAAGAGAAGCTACAGAAACTACAGAAACTACCCACCACCACCTTCTCTCTCTCCCCTTCCACAAGCGAAAAGCCACACAGTGACCTCTGGTGGCCAGAAAAACATACTGCAGCTTCGCCTGTGAGGGCTCCGGTCAGGATTTTTTTTTAAAAAGGGGATATTACAGGAAAATTAATAAAATGGGAGGGGGCGGGAAGAGGGATAAAAATAAGGGGTTTCCCCGGGAAAAACGGGATACTTGACAGGTATGGAATTAACTTAGGCTTCTGAGAATTGAAGTCCAAAAACCAAAGGATGGGAAGCACTGCTTTAATGGGGAGAACAGGATAAATAAAATTATCTAAGGTGCAGTGTGGCTTCCTGTCCCCAAACCTCCCAATCCTTACACGAGGATGCAAAGATTGCCCAAAATGACATATTGTACTTCAGAATAACCCCCTTTAGGATGATCCAGTCTAGCACAATTTGGCCATTTAGTCAGACAATTAGTGTCCCGTATGTTAAATTTGTGCTGACAAAAATGACTGGTTCACATAACACATCATGAATATATAGAATCTATAGGGATAGCTTTTTAAACAGAATAGATACATTTCAAAAGGGTAAGACTCTGAGTGCCTGCAAGCCTTGGTAGTTAAAATACAATCTCCAATTGTTCAGAGATATTCGACCAAATCCAGGGTAGAAACTATAAGGAAGAAGCTTCCCAACACATCTTAACAGTTACATGTCTGTCAAGCATCCCGTTTTGCCTGGGAAACCCCCATAATTTAGAGCCCCTCTTCCCCTAATCACATATTTTTTATAATCTGTACATTTTTTAAAACCCAGGGACATGTAAATCTCCCCTATATTGTTGTTCTATATCTTTATTCATGAGGTGTGTGCCTTATACCATAGCAGAGGAATGTTGGGCTCCCCCTGGTGGAGGAAGAACCACTCCTTAGCATGACTGCTTTCTCCTCATGGGGAAAAACGCAGTTAGCAAGGCAGGCTTACTTACCTATTCTCTCCCTATTCGACTGCATTTCATATTATGGCGATTTTTAATGGAACTGTTTTTTACACTTTAATCAGTTAAATGTCTACTGTCTTAGCCTTTTCTGCCTCAATTTCATTTTTTAAAAACTCTGTGTTTAAGAGAAAACCACGGAAGTATCCTGTTTATGCTGTATGCAAATATACTTGAAGCCGAGGCTGCTTGAAGGCTGCTTCAAAAATTTGCAGAATACAGTATTGTGGGTTGCTCGCATTAATTGGATATTAAACCTCTCCTGAGTGTCCACAGACCCGCATGCCTGTCCCCAAATTAGTTGGGGCCGTACTCGGCTGGAGGGGAAATTGGGAGATAAGCGGGCAGCTAGGAATAAACAATGGCTCAGACTGGGGGCAAATAGAGTTTGGCAAGCAGACAGGGGCAAACAAGGGACAAGACTAGGTGCCCGGAGTCAATCCACATAGAACCCGAGATTAGGGCAGGAACAATGGGTTTCGCCAGCCCAAGGCAATTAAGTGCGGGTTTTCCATTAACTTCAAGAGTAGCCTTCTGAACATGAGAGTACCATGCATGCAAGCCTTCTGTACAGGGGTGACGTGATTATCTTAGATACGCATCTTCGCCCCGAGGCAGGGAACAAATACTTGCTCCCGACTCCGGTCAGGGCTGGACTTCGCCACACGGCTGCCTCCCGCGTCTCATTGCAACACAGTAAGAAAGGGGGCCTAGCAGACATGTGGTGGGAAAGTGTTCCAAAGATATGGTGTCATAATTGAGAAAGCCCTTTAACTACTTAAAGATCTCCTGGCTTCTCACGGGATGGGTAACTGCAGTCCATCTGGCAATATGTATCGGAGAGAGGAGCTCTATTAGGTAGCAAGGTACCAATCCATTCAGGGTTTGAGAAGTTAAAAACAACACCTTGAATTGGTCCCAGAAGACTACAGATAACAAGTGCACCTGATCAGGTTAGAAAAGGTCTGAACCCACCAATGGGCCTCTGCCACCAGCATGTATTGGTCATCTTCAAGAGCACATAAATAGTAAAATAAAGGTAAAGGTTTCCCTTGCCCGAAAGCCAGTCGTATCCGACTCTAGGGTTCAGTGTTCATCTGTTACAAAGCCAAAGAGCCAGCGCTGTCTGCTTCTGCAGACGTTTCCGTGGTCATGTGGCTGTCATGACTAGACACCAGAGCGCACATACATAGAGTACAATAATTCTCAAGATTACTACTGTGTGAACCAGTGTTATAAGGGACATCTGTTTCAAGAGCTGCAAACTGTAGTATTCAGACAAAATCCACCATTTCATTCTGTCTGTTGAGGGATTCTGCTCCCTTCTCTCCCTCCACAACTTCTGTAGGCTCACATCCAAGTGCAGCCAATGGACTCAGATGGCAGGTGCTTGGATGCATTAGTAGCAATGTTACCTGAAAACCGCTATCCGCTTTTCTTTGTTGCAGGATGATCCGTTGTGGAGATGTGTTTTCGAATTTAAAACGTTCATTTACTGGTGCCAAGAACCACAGAGACTTTGAATTCTGGCAAAATTAAAAATTGTTTATTGAACATGCATTTAATCAGCAGTGGCCTGCTGATGGTCAAAGACAGGTTGCAACCTTTTGCCTGCTACAAAAATCTACAAAATGAGCTTCCCTAACTAATTTATTCAGAGAGAGCTGGAGACCTAACACCATGAGTCCCTCTTATACAATTCTACAAACTAATCCTATCATCTATCCTATCAAAAGTTACAATAAAGTTTTACAATAAAACAATACCCTAGCAGCAGTCTTTTCTTTCATAGACAAATAAGTCGATGTTGAAATACAATTGTAAGTTTTTTATGTAAATGTTGGTGTTTGGTAAAGATTGCAAAATTCAAGGAAAAGATAGAGGGAGGAGGTTGGGGGATTAAGTGGAGACAAATTAATACATTAACCAATGGCAGAGTGAAGTTGTTGTGCGGGCTCCAATGAGCACGTTTGGCTTGAATACGGGAACCAGTCAGCAACGTTGCATGTCTGAGGTGAGAGATTCGAATGACCCATCAGGCATTGTTGGAACTCACTGTGGAACTCTTCTCAATGAATTCTTGTATTCCCTACCCAAAATAATATTTTTCCTGTTCCCAGGCAGAAACTAACCCTCACTATGTACATATAGTGATTATAAAACCCAAAGACAATACATGCAAGAGATACAGGTAAAAGAATTAAGGCGAGATACATGAAAAAGTATCAAGGTTGTTTGTCTTTTCGGTTGACTCCCAGGAAATTTAGATGGGTGTGTGTGGCCCCTGGGCTTCATTCAGGTGATAATTGCATGTTTCCTGTGGATGCAGTAAGCTGCTTGGGTATGCCGGGCCATGATTAAGTTAAAGAAATCATTATGGATACAATACAAAATACAAAAATAGAATACAATACAATACAAAATAGAACATGTTAGAATCATTTTATAACATTTTTAACGATTTTTGGAATATTTAATTGCAACCGCTAATTAAATATCAATCAGGGATCAAAGAGTCAGGTTTGATATGCCTATGGTCAGGCAAGGCTTCAAAGATGCCAAAAATGAATTTTTATTCAAACTGCAATCATTTTTAAAACTTTTTTCCTTTGCTGCTTGCAGCCATGCCTGACTCAAGGCAGGGAGAAGGAAGAAAGGAGGAAACCCCATTTCCAAAAGCCCACACTTCTTAGCTGGAGCATATTGAGAATAAATGAACTTTTCCTGCCTTACTCCCAAGGAGACCTTTCGCAATCTGTTCCGCCACTGGCCCGTGACCAGTCAAATCGATCCTGGGGGACAACCACACTTCGGGAGCTAAGACATGATTTTTAATAATTATTTGAAACTTTAATTCAGCATTTAAAGTGTTAACTGTTGACTTGAGGTCTCCTTGCTGTCTTCCCCATCGTTCTGTATTTTTTCCTAATTTTTTTGTATGTGGTGCTTTTGAGGGAATGCTAGAAAGCACCATTTTCATTGAGGCTTTTGATGTCTGATTAAATCTAGTCAGGCTGGATACTTTGTTGCAGACTTCCAGCCTTTGATCACCTTTTGAAGTCTCATATTTGGAGTCCCATTCATAACTGTCCCATTCATAAACTGTTCGTAGGCAAGCGGAGTTGTCAGCGACCTGTCAGCCTCCCTCAAGCCAGCAAAGTCGCTTCTTCCCCAGCCTTGCTCAGGCTCACTTCTTAGACAGAGCCCTGGTCTACCTTCATTGAAATTTATGGGAGTTGTGGAGCTCAAAAGCTCGCTTATTGCGATCCTTTAAAAATTCGTTAAAAATCGATCTTTGCAGGTACTTTACCTGCAAAGTGTGTGAATGAGTGAGTGTTAGTGTGGTGCTTGGTGCGTATGGAAGCCTAACCTGAAAGTGTGTGTGTGTGTAGGGGGGGGGGGATAAAAATTAAAGGGAAAAATATCTTTATTTGAAGTAAAAGTATAAAAAAATAATAAAAAGGTATTTTCCAGAAGTGGGATTACAGCAACCCCCTAATAATTTCCCTGATGGAAGACAGCACAGAAGGTGCAAACAACCTATCTTGCACCTCCCTAAACTAGCTTGCTTTCCCTAGATGTGGTGAAGGACACTGTCCCTTTATCCTTGATGAAGAAAAATGCAACAGCCAGGCCATGTAACATACATGAAGGGTGCAACGTTGCCCTTTGTCTCCACTGTTTTGACTTTGTCAAGAGGAAAAACAAGGCAAAATCAACATTTCTCATAGTACTTGTGCTTACTTTTTGAGACTGTCCGATCTGTTTTGAGAGAACTATTGTCAAAGGACTAGAATGGAGATGATGGCTTGCTAAGTTGCTGCTTTTTGCATTGTTCCTCTTCCACGGGTTTAATGTGATGTGAAAATTAAAGAAGCTCCATTTGCAAATGGTGGTGTCAGGAAAATCATGCAGCAGTATTAATGGACTGTCCCTTTAAGTAGCTCTATTAAAGAGCATGTATTCCTGAGTGACACAGATACATTTTCATGGTAACGGAATCTCTAACAAAACCTCCATGATCAATTAACTGTCCTGTTCAATTAGAAAAGAAAGATATCACCCTCCCTGCTTCTGCTGAAGGTGTCCTTGGTTACAATTGAGGCTGCCTGCGGCAGTTCTTTGATGGGCACTAATTATAGCCTACAATTATGCCAGCAGACACCATCCTACTCATTTTGAGCATACTAGATAGTGTGGGGGAAGCCTTATGTCTGGATAGTTTTGTATCTCTTTCACTCACCCTAACATCTTGGTAAAATGACTAGTATTTGGCAGAAAGTCCAGAGAAACACCTTCAGTAACATGTCTTGAAACGATGGGGGTGCCTAAGCTTGTGCTTCCTTTCCAAACCATGTACAAAATTTATGTTTCAGTATAAGCCTAAGAAGTCCACACTACAAAAATTATTTTTAATGCAACTTGGTCTCTGGAGCATTGGGTAAAAAGAAAATTTCCAGCTCTCAAAGATTTTTCCCACCCAAAAATTATTTTCCCTCAAACTCTTGAAATTCGGGTTAAAGTTTTCCTATCCCATGTTGCAGCCAATCTAAGGCCTGCAACTCTCTTGAGGCAATAACCAGTGATTTAGCACCCATGCCAGGAACTGTCTATACAGAACTGTCAAGCTTTGTTAGTCTATTATTGCACCAATATTCCTCCTAATTTTATTATTATGAAAATTATTTGCATGCATGCACACACATCCACATCCACCCCACTCCCAACTAAACAGCCACGCTAATTTTCTACCTGATGAGCTACATCTCTTTTTTGAAACATTTGTTGCTTTTCATTATCAAGTGGATGCTTATTGGTTGTCCTGACAAGAAAAGGCAGCACGATGGATTAAATCATGGGAAAAGATAAAATGTGCCCACCTGAATGGAGAGAGTCAGTAATTAATCAGGTTAACCAACATGGGGATGGTTCTTGTTTTTTTAAAAAAAATATTTCCACTTTAAAAAATAAAAATGCTCAGCTGAATTATGCCAGCTTGTTTTCAGAAACCTTTAAGACTAAAAGGTATCCACATCCCATTAATGTGCAATTTAGAGATGTTAAAGTGTAGGAATCGGGGCCGCTGAGGGCCGGAGGTCCCGGAGGAGACTGATCAAGAAACGATACGAGGCAATAAGGAGCGTGATCAGATCAGTAGTTTATTGGGGAAAAGGCATCATCATATATAGGAGAAAAAGCGCAACGGTGGCAAAACCGTCATCTGACTGAAATCACATCACCTGTTTACTCGGGTTAATTGGGAATCTCTTCTGGGGAAGTTAATTAACTGGGGCAAACACAGACATGGGAAAACACCATTGTTTAGGGATAAGACTGGGGTAAACATGGCCTCTGTTTGCATCTGGGATAAGATGGAGACTCGGAGATGAGGGATTACTCTAATGGGTAACAGAGTTAGCTATTCGCTCTCTCAGCAGATCCGCTGGTCAGGTCAAGGAATTGGGTGAATCAAACCCTATCATTAATCCACCCCCCTTAATTTCCGTATTGGCAAAGGCCAGTGGCCAGGAGTCTGCTCAACTGGTTTAACCTCTGCCAAGGTCCCGTGCCAATTGGGCATGGGGAAACCGCATCTCCCCTTTCTGTTTTATTTAAGAGCCTGACCGGTGACTCTGCGCAAGAGAGGCATTAGCTGCTGAGCGGGAATGGCGCTTCGGGGTTTCTTCTTGGGGCGGCACTTCGAGATCAGTGAGGGGATACATTGCGCAAAGCAGCAGATAGCTATGCCTAGTATGACCACCCCCACGACCACCTTGAGTACCGTCTGGAGCCACCCCCATGGAACCCATGACCACATCCAGTTCCACAACGAACTCCACCAAGTTCTCCATGCAGAACCTTCCCTTATGCCCTCGACTATAGTGTGGAGGGCCGTGAGCTGACTCTGTACCTTGCGGGAGTTGTCCGTAAGATTGAAGCAACACATACCGTGAAAAGATTCGCAACCCAAATGATGAAGCAATAAGAGGTAGTCTATAGCCGCTCTATTGTCAAGTATGGCATGGCGAAGCTCCGCCTGCTCCTGGTTGAGCAGCGCTATCACCGAGGAGTTGTGGTTGATGGCCTTAGCCAACCCACAAGCCAGTCGGCTAATCCTCCGAGCGTTGCCGACAGCCAAGCCTGGCACGCCAATTATACTGACTGCCAACGAGACATATTCGGCTGGACTCATAACTCTAAAGCTGCTCTCACATGAGCTGTCTAGCTGGGTGGTGCGAGCGTGCCGTATGGGTGCTGGAACATGGGTAACATTTGTGCTTGGGGTGACCATAACCTTAGTAGGGAGTAACAGTGTTAAATGACTAATGCAACATGTAGCATCTGACACATTTGCGGGAATGTAGTTAAAGGTATACTGATTACATGTAAAGAACCAACCAGATGGTAACGTAACATGAGCATACATTGAACCAAGTTTCACTGGGTTATTGCAAGTCCAATTGCCACTGCCGACGTAGAGGCAGCGGCGCCGGGTTCGACCGACTGTGGAGCAGACGGTCATTCGACCGCAAGTAGAGTTCGGGCTGACCGCCACTCGAGGAGTGTGGAGAGTGGCTGCATCAGCCGGCAAAGTCATGGTGAGCCGCATCTCCCAACGGGTGTATTCTGTAGAAGCCGCTGGGTTGTATGGGCTGAAAATCCGTTTCACGAGCCAGTCCCCATCCCTGGGGTATGCGCCTGGAGAATGGCACACTGGGATGAGACAGGTGCTCAGGATTGAGGCAGAACCAATGTCCTGTCTCAGGCAAAAATCGGACTGGTTGATGAGACCCGCCAACCTTTCCCAAATGTTGTACTGCATTCTGGCAGAGAGGTCTCCGCCGGGCACCAAATCATTGGCCTTTAACAAGGTAGCCTGAACGCCTCCCCCCGCAAGTAGAGAGAGGATCAGGATGATGGCGAATGCCACGGAGTTGGCATCGATCTGGGCAAAGACTGCAGCCACGAGATTCTCCGGCGTCCCGGGCCTCACTGCAAAGGGTCTTGACCATCCCCCAGGTGATCCTCGGTGCTGGCGTCCGCAGTCGTCGCTTCTCCCGCCGGGTCCCCTCGGTCAGGGTGAGGTCCTCCATCTCCGGAATCGGACTCGGGTCGGACTGGGTCCACGCCATGTGGTTCCAAATGAGGCTTGACGCACCGCGCTGGAATCCAAACGACACCTGTAGGAGACATAACTGCAGCATACACTCTCCCCCAGGTTATGAGCGGCGCCGGGCCCCTCCAAGAAGGGTCCGGTGGCACCCGGTATCGGACCATCGGTCGCGGGAGAGCTTCCGAACGGCGGAAGTGCTTCTCCTGCGGCGTGCAATCCGAAAAAACATTAAGGTGATTGTATGTGAACAATACCTTATTCAGACAGTGCTGTGCCTGAGCCTGTGACTTGGGGAGGGCTGGTGGCTCCCCCCTTTCTGTTTGTTTGTCAATATAGGACTTGAGCGTCCGATTCACCCGTTCCACAATCGCTTGCCCCTGCGGATTGTAAGGAACGCCAAAAGTATGCTTAATATCCCAAGTGGCCATGAAGGCTGCCAGCTGCCTGGAGCTGTAGGACGGGGCGTTATCGGTTTTCACGTGCCGTGGCTTGCCCATCGCTGCGATGCAGGAAAGGAGGTGCTGCTCCACGTGGGAAGCAGTCTCCCCTTTCTGCGCCGTTGCCCAAACGAATTGTGAAAAGGTATCTATGCAAACGTGCATGTACTGCCATCTGCCAAACTGCGGAACATGCGTGACGTCCATTTGCCACACCTGGTTAGCCTCTGTCCCTCGTGGGTTGACCCCCCACGAGCCCCCCCCGGTGCCCCTGCGCAATGCTGGCAAGAGCGAACTATGCCTTGGGCTTGAGAAAGTGGCAAATTGAACTGTCTGGCAAGCGCTTTGGCATTTTGGTGAAAGAAAGCATGACTCTGGATTGGCGTAGTGAAAACACCTAGCATTGAATGTTGCTGAATTTCCTTTGCCGCCGCATCCACCCTGCTATTGCCCGCGGAAATCGGACCCGGTTGGTCTTGGTGACTTCGGATGTGGGCAATATAGAGCGGCTCCGTGCGGTTCCGCAAATGAAATTGAGCAGTTAAAAACAGACTAAGCAAGTTCTTGTCTATCGGGGGAGTGATGTATGCTCCCGGTAGACTGTGAAGCAAGTTCCTAACATACTGACTATCGGTAATGATGTTTAGGCGCTCTTTGGCGAAGGTGCGCAAGGCGAGGTTCACCGCTGCCAACTCTGCCCACTGTGCGGACTTTTGTGGAAGAGTTAGCAGCATGCGCCAAGCCTGGCCCTCCTGCCAAGTTAAGACGCCATATGTGCGACCGCCATCAGAAAAAACTGTCCTGGCTCCCTGAAGCGGAACCAGCGAGAGCAATTCGAACAAGCTGACTGTCTGCGTCTGAAGTGAGACAAGTCTGGGGTCCTTTGGCAAGTGGTATGCCAAGCTCCCAGTGAATCCTTCCAAAGCTATTGGAAGCGAGTCACCGAGCTGCATCAATTGCTGGATCTGCTCTTTGGTGAATGGGACTACAATTTTGGCTAAGTCGTGCCCTGAAATGTCCCTAGCTCTCAGCCTCCCGCGGTAGACCACCGCGGAAACCAACTCTTGGGGAGGAACGATGTTCCGGGAAGAGGTGTTCGGTAAATACACCCATTCCACGACACTCGCTCCCTTCTCGGAGTCTATCCCTAGAGCTCCGGTGAACATGGATCCTGCTCGAACGATGTACAAGTTCAGGATTGGGGCATATGGCCCTTGGGTGATCCGATCTACCCACCTCTGGCTGAGAACTTGGTTGACTTTCTCGAGAGCCAAGCGAGCTTCTCGAGAAATTTGTATCCGGTCTGCTGGCTGCTTACCTAATGTTGGCAGCGAGAAGAGCGGTTTCAAAAGATCCGTATCCAATCTGAAATACGGTCTGGCCCAATTAATGTTCCCTAAAACCTGCTGCAATTCTACTAAGGTGACTGAATCTTCTGGGCCCCTGTGAGGGCATCCATTTCTAAGCGAATTGGACAAATCTGACTAAGCTCAGCTAGGTCTTCCGCTGGCAACTCCCCCTTCCTGATCTCTTCTTCTACTGTGCGCTGAAGGGCACTCTTGGTAACCTGGGAACCTGGAACTGTCAGAGAAGCGCCTGCGCTCCCCAGACCTTGCATTCCGTTGGTGACGTCTGCAGCTGTCACCGAGGGAAAGTTCCCTACGCTACTCTGCCTAAATTGCAATGACGGATAGAGCGCCATAGGTGCCATTGGCTTGGCTGGTGTGACTGGCAGCTGTGGGGGTTCTTTGGCCTCTACCCGGACTGGTTCTATCTCCGCTAAGAGTTTCCTACATTTGTCCCATGTGCGAATTACGCCTCCTGGAGCTTTCGGGGGTTGCTGAATGCAGTCTCCTATCTGATCCCAGAGCTCAAGGGTTAACGTACCTACTTCTGGGTAAAGCAGGCAGTGTTCCCTTAGGTACGCCAAAAGTCTCGGTAGCTCTCTGCTGTGAAACTTTAACTGATATATCCTGGCCAGGAATCTGAACTCTTCCTCACAAGTTCTTTGGCTAGCGGACGGACGCTGTCGCTGAGGACAGGTCCCCATATTACCTGCGATGGGTCCTCTGAAGTTTCCTCCTCGGGACGGGTCGACGCGTCTTGGGAAAGTAATAGGTTCTGGCGACGATTCTCTGGGTAGAGCTCGGAGCGTGGTCCCCTACCACGGGCCCTCTGTGGCCTCTGGGCTGTCAGGGATTCACAGCTGTCCCTGCGGAACGCGTTTTTCCGTAACCTGCAAGCCGCCGCGAAAGCCGGGAGCAAACTGTAGGAAACCTCTCGGTAAAGCCTCGACGCGTAGGCCTTTCTCCCGACCGGCTGGTTTACCGGCCGGGCTGCCACGCTGTCCTCCGGGATGAACGGACGCGGTTCAAATGCAGAACCAGACCGTGCTGCTCGTTTACTCTGAGGTAGACCGCTCGGGGGTCGCTTACTCACGAGTAAATCACATCGGGGTCACCAGGTGTAGGAATCGGGGCCGCTGAGGGCCGGAGGTCCCGGAGGAGACTGATCAAGAAATGATACGAGGCAATATGGAGCGTGATCAGATCAGTAGTTTATTGGGGAAAAGCGCAACGGTGGCAAAACCGTCATCTGACTGAAATCACATCACCTGTTTACTCGGGTTAATTGGGAATCTCTTCTGGGGAAGTTAATTAACTGGGGCAAACACAGACATGGGAAAACACCATTGTTTAGGGATAAGACTGGGGTAAGCATGGCCTCTGTTTGCATCTGGGATAAGACGGAGACTCGGAGATGAGGGATTACTCTAATGGGTAACAGAGTTAGCTATTCGCTCTCTCAGCAGATCCGTTGGTCATGTCAAGGAATTGGGTGAATCAAACCCTATCATTAATCCACCCCCCTTAATTTCCGTATTGGCAAAGGCCAGCGGCCAGGAGTCTGCTCAACTGGTTTAACCTCTGCCAAGGTCCCGTGCCAATTGGGCATGGGGAAACCGCAGTTAAAGTAATTAAAAGCAGAAATCATATTAAAAGGGGCTAAACTAAAGTTCAACTTGAGCTACTTTTCTTCCCTCAGTAATGCAGGTTGTCTATTTTATTGTTGTAAACAACCCAGAGTGTGGTGTTTGCATCAATTGAGGTGGGGTATTAAATAAATAAATAAGGTTGCATCCAACCTAGCTTTCCCAGTGCTTTAGCCAATAGTTTCTTTGTGTTGTTACATTTCTTTTTTACAATAGTTTTTTTTTGTAATTTTCATTTCTTAAACAAGTACTTACAGAGAGTGAAAAAATTGGTACTGGGGATAATATAGAATCAGCATAACACAAGACAATTTGAAGGGAAAGAGATGTTTAAATGAATGAGGAAGAGCTAGGATTTATCTCAGCAGCTGCCAAAACAAAATACTTTCATAACATAATTTTGTATGTGTGGTTATGCGGATTCCGCATACACAATTGGCACAAACGGCCTCTGGCAGAGGTTAAACCAGTCGAGCAGACTCCTGGCCACTGGCCCTTGCCAGCATGGAAATTGGGGGGGGGGGGGGCGGATTAATAATCATAGGGTTGATTCACCCACATCTGACCTAACCAGCGATTCTGCTGAGAGAAGCAAATCGCTAACCTCCGTTATGCATTAGGCAATTACTGACTCACAGATCAGCCTAAGCTCTAGTGCAAATAGAGGCAATATTTACCTTGGTGTAAGCCCCGAACAATGGATTTCCCCTGTCAGTGGTTGCCCCAGTTAATTAACTTCCCCAAGAGAGATTTCCCATTAACCCGGGTAAATGGGTGAAATGATTTTCTGTCAGATGACGATTCTATCACATGCTGCCTTGAATTCCTATATATGACGATGCTTTTCCCTCAATAAACCACTGGTCTTCGCTCCATCTTGTCTCGTGTCGTTCCTCAACCAGTCTCCTCCGGGACCCTAAGGACCGCTTCACGGCCCCAATCCAACATCTGGTGACTCCGACGTGATCCTACTCGTGAGTAAGCGATCAACGCGGTCCGGTTCTACGCTAGAACCGTGTCCGATCATCCCGGAGGACAGCGCGGCAGCCCGGTCGGTAAGCCAGCCGATCGGGAAGACAGGACCGCGACGAGGCATTTCAGAGAGGCATCCTACAGCTTGCTCCGGCTTTTGCGGCGGCTTGCAGCACGGAAAAACGCGTTCCGCTCAGGGTCGGCTGTGAACCCCTGACAGCGCAGAGGCCACCGAGGGCCCGTGGCGGCAGGCCACGCTCTGAGCTCTACCCAGAGATTCGTCATGCAAAACCTATTGCCTGAACTTCAGACGCGTCGACTCGTCCCGAGAAGGAGACTTCAAAGGACCCTCGCAGGTAATATGGGGACTTGTCCTCAGCGGCAACGTCCACCCGCTAGTCAAAGAATTCATGAGGAGGAATTCAAAATCCTGGCCAGGGTATATCAGTTACGCTTTCACAGTGGATAACTAGCGCGACTTTTGGTGTTCTTGAGGGAACACTGCCTGCTTTACCCAGAAGCAGGTACGTTATCCCTTCAGCTCTGGGATCAGATAGGAGACTGCATTCAGCAACCCCCGAAAGCTCCAAAGGGCATAATGTAGGAAACTTTTAGCAGAGGTAGACCCAGTCCGGGTAGAGGCTAAAGAACCCCCAGCGTCAGTAGAGCCATCGGCGCCCGTGGCGCTCTATCCATCACTTCAGTTTAAGCAGAGTAGCGTAGGGAGCTTTCCCTCGGTGACAGCTGCAGAAGTCACCGGTGGAATGCATGGAATGGGAAGCGCAGGTGCTTCTCTGACAGCTACAGGTTCCCGAACTAAGAGTGCCCTTCAGCACACAGTTGAGGAGGAGATCAAGAAGGGGGAATTGCCAGTAGAAGAACTAGCTGAGCTTAGTCAGATTTGTCCAATTCGCTTAGAAATGGATGCCCTCACAGGGCAGCAGCAGGTAGTTCATTCACCAGTCCCGTATAAGCTCCTCATGGCTATACGGAAGGCCATTTCAGAGACAGGACTACAGAGTCGGTTCACTAGGGGCACGCTTCAGCAAGTGTGCGAGAACACCATGTTCATCCTGCACGACTGGAAAGCCGTCATGCGGATGATGCTCAACCCCAGCCAGTATATGTTATGAGACAGCGAGTATCGCCTCGAGGCTCAGGCAAGTGCTGCCAGGATGGGAGGGGCAGTACTTCCTGACCAATTATATGGCTCAGGTGCCTTCGAATCCATCGATGTGCAGACCAACTTGCCACTTGCCACTCTTCAGATGTCAGCTGAGGCGGCCTTCAGGGCTTTCCTCAAAGTCCCAGCATCTGGCAAAGCGGCCAAAAATTACACCGCAGTCAAATAGGGCGCCCAGGAGTCCTACATGGACTTTATCAATCGCTGAGAGAAAGCGATTAGTAGGCAGATCGATAACGAGCAAGCCCAACAAGAGCTCATGATGAAATTGGCTAAAGACAACGCCAATCTCGACTGCCGTAAGATCTTGCAGTTACTGGGTAACCGTCCCGACCTGACCCTCACGGACATGATTAGACCTTGCGCCGACGTTGGCACAGATTCCTACAAAATGGGTCTGCTGGCGGCGGTGGTGCAAGGGGTTAGAAGACCGAAGAACAAAGCGGCATGTCACAATTGTGGCAAGGTCGGCCACTTCGTTAGGGAGTGCCGATCCAAGGGCGGCGGACAACATTCCGGCCGTTCCAAGGCTCCAACCACCCCGTGTCCGAAGTGTAAGAAAGGCTACCATTGGTCCAGATTCTGTCCGAATTCGGGAAACCGGAACGCGGGCACGTCTCTGGCCCCAGTCCAAACAGAGGCTTCCCTCGCTCTGGGCGAGCCAGAGCTGGATTAGATTCCATTCACATTCCAGGCATTGCGAAGGCGCAGGCCAGCCCCAAGGGTAGTACAGGGCTAGAATTGACTTGCCAGGCGGACGTCACATGCGACTTGCCAGGCACAGTCTATCTGGTGGATTCCCAGTACATGGGACCCCTGCCCAAAGGCTTCATAGTTTTAGTTTTGCCTCGCAGTGTAGCAGGAGCACGCGGAATTCTTGTAATTCTGGGAGTCATTGACTCCAATTTTTCGGGTGTTCTCCAAGTTCAACTCTGGATGCACCTACCCCAGACCATTCACAAGGGAGACACGTTAGCGCAACTGATTATGGTTCCTTGTCACTCGCCAGCAGATAGCCAGGGAAGGATCAGGGACAGTGCAGGGTCTGGGTCAGAAGACCGCTCGAGCGCAAGTGAGGCAGTACAAGGATACCAGGTCTTAGCGACAGTGGAGACCAACATAGAGTGGAAACAGCGGCCAGTGATTGAGGTATTTTTGAAAAAAAATCATTCTCAGGGCTGCTCGATACTGGAGCTGATGTCAGCGTGGTCAGCCGAAGCCAGTGGCCACGAGAGTGGGCCATTGAGCCAGTCTCTGATGTGTGGGGGGTAGGAGGCATCCAAGAAGCGTTCAGAAGCCGGGAGTGGGTGGAAGTCACAATCCCTAAGGCTGACGGCACAGCGGTCATTCGGCCGCACATTCTGGACGTGAACATCAACCTTTGGGGGCGAGACATTTTACAGCAATACGGTGCCACTCTCACCTTCGGTTAATGGCATTGCCACTTAAATGGCTTACCAACACGCCATTCTGGGAGGCACAATGGCCTGTAGTGGGGGAGAAATTAGTCACCCTAAAGCAACTGGTTAAAGAGCAACTAGACGCAGGACATATAGAGCAGTCCACTAGTCCTTGGAATTCGCCCATTTTTGTCATTAAGAAGAAGTCGGGGAAGTGGCGACTCCTCCACGATCTCAGGGAGATCAATAAATGTATACAGCCAATGGGTCCGCTTCAATGCGGCATCCCAAATCCAAATATGATTCCCGAGGGTTGGGAGATCCTGGTTGTAGACCTAAAGGATTGCTTTTACACCATTCCCTTAGACCCCAGGGACCGGGAAAGGTTCGCCTTTATGGTGCCGGTTGTGAACCACAGCGAGCCCACACAGCGTTACGCATGGAAATTTTTGCCACAGGGGATGCTCAATTCGCCCACCCTGTGCCAAATTTATGTTCACAATGCACTGGCAAAGTTTCGAAACCTTCATCCCACAGCCTTAGTGTGCCATTTCATGGACGATATCTTGGTCGCAGTGCCGCAACTCGGCAGCGAAATGTTTACAGACCTCCAGGCCAGCCTGTGGGAGAAAGGGTTACTCATTGCCCCGGAGAAAGTGCAGAGAACCGAGCCCTTCTCATACTTGGGTCATCAGCTTCTCCGTTCCTTCGCAGCACCAGTTTTGCCTCAGATCAACTTAAAAGACTCAGTCACCTTGGTAGAATTGCAGCAAGTTTTGGGTAACATTAATTGGGCCAGACCGTACTTCAGATTGGAGACGGATCTTTTAAAACCGCTCTTCTCGCTGCTAACGCTAGGTAAGCAGCCGGCAGACCGGATACAAATTCCTCGAGAAGCATGCTTGGCTCTCGAGAAAGTCAACCAAATTCTCAGTCAAAGGTGGGTGGACAGGATTGCTCAGGGGCCATATGCCCCGATCCTGAACTTGTACATCGTTCGGGCCGGATCCATGTTCACCGGAGCCCTAGGAGTGGACTCCGAGAAAGGAGCGAGTATCGTGGAATGGGTGTACTTGCCGAACACCTCTTCCCAAAATATCGTTCCTCCCCAAGAGTTGGTCTCCGCGGTGGTATACCGCGGAAGGCTGAGAGCTAGGGACATCTCAGAGCACGACTTAGCAAAAATCGTGGTCCCGTTCACCAAAGAGCAAATTCAGCATCTGATGCAGCTCAGTGACTCGCTCCCAATTGCCTTGGAAGGATTCACCGGATGCTTGGCATACCATTTGCCAAAGGACCCCAGACTCGTCTCACTTCAAACGCAGACAGTCAGCTTGTATGAATTGATCTCGCTGGTTCCGCTTCAGGGGGCCAGAACAGTTTTTACAGATGGGGGTCGCACATATGGTGTCTTAACTTGGCAGGAGGGCCAGGCTTGGCGCACGCTGCTAACTCTTCCACAGAAGTCCGCACA
The DNA here is from genome assembly GCA_035047305.1 of Bradypodion pumilum. NCBI lineage: Eukaryota > Metazoa > Chordata > Lepidosauria > Squamata > Chamaeleonidae > Bradypodion > Bradypodion pumilum. Next base: position 244,379,346 of record JAWDJD010000001.1, on the reverse strand, counting down.
GTGGGCAGAGTTGGCAGCAGTGAACCTTGCTTTGCGCACCTTCGCCAAAGAGCGCCTCAACATTATTACTGACAGTCAGTATGTTAGGAATCTGCTTCACAGTCTACCGGGAGCATACATCACTCCCGCGATAGACAAAAATTTGCTGAGTCTGTTCCTCACAGCTCAATTTCACTTGTGAAACCGCACGGAAGCACTCTATATCGCCCACATCCGAAGTCACCAGGACCTCCCGGGTCCGATTTCCACGGGCAATATCAGAGCGGATGCGGCCGCAAAGGAAATTCAGCAACGATCAGTGTTAGGTGTTTTCACTACTCCAATTCAGAGTCATGCATTCTTTCATCAGAATGCCAAAGCGCTCGCCAGACAGTTTAACCTGCCACTTTCTCAAGCCCAAGGCATAGTTCGCTCTTGTCAGCATTGTGCAGGGGCACCGGGGGGGCCCTCGTGGGGGGTCAACCCACAAGGGACAGAGGCTAACCAGGTGTGGCAAATGGACGTCACACATGTCCTGCAGTTTGGCAGATGGCAGTACATGCACGTTTGCATTGATACCTTCTCGCAATTCGTTTGGGCCACAGCGCAAAAAGGGGAGACTGCTTCCCACGTGGAGCAGCACCTCCTAGCCTGCTTCGCGGCGATGGGCAAACCTCGGCACGTGAAAACCGATAACTCCCCGTCCTACAGTTCTAGGCAGTTGGCTAACTTCATGGCCACCTGGGATATCAAGCATACCTTTGGCGTTCCTTACAATCCGCAGGGGCAAGCAATTGTGGAACGAGTCAATCGGACACTCAAGTCCTATATTGGCAAACAAACAGAAAGGGGGGAGCCACCAGCCCTCCCCAAGTCACAGGGTCAGGCACAGCATTGTCTGAACAAGGTGTTGTTCACGTACAATCACCTTAATGTTTTTTCGGATTGCACGCCGCAGGAGAAACACTTCCGCCATTCGGAAGCTCTCCCGCGACCGCTGGTCCGTTACCGGGTGCCACCGGACCCTTCCTGGAGGGGCCCGGTGCCACTCGTAACCTGGGGAAGAGGGTATGCTGCAGTTATGTCTCCTACAGGTGTCATCTGGATTCCAGCTCGGTGTGTTAAGCCTCACTTGGAGCCACATGGCGTGGACCCAGACCGATCCGAGTCCGATCCCGGAGATGGAGGACCTCACCCTGACCGAGGGGACCCGGTGCGAGAAGCGGCGACTGCGGATGACAGCGCCGAAGATCACCTGGGGGATGATCAAGACCCTTTGCAGTGAGGCCCGGGACGTCCTCCAACGCGAGGAGAGGGAACCGACACCGGAGAACTTCGTGGCTGCAGTCTTTGCCCAGATCAATGCCAACACCATGGCAGTCACCATCATCCTGACCCTCTCCCTACTTGCGGGGGGAGGCATTCAGGCAGCATCACTAAAGGCCAGTGATCTGATGCCAGGCGGAGATCTCTCTGCCCGGATGCACTACAATCTATGGGAAAGGTTGGCGGGTCTCGTCAACCAGTCCGATTTTTGCCTGAAGCAGGACATTGGTTCTGCCTCAATCCTGAGCACCTGTCTCATCCCAGTGTGCCACACTCCCGACGAGCACACCAGGGATGGCGACTGGCTGGTGAGGCGGATTTTCGGTCCGTATCTCCCTACGAGCTTCACAGCATACACTCGCTGGGGAATGCAGCTGACTATGACTTTGCTGGCTGATGCAGCCACTCTCCACACCCCTCGAGTGGCAGTCAGCCCGAACTCTACTTGTGCTCGAATGACCGGCTGCTCCGCAGCCGGCCGGACTCGACGCCACTGCCTTGACGCTGGCCGTGGCAACTGGACTTATAATAACCCAGAGACACTTGGTTCAATGTATGCTCATGTTACCCTACCTTCAGGTTGGTTCTTTACATGCAATCAGTACACTTGGAACTACATTCCCGCAAATGTATCAGATTCCATGTGTTGTATCAGTCGCTTGACATTGTTACTCCCCACTAGGGATATGATTGTTCCAAGCACAAATGTTTCTGCACCCATACGGCGCACTCGTGCCACCCAGTTAGACAGCTCATGTGATAGCAACATTAGGGTTCTGAGTCCAGCTGAGTACGTCTCGTTGGCAGTCAGCATACTTGGCGTGCCAGGCTTAGCCGTTGGCAACGCTCAGAGAATTGGTCAATTGGCTTGCGGATTAGCAAAGGCCATTAACCATACCTCCTCAGCGATAGCGCTGCTCAACCAGGAGCAGGCAGAGCTTCGCCATGCCATCCTAGACAATCGAGCAGCTATCGACTACCTTCTGTTGTTACATCATTTGGGTTGCGAATCTGTCCACAGCATGTGTTGCTTTAATCTCACAGACAATACCCGTAAGCTACAGAGCCAGCTCACAGACCTCCACACCCTAGTCAAGAACATCAAGGAGGATTCTTCATGGGGGAGGTGGGATTCCTTGTGGTTGTGGCTCCCATGGGGGTGGCTCCAGACAACGCTTAAGGTGGTTGCGGGGGTGATCATACTGGGCATAGCAGGATGCTGTTTCATGCAATGTATTCCCTCGCTGCTATCGAGATGCCCCCCGTGGGGGGAACCCTGAAGCGTCGTTCCCGTACATCAGCTGATGCCCCTCTTGCCCAGGGTCGCCTGTCAGGTCCATAAATAACAGGAAAAGGGGGGATGCGGATTCCGCATACACAATTGGCACAAACGGCCTCTGGCAGAGTTTAAACCAGTCGAGCAGACTCCTGGCCACTGGCCCTTGCCAGCATGGAAATGGGGGGGGGGATTAATAATCATAGGGTTGATTCACCCACATCTGACCTGACCAGCGATTCTGCTGAGAGAAGCAAATCGCTAACCTCCGTTACGCATTAGGCAATTACTGACTCACAGATCAGCCCAAGCTCTAGTGCAAATAGAGGCCATATTTACCTTGGTGTAAGCCCCGAACAATGGATTTCCCCTTCAGTGTTTGCCCCAGTTAATTAATTTCCCAAGAGAGATTTCCCATTAACCCGGGTAAATGGGTGATATGATTTTCTGTCAGATGACGATTCTATCACACGCTGCCTTGAATTCCTATATATGACGATGCTTTTCCCTCAATAAACCACTGGTCTTCGCTCCATCTTGTCTCGTGTCGTTCCTCGACCAGTCTCCTCCGGGACCCTAAGGGCCGCTTCACGGCCCCAATCCAACATGGTTAAATTATAGAAGGTGTTAGTGACACCTTTATAGTGCCAAAGCAATATTAGTAAAGAAAAAGGCAAGGAAATGTCTTTGTATCTGCAGCAATGTTTCCAATAGGCACTTAAACCTGCTTTGTCTCATATCTGGTCAAATACACAGTGGCTCGATGGTAAGTGATAAACAATGCACAAACGAAATCCGTCAAAATAAATTCCTTTACTTCAGGCCAAGAATATGTATATACAGAATCCAGAAAGGTTTATATCGAGTAGCAGAAAACCAAAGCTATCCGGTGTACAGCTTTTCGAATACTTCAACAGGGTTTTCTATGGTGATACAAAATAATAATAATCAATATATCTATATACATACATACACATATATACACTGTTTATCTACAATATATAACAATATATTTTATCACAGTCCAGAGGATACGCTTACCTTCTCAATAAGTTCCTAGAATTTTATTTAATAATAATACATAGATTCATCTGCGTCATGGCCTCTTTGTTTTTTCATATGTGCCTCGACGTTGTACTCAATTGCAATTCAGTGATTTAAATACACTCAGCACATGATCCAGGTGTGTTCATTTACATCAGTGCTGTGTACTCTAAAAGCTATAGTGTGCAATTATAAGTAGCAACTGAGGTCTAAATCAACATTAAGACCATGTGGTATTAAAGAATCAAAAAGATGGATATAGTAAGCTTCTCTACGTAATAAAGAATTATTCATATCAGTTGTTGCATGTTTTTTGGGGAGTACCTTTTCTAAGGCCAGAAACTTAATATCATCTTCGGTATGATTATTGTCAAGAAAATGTGATACAAGAGGAGCAGATGTTATGTGGCTACGTATACGGGACCAGTGTTCCAACACACGTACTTTGAGGGGCCGCCCGGTTAAACCAATGTAAAATTTGCCACAGGGGCAGATTATGGCATAAATAACGTTGCTGGAATTACAGTTAGTACATCCCAATAGTCTAAGTTCACGGTCTTTTCCAGGTATCTTAACAGACTTGGTTTCGATGGCAAAGCGGCAGGCAGCGCAACCCAAGCAGCGGTAATGTCCCCGAATAATGGGGGTGGGCAGTTTCAGATACTGGTCTGAATTCACTATGGCGTTGCCAATAGTCTTGGTTCTCTTAAAACCAATGCGTGGTCTCAGTGTGCACCCTGGGATATCCTCAATCACATGCCAATGTTTATTAATCACCTTTTTAATTTTAAAAGCTAATGGAGAATATTCGAAGGAGCAACATATCATGGGGGAAGTATCCCGTGTTTTTTGAGTCAGGAACTGTTTCCTAGGTGTGCTACAAACTCTCTGAAATTGAAAGTCAGTGGTACCATCCGGGTATCCTTTGTCCTGTAAGAATTTTTTGATGGTGGCTGCAGATTTAATAAAGTCCTCATTCTTAGTTGAGTTCCTCTTAGCCCTAGCTAGAAGACTAAAGGGTATATTTCTTTTGAGGTGACTTGGGTGGAAGGATCGGAAGTTCAGATATGAATTATGATCTGTCGGTTTCCTAAATAACCGCATGCATAATCTGTGCTCTGAGATATACACTGAAATGTCTAAAAAGGGAACAACAGTCTTATCAAATTGGCCAGAAAATTTCAAATTACTATGTAGTGAGTTTATCCAGTTGATGAAATCAGAAACAATATCTACAGAGTCAAATACAAAAAAGAGATCGTCTATAAAACGTTTGTACGAGAGCATGTGTAGATGGAATGGGTTTACTCTACTGTCGAAGATGTAAGTTTTTTCAAACCTTATCATATAAAGATTAGCTACAGCTGGCGTGAGGGCGGACCCCATGGCGACTCCTTGGACCTGGAGATAGAAGTCGTCTTTAAATCTAAAAAAATTATTCTCAAGTACCACATCTGCAAGGTCCAAAAGGAAGTGCATCGGTGGGTTTAAAGAAGTTCTCATGTCTAACGTAGCCTCTAAAACGGGTCTTACTGAGTCTAGGGGGATGTTCATATATAGTGCTTGTACATCTAGCGTGAGAAGCCCTGCATCAGAGGGAATATTAATACCTTCAAGTTGATTAATAAAATCTGAGGAATCCCTGACAAAGGAGGGCGTCTCCCTAGTAAAAGGATTAATAAACGAATTCACATATTTAGAAGGGTGGGGTGAAATCTGTGCTGGGGTGACTGCACGGGTGCCCACAGAAAGGGCTCTGAGTGCCACCTCTAGTACACATGCCATAGGTTCGCCACATTGGTCTAAAGGATGCATTGCCTATCCTTAAGAGAGAGATGTTAATGGGTTGAATGGAAAAGAATTAACTCAAAGTGACAGGAAATAGTACTTTTCCCCTTTTTGGAGAGCAAGAGCTAACCCCCCCACCCCCCCACCCCACACACCCACACATCTGACAACTATAAACTGCTGTGCGTCTGTTGGTTTTTTTTTTTTTTTGCAAAAAGACATGATGCTGCCAGAAAGGCCATCTCCAAGAAGTAGGTGGACAATTCAAGCCAAATGTTTCTTAATGCTTTATTTCCCTCCTTGAGTTAGCCGATAGGTATCTGAAGCAACTCCATCAAATTGACTTCAGCTATATCTGCATAGTATAGTGGTACCTCGCATAACAAACACATCGCATAGCAGAAAATTTGCATAACAAAGCGTTCGTTATGCAAAAGCGATAACCCGCATAACAGCTTTTGGTAGCCAGGGTATGCCCGCTTAATGGGAACCCCAGTTAACGACCTTTTTCCCCATTATGCGTGGTATCTCCCATAGGGAACCGCATAACGAAAAAATCGCATAGTGAAGAGCTCCGTGGAATGGAGTTTTTCCTTATGTGGGGTTCTACTGTATCTTTATTTCAATTTCTCTAACACATAGCTTTGTTCCTCACTCTGGTCATTTGCCAAATAAGAGGCAGATGAAGGATTTTTAATTGCATGTGTCCATTGCTATACAAGGGCATTTGTCCTGAAGATATGTGGTAGGTGATAAAGATGCCATGGGCCACCTTGGTAAGAACTTGATAAGTCTGAAGTAGGGATGTGCATTCAGATTTGGAAATGCTCAGAATTCACCACACACGTACAGGAGCCCTACAAGCCAAAATAGACTGATTCCTTCTTTTCCTGGGTTGAGAATGAGTCTATTTGAGGAGGTCTGGCCCCTGTATTGCCCAGCAACTAGTAGGTAAGGGGCACTGCTAATCCACACTGTGCATGTCTGCAAAAATCTTATTTTCCTTAAGATCTGCTACAGAGTTTTAATTTTCTGGTAAAATTCTCTTTAGCTCTGCAGTAGAAATGCAGAGACCTACAGAAGAGAATAGCTACAAGTCTCCCAAAGTCCACCCCTTTCTCATTAACTGGCACTCAATGTTTATTAACTCACTGCCAATGCTGCGAGGAGTATTTGCCTACTCCTCAGTGCAACCTGTCTTCTGCTTTCCCAGCACTGCTGGCATTTCCTGCTGGTATTCCCATTAAGATTCAATCAGTATCTGCATTACCATCATAATTGATATCTATCACTTTTTTAAAAAAGAAAGAAATACCTGTACAACCTTAGCTGTAGCTATAAATAAATATTCTCTATTTAAAGCATCTTGAGGTTGCTTTTGGAAAAACTGTTTCTCAAAAAGAACAACAACAAAAACAAAACCCACAAGAAACTACTAAGCAAAATATTTTCACAACTGGGCAAAGTGCTTTCCTTCTGCAGCTGGCCACCCTAGAAATAAATATAGAGATGTCACATCTGCCACTAAACATGAGGAAGCTTTGAAGACTTTTCTTGGCAAGTTATAATTGCTGGATCTGCTCATTTATACAAAGCCTGACACATATAGATTGTGAATATAACTGTGTATTCAGTCAGCTCATGCAGCTGTTACTTGTTTGCCTGAGAGGGATACATTGAGAAATGCGATTTTTAATGACCCTTTTAATAACTGGTGTTCTTTTGAAATTCTCAAAGTTGAATCTATGACTTACTACAACTAGGTGTCTAACTAGAGTAGACTTTCAGCTCTGATGTCATCTCTAAAGTTTGGCCTGGTGGCCTTGTTTTTCCTCTATAATTTTCTGTTTCTTGTGCCCCAATCTCATTGTTCTGTGCAGGACAATGACAATAAAGATTTATCTATCTATCTATTTTATTAACTGAGACTTAGGGCAGTGGTGGCAAACCTATGGCATGTGTGCCAGAGGTGGCACTTGCCCTCTCTGTGGGCACCTGTGCGGGTGCCCCAATACAGAGTTCACCCCGCTCATCTGCCCAACAGGAGCACTTCCTCCCTCCCCCAGCACAAAGTTTGCCCCACCCCTCTGCCCAGCAGCCCAATGGGAGTGCTTCCTCCCTTCACAGTACAAAGTTTGCCCCTCCCTTCTGTCCAGCAGCCCAATGGGAGTGCTTCCACCCTCCCCCCCAGCACAGAGTTCACCCCTCTCCTCTGCCCAGCAGCCCAACGGGAGCATTTCCTCCCTCCCCCTGTTGCCATGTTGGCACTTTGTAATAAATAAGTGGGTTTTGGGGTGCATTTTGGGCACTCTAAAAGTTTCGCCATTGTTGACATAGGGTTAGCACTGTGAAAATCTTTTTAATTTTTGTTGCATTCCTTTGAACTCTACCTGTGCTTTCTTTTAATTTTACATGTTTAAGCCGGCTGTCAAATCCAACAAAATAATTTTCTGCCCCTGTACTATGTGAAGATTCACATGGCAGAATTCTCATTGTTACTAAAACAAAACAAAGAAAAAATCTATCTGTACTTTTGTTGGATTGGGGCCGTGAAGCGGCCCTTGGGTTCCGGAGGAGACTGGTCAAGTAACGACACGAGACAAGATCGAGCGAAGACCAGTGGTTTATTGAGGGAAAATCATCATCATATATAGGAATTCAAGGCAGCGTGTGATAGAATCGTCATCTGACAGAAAATCACATCACCTGTTTACCCGGGTTAATTGGGAATCTCTCTTGGGGAAGTTAATTAACTAAGGCAAATAGTGACAGGGGAAATCCATTGTTCATGGCTTGCACAAGAGTAAACATGGCCACTATTTGCGCTAGGGCTTGGGCTAATCTGCAAGTGCGGAATTACCTAATTCCTAACTCGAGTTAGATATTCAACTTCCTCCTGCCGAACTGCCTGCCAGGTCAGATGTGGGTGACTCAATCTTATGACTATTAATCCGCTCCCCAATTTCTGTACCTGTAGAGGTCAGTGACCAGGGGTCTGCCTCATCTGGTGTAACCTCTGTCAGGGACAGTTATGCCAATTGTGCTCGCGGATACCACATACTTTAAAAAACAACTGCAGTATATGTTGAGGAAAAAGAAGAGGTATAGCGTCTAACTTAAGCAAATCTGAGCAAAATTGTGCTCTTTCTCAAGCCAAGATGCACAGGACTCAAAACCCCTCAAGTTATTTTGACACAGAAAGTAAAATATTATGAAGCGAAATGCCCCAGCTCGCCTCACCCCTGCAGTAAAATGCAGGAACAATAAATTAAGTAATTAATATTTTGATGCTCTTTCATATCATCAATAGGTTTTTTTGTGGAGGATACCTCATTTTCTCTAATGGTCTTTGAGACACTAGATCTATATATTTATATTGTGTGTTTCTCATTTTTTTCTGTGTGTATGAGTTGTGTTTAAGTGATACTGTTCAGGCATGGGCCTACTACGTTGAAGAGGCTGAATGTTCAAAATAATTATGGCCATATCTATTTTAATATTATGATATTTATTAGGGAGTTTCGTTTTTTCATACAGACTCTTCTGCATTTCAAAGATTCTTAGCCTCTTCATAACTGACCAGCATTTCTACTTCATTCCTTTGACATTATTTAGATAGCCAAAATGAAACACCCTTATGTGATCCATGAGTAGAATTAAGAATCATGGTTGGGTAAACATCTTTATTGTACCCATAAAAAGCAGGAAAAGGCAGAGCTTTGGAATTTTTCAAACATTTACAACAGGCTGGGCATTACAGAACATGAGCTGGGTGGGGGAAAAAACCCATCAGAGTCCAAAAATTCTCCATGCCAGATATTAAAGATGTGAGCCGGAAGAGAGAGAAAGGCAGTTGATTCTACACTTTAGAATTGAAACCTTTAGGCTATGATTTTAACCTGGTACCATAATGAAGAAATGAAACTTTTTTACTTTTCCCTCAAGGAATGGTAGATCACTAAGGAAGTTGATGTAAAATAAGACATGTGGGGACCCAAGACTTTATAGTACCATTTCTCTGGAAGTTATGGAAGGACATTTGGTTGTTTCTTTGGAGCACTTTTCTTTTATAGGGATTTTCACACACACACACACACACACACACACACACACACACACACACACACACACACACACACACACACACACACACACACACACACACACACACACACACACACACACACACAAATAGGTGATGTTCCAGAGAGAAAGAGAAAGAGAGTTTTCTGTTTGAAGCAGTGGTTGGAGAGACTGAGGGGTGGGGCGGGGGACGGGGAGGAAACCTCAGAATTTACCCATTATTTGAGAGAACAACAATGGATACTTACTAAAAAACATGCTTGTGTGTATATCTCATTTGGTGACAATTCACATACAGTAGAACCCTGGTTGTGGAATTAATCTGTCCCAGGACTTTTTTCCGTAAAGCAGTTTTTCCATAATGCGAAGCATGGTTTCCCATAGGAATGCATTGGGGGGAACATTCCCGACCTAAAAAAAAATGCCAGACACACAGTAAAAGGGAATACAAACAATTCTGTCCTGCACCTCGATCGATCTACTCAGCTGGTTGAGTGCCTGGGGTGGAGAAGAGGGGGAGTTCTTAGAGATTGATCCATCGAAGTGCAGAAGAGAAAGGGGAATCCTCTAAGAACTCCTCCTCCTCTCCCACCCAACCGAACACCAGCTGGGGAGATCGACTGAAGAAGTGCCGGAGCCCAAACAAGTGGTGGCCAACCTAAAAAAAAGTCAAAAATTGCAGAGCACACAGTAAAAGGGAATGTGAAAGACAAAGCTAAGCTCTCTACCTTTTCCACTGATTGAGAAATGCTCTACCAGCACCCACTGGTGCTTTATCCTGAGTGTCGGCATCAGGCATACCTCCGTGTCCGGGAGAGTGATGAACAGGAGTGGTTTGTCCAGTAGCTGGGAGAGCCCATGTCCTGGGCTCTCTTGCTAAAGAAGCCACCGATGGGTGAGGGGAGACGCTTCACCTCCCACCAGGTGAACATTGGCACCAGGCTGGATGGAAGTCTGGCCTCAATGCTGCTGTCCATCCGTCTGCACCAAAGGCTGCCCAAGGACTCATCCCTCATTCCGCTGAGTCATCATCACCACAGGGCTGTTGACTGTGCCCATGTTGACCTAGTGATGATGATTCGGCGGAAGGAGGGGTGAGTTGTTGGGCAGCCTTCAGCGTGGATGGACAGCAGCATTGTGGACGGACTTCCATCCAGCCCGGTGGCGATGTTCACCTGGCAGAAGGAAGGGTGGCTTCCCTCACCCGCCACTGGCTTCTTCATCAAAAGCCCAGCTCAGAGTCGACTCTTCACACCACCCACAGACTCTAAAATGGCACGGGGCCAGCACTATAAACCCTCCCAGATGCAGTGTGCTCTGGGAAAGCCCGTTCTATAACACAATTTCCCCCCGTAAATTGGGACATCATTTCCTCAGAATTTCCTTCTGTAAGTCAAATTTTCCGTTACCTGAGGTGTCCATACCACTGTATTTGGTTCTGACCATATGTAGAACATATTTTCCTCTCAGCCCAGTCATGAACCATCTGAGACAGGATGATAGGATTTGGAAGCCAAGAACCATCTTTGACTTAGACCACCTTCACTTTACTTTTCTGTGTTTGCTGCTTAAAACAAGCAAACACAAATTTATTTAGATCCCCCCCCTTAAAATATGATAATACGATGAAATCTACACAGGCTTCAGAATAATGAAAAAGTAAAGAGGTGCTGCAAGATCACGTATTAATTTATTAATAAGAACTGTGTGCTGTCAAGTTGATTCTGATTTAGGATGACTCCAAGGTCTGGACATAGCAAATTCAAAAATGGGGGCACCCTTGACCACTATGCCATGAAAACAGAAAATGAAACTATTCTCCACCTGCTTGATCATTCTGGGTTCTTCAACAATCAGTTTCTGAGCAAAGATGGAACCATGACAAGAGAAAGAGATCCATGGAGAATGCTTGGCTATGGCCCTACATGCTGTTCTGACCCATTTGGAGAAACAAGGGAATAATGCGAGACTGTTATTTGTAGATTTTAATTCTGCATTTAATACTATTCTTCCACATAGACTGGTGCCCAAATTATTAGGTCTGGGGCTTCCACTGTGATTATGCAGGTGGATACTAGATTTTCTATCAGATCGTTCCCAATGGGTCAGGATTGGCTCTCATGTCTCTGCAGATCTCAGAGTAAGTACGGGGATGCCACAGGGGTGTATGCTGAGCCTGCTTCTGTACACACTTTACACATATGATTGTGTTCTCAGTTACCACAGAAATAAGATCATTAAGTTTGCAGATGACACAATGGTGGTTGGTCTGATTACTGCTGGGGAAGGGGAGTCGGCTTACAGGAAGGAGGTTGAGATGCTGACGGAGTGGTGTAGGGAAAACAATTTATTCCTTAATGTAAAAAAGACAAAAGAGATCATTGTGGACTTCAGAAAATGCAAATTGAACATCCAGCCACTTATTATTGAAGGGAATTGTGTGGAACAGGTCTCGGTGTTTCGATTTCTGGGAATGGAGCTGAGGGATGATCTAACATGGGGAGCAAACACCAAAGATCTGATGAAGAGAGCACAGCAGAGGTTATACTTCTTGAGAATCCTCAGGAAGAACAATCTTTCAAAGGACCTGCTGTTGGAATTCTACCACTGTACCATAGAGAGTGTGTTAACCTATGGTCTGTGTGTATGGTTTTGGAGTTGTACAGCTAGGGAAATAACAATGCTGTCCAGGGTCGTAAAGACTGCGGAGGGGATAATCGGGTGTACTCTTCCCACTCTAGATCAAATATATGCCGCCAGGTGTTATAAGAAAGCTGTAGAGATTGTGCAAGATAGTACGCACCCCGGAAATGATCTCTTTCAGCTTCTGCCACTTGAGAAATAGTTTCTACCCAAAAGCGGTTCTGGCTTTGAATGCAGTGAAATAGTTTATGATGGAGCTTCTGTATATAGTTTTTACAATTTTTAGAGTTTTAGAGCTTTTTAGGGGTAAAATGTGTATATGTGGGGTGATAGTATGTTGATAATTTTGTATAGTTGTATTTTGTTTAGGTTTTGTTGGGTCGATAAGTGGTTTTTCAATCTTGTTGTTCTGTGCAGGACAATGACAATAAAGATGTATCTATCTATCTATTGAAAGAAAAATCCATGCTTCCTGCATTCTTTTATTTCAGCTCATGCATATAGGGGGGAGGGGAAATGCAATGTTGCAAGGAGCAATACTGCATAGGGACATGGAATGTGAGATCAATGAACCAAGGTAAACTGGAAGTGGTAAAAAATGAGATGGAAAGAATAAGCATTGACATCTTGGGCATCAGTGAGCTAAAATGGACAGGGATGGGCGAATTCAGCTCTGGAAACCATCATATCTACTACTGTGGGCAAGAAAGCCTTAGAAGAAATGGAGTAGCCATAATTGTCAATAAAAGAGTGAGAAAAGCAGTAATGGGATACAACCTTAAAAATGACAGAATGATGTCAGTCAGATTTCAAGGCAAACCTTTCAATGTCACTGTGATCCAAATATACGCACCAACCACTGGTGCAGATGAAGCCACAATGGACCAGTTCTATGAGGACTTACAACACCTCATAGAACAGACACCAAGAAATGATGTCCAAATTATATTAGGAGACTGGAATGCCAAAGTAGGAAATCAGAAAGTGGAGGGAATAACAGGCAAATTTGGTCTTGGAACACAGAATGAAGCAGGGCAAAGATTAATAGAGTTCTGCCAAGAGAACGCACTGGTCATAGCAAACACTCTCTTCCAGCAACACAAGAGGCGACTTTACACATGGACATCACCAGATGGCCAACACCGAAACCAGATTGACTACATACTCTGCAGCCAAAGATGGAGAACCTCCATACAGTCAGCAAAAACAAGACCTGGAGCAGACTGCGGCTCAGATCACAACCTACTGATTGCAAAATTCAGGCTTAGACTAAAGAAAATAGGGAAAACACGGAGACCAGAAAGATATCACCTAGACAGCATCCCTAAAGAATACGCGGTAGAGGTGATGAACAGATTTAATGGCCTAGACTCGGTAGACAGAGTACCAGAAGAATTATGGACGGAGATGAGGGACATCATGCAGGAAGCAGCAAAGAAAATCATACCAAAAGAAAAGAAGAGTAAGAAAGCAAAGTGGTTGTCTGATGAGGCTCTTAAAATAGCAGAGGAAGAAGGAACGCCAAAGTCAAAGGAGAAAGGAAAAACTACAATCATTTGAACACAGAATTTCAAAGAAAAGCAAGGAGAGATAAGGAAAACTACCTAAAAGAACAGTGTAGAGAAATGGAGGAAAACAACAAAATAGGCAGAACCAGAGATCTCTTCAAAAAAATCGGCGAAATCAAGGGAACATTTAAAGCAAAAATGACCATGATAAGGGACAAAGACGGAAAGGAGCTAGCTGATGCAGAAGAAATTAAGAAAAGATGGAAAGAGTACACAGAGGAACTTTACAAAAAGGACCTCAACACTCCTGACAATCACAATGATGAAGAAATTGAACTTGAGCCAGACATCCTGGAGAGCGAAGTCATAAAGGCCCTAAAGAGCACTGCAAACAACAAAGCTAGTGGAGATGATGGTATCCCAGTTGAATTCTTCAAAGCGCTAAAAGATGATGGCGTCAAATTACTGCATTCAATATGCCAGCAGATTTGGAAAACAAAACAGTGGCCACAGGATTGGAAAAGATCAGTATACGTCCCAATCCCAAAAAAGGGCAATGCCAAAGAATGTTCAAATTATCGAACAATCGCGCTCATCCCACATGCCAGCAAGGTGATGCTCAAGATAATACAGGATAGACTTCAGCAACATGTGGAGAGAGAATTACCAGAGGTGCAGGCTGGTTTCAGAAGAGGCAGGGGGACTAGAGACCACATTGCCAACATACGCTGGATCATGGAGAAAACAAAGGAATACCAGAAACAAGTTTACTTTTGTTTTATTGACTACACTAAGGCATTTGACTGTATGGACCACAACAAGATGTGGCAAGTAATTAAAGAGATGGGAATACCAGAGCACCTCATATGCCTCCTGAGAAATCTGTACATGAAGCAAGAAGCAACAGTTAGGACAGAACATGGAATAACAGAGTGGTTTGGAATAGGAAAAGGAGTAAGACAAGGCTGCATTTTGTCACCATGCTCATTCAACCTATACACAGAGCACATAATGTGCAGTGCAGGGATGGAGGAATCACAATATGGGATTAAAATCGCTGGGAGAAACATCAACAATCTGAGATATGCAGACGATACCACCCTAATGGCAGAAAGTGAGGAAGACCTAAAGAATCTCTTGATTGGGCTGAAGGAGGAGAGTGCAAAAGCTGGCCTGAGACTCAATATCAAGAAAACCAAGATAATGGCAACAGGCCCAATCAGTTCCTGGAAAACAGACGGGGAAGAAGTAGAAGCAGTGACAGATTTTACTTTCTTAGGATCAAAGATCACTGCAGATGGGGATTGTAGCCATGAAATAAAAAGGCGACTGATTCTTGGGAGACAAGCGATGAGAAACCTGGGGAACATAGTGAAAAGCAGAGACATCACATTGCAAACAAAAATTAGAATAGTCAAAGCAATGGTTTTCCCAGTAGTAATGTATGGATGTGAGAGCTGGACAATTAGGAAGGCTGAACGTAGAAGAATAGATGCCTTTGAAATGTGGTGTTGGAGGAGGGTTTTGAGAGTCCCCTGGACAGCGAGGAGAACAAATAGGTCAATCTTAGAAGAAATTAACCCTGACTGCTCATTGGAAGGTCAAATAGTAAAGATGAAGCTAAAGTACTTTGGACATCAAATGAGGAGGGAGGATTCACTTGAGAAGGCATTGATGTTGGGAAAGGTGGAGGGCAAAAGAAGAAGGGGGAGGCCAAGGATGAGATGGCTAGATGGCATTGTAGACACAATGGGCACAGAGCTGGGAGGGCTGAAGGGGATGGTGGAGGACAGAGGCGCCTGGAGGAAAATGGTCCATGGGGTCGCAAAGGGTCGGAGTCGACTGTGCGACTGAACAACAACAACAACATATAGCTGCTTCTTCCTTGTCAAGTATTTTTATTAGACAGAGCCCATATAACATATTTTCCAGGTGCCCTATCCTCACGATACCTACCCAAGCTATGTCAACCCCCCTTCCCTTTTCCCCATTGCCTGCAATCACATTTATATCATGGTACTTCAGCAACCCAGTGTGCGATATGTCAGAAACTGTCCAAAAATATACAAAAGTAATGCTCAAAATTCTGTAGACATGGATGCTAATGAAATGATTAAAGTTGCAGTAGCCTTTTCTTTCTTTCTTTGCATCTGCAAGAAAGATTGTGCTGAATTAATCTAAGCTGACACCTTCTTATGCAGAGTTTTAATTAGGAGTAATGGTACATGTATATTTTAATGCCTTCCCAGTGTTTGAGGTTTCATTGTCCTATATGTTTATGCATATTTGACGACAGAATGATCAACGCAATAACTACATTAAAAAGATTTAAAGTAATTTGTTGAGACTCCTATGTCTGAATTTAAAGTGAAAGCTTTTTCTTTATAATTGAAAAAAATTCATACACAAATCCTGGGCCTTAAAATTAAAGGTATGTGATATTTCTAAAATCATAGAAAAAAGCAACACATCAGATTGAAGTGCATAAACGTTATAGCATGGGTATTGCTACTATTTCTGTAAATTGATTGTACTGGTTAAATCTGGTTAAGGACCACAGCCTAATGTTGTGATTAAAACAGTAGTGTTATTGATAGGTTATTGCCAGAGTTTTTCTGTTGTAGCCCAAATGTAGATGAGTTATTGCCAATGGTTAAGGCCCCAATGATCTCCAGGATGCTCCCAATTATCCTTTCGAAACTCAAATTCTGAATCAGATTTTTAAAATGAGGTCAGTGGCACCACATGTCACTGAAACCAGAGTTAGCAACAGTAGCCACAAGAAAGAATAAATCGGGCAGCAACTTTCCTGACAAGGCCAGGAGCACACCATACAATCCCAATTCCGTTTTGAGAATTTCTAGTAGCTCCTTTCATAGCCCCAAGATCTTTTCCCTCCCAAGTGTATTTATCTACTGTACTTGCTGTTTTGCTTTCAAACTGCTAGGTTGGCAGGAGCTGGGACAAAGACAGGCACTCAAACTGCAGGGTCTTGAACTGCTGACTTGCCAGTCTTCCAGTTAACAGGGTGAGCTTCTTAACCACTGAGCCACCTCAGCCCCTCCATTGTTCTACTGGAATGAATGATTGCGGAAGAAAAGCCTTCTTACAGAAGCTCCTGCCAACTACAGTTACTTTGTATGGAACTGCAATTAGAACCCCCACCCCCCGGAAATGGGTGGTATAGAAATGCAATAAATAAATTAAATTAAATTAAATTGAAGAGAACCAAATGTCCCAGAGCCACTTCACAGTGAGAGAACACAAGTTAATTTGCATTTCCCTCACTATGTAGTCACACATAGTGAGTTGAGAGAGAGATCATTAGTACACAAAAATAAAGCAAAATAAAATAAGGAAGAAAATGGTTGGGTGGGGTTTGCTTTGCAAGTGCCCAGAGCAAATTGCCGCAGTTCTTGACCCAATGCAAGCCAGCTCCCCCTTTATGGTGACATGCATGTTTGGTTCCTTAATCTTGGTTGAAATAGCATTTCCTCCTTTTCAAAAAAGCCAAATATTGGCATTAGACATTGACCTATTTTTGCCTTGTAACAGATGGTTTGCAAGTGTAAGATAAGTGATAAGTGTAAGTTCTTTTTGAAACTTTATTGGCACTTCCTTACCTAATCTACATATTGCTAAATCCTACCTGATCAAGAAGCAACAGTTAGGACAGAACACGGAATGACAGAATGGTTTGGAATAGGAAAAGGAGTAAGACAAGGCTGCATTTTATCACCCTACCTTTTCAACCTATACACAGAGCACATAATGCGCAATGCAGGGATGGAGGAATCACAATATGGGATAAAAATTGCTGGGAGAAACATCAACAATTTGAGATATGCAGACGATACCACCCTAATGGCAAAAAGTGAGGAAGATTTAAAAAAAGCTACTGATTAGGTTGAAAGAAGAGAGTGCAAAAGCTGGCCTGAGACTTAACATCAAGAAAACCAAGATAATGGCAACAGGCCCTATCAGCACCTGGAAAGTAGATGGGGAAGAACTAGAAGCAGTGATGGATTTTACTTTCTTGGGATCTAGGATCACTGCAGATGGTGACTGCAGCCATGAAATAAAGAGGTGACTGATTCTAGGGAGACAAGCCATGAGAAACCTGGGGAACATAGTGAAAAGTAGAGACATCACCTTGCAAACAAAAATCCGTATAGTCAAAGCAATGGTATTCCCGGTGGTAATGTATGGATGTGAGAGCTGGATCTGTTCTACCTGACAGAGATCTCCATCCATCTAGGAAGCCAGCCTATGTATGAGGGCGAGCCTTGGGTTCCATATGTATCATTAGCCCGGGCTCTGTGTGTTGTTCTACTGTATTTTTTATGAACATTGTTGTGATTTATATCTTCCCCTGATTTGTATCTTCCCCTGTATTTATTGGATTTATATTGTTTGCATTGCTGTATGTTGTATTTTGTTTTATTGAATACTTTACTGTTGTGAACCACCTTGAGTTGCCCGCTGGGTAAGAAAGGCGGTATAGAAATAAACCTGTAATAATAATAAAATGGAACACAGAAATCAATGGACTATAATTTCCTAGATCTCATGTTGTGTTTTTTCTTTCTTTCTGTACAGTACTTAAGATTTTCTTCTGAGTTGTTCTGAAGGCCATTTATTCATATAGTAGCTTTCCCTTATGGGAGCAGGGTACTGTGATGAATTTGAATCTTAACTCATAACTCCTATCCATACAAAAGAACAGAAAGATTCGGAAGGGCAAGTACTTTGGGACAAACACAACAATAATATTGTTATAATTAAATTCATTTTTATTCATTCTTCCTCATTACTGTTTCCATGTGATGTAGTGGTTAAACCAGGCTATTGTCACCACTGAGCAATAGAACTCAGTGGGTGACCTTGTGGCACTCTGCCTCAAAGAATGGTTTCACAGTGGAAATGACCAATACTATAGCAATAGCCAGAGTCTGGTCAGGTTATCCTGCTGTGGTAATAGAGTAGACCATATTGCCAGTGACTCAACACTGAGTGTCAGGCAGTGGTTAACTAACCTGACAACCCTGAGGATTAGTAGCCTTGGGTGCCAAAGTCCATAGGGAAGGGTGATGGTCCCCAAGTGGATTAAATCCCACTTGAATCCATCTTGATGGAGGGCAGCAGCTTCATCAATACTGACCTGGGGCTGATGAGGACTTTGCTTGACAAAAGGGCTCAGGACCAGAAAGTGACTCGTGGAACTCGATCAGTGGTATGGGGGTCACACTGCAATACAGAAGGCAGATGAAAGGCCACTGTACTATACTGTATTCTCAGGACAGTTTTCGTGGCTGATCGCCATAATGATTGCCAATATTCAGATTCAGATATGGCAGAAGATAGCAATAGCAATTACACTTATATAGCAACCTATAGCACTTAGTGCTCTCTCTGGGTGATTCACAATAATTAGCATTTCCCCTCCCCTCCCCCCCCTCCCCGCCCCCAACATACTGGATACTCATTTTACCCACACTGGAAGGATGGATGGCTGAGTCAACCTTGCTCCCGTCAGGTTCAAACTCATCATGTTTTGGCTACAGTACAGCACTTTAACCATTGCGCCACCAGGGCTCTTCCTCTCGCTGGTGTTTCCAGGACTCAAATGAGCAAAAGATGGCATATCCAAGCAAGAACCTCATCGCTTCAGTGAGGGAGAAGAAGCCACAGGGGTGATCACTGTTCTACCTGCATGGCAATTATTTAGCGCGCTCTGCCCCATGCATGCCAGTGACTTTGGCTCTCACCTTTCTGAAGCTGAAGGAAAGGCTAGGTCTTATTGCATGGGCTTAAGTTCTTCAGATTTCTTTCATGTACTGTATTTGTGTTTCTTTAGAGGCATGGTTACACTCAGTATGAAGATTGCACTTGCAATATTAAACTGAATGGAGAAGCAAGGGTCATCCTGGTAAGCTTAGCTAATGAACTGATTATCACCAGAAGTCTGGTAGTTTAAATGACAATGAAGGAAAGAAGCTGCACTTGAAATCTGTGGGGATGGGGGGGGGTGAGGGGGAGAACCTCAAAAGGGGGATTTCACTTAAGAAGTCTGACAGCCTGTGGAAGTAGTTCTCAAACCATTCATACAATCCAATTATTATAAGATTAGGACACACTTTCTTGTAGATGAGATTGTGACTGTTTTTAAGATGGTTCTTCAATGTGTCAGAGAAACATGAAAGAATTCCATGTGTGTGGCCTTTAGAGCGCCTATTTCGTTAAGGCAAAATGATATGTTCCACTCAAAAGGATTTGTTCCTCCAAATCTGTTGCCTTCTTTAGTACTGGTTTCTTTATTCACCTTCATCTTTCTTGTACCAGTGCATTAGAGTCAAATGTATAGGTGTGCATTGAAAACTACAATAATTTGCTGTACCACAGTGGTCTAAAGAGGCTTTTTTATGGAGGGAACTTTTCTCAGTGCTGAATGATTGTAGACTTGCCTTTGTGTATTCTCAATTTATGGAAGGAGATGAAGGCAGAAATCAATTGCATGAAAGGATGGAAGTGGAAAGCATGAATGGGCTTCAATTTATTTATTTAATTAAATAATTTTTATACTATCCATCTGAGATATTTTGCACCCTGGGCGGTGTACACACAAATAAACAACAGCAACATAATGAAACAAACAACAAAATAGAATAAACAACAAAATTAGTACTGTGTGTTCCATATTTCAGAACTTTGGATTGAAAAGATGAGCTGCTGGACAAAGGCATCTGAGTAAAAGCCAAACCTTGACCTAAAAGATCCTGTGGAATAAACCAAACAAGAAGTAAAAGAGGTTTAAGTAATTTCAAATACTTAGATTTGACTAATAATAATAATAATAATAATAATAATAATAATAATAATAATAATAATAATAATAATAATAATAATAATAATAATAATAATAATAATAATAATAATAATAATAATAATAATAATAATAATAATAATAATAATAATAATAATAATAATAATAATAATAATAATAATAATAATAAATTTTAATTTTAATTTATATCCCACACTTTCTCAGCCGAAGCCAACTCAAGGTGGCCATTACAACAAATATATACCATACAAAACAATAATACAGTAGTAAAGAAGCAAAAAAGTAAATTCAGTACAATTCAAAAGCAATTTAACAAAGTCAAATTACAACACAAAATATCACATCAGAAATAAACCCAACAATAATGAATAACAAAATTAGACAAGATCACCCAAGAAATCCCTGGCCTCTAGAGTCTTTTGAGTCTGGAGAAGGAAGGCGGGGCCTGAGAATGCCAGCCAGTGGTGTGGCCGGGAGAGCCTCTTCGCCTCCACAGGGGCTGGAAAGTCCGGCACGGCCGCGACTGGCCCGACGCCCCCTTGCCTTTTGAAGTCTGAGGACGAGGGGGCAGAATGGGGCCCAAGAAACGCTGGCCAGTGGTGTGGCCAGGAGAGCCTCTTCGCCCCCACCGAGGCCGGAAAGCGTGGTGTGGCCGTGGCTGGCCCGACATAGGTTCTGATACAATAATTAAATATTATCCTTCTTAACTATGGCAAAATTCTGTTGTATAACTTTGTGCCCAGTATAATGTAGATAGGGTGCCAGAAACAATTATGCTAATTAATCCTCTCTCTCCCAGTTTCAAGGCTGCCAAAGTCTAGTGACCTTGGAACCTAAATTGGAGAGGGCAGGATTTTGCCAGTTATTTACAATATTTTATTATATAATGCTTTGATGGAATTCTTCTTAAAGATTATTAAAATTTATTACATTTAAAAATAGAAAGTATAATATACAGCATATATTACATGACTAATATATATTAATATAATACATTCCCTTTTTCAGTTATGCATTATAATTGTCCTTCAAATATTTTAATAATGCTTCCTTAATCCTTTAATCATTATCATCCTTTAAAAAAATTTCTCATCATTTTAAAGGAAAAGAAATAAAATTTAAAATTATGAATTCCATACATGACTCTACAAATGGTTAGCACATCAGATTAATAATCTCTAAAGAATTCCTTTCCCATTGCAATCTGCTCCTTTTATTTTCCAAGCATTTAGTCTGCTGTTCGACATACGGGACTGCATATTTTACAGTTTATCAACATTTCTGGGGCCCAGTGCTGCTGTAACCCACCAATGCTTGAATCTTGGTAGGTGCTAGAATGTAAACCAGAATAAGAATATTAAATCAGAGCGAAGTTAAATGATGCACTTAGCATGTTTTTAGAAGAGGTTAGAAGCTCTCTTAAATTCAGTGGTTATTCTCAGATTAAACTGTTTGTTGCTGAACAGTCCAACAGATTTTCCTGCCTTCTGCTTTGATCTGGCATTTGATCATCTGCCTGTCCTCAACAATGCAGTATCAGAACTGGATCCTCAACTGTGCTTCTTCTTGGAGCATGACCAAGGATTGACAGGGATATTATCCCCTCGCTTAAGATTTCTAGAACAAAGGCTGGAACTATGGAGGTACTTAAATAATCTGGAATCTTTGTGAAGGTGTCACAAAGTACTGTATCTTCTTTCCTTCTGAATACAGAAGGAAGAAGCCACACTTGCTATTACAGAGGAGACCTTGCCAACTAGTCAGTGTTGAAGGCATAGGGAATTGTGAAAAGTGTTGAAGTTACCAGCTAAGACCTTTGTGAGCATTTCCTGGATGAAGGCACAGAACTAGTTGTGTAGAACCTCTCCATTGACATTGATGTCTTCATTTGAATCAGCAGGTTCTATTTTAAAGATGTTTTCAGAACAAAATTTTAAAAGCAATGGTGAGAGTATACATCTCTGTATTATTTTTTTCTGTACTTCTTGTTTAACAGTACAGGTTGTCAATTATATGACTATCTCTTCAACCATTACTTTTATTTATCAACAATTCCATCATCCTGCCACGTTGAACTTCATCCAAATCCTTCTTGTAGTCAGTAAATGTTATGTATGTTAACTGTGCTTGTAACTGTCAAGGCGATTCAAACCGCCATGTTCCCGCGCTTTCCTAGCTGTCAAACAGCATCCCTGTTTGACAGCTACAAAATCTCGCCAGACAGCATAGTCTTGCGAGATTTCGATGTGGCGCGCAAATTAGAATCTGACAGGAGCGGAATGTATCTTTTCTCATGTTTCTTTTCTTATGCAAATAAGTGGATCGAAAAATGTGCACCCTCTGTTAGCCAATGGCCTTTTGTTATTGTTGTTACTGTTACTGTTTATAGTGTATATAAGTCCAAGTTTTGCCCCATCCAAACTGTGTTCAAACCCCACTAATAAAGAGCTGAATTTCACTACTTCTCGTCTTCATTCCTTGAACACTAAAGTAAAAGAAGCAAATTTATCCATGCTAATGTCATGGAACCTCTTCCCATATAGGCAGGATACTACTACTCTGGCTCCATAACTTCCTCTAAATCCAGATTGTGTGTCCCCTGACTCTGCTTTGCACATCTAGTAGATTCTACCATATATTATATCTTTAAAAACTTAATTACAAAGTGCATTAATCTTATTGTTCTGTAGTAACTACCAGCTTTAGCATTTTACTTTTTGGGTAATATAAAAAGAGCCCCCATGGCACAGTTGGTACTATGGTCAAAACTCTGCTCACAATCTGAGGTTGATCTCAACAGGTCAAAAGTTGACTAATGCCTTCCATCCTTCCTAGTTTGGTAAAATGAGATCCCAGCTTGTTGGGGGCAAAATGTTAGTTACCCTTGTGAACCACCTAGAGCTGTGACAGAGAACCTTGTCACTCCAGGTGTTCTTGGATTTCAATTCCCAGAAGCCCAAGTCAGCACTCCTGCTGATCAGGGCTTCTGGGAATTGAAGTTCAAGAACATTTGGAGTGCCAGGATTCACCATCACTGACCTAGAGAGTACCCTAAGTGTTATAGAGGTATATTAGTCTAATTGCTATTACTATAAGTCAATTCCAGCCAACTTTTACTAATATGTCTTCTTCTGTAAAAACCATATAAAGCAGGGATGCCCAAACTTTTTAAGCTGGGGGCTGGGTCAAAGTCTCTCAGACTGTCCAAGGGTCGCATAATTTTTTCAATGATATATTTGCCCACCAAGCCCCACCACTACTCACCCTCACAGACAAACACAAAGGACAAACCAAACCAGAAAAGAAAAGAAGGAAGGAGATGAAGAAGAAAAAGCAGGAGGAGGAGGAAGGAAGGAGGAAGAAGAGGGAAGAAGGGAAGAAGGAGAGGAAGGAAGAGGAAGAAGAAGATAGAAGGAAAAAGAAGAAAGGAAGAAGTAGAAAAATAAAAAGGAAGAGGAAAATAAGGAATAAGAAGAGAAGAAAGGAAGAAAGAAGAAAAAGGAAGGAAGAAGAAAAATAAAAAGGAAGGAAGGAAGAAGATAGGAAGGAAGGAAAGAAGAAGAAAAAGGAAGAACAGGAGAAGAAAGGAAGGAAGAAGAAATAGGAAGAAGATAAGAAGGAAGGAAGGAGGAAAAAGAGAAGAAGGAAGGAAGGAAGAATAATAAGAAGGAAGGAAGGAAGAAGAAAAATAAAAAGGAAGGAAGAAAAAGAAAGGAAGATGAAGAAGAAAGGGAGGGAGGGAAGTCCCAGGCCCACCACTGAGTATAGACGAAGTGACCTGAACAGCCCAGGCAAGCCTAGTTTGAGGCAGGATTGGGCTGTTTGCTGCAATGATCCGGAGTGGATTCAGTTCCTTACTTACGAGGGAAAAGATGTGGAAGGAGAGAGAGAGAGGCCATAAGGGCCGAGTGGATGGGGGTGCAGGGAACTTACTCCTGAGTAAGAAAGTGCCAGAAAAGTCCCCCTCCCGGAAGTGGTTCCAGTCTTTGGGAGCAGGTTGAAGAGAGTTTGTGCCTGCTATTCACCCCCTCAAGAGTGTACTAAGCAATTGCCATCACAATTGCCCCAGTGGTGGGCATCAGCAGGTTCGCACCAGTTCACCAGAACCAGTAGCAGAAATTCTGGCTGGCCCCACCCATCCAAGTTTTGAAATAAAGTAGTCCTAATTCAGGTGCAACACAGAGCTTTCCCCTGGCCATGCCCACCATGCCATGCCCACAGAGTGGTAATAAATTTTGTTGGAGCCCACCACTGAATTGCCCCCTCCCCAGCACCAATAACATGGACTCTTCTCCTCCCTCCTCAGCCACCAGCGCAAACCTCGTTCATGAGGCCATTGTGTGTCCTTTCACATCCTGCTCGCTACTCCCCCCTCCAAATGGACAAGCGATTGCTGCCTTTTGTTCAGCCACTACAGAGGAGCCTGCGAGGCGGTGTGCTTCCTTCAGAGAAGGCTCATGCCACAAAGCAGTGGATCAGGCCCCTTCCAGAAGGAAAAAAAACAGAGACGCAGGCTTTAGTGTAAGGGACCAAAGACAACGAAACAGCCGAAGGGTTGGCTTAACACAGGTTTATTGCATGATGATCCGGAGGAACATGTGGTAATGGCGGATGGGTAGCTCAATATATACAGCTGGCTATACATTTGAATGTGGCTCGTCGACAGACTATTGGTTGCTGCCTGCGTGACGTCGTAGAAGGTCACGCCCTTCTTGTCCAGGTGAAGAGGTGGCGGGAATCTTCCCGCGCTGCTGATCCAGGTGAATCTGAGCCATGAGAGCTGGACGCTCGCTATTGCCATCTAGTGGTCACTAGCTCGCGTCCCCTTATCAGGTTTACATTGATACAGCTGAAGGTTATAATGTTGCACACAGAAAGGTTACATTGTTACCACATGGCTAGGTACATTGTTAAAGGCACAGCTTTACAGAACACAACATCCCTCCCCCCTAGGATGAGACGAAGTCTCTCAGCCAAGATGGCTTATTACACGTGCGTTTGGGCCGTGATGAGGGCTGACCCCCCCCGGGGGCGCTACTGCTTCTTTGTTCCCCGGATCCTTGCCCTGCAATGGGAGAGGGAGGCTCGTTAGTGGCTTGCCGCGGTTTGGCGGCCTTCGGGGAAGGGAAAAACTCCATTGTGGGCAGACCGGGGGCGATCGGGGCTAATGAAAAACCCCTCTTCTTGCTTGGACGGGTGGGGGACCACTCCGAAAAACTCCCCCGGTCCTGAAAATCAAATTCTAACTCAGTTGGGGTATCCGCATTTGTGGGGGAATACCGCGAGATATGTATGGGGTCGGGTACCTCTTCCTCAGAAAAATCCCCCAGAATATCTACGAGAACATCCCCCCTTTCCCCCTCCCCCCTTGGTGGGGGCCCGCAGCCCCCTTTTCCTCCCCCTTGGGCTGAACGGGTGGGGGAGAACCCTAACGCTGATTTTTTCTCTGTTTGGTCTGCGCCCTGCTCAACGGGGACCCTGCGTCGGAGCTGGTCCGCGTGCCGTCTCCACAGTAGCCCTGTGCTGGTTTCCACGCGGTACGACACGGGGCCGGTTTGCTCCACAACTACGCCCGGTACCCAGGCTGGGCCCGTGCTGGCGTAATTCCTGCAATGCACGGGGGCGCCTACACTGAAACTCTTCGTGGCCTCTAGCCCAATGTTCCTTCCCTTGTCCTCTACCCTCGTGGGGTCTAGCCTAGTAAGGATGGTGGTCAGTTTCCTACGCATTAAGAGCTCTGCGGGGGAGTATCCTGACGCCAACGGGGTCACCCTGTACCCTAGCAGAAACTGACACACTTGTAGGTTCAGATCCCCGGGGCCCATGCGCCGCAGCGCGTCCTTCGTGGTGCGGACGAGGCGCTCCACTTGACCATTGGTGGCTGGGTGAAACGGCGTTAATCTCCATGAATGCCCTAAACTCGGAGGACGTGAAACAACTAGCGTTGTCGCTAATTAATGTGTCGGGTATGCCGAACGTGGAAAAGAGCCTCCGCAAATGCTTAATGGTCTGGGCCGAGGAGGTGCTCGTGACTGGGATAACCTCCAACCACTTGGAGAAGGCGACCACGACAAGAAGAAACAGGGTGCCCCTGAACGGGCCCGCGAAATCAATGTGCACCCGGGACCACGGCCCCTGAGCCGTGTCCCATTGTTAAAGGCACAGCTTTACAGAACACAACACAGGCGTAAAGGGAGAAGATGGGAGAGTGTTGCCTCGGATGCATAGTTGAAAAAAGAATAATAAATAAAAACCAGGATTGCGACTCCTCCCCTGGAAAGCAACAAATCTTTCACACACAACTCCCATCCACATGCCCCTTTTGGCCTCTCTCCACCCATGTCTCCATTTCCTCAGAAGTAAGGAGCTCGACCCACTGGGGAGCCTTGCAGCAAACAGTACGATCATGCCTCAAGCGAGAGGCCTGAAACCACCACTTTCGTGGGTTGTTCGGGTCACCTCGCACAGGGTGTGTTTACTCAGAGGTAAGTCCCAGTTTGCCTTTTTCCACCCCAACAGAGGCATGCCCATCCACTTTAGGGAGTGGTGCAGAGAGAGGCCGAAAGGGCTTACAGAAGGGAGAGAGTTGAGTCTGAAAGAGTTGTTCCTTTCCAGGGGAGGAGTTACAATCCTGGTTTTTATTTTTTCAACGATGCATCCAAGGCAATTCTCTCCCATCCACTCACCCCTTCCAGCCTCTCTTTCTCAGCCTGCATCTGTTTTTTCACCTGCACCACTCCTGGAAGTGGTTCCAGACACCCATGGGCTTTGGTTAGGCACGTCCCCCATCCACTTCTGAGAGGGGAGGGGCATTGGGGGCCTGATGAAACAGTGTCACGGGTCAGATGCGGCCCATGGGCCGTAGTTTAGGCACTCCTGATTTAAAGACATTCCTAAGCTTAGGAAATGTCTGCAGTGCAACTTGAGGGTATCATCTTGAGTATGTAACTGCTGGCAATTCAAGGCCCTCCTCTTGTGCAAATGAAAGACCACTTCCATTTATGTGAAGCTGATTTTCTAAATCTAATTTCCTCAAAAATAATTGTTCAAGTTCCTGCACTGTGCTACTTGTAATTTAAGTAGCATTTGAAGATTTGCACAGTGTTAGGGAAAGAGTAATGGGTTGGTAAATCCAAGCTCACAAACCTCTGCTGTCTCCCTTCTTCCTTTTTATTGGTCATGTTTGCACTATTTCTGATTGTAAAAGAAAATAGGAAACAATTTCCTGCAAACCAACAGCACTGTAGGGAGACATTAAACAGATCTCTTTCAAATAACACAAATACTATTTTGTACAAAGAGACTTAGTTCTTGAAAGAGATTCTGTGCATTGATTTGTACTGACTTCTGTTGAATGGATTTTTCCATGGATTTTCCCCCCAGGCAAGCCTACATGATAAATGAATAGTGATGACCTAAAAGTGCCTTTTGCACATTCAGTTGGGCTTGCCCAAGAAACCCTTATTTTATTAATTAATTTATTTATTGAATTTATACCCCGCTCTACTCAAGCACAAGGCCGACTCAGAGTGGCTACAACAATCAATACACATAAAATTACAATATATAACAATACACCTAATCATAAACGAAATAAATAATCAAAAATCCACAATAGTACAAAAGGCACAACATCAAAATATCAATAATCAATAGTTACAAAATTCAGATACAAGGTATAAAAGACAACAATCATAATATCAAAAACAATGCATAACAAATTGGAAACATCATTTTACAAAAAACAGTCTCCATGAAAAGAGGAACAAACCCATGCAGTCCAAGAAGAGGTGAGCTAGTGGCAACAGTGTCTGCAGAGGCAGAGACGGCGGCCCACCTTTGAATGCTCTGAGCAGGCAGGCTCAAGGAACTAGCTATTATTATTATTATTATTATTATTATTATTATTATTATTATTATTATTATTATTATTATTATTATTATTATTATTATTATTATTATTATTATTATTATTATTATTATTATTATTATTATTATTATTACTACTACTACTACTACTACTACTACTACTACTACTACTACTACTACTACTACTACTACTACTACTACTACTAACTTATTATGAACTAGCTATTGTGCAGTTTGGAATGTGCAGCCCAGCAGGTCTCTGTGTGTGTGTGTGTGTGTGTGTGTGTGTGTGTGTGTGTGTGTGTGTGTGTGTGTGTGTGTGTGTGTGTGTGAGAGAGAGAGAGAGAGAGAGAGAGAGAGAGTGAATGAGAGAGAGAGAGAGAGAGAAGCAGCCCAGCAGGTGTGTGTGTGTGTGTGTGTGAGAGAGAGAGAGAGAGAGAGAGATTTTTTATTTGTGGGGTGGTTTTGGGCCCTGCGGAGAGGTGGAGACAGGGAAGGGGGAGGTTGATGCATTCCGACCCCCTTTCCCTGCATGGCTGGGTGTTTCTTTTAACAGCGAGAGGAATTTTCCCCACACTGTTTCGAGCTGCTCTCGAAACAGCGATGGGGAAAAGGGGAGCTGAGAGTCAGGTCACACGTCATCCCAGAACGTGCGTCCCCAGATGAAGAACAGCCTGACTGTCAGCTTCCCTTTTTTCCCATTGCTGTTTTGAGAGCTTCTCTCAACACAGCGATGGGAGGAGGTGAGCTTTCCCCATCGCTGTTTCGAGAGCAGCTCTCAAAATAGCAATGGGGAAAAGGGGCGCTGACAGTCAGGCTGCACTTCATCTGGGAATGCATGTTCCTGGATGAAGTGTGGCCTGACTGTCATCTCCCTTTCTTTCCATTGCTGTTTCAAGAGCTTCTCTCAACACAGCGATGGGAAGAGGTGAACTTTCCCCATCGCTGTTTCGAGAGCAGCTCTCGAATCAGCAATTGGGAAAAGGTGAGATGACAGTAAGGCCACATTTTGTCCAGGAACACATGTCCCCTGTGCAGCCTGACTGTCGTCTCCCCTTTCCCCCATCGCTGTTTTGAGAGCTGCTTTTGAAACAGCGATGGGGAAAAGGGGAGCCGATAGTCATGCCTCATTTCATCTGGGAATGCATTCCCCTGACGAAGTGCAGACTAACTGTCATTTTTCCTTTTCCCCATCGCTGTTTTGAGAGCTGCTCTCGACACAGCGATGGGAGGAGGTGAGCTTTCCCCATCGCTGTTTTGATTGCAGCTCTCGAAGCATTAATGGGGAAAAGGGGCTGACAGTCAGGCTGCACTTCATCTGGGAATGCGCATTCCTGGACAAAGTGCAGCTTGACTGTCATCTCCCCTGGCGCCAGCCTTGCCATGGCTTTGGTGGGGTAGCAGGGAGGAGAAGCCCCTCTTCTCTCTGCAGCCCCAGGGATGAAGGCTGGTGCCAGCCTTGTCATAGCTTCGGTGGGGTAGCGGGGGGAAAGGTGTGCACGACAGCCATTTGTTTTCTGTCACATGTGCCAGCTGTCCTGCCTCCTCTGTGCTTGCATCCTCATGCCTGATTGGCTGCAGCATGCTGCGGCGCAGAGGATGCTGGGGACCGTAGTTTTTTTATTTTTTTCGTTCGTGGGGCATTGGCCCCACTCTCGGTTCCTGGACCCTCATTGGGATGGCTCATTACAGGATGGGCTGGACATGTGTGGACATGCATGCCGGGCACATACAGCCCAACCCTCTTCTTATAGGTAAAGATGAGATGAAAATGTTGCTGAAAACTATATCCCTGTCTTGAACTCTCTCACCCACAACATATCAGATAGTTTAATTTTTCGGAATAAAGTGATACTTCAGTTTATGAATGTCTTTACTAACATAATTTTCGGTTTACGAATGAAAATCCATTGAAAATAATGCCTCAGTTTACGAATTTTTTTAGCAATGCAAAACAAGTTTCCCCTGGTTTACAGGAAATTGTTTTCTGGTGCATTACCAGAACTAGACACTAGAGGCCACTGTCTGCAGTGTAAAATACAGTGGTACCTCAGATTATGAAGTTTTTGCAATACAAAATGTCCCAGAGAACGCATTAAATTCATAAACCAAGGAACCACTGTATCACCATCAGAAGATGTGAGACATTGTTTTCTTGGGTAACAGAACTTTTTCCCCAGTGGCTGCTCTGCATCAGAATAGCAAGGAAAGGCTTTATGCCAGAGGGAAGATACCTGGATATGATATTATTTGAGCAACATACCATGATTCTCATGAAGTAGCTACATATGCGAGAAGCAAAATAGAAGATGTTTATCTAATGTCAGCTTCCATAGAAAATGGCATACATGAAGTTATAATAAAAATTGGGGACTTGATTATCTGTAACATCTATTAATCACTAGATTTTCTGTGGCCAATACATGTGCTGAGAACACATTGACATCCCACTGTATTTGTTGGTGACTTTAATAGGCATCACACAATTTGACGCTACAGAGAAAATGATAAAAATGGGGGAAATCTGGTAAAATGGGCTGAAGAGAATAATATTCACCTAATTTTTCATGCTAAAGATCAGGGCTCCTTTAAGTCAGCTGCATGGAGGTGGGAATATGACCCTGATTTATGTTTCGTAACTAAGGATGAAAAGATCAATCCAATTATGGCAACTTGAAATATTCTGCCAGATTTCCCACATAGTCAACTCTGCCCAATACTGGTAGAGATTGGAATAAGTATCCCATTAATAACATGCATTTCTCAACCACGCTGGAACTTTCAAAAAGCGAATTGGACAGCTTTTTCTGAAGATCTAGACTGAGTACAGTGGAACCTCAGTTAACGTAATTAATGCGTTCTCCAGGATGTTTCTTACAGCAAAAATTACTTTAACTGAATTTCCCACAGGAATACATTGAATGCAATTTCCTATAGGAATGCATTGAAAACTAAAATACATTAACCAAAACATGGTTTCCCATAAAAATACATTGAAAATCAATTAATCCATTCTGAAAAAAATCCATAAACTGAGTCACTAATTTCTATGGATTTTCTTTTGTTATGCGATTTTTATGTTAACTGAGCAATTTGTTAACTATGAGAAGTTTATAGGAGCAATTATCAGCACTGCAAATAAGCTTATCCCCAGAGGTTACTGGAAGGAAGGATGGGATGGTACAAGTGAGGACTTGTACAAAGAATTCCAAAGAACTGGTGATCGAGAAGTGGCTGACGAGCTAATTCACAGCTTGGATGCTGCAAGATGAAAAAGGTGGATGGAAACTATAGGGAAGATTGATTTTAAAACCTCTAGCAGGAAAACTTGGTCCTTCTTACATAAATTGAGAGGTAGAAGTCATATAATACGAGAAAATACTATAATTGATCAAAACCACATAGCATCCCACATTATAGCAATGCCAAAAGGAAAAAGTCATAAGGAAACAACAAAACAAATCACACCTACTAAAAACTGCAGCAAAAATTAGAATGAGAAAAAAAATCATACAGAAATTACGCGGTACAACTTGGGGATCCTTAGCCACTACTTCACGAACTTCTGCTCTAAGTCTAGCTTATTCCGCAGCAGAATACTGTGCCCCAGTTTGATTAAACAGCACCCATGTAAGCAAGGTTGATATGCAGCTTAATAACACCATGCACATTATATCCGGAACAATTAGATACACACCTACTTACTGGCTTCCAGTTTTAAGAAACATTCCTCCACCAGAACTTTGCAGGTAAAATGCTCTTTTAAGAGAGTACTGTAAAATAGTTCAGAATTCAGAACTCCCAGTAAATTTTGACATATCAGATCTGACTGTTAACAGACTCTGCTCAAGACATCCACCAGCACCATACTGGAGGCAATGAAGAGTTCAATTTGCAGGACCCATGGAGAAGAGAATGGATGAAAAAAGCACCACACCAATACCAGAATTTTCAATGTGTAACCAAAACATAACATCAACCTCACAAGATATGGGCTAGCATTAATAGAATATGTACAGGGCATGGTAAATGTGCAGACTTTTTGCATAAATGGGGGAAACTACCATCACCAGCATGTGAGTGTGGGGCACCATGATAGACTGTGCAACATATTATACAACAATGTAGCCTTAGAGCAAGAGTTCCCAATATTTTCCCACCAGGGGCCAGTTCCCACCACTGTGCTCAGCTGTGTGGGCCAAAGGCATGGCTGTGCCCATTGCTTACATTTTGTTGTCGGCGGCTCCAGGTGCACCAATCATGTCATTTTAGCAGCTTCTTGCACAGCCTCCACTGCTTCCAGCATGGGGGGAGGCTTTTCGGAGCATGTTTGCTCCATTTTGGGATTCTTTCTCCACTGTACTTTGGCAGCCAAACTGTGGCAGTTGGGGACTTCCTGGTTCCAAGCTGGGAACCCAGGTGTTGATGTAAGCTCCACCCAACAACATAAGTCACCAGCCACCAACCACTGCCAAAGTGCAGTGAGGAAGCAACAAAAAAAAAATCCCAAAGCGGAGCAAATATCCTCTGAAAAGCCTCCTGCAAAGAAGCGGAGGCTGTGCAAGAAGCTGCTAAAATAGTGCGATTGGTGCCACCATCATGATAAGTGAGGTATTTCGACTTCCAATGGTGGTGGGTGGTTCTAGAGGTGCCCGGGTGGCCACAGTGTCCGTGGGCTGGATTATTACACTCCATGGGCCAGATTAGGCCCATGGGCCATAGGTTGGAAAAGCCTGCCTAAGAGCATATGAGGGCAATACTGAAGATTTTATAAGGGTGACTCCTGGTGCAATCGAATATATGAATTGTTTAGATGTTTATTTATAAATTAATGTTTAGTTTTATACAATTTATATATATTTTTCTTTTTGCTATATGTTGACTCAATGTGTACAAGTGCCATACACTAAATAAATAAATCTGCATCAGGAAACCAGGTACTGTATCTCCCTTTCCTGTTTCCCTTCTGCCACCTGGCAACAACCTTTCTTTTTAGGCAGATTTTCAGCAACTGCATTGGATAGCGGAGAGATAAGTGTCATCCCAGGATGACGGACATATTGTTGTTGGCTCATGGCACATTTCAAGTCTTGAAATATATATTTTACATTGCTTTTAAATTAGCGGTCATATTATATTATCTTGTTTAATTTATTTCACTTTTGCAACATATTGTATTAACTTGTATCTGTTTTACTCATTTGTGAAATACCTTGAATCCTTATACTGGGAGAAAGCCGGCATACAACTGAAATGAATAATGCATGCATACCTATATACATCCAGTGCAGAAAACTGAAAAGTTATTGTTGTATTGCTCTCATGCAGGAGGCAAGACTCTCAACAGGGTCTGTGAATTTTTGATTGGCTGTATTCCCATTTTGAAGCAAACTAAAGACAACTGTGAGGTGTTTTAATATTGTTAGTACAACTACACCAACTCTTCTTGCATTCTGTGTCTTAGAGAGAGCTACTGTAATATTCACCTCATTAGAATCACAAGAGGGTTTTACTACTCCCAGTATTTGTAATTGGGAAAGGCAGATTAGGGACTTGTTTTTTATGCATGTTCTCTCATGGGAAGTGTATACCCTTGACCAAAACTTTTTGTAACCTGAAAGCTTAAATCAAGAGGTGCTGAATAAACAACAAAATTCTATTAATTTTTCTTTTGATTTCCTGGGACCTCCATGGGTCCAGTTTCCATAGCAGTTGAAGGCACACAAATGAGTTTATTCAGAATTTTAATCAGAGATATTTGGAAAATATTTCTGATAAAGTGGACTTTATCCACAAAAGCTAACATTAAAATACAGCAGTTAGTCTTTAAAGTGCCACAACATTTTTCTTTGTTTTGTTTTATTTACTCTTTGATATGCTTGGAAAATATATGAGTATCATAGCCTCCCTCCCTCTCTCTTTCTTTCTCTTTGGTATGTATCAATAATGAATCAAAAAGCAGCATTGTACACAAGATGAAGGGGGCTGGAACCGAACATCTGATCAATAATAAGGAATTCATGGTAAGTAAAACTACATGTTTACTTAACAATTTAGTTTATCAATTCCTTATTTTAACTCACTAGTGGAAATGAGTAAGGTGGAAGCGGCGTGCATTGGAGTGCACACACTTAGAAGAACAGCAACGCATTCAACAGAAAATAAACTGCCTTTACTTTTCAGGTGCTGATACTTCTCAGTGCAAAACATAAACAAAGATAGCTTCTCTTATATAACGTATTAACACAAACTCATAGTCTCTCTGCCTCGGCAGCAGTCTTCCAAGGTCTTTCAGAGATTGATAAGAGGCTGGTTGTTTTGCTCAAGTCTTTAGTAATTCAGTTCATTAAAGCAGGTTCAAGATGGAATGAAAACCAATACTCATTCCGGCTTCATATTAACTGGCACAAAACAGTTCAGTCCTTTCAAGCACAAAACATACACACACTCTGGTTAAAGAGGATAGTTGGTGCTTACAGAATGTTTCCTGAATCCAGTTGTAGGTAGAGCTTCTGCCTGAGCTCTTCCCCCAGCAAGGGTTGCAGGTTCAGTCCTTCTGCACTCCTTCCCCTTGCTCCAGTATCTTTGGCATAAGTTCCAGTGTGAACTCCTTCAGTTATTCCAGCATAACCCCTTGTGATCTTTCAGCGCCCAGGTAGTACTTCATTTATAGAGCATTTTTGCTAAGTCACAGACATCAGTGCTTACAGCTGTGCTCAACAGTTACAGTCTCTTAAAGTGATAGATGCATACATTCATCCTATACAATATACATCAATATACCATATCTGACAAATCCTAAGGTTCCATTTCACTTTTGATGCAAGATCAGTTGCATATCAGTTGTGGCTTTCTGGATTTTGTCTGGAAATAGCTAAATAGCAGATAACTAGTGGGGTTTCCTGTATATTGACTGCCAACGTATCATTAGAACCAAACTGGCATGATTTGTGAGTTCTCATTTGGTATGGCCAATGTTTTTGAATTAAGAAGAAAATTAGTTTCACCCTAGCCAGCAACTGTAGCTATTTGTAGATCAAGTGGAGGAATCCCATTTTAAAAAACTTAGCAACCTGAGTTTTGCAAAAGAAAGCACTGGTTTACACACACAATTCTATCCTCAAATCAAGACTCTTTTGAAATATTAGGGAATGTTTTGTACTCAAAATGATTAACTTTTAATCATTGAAAATTTAAACTATATCCTGGAGCAAGGTGTTAATAAGCATTTGTTACCTCCAGTTTCAGCATGGATTATTCAAGTGATCTAGTCTCATCAGTCCTTTAGTATTTTAAACATTTTTCAAATGCAATTTAATACCCAAATGCATTATGCAAAATGAAATACAAGATGACAGTTTAGAAATCCATTCATCTCAATTCACTGCTTTATAACTTCTTGCTTAGCTAAATGATATCAACACTACTGAGATGTCAGAATGGCTTAGTTCCAACACGATAGCTGGATACATGCAAAAAGTGTTATTATGAAAACTGATGCCTTGAAAGCAACGCAACACTTTTTTCAATGATAGTCATGGGCATTTGATTTTCAAACACAGCCTTTACAAATTGAATGTGACAGTCTATTTTGCTATAAATCTAGAACATTTCTATTTTGTTCTTGAATGAAGGACATGCATTTGTGTATTTTCTTTCCTGGACTTGTTATTGGAGAAGCGCTAATTCTTCTTTCAAAATAAAAGATGCAAATTCAGTGTGTCTGTTTCTGATTCCAAAATTATTGGTTAAACTTGTAGGCAGGTCTTGGTGAAGGCAAGATTTAAGATGTTTCCCTCTGCCCTATTTGATGAAAGACTTAGAAGGACAGTGTGTTAGAAATAAGGCTACCTCTGTGGGAACTGAGATGTGGAAACAGTGGGGAATGTGTTGCAGTGCCTGCTCCATCAGTGCCAGTCAAACATAGTCTCTTTCCCCACAATGGCTACCAAGGAGAATGGAGGAACAACAACTAGCTTATTTATTATGTGATCATGATTTGAACGTGTCTATAAAGGTTTTGTGTCATTTCCATTAAGTTGTGTAAATTGAAAGTACTGGGCATTAGTTAGTGAAACATCCTTTCTTTTTATGTATATACTGAATTTTACCTTTCAATATTTGTTGATAGCCTTGGCTTTTCTTTATGTCTAGTTTTTTTTATTTATGTCTAAGCTCTTTTAGTGGCTATTTTGTCTAAGAATTGCAACCAATACAAGTATATCCAGAAGTAAATATGTCTAGATTAAAAACAGAACATTCAAAC
Organism: Bradypodion pumilum; assembly: GCA_035047305.1. Taxonomy (NCBI): domain Eukaryota; kingdom Metazoa; phylum Chordata; class Lepidosauria; order Squamata; family Chamaeleonidae; genus Bradypodion; species Bradypodion pumilum. The sequence continues at coordinate 244,342,720 of JAWDJD010000001.1, read as the reverse complement.
AATGACCTCAGAGCACTATAAAGCTTTCTTACATCTTTAGGTAATTTGAGTCTGTGGTGATCTGTCACAGTGACATTTATCCCTGAAAGGGTTAATTTCAGTGTGAAATCATATAATTGCTGTCAATTATATCAAGGTTTATCTGGTTATCCAGGCCTTTTAATTGCTGCAATGATTTTGTTTACCTATTTCTAAAGTTCATATACATTGTTTCTATGCACAAAAATCCAAAATTTATTGAAAATATGTAAGTTTTCAGAAGTGAAAGGCATGTAACATCTTTAAAAATTATTCTTGCAGCTATGATAAGTTTGTAGGTAAAAGGTAAAGGTAAAGGTTTCCCTTGCTCGAAAGCCAGTCGTATCCGACTCTAGGGTGCAGTGCTCATCTCTGTTTCTAAGCCGAAGAGCCAGCGCTGTCAGTACAAAGGCTTAAAATACATGAGAAATATATGAAAATTGAACTTAAGTTGCAAATGCGTGAATCAGTTTTGCACATTTTATTTTTAATTTTTAATTTTTCAAACAGAAACAAATCACAAAACAGAAAACTCAAAACAGAATAGCAATACAAAATACAAAGTACAGAACAAAAACAATAATAACAAAATACAGTGGACCCTCGAATAATGACATTACTTGGTTCCCCAAGTAGCATCGCTATTGGAATAACGCCGTTATTCAAATAATGGCAAAAAAGTTGTTATTCGAATAACGATGGTAAAAATACCATCGTTAATGGAATAACGACATTGTTATTCGAATAACGATGGGAAAAGTACCGACATTATTTGAATAACGTCATTATTCAAACAATCACATTGGGAGTGTCGTAGCATCGTTAATCGAAAATGACACTATTCGAACGTGTCGTTAATCGAGGGTCCACTGTACAGTACAATACAAAACCTACATTCGCTCATCAGTTCAAATTATCCTATATAAGATAGTATTGCTTATATACCTCCATAAATTTATGTATCCTATCCCCCTTTTTCTGATGAAAATCAAAATATTACAAAATACAATACAATGCAAAACCTACATTCAAAATATCTTCATTTTAAATTCATTCATCTTACATTAAGTCAGAAAAATATATTTTAGCTATATACTTTCTTCTGTAAAAATCACAAACAATAACTTAATCCTTGTTTCAATCTGAAAATACAGGAACTTTATAGCCTTAAACAGCCCAATCAAAAGGCAGACAGTACAACTACCCTCGTTGGGTGGTTGGTGTAGAGTATAACTCCTTCCCCTTCAGTCCCTGCACCCTTTTTAGGGGGTGGGTAATTTTTATTAGTTTTAATTATACTGTTTTATCTGTGATTGTGAACCGCCCTGAGTCAGCCTAGGCCGAGTGGGTGGTGTAGAAATCAATCAAACAAATAAATAAATAAACATAAATATAATTAACAACAACAACAACAACAACAACAACAACAACAACAACAACAACAACAACAACAACAATAATAATAATAATAATAATTATTATTATTATTATTATTATTATTATTATTATTATTATTATTATTATTATTATTATTATTATTATTATTATTATTATTATTATTTCATGTCAGAAATTATTCTAGGTTGAAAGGATTTTTGCTGGAGAAACTCTGCTCAGGGAACGCCCAAATGAGGTTCCTTTCATGTCCCCAAGATCTTTTCCCAACTGCCATGGAGTACCCAAGTCTTGAACTACCAACTTGCCAGCCTTCCAGCTAATAAGGCGAGCTTCTTAACCACTGAGCCATGAAAGCCCAAAAATGTCATTAAAAAGGTAAAAGCATTACAGCTTTAACGAGTCTTTAGTAAAATGCTAGGAGTGTAAGCTGGTAGTAAACAAATTTGGTGAGGCCAATTTACTTTTCCTGCTTTTCAATACTCTAGGACAGGGGTGCCCATTCTACGGCCCGTTGTTGTTGTTCAGTCGCACAGTCAATTCCGACCCTTTGCGACCCTATGGACCATCATTCTCCAGGCGCCTCTGTCCTCCACCATCCCCCTCAGTCCTCCCAGTTCTGTGCCCATTGTGTCTACAATACCATCTATCCATCTCATCCTTGGCCTCCCCCTTCTTCTTTTTCCCTCCACCTTTCCCAACATCACGGCCTTCTCAAGTGAATCCTCCCTTCTCATTTGATGTCCAAAGTACTTTAGCCTCATCTTTACAATTTGACCTTCCAATGAGCAGCCAGTGTTGATTTCTTCTAAGATTGACCTATTTGTTCTCCTCGCTGTCCAGGGTACCCTCAAAACTCTCCTGCAACACCACATTTCAAAGGCATCTATTCTTCTGCGTTCAGCTTTCCTAATTGTCCAGCTCTCACATCCGTACATTACCACTGGGAATACCATTGCTTTGACTATGCGGACCTTTGTTTGCAGTGAGATGTCTCTACTTTTCACTATGTTCCCCAGGTTTCTCATAGCTTGTCTCCCAAGAATCAGTCGCCTTTTTATTTCATGGCTGCAATCCCCATCTGCAGTGATCTTAGATCCTAAGAATGTAAAATCTGTCACTGCTTCTACTTCTTCCCCATCTATTTTCCAGGAACTGATCGGGCCTGTTGCCATTATCTTGGTTTTCTTGATATTGAGTCTCAAGCCAGCTTTTGCACTCTCCTCCTTCAATCCAATCAAGATATTCTTTAGGTCTTCCTCACTTTCTGCCATTATGGTGCATATCGTCTGCATATCTCAGATTGTTGATGTTTCTCCCAGCAATTTTGATCCCATATTGTGATTCCTCCATCCCTGCATTGCGCATTATGTGCTCTGTGTATAAGTTGAATAAGCAGGGTGATAGAATACAGCCTTGTCTTACTCCTTTTCCTATTCCAAACCACTCTGTCATTCCGTGTTCTGTCCTAACTGTTGCCTCTTGGTTCGTGTACAGATTTCTCAGGAGGCATATGAGGTGCTCTGGTATTCCCATCTCTTTAATCACTTGCCACATCTTGTTGTGATCCACACAATCAAATGCCTTAGTGTAGTCAATAAAGCAAAAGTAAACTTGTTTCTGGTATTCCTTTGTTTTCTCCATGATCCAACGTATGTTGGCAATGTGGCCCATGGCACCTAATAATCTGCCCCGTGCCACCCTATCCTAGGAGCAGAATTAAAACGTTCACAAGCAAAATGATGCCATAAAGCAGCTACAGCTGTTGTAAACATGTTTATGACAGCTGCAGGTGCATTTATGGCAGTGTGTTGTGCATGTGTGGTTGTGTTTCACTTCTGCTTCCGGTGGGAGGAACCATGTGACCAGCCCCCTGAACCACATGACTGGCCTACGGCCCAAAAGGTTTGGGAACCCCTGTTCTAGGACCTCCATGAATTTTCCCCACCATTGTTATGTTTTCTTATCAAAGTTTTCATGGCCATGCTCAAGCCTTAGCTCATTAGGAAGATCATTTGTGAAGCAATGTTATTTTACATTGCCTTGCTATCCCTATGATGGCTTGGATGAAGAGCAAGTTCATTGCCTTGCAGTGACTTTTAACACACAGCTACTCAAGCCTTATTTTAAAGCAGAATACACATTTCAATATGCATTTTTTCACTACCTGTAATTATTTAAACACTGTATAGTACAAAAAGCCAACCTTTGACGAATCGTGGAGACTTTAATAGGCTTGCTCCTATGTATGTAGCTACAGAATTGCAATATGAATGTAATAAATCAGAAATAGGAAATGTGGTTCTCTAGAGCAGGAGTTCTCAACCTTTTTAAGCCAGGGGCTGAGTCACGCTCCCTCAGATAGCTTCGGGGGCCGGATGGCCATTTTGCCCTTCCTCTACCACATGACACTTCCTGGTGTGGTGGTGGTGGGGACACATGAAATGGTGCCGTGGGCCACATTTGACCCATGGGTCACAGGTTGATAATCCCTGCTCTAGAGGTTAAACTGTAATTAATGCAAGCTTTCATCACTGGGCATAATAGAAAATGCACAGCATACTGTAGTGGGACATGCATTCCCCATCCTATTGGAAATTAAATAACATAATTAGAAAGTTGGATATTTGGCTTAGAAAAGAGCATGCTTTCTCTAGAATAAAATACTGTACATTGATACACATTTCAGAGGTCATTACCCACAACTGGACCTGAGCCAACATCGAAGGATTCTCTTTATAGTTGTAATCTTAGTACCCCGAGGGAACAGGTTCTGCTCAAATATCATTCTCTACTACACACTCACTCGTCATGTCCTCTGAGGGTCCTCTGGACTCAGATTCTATTTCCTCTTCCTCTATCTTGGGAGGAAATTCTCATATCATACACAAACCTTTATTGGCATTACAATGGTACTTCAAGTGCCAGTGGTATCAAAAATGGTTAAGACAATGAGGAGTGGTCTAATTATAACATGGAAAACCAAGGATCATCATCTCCCATCAAATAGTCAAATTCGGATGGCACATGAAAGGAAGGTAGTCACAAGGTCCATGTAATCAGTAATTTGTTCAAGAGAAGCAGAAATCTAGAAGTGTCTGAGAGTCCACCAAATTTGGTTAAGATGGGAGCTAAGTAATTGAGGTGGATTTCTTTGTACAAAGGGCAGTAGAAAAGAACATGGATAATCGATTCAGCACGTTTGACCCCGCAAGGACACAACCTAACACCATATGGAATTTTATTGAATATCCCAAATAGTTCAGAAGGCACAATGTTAAATCTGGCCAGTGAAAAGGCCCTGCACTGTTGGGGGATAGTCAGGTTACACAAATAGGAAGCTATGTGGGAATTCACCTGACAAAACTTGTGCCTCTGCATTTACTTATTGTTTCTCTACAGCTACTCCAGCAACTACTCTACAACTACTATAGCCCTTTTTTTGCTCCTCTTTCTGACCTTTTATCTGCTTCCTCCTTACTGTCCTCTTGGACCTTGCTCACATGAGTTCCTTGGTCATCATCTCCTCCCTAAGACAAAAAATGAGCTCTTGTGGTGGAATTCCTGGGATCTTAAGGTCAAGAGCAATGGCTCATCATCAAGATCAGAGCCCTTTCTAACATCTTCCTTACATCAGAGGAAGGACTTTGTGGCTTGTGAGATTTAACTCAGCACTCAGAGTTTCCCCATCTAAACTGCAGAGTTTGTTCTGCCCTTATCCCTGATCTGTGATCGGATATATAATGGGGGACTTCAATTACCCTCACATAGACTGGGTGAACTGTTGTTCAGCACATGATAAAGAGATAAAGTTCCTAGATATGCTAAATGATTGTTCCCTGGGGCAGATGGTTGAAGATCCAACTAGAGGTACAAGAATCCTGTAATACTCAGGATCTGGTGCAAGATGTTAATGTGACTGATCCAATAGGGAACAGTGACCACAACTCAATTATGTTTAACTTGATCATAGACCACAAGTCACTGATAAAATCTAACACAGAGACCTTAAATTTTCAAAAAGGAAATTTCCCAAAAATGCGGAAACTAGTAAAAAAGAAGCTGAAAGGGAAAATTGAGAGAGTCCAAACACTCCAAGAGGCATGGAGGCTGTTTACAAAAACAATAACAGAGGCCCAATTGGAATGGCTATAATTATGGATACCTAAGGACAACCTCCAGGTTGGAGAGATAGGCAGGATATCTCTCAATGCCATTTCCAGGGAATCCTAAGCAGGTGAAGGCATCTGCTTGGGAATACCCTGAAGCAAATGGTGAGCCACTGTGTGTGACATAATGCTGGACTGGATGGGCTGTGGCCTGTTCCAGCAAGGCTGTTCTTATGTTCTTAATGCATACCCAAAAGGAAAAAGGGCACTGCCAGGTCCAAGAGGACTCCGAGGTGGCTTACAGGAGCTGTTCCATTCGGGAAGTGATCAATAGCAAGAAAAGCTCATTTAGAAGATGGAAGGCTTGTCTGAATGAGGACAGCAGGCAGAAACATAAATGCTGGCAGAACAAATGCAAGGCAACAATCAGGAAAGCAAAGCAAGACTTTGAGGAGCGTATAGCTAAAAACACTCAGAGAAATAACAAAGACTTCTTTAAGTACATTAGAAGTAAGAACCCAACTAGGAAGGCCATTGAACCATTAGATGACAATGGAAGGCAAGGGGTTATTAAAGAGGAAACAGAGATTGCAGAGAGACTCAATGAATTCTTTGCTTCAGTATTCACTGGGTCAAGCCAGTGTGCCTCAGCAGTGAAAAAAGCATACTCAATGCTAGGGATCATTAGGAAGGATAAAGAAAATAAGTCAGCAAGTGTCATTTTGCCTCTTTATAAATCTATGGTGAGGCCCCATCTGGAATACTGTGTACAGTTCTGGTCGCCATACCTCCAGAAGGATATTATGGAGCTGGAAAAAGTGCAGAGGAGGGCAACCAGAATGATTAAGGGACTGGAACACCTTCCTTACCATCTGAGGTTGCGATGCTTGGGCCTCTTCACTCTTGAATGCCGGCGTCTAAGAGGTGACCTAATTGAAGTTTATAAAATCATGCACGGTGTGGACAAAGTAGATAAGGAAAAACTGTTTTCCCTATCACACAACACTAGAACTAGGGGATACTCCATGAAACTATTGGGTGCTAGTTCTCAAACAAATAAGAGAAAGGACACTGGTCTATGGAACTCCCTGCCAGAAGAAGTGGTGACAGCTGTCAGTCTTGACAGCTTTAAGAAAGCATTAGACAAGTTCATGGAGGACAAGGGTATCAATGGCTATAATTATGGATACCTAAGGACAACCTCCGGGTTGGAGAGATAGGCAGGGTATCTCTCAATGCCATTTCCAGGGAATCCTATGCAGGTGAAGGTATCTGCATGGGAATACCCTGAAGCAAATGGTGAGCCACTGTGTGAAACAGAATGCTGGACTGGATGGGCTGTGGCCTGTTCCAGCAAGGCTGTTCTTATGTTCTTATAAGGAGCTTTTTAAAGCACAGGATGATCTTGCCATAATTTAGTTCTGGTTTGCAGCCCTGTCATTTTATGTTTGCTTGGAGTAGAATTTTTTTCCTTTCTTCTTTATACTTATAAGATTTTTGTAAGTATGTTAGACTAAAAGAATAACTATCCACTATCACTTAGATCTCCAAAGTCCAACTCTCATTCTCTAACTCATATACCATACTGTTGCTAAGTTTACTCTTCCCTCTCTAAGACAGAAATCAATAGCTCACCCTTAAGAACTATAACCACTTACCCAAATGCTTATCAGGTGGTCACCCTAAAGAGGCAAAAAAGTTGGTGACCAGATCAAGGGTATTTTCTGCCATAGACCTGAGGCATTGAATGAATTTCCTGCAGAAATTAATCTACTCTAATTTTGCTGGTATTTTGAAAGTTACTGAAAACATTCTTGTTCCATGAAGCCTTCCCCTCTTAACCTGCCAATTATGGAAATATATGATGTGCACAATATAAGTGCACAGACTAGTTCCTGTACTAATTGTTTTAAGAATTATGCTGATGATGTTTGTTTTAATATTTGTTTTATTTTTATGCTTAAAAATAAATAAATAAATAGCTAACAAAAGTCTGCATCTATCTCTCTAGCCGCCGAAATTTCACAGAATAGACATATAACTTACTACAAAATATATTAAAGTGAAAAATTCTTGTATCTGCCCAAGTAATGAAAAAAGGAGGGAAAACCATAAATGTTACATTTATGTAACAAACACTGACAGGTTAATGGAAAGTGATGTTGTCTTTTAAAAATAATAATGCATCAGATTCATAGTAGCCTCAAGTCACACAATAAAAATGAACCAGAATCATATGGTATACCTAATGCTGGGAAATTTATGAAGCTATTGCATTTTTTCGCATCTTTACTGTAAATGTATGGCTAGAATGATCATTTTATGAATGTGAGTGGGTTACTGCTTTTCTGATTTCACTTCAGTTTAATAAAATGATGGAAAAACACACCTGTCATCTCTCCCCACAAAATACATTTAATATATAGGAGCCCATCAACTGTAATAGAAACACACACACAGACATACACATAGGCCTCCACTATACATAAAATCACATCTCAGACAGAAGCAGGAACAGATAAAACTGCAGAACCTGGCTCATGTGTGGAATGCCTAAGGACATAATGATGTTCTACTTTCTGTGTTTGATGACTACTAGGCACTTCGTGAATGCCATCTTGTGCTTTCTCCTGGCCTTTCTCTCCATACTGCTTTAGTGCACAAACAATTGACTTTCTAGCAAATTATATCAGAGCAAGTTGGAGATCCTGTCAGATACCCTCATTTCCTGTGGCAATGGTCCTCCTCCAAGTAAACTGAGTGCTGAGAGCTGGGAAGAAACACTATTGCCTGGCCCCTTGTAAGGAACAGTGAAAAGGCTTCTCCTTAGGAAAAGTTGCGTAGATATGATGACACCTTCTCTGACAACACAGTTGACTTAATGCAGTGCTTATTTGCAAGAGACTCTGGAGCATTTATCCATACCTGTCAAGTTTTGGATTTGGAAATACGGGAAATTTCCCGGCAAATAAGGGATACTTGACAGCTATGCTTATCCTGTGCTGCCCTCCAATGGCGGCAATACGGCATTGCAGTCTAATTAATAACGGATGACGGCAGGAAAGAGGGTGAAATAAGGGGTTTTTCTGGCCAATAAGGGATACTTGACAGCTATGCTTATCTCCCCCACCCCCATTTCCCTATACTGAGAGGTCCTGACAGGACTAACTTTGAGAATGATCTTGCCTGTTATCGCTCACGCACACCCATTTGTTCTGCAAAGAAAACATGCAGTTTCTCCGACTAACAAATAAACAAATGCAAAGTTCTGGCAAAAAGTAAAGTAAAGATAAAGGTTTCCCTTGCTTGAAAGCCAGTTGTATCCAACTCTAGAGTTCAGTGCTCATTTCTGTTTCAAAGCCAAAGAGCCAGCGTTGTCTGCTGCTGCAGACGTTTCCGTGGTCATATGGCAGGCATGACTAGACACAGAACACTGTTATCTTCCCACCAAAGTGGTCCCTATTTATCTACTTGCAATTTCTTGCTTTTGAACTGCTAGGTTGGCAGGAGTTGGGACAAAGACGGGAGCTCATCCCATCCTGCAGTACTCGGGAATCGAACTGCTGACCTTCCGCCTCCCAGTCAGCATCTTAGCCACTTGTAACTTTTTAAAAGTCTATAATATTTTACAAACATATAAAATATGGAAGACAGCTGATTTCCAGAAGAAATTAGGTGTGGAGTGATCTGCAGCAGTCAAGGACCAAGATGGGAAATGTTCAGTTCTTGTTCTAAAGTAAACAAGAACAACAACAGAATGTGTTTTTCTTTTATGTGGTAAACACTACAAAACAGACAAGAACTACGCATTTTTTTCTCTAAAAAGGAGGAGATCCTGGAGAAAGAAGAAAAAGGGATTTTTCCCTTTCATCTTCTTGAAGGGAATAAGAAGCTGTGAGATTCCTATCCCTAATTTGCTGTGTAACAGGGAAGACTCGCGCCTACTGACTTCACTCTCTGCTGTGTAGTTGGTATGACATTTTCACCTAAAATAAAATGAGGTAAATTTACTGTAGTAGCTTGTCGGCTAATCTACTAAGGATGCTTAATTCACTTCAAGCTCTACCTACCTCCTTACTAGATCCTGTATTAGACGGTGCCTCAGAGTATATGTGTGAATGCTTACCTACCTGCCTCTGCATATCTTTGTGTGTGTGAGAGAATTACTCTGCATGTGTATGAAAGCCCATTTCTAACCTAGCAACTACAATGCCACTACTTTCTCTTCAGCTATATCTTCTAATGGCTCTTAAAGAGAGACAGAAGCATTTCTGAAAATCATTCACGGAGGCTCTGTATAACCATAGATTAACAATAAATTTTATTTGAAATTAGTTTTGAGCAAGCTACTCATATGATTGAATACAACAGAATTCAAAGCTAGGCTTTTAATAATGAAAAACTCAAAGCCTTGATTTTCGATAATTGAATCTGTCAATTGCATTTATCCTGCATTCAGATTGTGCTTTTATTGCAAATTTCAATTTGTCTTGACTAAAATTATGAACAAAATACTGACTTTTTGAACATTCTAATCAAAATTGAGGGATTGCAGTGGCTCATGTGCCTAAAACGCTGACTGGGAGGCAGAAGGTCAGCAGTTCGATTCCCGAGTATTGCAGGACAGAATGAGCTGCCGTCTTTGTCCCAGCTCCTGCCAACCTAGCAGTTCGAAAGCAAGAAATTGCAAGTAGATAAATAGGGACCACTTTGGTGGGAAGTTAACAGCATTCCGTGCGCTTTGCTGTCTAGTCATGCCTACCACATGACCATGGAAACGTCTGCAGCAGCAGACAACGCTGGCTCTTTGAAACAGAGATGAGCACTGAACTCTAGAGTTGGATACGACTGGCTTTCAAGCAGGAGAAACCTTTACCTTTACCTTTAATAAAAATTGGGAAGCAAACAATATTCTTATATATCCTTATTTATTCCAGCTAAAGGAAATCATACCAGAAATTCAAAACCACCGCTGCAGGGCCTCTGGAGCTGGAGGCCGCTCAGCTGGTCCTCATCCTCCTCCTCACCCCACTCCCTGATATTAAAAGGGAAAACCCAATCGGGGTTTCCCCTTTAATATCAGTGGGTGGGGGGTTGTGATCCCCCTCTCCACTGGCTCCCCTGGGGCCAGAAGGGTTGGGGAGACAGACCCCTTTTGTCTCCCCAACCCTCACAGACCCACGGGACCCAGGAGAGTGGATCGAATCCACCCCACCCCCTGATATTAAAAGGGAAAACCCGATCAAGCTATGGCCAAGGATGTAACATTAACTAAAGCAATGACTAAAGCAATGGCTTGTGTACAAAAAGGCTGGCCTGTCTCTCCTCTAGCCAAGGAATTCAGAACATTCCACCAGAAGCATTTGGAAGTGTCAGTGGAATGAGATTGCCTTCTATGGGGTCAGCGGGTGGTCATTCCTGTCACTCTCAGGAAAAAGATTTTACATTTACTTCACACAAGTCATCTGGGAATTGTCCATTCCAAAACCCTTGCCTGTACCTACTTTTGGTGGCCTCAACTGGACCAAGACATAGAACAAATGGCCGGCACTTGTGCCAGTTGTCAATCCTCTCACCCAGAGCAATTCCACCTTCCCTCTCAGGAATGGGATTCTGCTCGGGGCCCATGGTCCAGGTTGCACATAGATTTTGCAGGTCCATTTAGGGGTGCCCTATTTTTGTTGGTTGTGGATTCATTCTCTAAGTGGCTGGAAGTGATTAGGGTGCCTAATACCACTTCAACCACCACAATAATGCACCTGAGAAGGCTGTTTGCAGCATTTGGACTTCCAGATGTGCTGGTGTCTGACAACGCGTCCATGTTCACATCTGCAGAATTCCAATCCTTCATGGAAAGCAATGCAATTAGGCACATCACTGTCACCCCATTCCACCCAGCCACCAATGGCCAGGTAGAGCAGCAGGTGCGTACAACTTAAGACATGCTTTGGCGTATGGGTGAAGGGGATTTGGAGCTCTAGTTATGCCAGTTTCTTTTCACATATAGGCTCACCTCCCCTTGCCTCAGGGCTGTCCCCTGCTGAATTGCTCCAGCGAAGGAAACTGTCATCCTTGCTGGACAGATTGGATCCCTCTAGGGTGGAGGACAAAGGCACAAATATAGCGATCCAACACCAGAAGGGTTTTTCTCCGGGAGACCGTGTACATTGCCACAATTATGCAGCTGGTGGTCCTACGTGGGTGCCTGGGTTTGTGATCGATCAAACTGGTCCTGTTTCTTACAGAATCGAAACAGCCACTGGTCTGATCTGGAGGAGGCATGCGGATCAATTGAGACCCAGAGTACTGGACCCACAAGACAAATGCAGACACTCAATGCTAGGGTTGGCCCCCACCCGTTTAAAGCCAGGCGGCAGAGGTAATAGTCAGCAGCCAGCCAACATTGACCCAGAAGTGTCTTCTAGGAACCAATTTCAAGGGGGATTTGTGGAATGCTCCCCAATTCCAGCCAGGTGTACCCCTACACTGTCCCAGCCTAGCACTCTGGAGTTCCTTTATTGATGATGACCAATTTTGTTTGGAGTCACCCTCCACACAGGAGGTACCCTGAGTTGTCTTATTCATCCACAGAATAAGATTTTGGTTTTGAGCAATTCCCTGCTCCTCTATCTGACAAATGGGGCTTTAATTTGGGTTTACAATCCTCCCCTTTACTTTTCAAGGCAGTCACTATTGGTGTCTCCCACTCTGCAGAGTTCACTGGCACTAGGATGCCCTGCCCCACCAGTTTGTCCAGCTCGGCTTCTATTTTCTCCTTTAAAGCAAAGGGTACCCGGCGTGGCTTTATCTGGATGGGCTGGATGGTTGGGTCAAGCTCAAAGTCCACAGGGGATCCTTTGTATAACCCTAAACCCTTTTTGAACACCTCACGATGTGCAGCACAAACATCCCAGATTGGGTCAGCATCTATTGCATGAATGCCAGAAAGCTGGATTCCCAGGGGCCTAAACTATTGGGTCCCAATAAGACAGTTAGTGCCCTGCTTAACTACAACTAATAGCAAGGAGGTGCAAATGTTTTTGAATTTGACCAAGAAATTTCCCACCCTCAGGACCGGAATCTGGCAACCTTGCACATCCTCGAGGGAAGTTTTAAAAGATTTGAGCTTGGACCAAGAGGCAGGGGGAATTCTCAAAAACTCCCGCTGTGGGATTATGAAAAGGTAGTACCTGAATCCACCTTCATCTTGAAGGGGATGTCCTGCAGGCTCAAGTCTGTGAAGAAACGCTAGCTGACGATACCCACTTGGCACGGCTCAGGCTCGGGTGACACTTTGGCGATGGATGTTTTGTGGTGATGACTCTTCTTGGACTCAGGTGCTGGAGTTCTTTGCTTTCACTGATGGCATACTTTAGCAATGTGCCCTCGTTGCCCACAGTAGTGGCATTCTGTGGTGCAGAAGGGGCACTTCCTGCGGTCATGCCGGGCTCCGCAGCCATCACACTTGCCAAGGAATTTCTTCTCCCGATCATCACGGTGCTCTCGGTGCTTTCATCAGTCTGCTCGAACTTCTCCCTCTGCATTGCTGAAGAGGTAGAACCAGGTGATGCTGAGGAGGATGAAGATGAATTTTGCTGAGCATGCACAGCTGAGTCGGTGGCACTGGTGGTGGAGTGGCAATGCCGGAAAAACTTGATGCCAGACCGTGCTGCCTCAGACGCTACTGCCTCTTCTAGAACAGCCTTGAAAGTTAGCATCTTCCTGATCATGAGGCAACATTGAGCATCTTCACCCCTCATGCCAGCCAGCAGATGGTCCCGGAGTGCTTCTTCGATGTTGTCCCACTTGCAATGCGCAGAGCAGCAGCGTAGTCTGCAATGGACTCCCCAGGTCGCTGCTCCCTTCTGTGGAAGGCCACCCTGGCCGGGAAGGTCGAGACCTCTGGCTGCAGGTGTTTCCTCAGTGTGGACATGATTTCTGTGAGCAGCACCACATCCACATCCCCTGGGAGAACGAGGTGGTTTGCCAGCTCAAGCATCTCAGAACCGCACTGAGCGAGGAAACAGGAGCGCTTCTGGTTTCCGTCGGTGATCTTCTGCGAGGCCATTGCGTGGCAGAAATGGCATTCGTATGTTCCCCATTTCTCTGGATGTGCTGGGTCAAATGGGCCAATGTTGCTTCCGTGTGGGGACGCCATTCCACCTTTGTCGCCAGTTTCATGTTCAGGGAATGAAGAAGCAGATGAGTGAAGTAGTGAAATTCAGCTCTTTAATAGTGGGGTTTGAACACAGTTTGGATGGGGCAAAACTCTGACTTATATACACTATAAACAGTAACAGTAACAATAATACAACAAGCCCATTGGCTAACAGAGTGTGCACATTTTTGATCCACTTATTTGAATAAGAATAGATACATGAGAAAAGATACATTCCGCTCCTATAAACAGTAACAATAATACAACAAGCCCATTGGCTAACAGAGTATGCACATTTTCGATCCACTTATTTGTATAAGAATAGATACATGGGAAAAGATACATTCTGCTCCTGTCAGAAAACACAGTTAACATACATAACAGTCATGTAGTGCAAATTGGACTCAAGTTGTAAGAGAAGGAGGGAGTGGAGGAAAAAGGAGAACATATGTTAGTGATCCTTTTGGTATGAGATTTTTAAAATAACTAACTAGCAATATTGAGCTGTGTTAGCCTTTATGACCAGGAGAGTCCCATATCTCATCAAAATATATAAATCAGCCAGTTTGGAAATGATTCTTCTTACTGATTTCAGTGGAAATTTATTCCATTGAAGTGGGCCTTTTATCACAGTTGGAAGTAACTCATGCTTTGATAAATGGAAACATTTTTATGACAGACAGCCATGATTTATTTGGAAGAGTAACAAAAACCTTTAGATGTGTTTTAAATATTCAGAAACTGTCTGCTACTTCTTGTATTACGTGTGCGGGTGAGTGAACGGCTTTACCCAAACAAGAAGTGACAATTATCCCACAGATTTCCAAACATTATAAACTGATGTATTCAGACTATATCAACACAGAGACATATGCAGCATATAACTGGCTTGGCAGTAGCAAAATACATAGTTGACAGGTCCACATAAATTTGATGTACTGAAATGTATTCTGTTGTCTTGAAGGAATCATGCAATCTATTTTTGTAGCTTGCCCCGCACCCCATCCCAGAATAAAGAGATGGACACAGTTCTGGAATTTACCTGGGGCAGGGTTCAGCAAACATGGATATCCAGGTGTTCTTGGACTTCAACTACCAGAAGCCCTTAGCGCCTACATCAAAGGCAGCTATGGCATGACTATGATCTTCTATATGTATGAAATAGGTATATATGTTGAATTTAACCAGTGGAGATGGTGGAAGAATATTGCTTCATGGTGTGTGTGTGTGTGGGGGGGGGCGGGATTTGTCAAAATATGCAAATATCTTTCCATTTGGGGTAGAAAGAACAATGGTATAGACCTGTCACCCAATATTGGGTTAGAGCACTGGCTCTTCTGAAGTGAGGGACTTTTAGGACTCCCTCCTATGGATACTGTTTCATCAGTCCCTCCATCCTCTCTCCTCTGGCAGCCACTGGCTCTTTAGACCAGCAGTCCTTCAAAACTGCCCTCCCTTAAGGATTTCCCCCATTCATTTTACACCATTTTCTCCTGTGGGGAGGGGGGGTTAGGAATCTTTTCCCATTTCATGTGACATCCAAGGAAATGGAAATTGGCTCGCCCTCTCACTTGCCTGCTTCTTCTCCCCCTAAAAATAGCTGAAGAAGTAGCAAGAAACTTTAGAGGTATTTAACATAAGAGAAAGCAAATCTGCATGTGTGTGTGTGTGTGTGTGTGTGTGTGTGTGTGTGTGTGTGTGTGTGTGTGTGTGTGTGTGTGTGTGTGTGTGTGTGTGTGTGTGTGTGTGTGTGTGTGTGTGTAAGCTGTTTTGTGATAACTTGATAAGGGAATGTTCATGATTCATAGACGTCCTTGCCTCAATGCAAAGCCTCCCCATCTTTTTAATGTGGGCAGTTTTAATGTGGTTAGTTTTTAATAGGTGGGTGGGTATGTTGGGGTTTTAATTGTTTTTAATATGTATGTTTTAATCCTGTTGTGAGCCACCCTGAGTCGGGTTTGCCTGATTGGGCAGCATAGAAATTTGAATAATAAATAATATAAATAAAAATAAAAAGTGAGACAACAAAAACTATTTCCCCCCAAGATCTATAATTTGTGTAAGCAATCTCTGTGCAAAACTAATGCCCTTTTCATTTGACAAGCAAACACACATAACTAAAGCAGATAACAACTAGCTGATTTTTTAAAAAGACAAACAACCCCTGCTACACTTAAATATCTATGCAACAAGGTAACAGTTGTTATGTTGTGCAATTTGCAATATTTGCATACTTTTATTTAGTTTACATACATACATACGTAGTACATACATACATATATACATACACAGAGAGAGAGTTCTTAGGCTCTTGCTGAGAGCACAACAAAGTACCTGGTCTTGTTGAGGGGCAAAGCACATCATGTTTGCCTTTCCTTATCTTGATACATTACTATTTACAGTCCAATTGTTTTGCTAATGGAACATGTTTTTGCTCATGTACAGCAGGACACCTGATATCTACCAGCTATTCTTCATTTCTGAAACACACTGAGCAATATTCCTTTATCTCTTAGGCAATCCATAAAACTTGAGAAGCAGCTTTAGGAATGCAGGGAGGCTACAGTGGTGAGGATTAAGAAAAACTCCTTGGGTGTTGCAATTCAGGAGGGCAAGATTACATCTATCTCTACATGCTATGGACCCTGCCTGCTCAAGACTACTGTTGATTAAGAAAACATAGATGATTTGCATGATGTGTATTAAAAATAACTAGGGATCGGCCTTTCCTGTTTAAACAACAGACCCAAATCACAAAAAAATATGTTTTGTGCAATTTGTGTTCTTTTGGCAATTACTGAGAGTCTCTAAAATACAAATGATTTGTGTTGAAAGAACATGAAATTTTTGTATTTATTTCATCTGTCCTCTTTCATGTAAACTTTTCTTTCCTTTCTTTTGCTCCTTGGCCATCAAATGACCTGGGAAATTCTTCATCCAGTAGTATCATGACTGTCAGCAGCCATTCAGAAGATCAGGGATGCAAATTTTGAATCTGCAAAAAGGGCCTGTAACCCAGTGAAGAGTCCTCGTGGCTTGGAACATTTTTATGGGTGGCTTTCCTGTTGTCACCTTCTGAACTCAAAGAGTATAAGAGAAGGTGTTGCCTTATTCTACCAATTTTGGTTTGGGAGCAGCTTTGCCTCTATTTTTTACCTTTATTTTTTATTCTTTATTCAGCTGCTTTATTTTCTTGATTTTTGGGAGAGGGGGCTGTTCTTTTAAACCTTTTCTCTTTCCTCCTCTGTGTATATTGGTGGTGCTTATAAATATACAGAAAATTAACCAGATATGTATGTCATGCAGGGACTCATCACTGAATAACAACTCCAATGTACATATACACCGTACATACTCGAGTATAAGCCGACCCGAATATAAGCTGAGGTACCTAATTATGACCTGAAAACACAGGAAAATAGATTGACCCGAGTATAAGCCAAGGGTGGGAAATGCAGCAGCTGCTAGTGAGTTGAGTTTAGTTTAGTTTATTCAATTTATACTCTACCCTATTCAGCAGAATATAGTTTCAATAATCAAATACACGAAAATAAGGTAAAATTAATTAAATTGTTGCCGCATCTCAATCTGGCATAGTCTTGGGACCCTCGTGGTCATTGACCCGAGTATAAGCCGTGTTCCCCATTTTGGGGCAAAAAACCTTGGCTTATATTCAAGTATATATGGTATATGAAAAGAATTGTATTTCATTAATTTTCTGTCTATTTCTTCTATGAAAGGTGTATATTGAGTGAAGTTAGAATTGTTTTGTTTGGTAGTAGTGGTAGTGGTTGGTTGTACTCTTGCCTGTTTCTAAAGTGGATTGAGTCTCACTTGCCTTGTCTTGGTATTTTGGTAGCTTTTACTGGGTTTTGGGGCTTTTGTATGATTCCTCATAGAAAATGAATGAGAAAGAAAACAAAATAACCACAGAGAGACAGGCCTTTTTTTCCTCTTTTTTTATTGAAAATTACAAAACACAGAGGAAGAAAGAATAAAAATAAAAGAGGATGAAGGAAGATAAAAGGTGCAACTAATTACAACATTATAGTGGACATCAATACAAGACGTTATATAGAACATAAAACAAGAATCTCATTATTTACGCATTGATTAGGTATTTACAGTAATATGTTGTTCTTACATATTCTTTGTTTAATTAATACAAATACATACTTTAATAATTCTCTATCCAGAACGCCAATTGTTCAGGTGGTGGCTTGTTTCCCTTATCTTTCTCTATAGTATACTCAATAAAAGGTTTCCATATCTTATAAAAGTTATTCTTCTTTGTTATGCCTTTTTAAATATTTATTTCCCATGTGAGCTTATCATTAAGTGCAATCAACCACATTTGTTTGTACCATTCTTCAATTTTCAATGAACCATTTTCCTTCCATTTGGTAGCAATGCATATTCTGGCCATTGTTATAATGATTGTTAATAAATCTTCCTCATGTGTACTTAAGGACAAATTATTAAATTCATACACTAATACGGTGGGCGGATCAAATTTGATATCAATTCCGAATATTTCTGTTGCTTCTTTTTCTACCTTTGTCCAAAATTGTTTTATTATTTCACAATTCCACCACATATGGTTGTACGTTCCAGTCTACTTTCTGCATCTCCAACACTTATTATATTTATTTCCATCGAATTGGTTCAATCTGACTGGTGTTAAATACCACTTCCATAATACCTTATAGTTATGCTCTTTAATTCTTATGGATAAATTTCGCATAATTCTTTTTTTCCATCTTTGATTCCATGCTGCTTCCTTAATGTTTATGTTTAGATCATTTCCCCAAATTTCTTTTGTGATATATTTCTCTTGTTCCAAATCATTTAATATTTTATATAATTTACCAATTAAGCCTTTTAATTCTATTTTTCCAGATCTTATTTTTATGATTAAATTCTCAAATTCTGTTACACTTCTATTTAAGCTCACATCGGAAACAAATTTACTATTCCATTTATTAATTGCTGCTATTTGAAGCCAATTTAATTTCATTCGTGTAAAAATGTACGATTTTCCCCCCTGCATTTTTACATATTTCTAGCCAGTCTTTTAGCAATATTGCCTTATTAGAGTATCCCTTCTAATTCACTTGTCAAATTTAATGGAAAGGTTCTATAATCCTTTATTTCAATTATTGGTGAGATACCAGGAGCCATTTTGCTTTTCACCGAACGCCAAGTATCTAATAATGCTTTTTTGTTTTGCTTTATTTTAACCTTTTTTTTGTCTAAGAAAATCGCATTTCCAATTTTATTTAAATCATGCATACCAGTATTTTCCCATATGGTATCAGGTCCATTTAAGATCGTAATAATATTCTTTAGCTGATATGCAATGTAATACATTTTAATGTCCGGTAATCGTAATCCTCCCCTTTTCTGTTCCCTATACCATAATATTTTCATGATTCTTGGTCTCTTTCCACCATTGCAATATTCATTTAATAGGATTTGTAATCCCTTTAAGTCTTTTTCCTTAATTTGAATTGGGAGAGCCTCAAAAATAAAATTAATTTTTGGTATAAAATTAATCTTAATTAGAGCTATTCTTCCGAACCATGATAATCTCAATTTTTTATACCGAATTAGCGTTTCTTTTATTTCATTTATAAGTGCACCAAAATTTAATTTTTTAAATTTGTCGTATTGTTTTGATATTGTTACTCCTAAATATTTTGCATTATTTTTAATTCTAATATTATATTTAGATGCAATATCTTTCCATTTCTCCTTAGCTATATTGAAGAGTATTAATTCTGACTTATCCCAATTTATTTCAATGCCGGTTGCTTACTGAAAGTTTTTGAGATGTCTTTGTACTTTAGGTAAAGCTTTTTGGGGGTCCCTTAGTATCAATAGGGTGTCGTCAGCATACAAATTGATTTTATTATTATTTATTCCTTTTATTTCTTTGTCTTCTCTGATTGCCTTTGCAAAGAGTTCAATCACCATTATAAAAAGCATTGAAGATAGGGGATCACCTTGTTTTGTACCTGCTTTTATCTTTATGTCTTGGGTAAGGACATCATTTACTTTTATTTGTGCACTACTTTGCTGGTATAATTTATCAATTACTCTCATAAATTTAGATCCGAATCCATACTCTTTAATTGTTTCTTTAATAGTCTGCCAATGTAATGAATCAAACGCTTTGTATATATCCAATAATAATATTCTAATTTTATCTTTACTTTGTTCTGCTATATTCATTATTGCAACTATCCTCCTTGTTAAATCAGCTAGATGTCTTCCCTTCATGAAGCCTGTCTGGTCAGGTTTTATATATTTCTCCATAATGCTATTAAGTCTATTTGCTAGAATGGCTGTAAATATTTTTAAATCTTGATTAAGTAGTGATATGGGTCTATAGGACTCAATTCTTTCTTCATTTTTCCCAGGCTTTGGAATCAGTATAATGATTGATTTATACCATGAATCTGGGATTTTACCCCCCCTCAAGCACATAGTTAAATATTCTTTTATTTTTTGGGATTATCATTTTTTGGAATCTTAACCTATAAATCCAAGGGTTAACCGTTGGAACTGGCTATAGGTTGCTATGCCTCGCCCTACTTGCCTGCACTCACCCTTCATGCACACGGCCGATCTGGGTACGCAGGTCAACGAAGGATTGAAAAAACCGGCAGTGGGGCAACAGCCCCACAAACGCGAAGAAAGGGAAACAACTTCACTTCCCAACATTCCTTGCACTGCGCCATGCCAGAGCCAATCAGGCTGAGAGGCTCTCGCACGGGGCAGCATTCGGAAATGCGCCGCAGCCAATCGAAAGAAAGCCATTTAAAAAAAACGCAGCACAAACACAAAGCACCAACTCATAACTACAAGCCCCAGTGTCCTGCGTGCCATGAGCGCGCAGAGCGCTGAGGAAAACGGCGCCCAAAAAAATGAAAAAGAAAAACAACTCACAGCCAAGCACACACCAGCCGGCTTTCTTTCCCTCACCAACAGCGCCTGAAGGTCCCGACTGGAGTTTCCCCTTTAATATCAGTGGGTGGGGGTTGTGACCCCCCTCTCCGCTGGCTACCCTAGGGTTGGGAGGTTTGTGGGGAGAAAAGGGGTATATTGCCCCAACACTTCTGGACCCACAGGAACAGGCAGAGTGGATCGATCCCCCACCCCCCTCCTTAAAACAACTCCGTCTTTTCTTCTCTTTCAAAACGGACTTCTTTTAAGGAGGGGGGTGGGGATTCCATCCAGTCTGCCTGATCTTTTGGTTCCAGAAGTGTGGGGGCAATATACCCCTTTTCTCCCCACAAACCTCCCAACCCTAGGGTAGTCAGCGGAGGGGGGGTCACAACCCCCACCCACTGATATTAAAGGGGAAACCTGATCTACTTTCATGACTCCACACAAACAAAGCACCATAACACACTAAAGCCCCCCTCCCTACCACCTAGCCCACCGTTCCTAACCCCAACAACCATGCCCCCCTCCCCACAACCTAGCCCACCCTTCCTAACCCCCAACGAAAAACAACTCACTGCCTCACAGCCAAGCAAACACCAGCTGGCTTTCTTTCCCTCACCAACAGCGCCTGAAGCTCCCGACTGGAGTTTCCCCTTTAACATCAGTGGGTGGGGGGTTGCAATCCCCCTCTCTGCTGGCTAACCTAGGGTTGGGAGGTTTGTGGGGAGAAAAGGGGTATATTGCCCCAACACTTCTGGAACCAAAACATCAGGCAGAGTGGATCGATCCCCCACCCCCACCCTCCTTAAAACAACTCCGACTTTTCTTCTCTTTAAAAACGGAGTTGTTTTAAGGAGGGGGGGTGGGGATTCGATCCAGTCTGCCTGATGTCCTGGGTCCAGAAGTGTTGGGGCAATATACCCCTTTTCTCCCCACAAACCTCCCAACCCTAGGGTAGCCAGCGGAGAGGGGCGTCACAACCCCCACCCACTGATATTAAAGGGGAAACCCGATCTACTTTCACGACTTCACACAATCAAAGCACCATAACACACTAAAGCCCCCCTCCCCACCACCGAGCCCACCCTTCCTAACCCCAACGACCATGCCCCCCTCCCCACTACCTAACCCACCCTTCCTAACCCCCAACGACCATGCCCCCTCCCCACTACCTAGCCCACCCTTCCTAACCCCAATGACCACGCCCCCTCCCAATCACCTAGCCCACCCTACCTAACCCCAATGACCATGCCCCCCTCCCCACTACCTAACCCACCCTTCCTAACCCCCAACGACCATGCCCCCTCCCCACTACCTAGCCCACCCTTCCTAACCCCAACGACCATGCCCCCTCCCAATCACCTAGCCCACCCTACCTAACTCCAATGACCATGCCCCCCTCCCCACTACCTAGCCCACCCTTCCTAACCCCCAACGACCATGCCCCCCTCCCCACTACCTAACCCACCCTTCCTAACCCCCAACGACCATGCCCCCTCCCCACTACCTAGCCCACCCTTCCTAACCCCAACGACCATGCCCCCCTCCCCACTACCTAGCCCACCCTTCCTAACCCCAACGACCATGCCCCCTCCCAATCACCTAGCCCACCCTAACTAACCCCAACGACCATGCCCCCTCCCCACCACCTAGCCCACCCTTCCTAACCCCCAATGACCACGTCCCTTCCCCACCACCAAATAAATAAATAATTTTTTAAAAAAATTACTAAAAACAGTCAAACACATCCAAAAATACACAAAAACAAAAACACCAAAAACAATACGAAGTAAACAAAGACACAATCAAAAACAAAACAAACAGACAAAAAATACAAATTCCAACCCCCACCCACCCACACACACACACAAAACAAAGAAAACAAGCAAACTTACCAAAAGATGTACTACCTCCACCAGGACTGAAAAAGAAATGAATACAGAAAAAGACTACTTACCAGAAGAAGCTCCACCCAGAGGCCAGGAGAGAAAAAAAAGTCAAAATACAGTAACCCCTACCAGCACCACCTGCTGGCCACAATAGTAAAAACAATTCAAAAACACACAACAGCTCCAAATAAAAGGCCACAAGAGTAAAAACAAATCAAAAACATAACACAAATTCACAATTTTACACAAAAGGTCACACCAATAAAAACAAGTAAAAAAATTACACTAAAACATATGTCAATAAAATACAATAGAAACTTTTAAAAATCCTGTGCTGAGTTATAACTCAAATTTAAACTCAAAACATCTAAACACATTTTAAAAACATTGAATGTAAAAAACATTTACTTTTACATTATTAAAATTATGACCTACGGTACAACTAATTAAAAAAATTCAAAAAACTAAAACATTATTCACTTACATAAAACAATTTGAAAAAATTATATCATACTTACTTCTTTTATTAATCCTCAAAAAAACACAAAAAAGCAGATCCCAGTTAATAACAGCCAAGCCAAAAAATTTTTACATAAATAAACATTTAAAAAATTAAAATTACAGACTAAGCAATTTTTAAAAAACATTAACACAATTTAACCTTCCAACACAATTTAAAACTATTGCAAAAATAAAATTGGTTCATTTTTTATTAAAACACACGGGGGAAAAAGCCCGGCAACGCCGGGCAACCCTTGCTAGTTCTTTATAAAATTCAGCTGGGATTCCATCTTCACCTGGTGTCTTTCCCAATTTCAATCTATCTATAACAGTATTTAACTCTTTTTCTGAAATGGGTTCTTCCATCAACAACATATGTTCTTGGGTAATCTTAGCTTTAGTCCATTTCTTAATGTAATTTATCATTTCTTCTGTTTTGATCTTCTTTTCTGAGTATAATTTCTGATAGAATTGTCTTACTATTTCTGCTTTTTCCTTAATCCTATGTCCACTATTAATGTCTACTATTATCAATTAATATTCTTATTTCCCTTTTTTTTCTCTTTTTTCTCTGGCTGCCTTTGCCAGCAATTTAGAATTTCTATTGCTGTACTCAAAATAATTTCTTTTTAAATAAATCAGATTTCTTTTGACTGTTTCTATGTCCTTCCCAGCTAATTCTGTTTTTAATCTTTGTAATTTATCAAACACATCTTTATCATTAGTTCTTGCGTGTACTTCCTGAAGTTGTTTAATCTCATTCTCCAAATATTTCTGTTTTTCCTTAAACTGTTTATTTTAATGCCTGTTAATTTAATGCTTTCCCCCTTAAAAATCGATTTCATTGTGTCCCAAAGGATATTGTCTGTTACATCTCCTGTATCATTTAATAACCAACATTCCTCCAATTTTTTATTATTGTTTCTTTATCTTCCTTATTTTTGTAAATTTTTGGATCATATCTCCATTTATTACCTTTGTTTTCCCTATTTGCATTTATTTTTAAGTCTACCAACAATTTGGCATGGTCCAATTCCCTAAAAATCCCTACCTTGGCATTTTCTAATAAATTAACCAAATTGTTTGATATCATAACAAAATCAATACGTGTTATGCACATGTGAATAAAATGTGTATGCAATTTCACTACCCTTCAAATTAGACCATGCATCATATAGTCCTAATTGTTGCATCCATAAATCCAAAACTTTTTTCCCTCCTGTTTTTTTTGCCTTAGTATATTTGTTGAATCTGTATGTAATCTTGTTAGATTAAAATCACATGCCACTATTAAATTACTTGTATTTTCACTTGAAATAATTTGGAGAATTGGAGAAACATAACTGCAGGGCAATGGAAAAGACATCCTTTGTTTAGACATGTCATTGTTACTTTACATCAGTATTACTAAAAGGTGTATTCCATTTACCATATATACTCGACTATAAGTCATCCTGAATATAAGTCAAGGTACCTAATTTGGACCTCTAAAACTAGGAAAATAGGTTGACCCGAGTATAAATCGAGGTGGAAAATGCAGCAGCTGCTAGTGAGTTTCAATAATTAAAATACATGCAAATACAGTAAAAGTAATTAATTTAGACATTTTTGTGGGTATGTTTTTGAGTGTTTACATTGACCCACGTATAAATCGAGTCCCATTTTTGTACATCATTTTTTAAAATAAAGTTCTATTGATTTTTCAAAAATATAACAAATAATCAAAACATAATATAACAATACAGACATATCAAAACAATTAAAAGAAAAAAATACAAGTAAACATATAGAATACCAACCCGTTATATTTCCATTTTTACCATTACCAAATATTTTCCAAAATGCATTGTATACATGTTTATGTTATGTTTATGTTTATTGGATTTATACCCCGCTCCACTCAGCCCAAAAGGCCAACTCAGAGCAGCTTACAACACAATAATATAAGTACAATTACAACAAAAAATTAATATACATACAATTAATAAACATACAATTATAACAGTATAATAATACAAAAAAATCCAAAAATGCAATATAATCATAACAAATCAAATATAGACGCAATATAACAGCATGAAAATACAATAGGAAAACAATAATAATACAATACAGTTAATTACACAATGAATTATACAATAGACATTTAATTACACAGTCCCTCGGCTACTAATGTCCCCAAAATGGAATCCCATGGCCCGCACATTAATGAACGGAGCCAAAGAAGAAGACAACCCGGCCCCAACACAGCCGAGGCCAGGAAATGGACCGGCAACTCTGGCGGTGCGGCTTTTGAATGTCCCGCTGCAACAATGCCGGTCAGCTGTGCTCCCACCTCCCCCACCGGTGGGGTGGGGGAGGGAGCCATGGTGGACTGCGGCTCCGACGGCGCTGGCGGTGCGGCTTTTGAATGTCCCACCACAACAACGCCGGTCAGCTGTGCTCCCACCTCCCCCACCGGCGGGGTGGGGGAGGGAGCCGTGGTGGACTGCGGCTCCGACGGCATTGGCGGTGCGGCTTTTGAATGTCCCACCGCAACAACACCGGTCAGCTGTGCTGGAGGTGCCAGCATCAGGGCGATCTTCCAGGAATGAGAACCAGGACGTCATGTTCCATGACGGGACAAAGATTGTCAAAGCCCTTAACCCTTCAGGAACTTCTGGGAATACATCATACACCCTGTGTATTATACATTGCCCTGGAGGATGTGGTATTTCCCAACTGTACCTAAAACTTCAATTGGTCTGGTGCCGGTTTATTTATGTCATCTCTTGTCAGCGAATAATCCACAAACTGTCGCCCTTTTTTAATATTTAACTCCCATGTCAATTTTTCATTCAATGTGAGATCCCACATCTCCTTATACCACTCTTCTACTTTTAATATTACATCATTCTTCCAAATTTTTTGCAATACACATTCTGCCCATTGTGAGCATTATAAATAATAATGCTTTCTTATCATCATCTAAATTCATATTATCCACATCCATCAACAAAATGTTACTTTGCCCCAACTTGAGATGCAATCCCTTAATATTGACAATCTCATTCTCAATTTTCCCTCAAAAATTTTCTACCACCTTATATTCATACCACATATGTACATATGTACCCACAACATTTTTGCATCTCCAACACATTTTGTTATTCTTATTATCTATCTGATGTAACCTCAGTGGGGTCAAGTACCACTTCCATAACATTTTAAAATTATGCTCTTTTACCCTGACAGACATGAAATCTCATAATTCCTTCTTTCCATTTGTTTTTCCACTCCTTTTCTGTTATCCTCATATTCAAATCTTGTTCCCATACATTTCTTGTGGATTACCCTCTATATTTATTATCTTATAGATATTACTAACCATTCCTTTAATTCCAATTTCCTTCTTTCTCACCTTCCATATTAACTCCTCAAATTCAGTCCTACTTCTTTCCAAACTAAGTTCCCTCAGGTAATTGTTATTCCACTTATTTACCATTGTCATGAACCTTGAGTTGTCATGGCAACCATATCACTTAGCTACTGAAGTTACTTGTAAACACATTCCTTTCTGATGGAATCAACACAGCTGCATCGCCTCAGAGGAATGCACACCTGCAGACCCCTCAAGGGAGGATGACAAATAGGTCAGGTGGCAGAGTGACAACAGAGACATCTGACTACCCCACAAGGGAGAAGATGCCTCCCCCTGTCAATCAAAACCTCATCCTAGGAATGCAAAGGTGGGAGGGAAATCTGCTCCTTTTTGTGTATAAAAGGAGAGCCCTTTCCCTGAGTTAATCGGTCCTTTCAGGTTGAAGGCAGAGATGTCTCCTTGAGCTGGACTCTAAACACTTATGATCTGAGCCCCTCAGATCCAAGTGGACTATACTAACTATGTTATGCTATGTACTTTGGTTTTTTTCCTGTCTTTGTTCTTTTCCAGATACTAAAGGAAAATAAAACTCTTTGTGAGTAACATCAACGGAGTGGATGTCAATTTATCAGGCTATATCCTAGTGCTTTGCTCTATGTCCCCACATGCTACCAATATACTAAACCACCGCATACTCCCTGTAAGCAACTGGTGGAGTTCTTTGAAACCGATAGGGAAGCGGTACGGTGAGGTGACCTTAGGATGCACTGGGAGTGTGTGGATAAAGGAAATTATCACATCCTAAAGGATCGGTACATGCCTCCTTTAAGCCTGCACCCAGTCGAGCATTCAAGACATGGTGGTAGCGGTGGGATTTGGATCTGAGAGCCAGGAGGCTTTGTCAAGGCAAATAGAGCAGCACTTTCAGCTCCTCTAAAAAGAGGGTAAGATTAGCCTGCAACATTTTGTTTCCTTACAGGTATAAGGATTGATGACTCGGAGTCATCACTGGTTACCATAGAAGTGGAGGTGCCAGCATCAAGGCGATCTTCCAGGAATGAGAACCTATTCCATCCCATGACGGGACAAAGATTGTCAAAGCCCTTAACCCTTCAGGAACTTCTGGGAATATGTGAGTCAGAGGAAGAAGCGGAGGAGGAAACCCAGCAAGGGGAAGCGGCAGGAGCGTCTGATCAACCTGTCCTGGTGCCGCCCCCTGTGCATGGAGCCTCTCCGGATACAGAACCGAGTCTGTTAAAGCCGCAGACAAGCTATTTTGACCAGGATGAAGGGCACCAGAGACCTACCGAGTGGGAAAGGATTAGGTCTTGGCATCCAGGCTACCGGGTAATGGATAAAGCTGCACGGGCAGCTGCAGCTGCGGCTGAATGCATCCCCCTCCATACCATGAGAGGTGAAAGCGTATGGGCGAAGGAAGAGGAACGCCAGTCGGAGGAGGAAGCTCATAAGCAAGCTCACCGGAGCTTGTCTTGGGAAAGGGAGGTGCCTGCAGGTCCCCCTACGACTTCTGAATGGCTACTGGACGTGGTACGTAAAGCACCCTTTGATGGGAATGTGATGGAGACCCAGAGGAGAAGTCTAATGGAAGTCATTGATCACCAGGTCCAGTGTGAGGAGATTCTCCAAAGGTATGGCCCCTCCAGAAGGGCATACCAGGTGCTTGAGGAAACTATTCCAGCACGCCCTGCTATCACAGAGGAGGAAGTGCTGGGAACCATTGCGGTGGTGTCCCAAGCTCAGGAGAGCGGAATGGCAGCACCAACGGTCTTGGTCAAGGCGAGGCCAGACCGGAGTGTCGAATCAGGAGATCGACATGAACTGGCACAGTTGCTACAGGGAGTAGCTGAGCCAGTGGTCTCGATCCAGCCGGGATCGGACCAATGGGTCGGAATGGGAGCCAGACCCAGAGAGGCATGGAAACTGGGCTCTGGAACAGCTAAACTGTCCGTTACGCCACCGGGAGCCACAGCACTTTCCTCAGGAGAGTGGGTGGCCGGTGCCTATACCACTGTTATGGAGCAGGAGGAACTACAGCGGAAGTTGAAGGAGGAGCAGCAAAGGGCAGAGCGATATTGTACCTATATCATGTAATTGCAACAGTGGCATGTAGAGGCACAGGAAGCCTTAGCCTCTGAGCAAGCAGCCTGCCAAGTGGAGAAAGTGGCAGCTGTTCCACCATCAAAGGAGGAGGAAAACAGGCTTGACCTAATATATGGTCTCTTTCAACAGGAGCAGGTGGCTCGGCTGGCAGGTAATCTCGAAGGTGCAAGTGAAGCAGCACGTCAAAGGGCTAAGATAAAACAGGAAATGGAGGACGAAAAATATGCCCAAGCTTTACAGGAGGAAGAAGGGGCAGTGCAGCCGGCACCAGCCCAGCCTATACTGTCAGCGGTTCCACAGCCCGCTGCACCAGACCTGCTTCCGCAGATAAAGCCGCCACCCAGAGCCCCTGTACCTCAGCCTGTCCGTCTACCAGCGCCACCAACGGGAGTTCTTCCCCCTCCTTCTTCTTTTACACAGGTTCCGCTTTTAGTGATACCAGGAGGAAACCCTCCCTTGCCAATGGGAGAGGTAGGAGGAGTTCCAACCAGAACAAGTCAATTGTAGGATTTGATGGCAAATTTCTTTGAAACACAGATTCGCGTTATGCAAATGAAGCAGCAGCCAAAACCTGTGACAGCCGATAATGCTGATCGGAGGCGTCTGCCAATTCTGACAGACCCCCAGGACATTCTCTCTTTTCTTTCCAGGTTTGAGCATGCATGCGAGGCAATGAAAGTGGATGAGATTGAGTGGCCAGGACTAATCAGTACACAGCTGTGGGGTCCAATCCTGGACTATTTTGATGGATTGCCCAAAGACTATACATGGCCCCAAATACGAGATGCTTTGGAGAAATATTGTGCGATTGTCCCTGACATTCTGAGAACGAGATTCCAGGAGATCCAATGGGATGGTAAACAACCATTTGCTGCCCTCATGATTCAGCTGGCGCAAGCCTATGACCGATGCGTCCGAGCATCTAAAGTGGAGATGACACCAAGAGCCCGAGCATTTGCACTAAAGGAACAGTTTATGGAGGTAATTCCACCTTCTTTAAGACTCAGTCTTGCTGATAAGGAGATTGATGATCCTCAGTTGCTTGCCCAGAAAGCTGATATGATTTGGATCAGCAAAATGAATGTCAATAAGCAGATGCCTAAGACAGCCCAGTCTTCAGGGAAATTCAAAGTGACAAGAAGTCAGGCTTTTGTGAAGATACCACCTGCATCGAGTGGAGCAAAGGAGCATGAGCCAAAACGGGATGGTAATAAGCCAAAGGGTAAGACGGCACCTGTTTCTAACATTACCTGTTATCACTGCTCCAAGCCAGGACATACCCGCCAGCATTGCCCTGCATTGCAGAAAGGTGCAACTCAACCAGCAAAGGAGAAATCAGGAACCAGTACTTCCAGTTCCTGCATTGCTCAAGCGGCAAGCCAAACAACTGATGCACCTGAGAATCAACCACCGCAGATGGAAACAGCAGTAACTGCCCGAGATTCTGCTACAGGTCCGGACACACAGCAAGTCCAACCAGCTCGTGAGTATAGCACTCACATTGTTAGAGACTCTAAAGTAGCATGGCAGCTGAATATTACCACTGCGAACACACAGACACCTATAGCTCTAGATCCTACTGAACTGCTAGGGAAGGATCTCTTGTCCAAAATGGAAGAGCAAAGGTATGCCTTAGTGACTTTACTAAATGAGCAGGGAGAACCATTTGTTTCTCTTAAAGCATTTAAAGATTATGGTTCTGATTTTTGCAGCATACATGAGAGTTTTGTTAAACCTGAACAGATTTTGCAGGATTGTTATTTACCAATTGAAGGGTACCATTTAGAAACTGGGAAGAAAGTGGTTAATAGTCCTGTGGCTAAAGTTAAGCTGAAATATGGTTGTTTCACAGAGAAGCTCTTTGCTTGGTCCACAGGTCTAGTAGCACCCTTCTCTACTTCTAGGACTTTCTGTAATGATTTTAGAGGAACAATTGAGGTCCAAGCAGGCCAATGTACTTAAAGTTGTAACCCGAAGTCAAAGCCAGCCTGTGACTGTTCCAGATACACCAGCACCACCTGCTGGGCAACCCAAAGTTTATTCTTGGACTTTTTCTGAAAAAATGGACTATGCTAGTTTTACTAAGGAACAGCAGTTGTGCCCAACTTTGGAAGAAATTAGGCAGAAGGCTAAATTGAACTTGCCTTTGTCAGGTGCCAGGCCAAGTAGGTTCTTTTATTCAGCAGATGGACTTTTGTACAAACAGATCAAGTTGCCTAAACCGGAAACAGGGACTAGAGACTTGCTAGTTGTGCCTCGGTCTTTTTGGGACATTGTTCTTAAAATGGCACATGACTCAGCGTTTGCATTGCATCAAGGAAGAAAGAAAACTCTTCAAAGAATTGCAGAACACTTATTTTGGCCCAGGTGTACTTCTAATTGTAAAGAATTTACAAAATCCTGTTTCACATGTCAAAGAATTGGGAATGTACAGTCTAAAACCAAAGCTAAACTTGGTGTACCTGGAATAGCAGGAAAGCCATTTCAGAGGGTAGAAATTGATGTGTTTGGTTCTTTACCTATATCAAAAGGGGGAAAACAGTATGTATTTACCTATGTTGATACTTTTACAAAATGGTGTGAAGCTGTACCCTTAACTTCAATTTCTGCATCCCATATTGCTAAAGCATTTATTGAAATTGTCAGTAGGTTAGGTTTACCGGTTGAAATTGTCTCAGACCGAGGTGGAGGTTTTGTCTCACATCTCATGCAGACGGTATGCAAATTAGCAGGGGTGGAACAAACTTTTTCTTTGCCCTACCATCCCCAATCACATGGGACAGTAGAGCAATGTTAAGGGTCATTACAAAGATTGTTGACTGCATATGTACAAGATTTTGGAGAAAACTGGGTGGAAGGTTTACCACTAATTTTCAGCACATACAGGTCAGCCCCACATGAAAGTTTAGGGGTAACCACACCAGCTGAGATGTTGTTTGGGTTCAATCTCCAAGGGCCTCTCCATCTTCTCAAAGGTGAATGGGAAGGTACAACCTCTGAATTGCTCCAACCAGTATCTAAATACATTGAAGACTTGCAGAAGAAGCTAAATGACATACATGCATTAGCTAAGAAACACCTGAAGTCAGCTCAGGATGTCACCAAGCTGTACTATGATCGTAAAGCTAGACACAGAGATTTCCAGCCAGGACAGCAGGTCACGGTTCTGAACCCGCATCCTGTTGGGCAGCTCCAAGTCCAATGGGAGGGTCCAGCCAAGGTATTGCAAACGGTTGATGAATGTAACTATAAGATTCAATTTGAAGACACAAAGGTTTGTAAAATTGTTCATGCAAACTCCTTGAAACCTTATGTGTCCAGATCTAATGTACAAATGTTCAGAATTACTGGTTCAAAATATTCAGGGGAAGAATGGGACTGGGTGAATGTTATGGAAGAATACCAAAATGCTGGGAATGTTGATTCTGCATATATTTCTAAAAATGTACCAGAAACTGAACAGTTAGCATTGAGAAATGTAATAGCCAAGTTCAGAGGTTTGTTCACTTCTGAACCAGGATGTACAAATGTCTTATCACATGATATTCCTGTTACTTCTGAACCAAGCTGGGTACCTCAATACAGGTTAGCTGGAGCCATAGAAGCTAAAGTCAATGAGGAGGTTGACAAAATGTTAGCTCTAGGTGTGATAGAGAAATGTGAATCACCTTGGAATGCTCCTGTGGTGTTAGCTAAAAAGAAAAATGCTCAAGGGGAAATTTTACCTGAGATCAGATTTTGTGTAGACTATCGCAAACTTAATGCAGTCACACCACATGATCGTTTTCCTTTACCCAGGACAGATGACCTGATCCAGAAGCTAGCTGGATCCAAATGGGTCACAACTCTGGATTTAACAAAAGGATTTTGGCAGATTCCTCTAACACAGGAAGCGAAGCTTAAAACTGCTTTCTGTACTACCAGAGGTCAATATTGTTTTACCATGATGCCTTTTGGTTTGAAAAACTCTCCAGCTTTGTTTCAACGTATGGATCGTGTAACCGTTTTGTTATGTTACAACTTAAATGTTATTGCACATTTTATTGTTTCACTGCTGTATTGTAACATTGTACCTTTTGTAATTTTGTATATTGTATTGATTTAACTGTTGTAAGCCGCCCTGAGTCGGCCCTGGTAGGGCGGGGTATAAATCGAATAAATGAAAATGAAATGAATGAATGAAAATGATGAACCATATTTTAAAGGTTTACCATTCGCTGATGCCTACATCGATGATTTGGCCATTTATAGCCAAACATTTGAGGAACACTTGCAACACTTAGAAACTGTGTTAGCCAGACTACAAGAAGCAGGCCTCACAGTCAATGCTAAGAAATGTCAATGGGGACAAGCCAGTGTGATCTAGTTGGGACACGAAGTGGGAAATGGAAAAAACTCACCTGTAGATGCCAAGGTAGAAAGTGTCAAGGATTGGCCAATACCAATCACCAAAACACAAGTCAAGTCTTTCCTAAGCATGATGAATTACTACAGGCACTTCATTCCTCAGTTTAGTGAGATAGCCACACCTCTCACAGAACTGACAAAAAGATCACACCCCACCAAGGTAATTTGGACACCAGAATGTCAAAAAGCCTTTGAGACACTGAAGCTGAAACTCATTCAGGCACCCATCTTAGTGTCTCCAGACTATCAGAAACAATTTGTTCTGAAAACTGATGCTTCAAACACAGGTATAGGAGCATGTCTACTACAAGAAGGAGAAGATGGGAAACTTCACCCTATCTCCTACTTATTTATTTATATTTATTTATATTTATTTATTTATAAGTCACATTTGTATATGCCGCCCACTCAGGCAGAACCCGACTCAGGGCGGCATCACAACACTTCTAAAAATACATAAAACATTATAAAAACCTGTAAAAACCCACTTCCCCCCATTTAAAAACCCATATCCCACCCACCCATCCCACCCACCATACAAGAAGAGAGAGTTCTTATAAAAGCCAGCCGGCGGGAACCATAGTCCCGTTCGGGCCCCACACCTGCCCTGCCAGCCAGGTCTTTACTCCTTTCCTGAAGGGCAGCAGTTCACTTTGAAGTCTTAGATCTGTTGGTAGGAGGTTCCAGAGGGTTGGTGCGGACACGGAGAAGGCCCTCCTTCGGGTGCTAGACAAAAGTGCACCCCTCGTTGACGGCACCATTAGAGAGCCCCTCCGGTCCGCTCTGGTTGTACGGGCAGTCACTCTTGGGACGATGCGGTCTCTAAGGTATCCTGGCCCCCTGCCATATAGGGCTTTAAAGGTCAAAACCAGCACCTTAAATTGCACCCGGAGACAAACTGGTAACCAGTGCAGCTCCCGAAGCAGCGGGGAGGCATGGGCATATCGCCCACACCCCATCACCACCCGGGCCGCCGCATTCTGGACCAGCTGCAGCCTCCGAATGGTCGTCAAGGGCAGCCCCATGTAGAGCGCATTACAATAATCTAGTCGGGAAGTAACCAGAGCATGAGTGACCATAAGTAAGGAGCCCCGGTCCAGGAGCGTGCGCAATTGGCAAATCACCCGAAGTTGGGCAAAAGCCCTCCTGGCCACAGCCGCCACTTGTTCTTCCAGCAGCAGCCGTGAGTCCAGAAGGACCCCCAAGTTGCGCACTGGGTCTGTCTGGGGCAAAACAGCCCCATCCAGTACCAAAGATGGTAACTCCTTGGATAACCTGGGGCCCCTTATCCACAGCCACTCTGTCTTGCTGGGATTCAGTCGAAGCCCATTGGCCCCCATCCAGACCCCAATGGCCTCCAGGCATCCGGATAGGATTTCAACAGCATCACTGGGGTCCCCACGGGCCGAGATGTACAGCTGGGTGTCATCCGCGTACTGATGGTACCGCACCCCGTGGGAACGAATGATCTCACCCAGTGGCTTCATGTAGATGTTAAATAAGAGAGGAGAGAGCACAGAGCCCTGAGGCACCCCATACTTGAGGGGCCTAGGGCTGGACCTCTCACTCTCTAACCACACCGACTCGGTACGGCCCTCTAGAAAAGAGGAAAACCAGGACAACACAGAGCCCTGGATCCCCAATCCTTCGAGCCGTTCCAGCAGGATACCGTGGTCGACGGTATCGAAGGCCGCTGAGAGATCAAGAAGAGCGAGGACGGATGGACAACCCCCATCCCGCTCCCGCCAGAGATCATCCAAAAGTGCGACCAATGCCGTCTCCGTTCCATATCCGGGCCTGAATCCCGATTGAAAGGGGTCTAGATAATCCGCTTCATCCAGGACACTCTGCAGCTGGCGCGCCACCGCCTTCTCCAAAACCTTACCCAGAAAGGGCAGGTTGGAAACCGGCCTGTAGTTGTTAAGGACAGCTGGGTCGAGGGACGTTTTCTTCAGGAGGGGGCGCACCAAAGCATGTTTTAGCTGTGCAGGAAATACCCCCTCCCGTAATGAAGCATTTATTATCCCCCCAACCCAGCCCCCTGTTACCTCCTTGGAGGCTTTCACCAACCAAGTGGGACAGGGGTCCAGAGGACATGTAGTGGCACGAACATCTGCAAGGAGCCTGTCCACTTCATCAGGGACAACAGGATCAAACTGATCCCAGATCGTACAGCAAGACTGCGCCCCGGCACCCCCCGGCCCTCCCCATCCACGCCAGGATTCAATCCTGAACGAATCCGATCGATTTTCTCCACCAGATGGTCAGCGAAGTCCTCAGCCGAACCCTGCCAACCGGGCACCGATCTCCCTCTACCGAGGAGGGACCTGGTTACCCGGAACAGGGCGGCTGGGCAATTATCAGCGGAGGCAATAAGGGCGGTGAAGTATTGCCGCCTCACCACCCCCATCGCCACTAGGTAGGCCCTAATAGCGGCTCTAGCTAGTGTCCAATCGGAGTCATCCTGGGTCTTCCCCCAGCGGCGCTCTAGGCGTCTCTTTGCCCGTTTGAGTTCATGCAGTTCCTCTGTGAACCACGGAGATGACCTAGTTCCACGGGCGCGGAGAGGCCGCAGTGGCGCGATTTCATCCAAGGCAGCTATTGTCGTCCTATTCCACAGGTCGACAAGTGCCTCAGGTGAATCGTGTAGCCGATCCAGAGGAACATCCCCCAGTTCCCTCTGGAATCCATCTGGATCCATTAGTTGCCGAGGGCGGACCAATTTAATAGGCCCTGCCTCCCTACGATGAAGTGTCGCCCCCAGGAAGTCAAGAGTCACCAGGTAGTGATCCGACCATGGCATAGGTGAGATGGCTAAATCCTGTAGTCTCAGATCACTCTGCCACTGCTCCGACAAGAAAACTAAGTCTGGCATGTGACCACTGCCCCTGGTTGGACCCCGAACTACCTGAGTCAGGCCCATGGCTGCCATGGAAGCCATGAACTCCCTTGCCACCTCAGAAGCCATCCCCAGCGATGGCAAATTGAAGTCCCCCAGAACCATAAGTCTCGGGAACTCCAACGCCAGCATCGAGGTGGCCTCGAGGAGCTCAGGCAGGGCATCCCTTACCCTGCAAGGGGGCAGGTACAGGAGCAAGATCCCCAACTGACTCTTGGGGCCCAGCCGTAGAAGCAGGGCCTCACAACCAGACACTTGTGGAGCAGTGGCCCTAGCAACTCCCAAAGACTCCCTGGCAACAATGGCGACACCACCGCCCCTCCCCTCACCTCTAGGCTGGTGCCAAATACCGAACCCAGCTGGACACATGTCCGAAAGAGGTACTCCATCCTCAGGAGTCAGCCAGGTTTCAGTGATGCATGCCAGGTCGGCCCGCCCATCCTGGATGGCATCTTGAATCAGGGGGGCCTTATTACAGACCGATCTGGCATTCACCAGCAGCAGCCTAAGGGCGGGGTCACTCCGGATCTGCTGCTCAGGACCCAGAGATGTACCTGCAGGGCTGGAATGAGGGACCGCACTTAAACATCGGACCCGCCTTCCCCGAGTGCGGCCCGCCCCACGGTACCCGCCATACCGCCCCATGCCCGTCACAACACCTATATGCATCTCCGGAACCTCCCTCGATGGGATGCTGCCCCTCCTTCCTGGCTGGTAGGGCCAACACTCTCTCTTCACTCCCCATCCGCCATCCCCCCCAGATCCAGCAACGAACAAGGGCTCCCTGAACGCACAGAAAGCGCTGGCGGGGCCAGTCGTCCACATCTCCTTTTTCTTCCCCCCAAATAGGGAGGGCGGAGGCAAGGAGCTGGAGGGGACGTCCATGTGCGGAGACAATATTCACAGCAGCGTCTTCGGCTCCCCACTGCCACAAGGAGCCCTCCTAAACTCCCCGCCCGATGGCAGGGGGCAGGGAGGGGCGGCCTTGCGCAGCGGCGGTGGCGGCGGCAACGGCAACGGCAGCGTCTTCGGCTCCCTTGTCCCGGGAGCCCTTTAAACCTCCCCGCCTGGTGGCAAAGGTCGGGGAGGGACGACTTCGTACAATGGCTGCAACGTCTTCCGCTCCCTTGGCCTGGGAGACCGTCCAGCCTCCCCGCCCGATGGCAAGGGGCAGGGAGGGACGGTCTAGCGCGATGGCTACGACGTCTCTGTCTCCCTTGGCCCGAAGGGCCCTCCAACCACCCCGCCCAGTGGCAGGGGGCGGGGAGGGCCAATCCTGCGCGGCAGCGGCGGCGGCGGCGACTCCCACGCTGTCTGCTTCTACCTCCCGTTCCCATTCTCTGGCCGAATGGCGAAGGCCCCGGGAAGAGGCAACGCGATGGTTTCCGGGCCTCCGGCGGCGCCTCCCTTTTAAGCCCCCCAACAGGCAGGGCCCAAAGGGAGGCGAGACACACCTGCCTCCCATTCCCGGGCCGAATGGCGTGGGCCCCGGGAAGAGGCAGCGCCTCTTTATCTCCCCGCCGATGGTGGGGGCGGGGAGAGCGCGGCTGTGGCTGCGGCTGCGGCGGCGTCCCTTTTCGGAGCCTCCCGGGCCACGGGAGGCTCCCTTTATCTCCCCGCCGGTGGTGGGGGCGGGGAGAGCGCGGCTGTGGCTGCAGCTGCGGCGGCGTCCCTTTTTGGGGCCTCCCGGGCCACGGGAGGCTCCCTTTATCTCCCCGCCGGTGGTGGTGGCGGGGAGAGCGCGGCTGTGGCTGCGGCTGCGGCGGCGTCCCTTTTCGGAGCCTCCCGGGCCACGGGAGTTTTCTACTTTACGGGAGTTTTCTACTTTAGTAGAAAACTGTTGCCAAGGGAACAGGCCTATGCAGTGATAGAGAAAGAACTTCTAGCCATAATTTGGTCCATCACCAAGCTTAGAAGTTACTTATGGGGTCAAGAGTTCATTCTCTTAACAGACCACAATGCCTTAGCTTTCCTGAACAGGATGAAAACCAAGAACCAGCGCCTACTTCGCTGGGCTCTCCTTTTGCAAGACTTTTCATATAAGGTCTCTCATATCAAGGGGAAAGATAACATCGAGGCAGACTCTCTGAGCTGGATGTATGACAGCCAGGAAGGAGCTGAGGTCATTGAAATGGGTTGAAAACCCATGTACATATCTTTTTCTGTACTTTGCTTTGCAGTAACTAGCCTTAAGAGAACCTCTGAGATCACTTAATGAACTCAGATGAGCTATTTTTGCAATATTGGTTTCCATTACTCAAGACCACACAATCTTGAAGATGGTAGGTCCATGGGAGCATCCATCTTGGGAACGGGGGGCGTATCATGAACCTTGAGTTGTCATGGCAACCTTATCACTTAGCTACTGAAGCTACTTTTAAACACATTCTTTTCTGCTGGAATCAACACAGCTGCATCCCCTCAGAGGAATGCACACCTGCAGACCTCTTGAGGGAGGATGACAAATAGGTCAGGTGGCAGAGTGACGACAGAGACATCTGACTACCCCACAAGGGAGAAAATGCCTCCCCCTGTCAATCAAAACCCGTGACTCAGAAACACCTGCAGATTGAGTCATCCTAGGAATGCAAAGGTGGGAGGGAAATCTGCTCCTTTTTGTGTATAAAAGCAGAGCCCTTTCCCTGAGTTAATCAGTCCTCTCAGGTTGAAGGCAGAGATGTCTCCTTGAGCTGGACTCTAAACACTTATGATCTGAGCCCCTCAGATCTAAGTGGACTATACTAACTATGTTATGCTATGTACTTTGTTTTTTTCCTGCCTTTGTTCTTTTCCAGATACTAAAGGAAAATAAAACTCTTTGTGAGTAACATCAACGGAGTGGATGTCAATTTATCAGGCTATATCCTAGTGCTTTGCTCTATGCCCCCACATGCTACCAATATGCTAAACCACCCCATACTCCCTGTAAGCAACCAGTGGAGTTCTTTGAGACGACCTTAGGCTGCACTGGGAGTGTGCAGATAAAGGAAATTATCACGGACTAAAGGATCGGTACATGCCTCCTGTAAGCCAGCGCCCAGTCGAGCGTTCAAGATAACCATCACAATCTGAAACCAATTCAACCTCATCTGTTCATATAGCTCTCGTTTCTTCACTTATCTCTGCAAACTCGTAACCAATCTCTCAGTAAGAAAACCTCATTCTTTAATAGAATTTCTTTCACCTTTTTATCAATGTTTATTGGAAATTTTTTCACATCTTCAATTTCAATTATCGGTGATATATTCGGAGCTAATTTCTTTTTAACCTTCTTCCATATTCCCAACATCGACCTCAACATTCTATTTTTAACAGAAATTTTTCCTATTTCATTTCTAAGAAAATACTTTTACCTACTTTTAATTCCTTCATTTTTAATGTGAAATGCTTTAAAATAATTCTTCAAATTCGGTATTCCCAATCCCCCTTCTTTTTGAGATAAGTACCACATTTTCTGTAATATTCTGGGTCTACGTCCCGCATTACAATAATTATTTATTAGAATTTGAAATTCCTTAATTTCTTTATCAGTAAGTTGAATTGGTAAGGCATCAAACAAAAAAATTATTTTTGGTAATAACATCATTTTAGGCAACGCTACTCTGCCAAACCAAGACAACTTCAATTTTCGATATTGTAAAATTTTAGCTTTAAGTTCTTTTTTTTGTTTATCATAATTTGATCTTTTTAAATCATCTAATTTATTTTAAATATTTATCTCCAAATATCTCAGACTATCTTTAATCTGTATTTTAAATTTATCTTTTATTCTCCCTTGTTCTTCCTTATCAATATTACCCAATATCATTTTGGATTTATCCCAATTTATCCTCAAACCAATTATTTGTTCAAACTCGTTTAAATGTCCTTGTATTTTTTCCAAAGTCTTTCTAGGATGTTTCATAATTATCAATGTATCATCTGCATATAAACTAATCTTATTTTCTAGTATTCCTTCAATACTTTTATCTTCTCTTATAGTATTTGCTAGTATTTCCATTGCCATGATAAATAATATTGGTGGTAAGGGACAACCCTGTTTTGTTCCAGCTTCTAGTCTCACCTCCTCTGTAAGGCTGTCATTTACCCTAATATTGGCGTATCCATGTTGATACATTTGTTCAATCGTTTTTGTAAATCTGTCCCCAAAGCCATAACGTCTAATTATCTCATTAATTGTTATCCATTGCAAAGAATGCCTTGAAGATATGCAATGATGATAACCCAACTTTCTTTTTGGTTTGTCCTGCAACGTCTATTAAATCTACAACTCTCCTTATTAAGTCTGCCATATACCTACCTTTCACAAATCCAGCCTGATCTTTTTTTTATATATTTATCCATAAAACTATTTAATCTACTTGCCAATATTGCTGTAAAAATCTTTGCATCCTGATTTATCAGGGAAATAGGCCTGTATGACTCTACCTTTTCTAAATCTTTTCCAGGTTTCGGTAGTAAGATAATTATAGTTCTATACCATGAAGGCGGGATCTGTCCTCCATCAAGTTTATAATTATACAGTTTTAATAATTTGGGGATTAATATATCTTTAAACTCTTTATAAAATTCTGCTGGTAACCCGTCTTCCCCTGGAGATTTATCTGTCTTCAATTTAGCTATTATTTCTTTTATTTCTTTTTCAGTTATCGGTTCCTCCATTTTTTGCTTATGTTCTTGACTTATTTTATTTTTAGTTTGCCGTTCCAATTTATCTTTTAATCTTTCCCAGTTTACATTCTTTTTAGAATATAACTCCTTTATCTTTAGTTTTATTATGTCTTATTCCACCCTTACCTACCAGAATCCCTATCTCTCTTTTACTTCTTTTTTCCTTAGCTGCTTTTGCTAATAATTTTGATTTTTATTGCTATACTCAAAATATTCCCTTTTTAAATAAACCAAATCTCTCTTCACTTTTTCAATAACTTTTCCTATTAATTCCTTCTTTAGACCCTGCATTCTTTCATAGATTTTTCTATCTTTAGTTATTGCATGTTTCTCTTGCAACAATTTAATCTCTTTTTCAATTTCTTCTTAGTTATAATCAACTTTTTAGTTGTTTATTTTTAATGCTGGCCAACTTAACACTTTCTCCTCTAAATATTGCCTTCATTGTGTCCCATACAATACTATATCTAACATCTCCTGTATCATTCCATTTCCAATTTTCCTCCCATTTTCAACTATTTGCTCTTTACATTTATTGTCTTTAAACAATTTAGCATTGTATCTCCAATTTTTCCTAGTTTTTGTACCATCTATTTTTATTTCCAACAATACCTTTGCATGATCTGACTCCACTTTTGATAAGTGCCCCCCCCCCCAATCTCATTGATCTGTGCAGGACAATGACAATAAAGATTTCCTATCAAATTATCAGTAACAAATATATAATCTATTCTGGAATACGTGTTATAGACATGTGAGAAAAAAGTATAAACCCCTTTCAATCATTTAAGTTCCCTCCATGTGTCTTTCAACCCTAAAGATTTCATCCATTTATCTAATAAAGGTAAAGGTTTCCCTTGCTCGAAAGCCAGTCGTATCCGACTCTAGGGTGCAGTGCTCATCTCTGTTTCTAAGCCGAAGAGCCAGCGCTGTCTGCTTCTGCAGACGTTTCCGTGGTCATGTGGCAGGCATGACTAGACACCGGAGCGCACGGAACGCTGTTACCTTCCCACCGAAGTGGTCCCTATTTATCTACTTGCAATTTCTTGCTTTCGAACTGCTAGGTTGGCAGGAGCTGGGATGAAGATGGGAGCTCATTTCCATCCTGCAGTACTCGGGAATCGAACTGCTGACCTTCCGCTTCCCAGTCAGCGTCTTAGCGACTTGAGCCACTGCAGTACCCATTTATCTAATATCTGCATTTTATTTCCTCCCCCACTTCTTACTATATTTGTGCTATCTATATTTGATTTTATTAGATTAAAATCTCCAGCTTCAATCATTTTTGTCATTCTTTCTTTTTCCAATATGTGATATACCTTATCTAAGAAATTGTTTTGATGTTCATTTGGAACATACAAATTCACCAATGTTATCCCCTCATCATCTATTTTCCCTTTCACTATCAAATATCTTCCTTCTTGATCGGAAATACTTTTTTCCATCTCAAATCCCAGTCTATTTGATATCATAGTCGCCACACCTCTAGCTTTTGATATACCATATGATTTTTCATAAAACTGAGTCCATCCTAAAAATAACTTATTAGTTTCTTCTGATTTCTGATGAGTTTCCTGCAGAAAGATTATATCTGGTCTGTCTTTTCTGAGAACTGCTTCTAATCTTTTTCTCTTTACCTGACAACCAGTACCTTTCACATTCCATAATACTTTTATAGTTTTCATTTCTTATTTTCTAACCCTAAATCTTTATATTTCCCACCTCCTCCTATGGGCGTGCAATATAACAAGTACCAAATCCCCAACACCATACATCTACAATAAAAAAGAAAAACATAATATATACTAAACATTCTACTACTAACCCTCCCCACTTCCTTTACAAGTAGCCTCTGAATTACAAAGGGGAGGGGGGAAGCATGACAGATTGTGCGGGCACCAATAGGATCTCACCTTAACTTCCACCCTTAGCAATCCCTCCTTCCACACCTTTGGGCATATTCTCATTTTCATTATTCCCCTTTCTTGTATATCCACCAGATATAATCAACTCTTCCTTCAAATCATACCACTCTTTGGTTCCAGGTTCCAGCAACTTTACATCCACCATTATATCCAAAGCATTGAGCTCTTCGCTTATCATATAGCACCTGCCCAGGTGAAGAAAGTTTAATTGACATGGAAATTTCCAATTATATCTCACCCCTCTATCTTGAAATCTCTTTGTGATTGGCTTCATCGATTGTCTCCATAAATGGTCTTCAATTGGGATATCATTATAAACTTCAACATCTGAGCCTTCTATTTTTAAAACTTTTGTACCCTTTTCTCAAATTGCCATTAATCGGAGCTTATCAGACACATTAGCAAATTTTACCAGCACATTTCTAGCCCCAGCTTTACCCCTTCTTGGACCCAACCGAAATACACTTATGATATCTTGCTGTGTAAAACCTTCTTCCATAATTTCATCCAACCATTTCACTATTCTTTCTTTTAATTTATCTGGAGAATTCTCTGGTAGTTTTCAAATTATAACATTTGCATGTCTTAGCTGTTCTTCCACGATTTCTATACTTTTTTCATTTTTATTTCATTTCATTTCACCTTTAATTTATATACCACTCCATTCTGCCTGAAGGTGACTCAGAG
The DNA here is from genome assembly GCA_035047305.1 of Bradypodion pumilum. Lineage (NCBI taxonomy): Eukaryota > Metazoa > Chordata > Lepidosauria > Squamata > Chamaeleonidae > Bradypodion > Bradypodion pumilum. The sequence goes on along the minus strand of JAWDJD010000001.1, from coordinate 244,299,628 downwards.
CGGTTTACATTCGCGCATACTGTCTGCACAGCAGACAGCAGCAAAAGTGAACAAGAAACATACAATATAAAAATTTGCAAAAAAAGTCAAGGCATAGTTAAAAATTACACTCAAAAGAAAGCAATGAGAAAAGCAAAGAACAGAATACAAAAGGCAGATGAATAGGCCTGAACAGGGCAAAAAACAGAGTTCCTCAAAAAGTGGCTTTGCTCCCCCTGCGATGGTGCAGCTACAGGGCGAGCACGGACCCCTCTGCAGCGGTGGCACTTTTCACCCCTCCAGCCAGGTGTGGCGTGGAGGGGGCGGTGGCAGGTGCAGGTGTGCTAGCTTCCCCCAGTGATGGTGTGGCTGCGGGGCGAGCACGGACCCCTCTGCGGCGGCAGCAGCACTTTTCACCCCTCCAGCCAGGCGTGGTGTGGAGGGGGAGGCGGGGTGGTGGGCGCAGGTATGCTCACTTCCCCCAGGGATGGTGTGGCTGCAGGGTGAGCACAGACCATGATCTCCCACCTTATTTTCTCTTTCCTTTTCTCTTTCTTTTAGGTACGTAACTTCTGCTTTAATCCCTTCCTGTTCTTTTTTATAACATCTTGTTCTTTCTTGAGCTTTTCTTGTCCTTTTTTTATACCATCAATTCCCTTCAAAATATCTGCCAGCATATCTTGCATGTCTTGTTTTCGTTCTTGTTTATCCTGGGCCAACATACTCCCAATTTTTTGTTCCAAATTATCAACTTTCTCATTAAATCTTTCCAAATCTGATTTGAGTCCTTGCCCTCCTTTTATTACCAATGTTGTTGGTGTTGTTGCTTTTGCTACCATTGCTGTTGTTGTTACTGCTGTCGCTGTTGTTGTGGCCGTGGTTGTTATAGTTGTTTTTGTGGCTGTTGCTGTTGTTACCTTTGCTGTAGTTATAACTATTGTTTTTTACTGCAGCTGCTGCCATTGTAGCTGGGGTTGTTGTTATCTTCTGTTGTTGTTGTAATTGTTGTGCAATCTTCCACATCGTCTCTTGCTCTTCCAAGTCCTTCATTTCTTGTTGTGTTGTCTTCTTCATTTCCACATCCTCTTCTAATCTTGTAAGCCTTCTAAAGCTCCTATCTGAAGATGTTGGTCTCTCCACTCTTGTCCAACCAACTTTCTTCTCCTTTCCTCTTCCCTGATGTTTCATCCAAATAAAAATCCAATTACAGAGTGTTAACAGTTTACATAAACTGTTTGCAATTTACTTCCACCTTGAATGAATGTTATACTTTAATACACTTTAGTGTGATAATCTTTTTTTTATAACTCTAATTCAAAAAATAAAAGAAAAAGAAAAAAGAAAGAAAGAAGAGAAAGAAAAAAGAAAGAGGGAAAGGGAAAAGAAAAAAGAAAAAGGAAAAAAGAAATACAGTCCAACTTCAGTCCAATTTAAAAAAGAAAAAAATCCTAAGCAGTTATAAAAAATAATTTCTATAAATATCACTTTTCTTCTAGTTCACTCTTTATTTGTCATTCCCCTAAGGGAAAAAGAAAAAAAGATACAAGCAAAAGGAAAAAAGGAGGAGAAAAAGAAAAAGAAAAAACCCTCTAATATTTATCTTCAATTTCGTTTCCACCAAAAATAGATATTATGTTTCACAGTCAAACACCAACTGCTTTAAATTTCTATTGATACTGTAGCAATCAGTTGTTAAGTCAGTCTAAAAAAAACCTGGATACATGTAACCGAAAAAGGTCTTCCAATGTGAAGAAAAAGAAAACAAAGCACACATCGGAACGCAGAGAGGGCAGTACTTTCCATTCACACCAATGTTCATACTCCCAGTGCCATCTTTTTCCTTTTTAGAATTCAAGCCTCAAACCTCTGAAAATCCCTCTTAAAAATTCTAAATTCAAGAGTCCAAAATTCAAAAAGAAAGATCTCCAGGAATTAGCAAACTTGTTGCACTTTTAAACTCATAATTCTTCTTAATACAAACTTTTTCCTTCCCCTCCTCCTCCTATTGAAATTAACTCACTGTCGTGGCTTCTCCGCTTAAGCCCGAACAAGCTCCACTCGGCACCTTTTGGTTCCAGTCCAATTCGGAACCGGCAAAGCCAAATAAGACTTCTCAGTTTAAGCCCAGACAGGCTCTACTCGGCATCACTTGGCTCTGGTACACTTCGGAGCCAGCAAGGCCGAATGAGTTTCCCTTCCCCTATCCCCCTTCGGATCCCCACCGGACTTACCCCTTTCGGTCTGGTCGCCTACTTGCCTGTTTGCCTGTTTGTCTCTGTCACCTCTCCTCCTTGGCTTTGCCGTTACCCCCACCTCCACAAAACTCTCAATCGACAGCCTAATCTTCGGCTGGGAGACTTGCCGCGGCCGCTTGTATATAGTTGAAATCCACCCAACCCCCACTCTTCTCTGAACTCGAAACTCATGCTTCTTTCCTTTTCTCCACTCTACTTCCAGCCAATCTAAGGTAAATGCCACAAATATTTTTACTTATTCATACTCTGCCACTTTTTTTAAGGTCTCCGGAACATTTAATCACTTTTAATAGCCACTTTCATAGCCCTCCTTTCCGAGCGAAAGAAATTTCACTCCGCTCAACCCGCCATCTTGACACACCCCCGTCATTTTGGGGGCTAAAAACCCAACATATACTTGAGTATATACGGTAATGCACATCTGCTATTTTATTTATTTATAATTCCACTTTCTATGCTGCCCAATCAGGCGAACCCAACTCAGGGCAGCTTACAGCAGATTAAAATATATAAAAAACAATTAAACCCCCTAAATTACCCCCACCTCTCCCCCATTCATGGTAAAAAAACTAACCACATTAAAACTACCTGCATTAAAAAGAGGGGAGGCTTTATTTTATAAACCAACAGGTGGGGGCCACTCTTCCATCCGGACCCCACACCTGCCCCGCCAACCAGATTTTTAGATCTTCCCTGAAAGGCAGCAGCTCCATTTGCACCTGCAACTCTACTGGCAGGAGGTTCCACAAGGCTGGTGTGGACACAGAAAAGGCCCTCCTTTGTGTGCCAGAGAGGCGAGCCCCTCTGGCAGATGGAACAATTAGAGAGCCCCTCTGGTCCACTCTGGTTGGATGGACAGACACTCTTGGGATGATGTGGTCTCTTAGGTATCCTGGCCCACTACCATGTAGGGCTTTAAAGGTCAAAACCAGCACCTTGAATTGCACCTGGAGACAAACTGGTAACCAGTGCAGCTCCTGAAGCAATGGTGAGGCACGAGCATAACGCCTGCACTCCACCACCACCTGGGCTGCCATATTCTGGACCAGCTGAAGCCTCTGAATGGTTGTCAAGGGCAGCCCCGGGTAGAGCACATTGCAATAATCTAGCCTGGAGGTAACCAGAGCATGTGTGACCATGAGCAAGGAGTCCCAGTCCAGGAGCGAACGCAACTGACCGATGGTGCGAAGCTGTGTGAAAGCCCTCCTGGCCACAGCCACCACAAGTAGCAGTCCAAAATCCAGGAGGACCCCTAAGGTGCATACTGGGTCTGTCTGGGGTAAAGCAGCCCCATCCAAGACCAAAGTTGGCAGCTCCCTGGATAACGCGGGGGGCCCTATCCATAGCCACTCAGTCTTGGAGGGATTCAATTGTAGCCCGTTGTCCCCCATCCAGACCCCGACAGCTTCCAGACATCTGGATAGGACATTGACCACATCACTGGGGTCCCCACGGGCTGAGATGTACAGCTGGGTATCATCAGCATACTGATGATACCTCACCCCATGGGAACGGATAATCTCGCCCAGCGGCTTCATGTACATGTTGAATAGGAGAGGAGAGAGCACCGAGCCCTGAGGCACCCCATAAAGCAGGGGCCTAGGGCTGGACCTCTCACTCTCCAGCCACACCGACTGAGTCTGGCCCTCCAGAAATGAGGAAAACCAGGATAACGCAGTGCCCTGGATCCCCAATGCTTTGAGCCGTTCCAGAAGGATACCGTGGTCGACAGTATCAAAGGCCGCTGAGAGGTCAAGAATGGCAAGGACGGACGGATGGCCACCATCCCACTTCCGCCAGAGATCATCTATCAGTGCAACCAATGCCATCTCTGTAACATATCCAGGCCTGAAACCTGATTGAAAGGGGTCCAGATAATCCACTTCATCCAGGACCCCCTGCAGCTGTCCCAAAAAGGGGAGGTTGGAGACTGGCCTATAGTTAGCTGGAACTGCTGGGTCAAGGGATTGTTTCTTCAGGAGGGGGCACACCAAAGCATGTTTTAAAGGTGCAGGAAACACCCTCTCCCGTAGTGATGCATTGATTATAGCCCCGACCCAGCCTCCTGTCACCACCTTAGAGGCTTTCACCAACCAGGTGGGACAGGGATCTAAAGGGCAGGAGGTGGTGCGAACAGCTGCAAGATGCCTGTCAACTTCCTCAGGAACAACTGGATCGAATTGATCCCAGATAACACAGCCAGACTGAGCTCTGGTCCCCTCCCAACTCTCCCCATCCACGCCAGGATGGAACCCCAAGTGAATCCAAGTGATTTTCTCCACCAGATAGTCTGCATAAACCTCAGCCGAACCCTGCCAACCGGGCACTGGCCCCTCCCGGCCAAGGAAAGACCTGGTAACCCAGAACAGGGCAGCTGGGCGATTATCTGTGGAGACAATGAGGGTGGTGAAGTATTACTGCTTCACCACCCCCATCACCACCAGGTAGGTCTTAATAGCAGCCCTAGCCAGTGTCCAGTCGAAATCGCTCTGGGTCTTTCCCCAGCAGCGCTCTCGGCGTCTCTTTGCCCATTTAAGCTCCCGCAGTTCTTCTGTAAATCACGGGGAAGATCTAACCCCGTGGGCTCGGAGAGGCTGTAGTGGTGTGATTTCATCCAAGGCAGCAGTAGTTGTCCTGTACCACAGGTCAACAAGCACCTCAGATGAATCGTGTAGCCGATCCAGAGGAAAGTCCTCCAGTTTCCCATCAAATGGAAAATAAAGTGAATAGAATCAAATAGGAGGTAACATTTGGGGAAATTATGGTCACCAACACAACTATAATAGCTGCACTGGAAATCAAAGTTGTTGGATTACAGTGGTATCTTCAGGGCATGGTCACTTAGCACATTTCAGCTATGCTGTACAATAATTTTTTTAAAAAAGCAGAGGTTGTACATTTAGATGTAAACTACCTGTTAGTATGGGTTCACTACCAGTTCTGCAGAGACCAAAAAAGAGGAAATTACAACTAGAGTAACAATGCCAATGAGAACTCCTGCAGATCAACAAAGGGTGAACGGGTGATAAAATGGTTAGCTTCCAGAATCCCACCCCCGCTCAATATGGCCAGTATATTGGCCATGCTGACAGTGGCCATGCTGGATCAGGGATTCTCAGGCTTTTAACCCCCCAAAATAACTTGTGGCAAGGTCTGAGGACACATTAAAAGGAAGAAGTGAAAGAACACATTGTCTTTTTGGCCTCTGCCACATGTTGTGTTTCATATAGACTTGAGTGAGCTCTCCCTTGTCACCTCTGATTCATTCAGGGATGATCTAAGCTCTTTGGAGTGTAGGAATCGGGGCCGCTGAAGGCCGTAGGTCCCGGAGGAGACTGATTAAAGAACGATACGAGGCAGCATGGAGGAGGATAAGATCAGTGGTTTATTGAGGAAAAGGCATAACCATTTATAGATCAGAAGGCAAGGTAGAAAAAACCATCACCCAACAGTCAATCACATCACCTATTTACTCAGGTTAATTGGGAATCTCTCGGGGGGAAGTTAATTAGTGCGGACAAACACTGGCTGGAACAACACCATTGTTTTGGGCTTAGACTAAGGCAATCATGACTCCTGTTTGCTTCTGGGATGAGACTGAGACTCGGAGATGAGGGATTACTCTAATAGGTAACGTATTTGCTCTCTCAGCAGGTTCGTTGGTCAGGTCAGATAATTGGGTGAATCAAACCCTATCATTTATCCACCCCCCTTAATTTGGGTGCTCGCAGAGCCCACGGGCCAGGGAGCCTTTCTCCCGAAAGTGGCCTCTGCCGGGCCGTTCCGTGCCCACGGGGGCACGGGGAATCCACATCGGACTTGCTTCATTTCAAAGTTTGGAAAAATAACCCTTCCTCTCCCACAAATGATTACTTTTGTTAGGCAAACCCAAGGATCTCCAAGAGGAATGGAGTTTTGCCACTATCCTGGTTTTGGCAGAGGAAGGTCTTTAAAGCAGCCTCCCAGGCAAAGCAACAGAGGAATGCTTGAGCCAAGCAAATTGCTCTAGTATCATTAATCATGGTGAAAGACTGCCTCTAAAAGCACAGGGTGACATTGTGATAGTGGGTGTGGTGGAAGTTAGATCAATAGTGAATATTTTAATATTCATAACCAAGGCAGATGTTCCATTTAGAAAATGATTTGATCATGTTTTATGAATGAGGCACTGTAGTATGAAAATTTTGTTGGTCTTTTTACACCTTAGCAACTGAGTGCTGACTCCAAGGCAGACATAATGTCTTTACTGATGTGACTGCCATCATCCCAAATGCAGGAGAGCATGCGCAATAGTTCAAATGTCTTAAGCAGACAATTCTAGTTCTCTTTTCCATCCAGATCAGATGAGGTGGCTCTGATGTGGTGCTTTAGTGTGGTGATGGAGGCTAATAAACTGAAGGTCAGTCCAAACAGGAAGAGGTTTATTTAGTGAGTAGTTCATCTCCCTGGGTTTGTGACATTCATTTTGTGTTGGACAAAGTGGATGAAAAGCTCATAGAGGTGAATCCAATTCTCAGTCCCAACTGAGCTGACTCATGGAATCAATCAGATTTACATTATTGTTGCTTTAATATGTTCTATTCATTGACTAGGTCTTTTCTGGTTAGGAGTAATATCTTGTGATCCTGAACAGACATGGCAAAAGAGATGGACTGCATCAAAATCATAGTTGCTTTTAAAACACCTGGTGATTCAGTTCACAAAAACATTGCAAACATTTGAAAAAAGTATGCACTGAACATGGATATTTGAAACAGTGCTTAGAAGAATTCCAATTCATACCTAAATTCCAATTCAATGTGGAACTGGAATTGCATGAACCTAATGGAAAACTCTGGACAAAATCAATCATGACAATTTCCCCAGATGCTGGATGAGTTTGAATTTTCCCCTGAAGGAAGAATGTAAGATCAGGGATTGCCTTCAGTGCACAATACACTTTCTAACAATTAGGCAGCTCTACCTGGGCCGAGATAATCTGGATCATTGATCCATGCTCTGGTAATCTCCAAATTTTTTCAACATGGCTTTTCATGTCTAATTAAACACATGAAATTGAACTAAATGCATACTGTTGCAATTGCAAGACTAAAACAACATTCTTACACGCATTACATTATCAAGATTTTGAATCTTCTTTTTTTCCAAGTTAATAATATTGCACATTGCATGTCTTTCTCACTTGGATAACTAATGATTGTCATTATAGTGCTATCAGAGCTAGGTAACTGCAGTACTCTTCAGTATACCTTTCTTTAACAACCAGTAACTGCAGTTCTCTACATCATACATCTCTCTTTTTCTCCTCAACTCAGGTAATTGTTATGCTCATCTTAACATGTCAGGAGCCTGGAGCTTTAGTAGTTTTCATTGCATCTCCTCTTGAGCTTGTAATGCTAATGTTCTGTGCTCTGTCTCTCTGGGCTGTGAGCTAATACTACCTCTGGTTCATATCTACACAAGGCTCTTTTATACAGGAGTCAGGACTGAAGTTAATAAAATAGTGTATTTAGAATTATTCCATCAAAAATACAGATGAATTACTTTTTTCTTTGAAAATCTGAAGACTTATTTTGTATGGTGCCTTCGACCAAGCTGAAAAATGAGCTTGTAGAAAAACCAATGATATTAGCTGTTGTGTTCCTTCTAATGTTGGCTCACCTTGCAGCTAATAGTAACCTAAAATCTCTTTGTCCACTCTACCCTGAGGTTTGACTCTTGTGTACATACATTGGTAAATCAGTCCTCATAACTGAATCATTCAATACTCAGTGATATGTTCATAGATATATGACTTGCCTTTCAATGAAATCTATTCTGTTTGAAGTTCATACAATACTAATGTGAAATCTAGGTGTGATGCTGGGATCCAATTGGAGGCATGCATGGGGGCCTCCAAAACATCCCCTGTACTATGTACCCTTTTTAAAAAATGAGCTAAGGCTGGGGAGATAAGAGGGGTAAAAAGTAACCACTTAGGAAACCTGAGTTGGCACACACCATAACATCACCCTAGCAAGACTGTTAGAACAAACCATGGGGAGCCTTGCCAGGTACTGTAAACTGTATGTTGAACAATTGCGGTCTTCAGATATTTTTGAACTTCGACACTAATAGGTTATGCTGCATTGGTATGATAGAAATTACTGTCCAGTAACATCTACAGAGACCATGTTTGTCATATTTCATACAGAAAATACAAACTAGACAGATCTACATTCTAAACCAGTTTTAGTCATAAGCTTAAGAAAGTAAGATAAAATAATGTTTGTCGTAGTCATAATCATAATAATCAAGTGGAATAATATAGCTGGGACATTTGATCTCAGAAATCCAGAATTAGGAATACAAATCCTCATTTGCCTTGTCCCAAATGGTAAGGTTAAGGAATCATTCTCCTTGTTATGAAGACTGGCTGAGATTTCCTACTTGCTTTCAAATTATTCTTGCCATTATGGGGAACTTTTTTTTTTGGGGGGGGGGCAAGAAACAAGAAATAAAAAAAACATACCCAATTTATTATATTAATCTGAGAAGACTGTTCCTTGATTTTAGGGATATTTGGTAATCTAAAACCTTGTAATGGCATGTTCGCATCTTCCTTACAGTCAGTCCGTGCTTTTTGTTTGCTTACTTTGTCTTTCAAGGAGAAGGGAGCCCTTGTGAAAAGCTTAGACATATTCCCTGTATCCTACTCGCAGCAGGATTCATGGAATTAAATATTAAACAACCAAAACCCACAAGGATAAGGAATTTGGGGAGCATTCTTTATATACCTAAGCAGAACTGTGCCCATTTGCCTGATACTTTTTTCCTTCCTTCCGATTCATTGCTATAGCCTGGTAGCCCAAGAACTTGATAAGCCTTTTATCCTTTGAGAGGTAGGTATCCTCTCTCTCTCTCTCTCTGGCTTATGACAGGGTCATACACTGTCTATCAACCATCTTTACTTGTTAAAATCAGCAACGATCACAAAGCAGAAGGACCAACAAACCAAAAATTGACAGGTCAGCATAATCACAGCAAAACATATCACAGCTAATAAAACAACTAGTGAACAACTAATTCTTACATACTGATACTACCCAACTATTGCATGAAGTCTGCAACATTTTCTTAATATGTGTGATAACTAGATTGTAAGCATCAGGCCCTATGTCCAATATTTTATTTATTTATTTATTTATTTATTTATTTATTTATTTATTTATTTATTTATTTATTTATTTATTTATTTATTTATTTATTTATTTATTTATAGTTCAAATTTCTAGGCCGCCCAACTAGGCGAACCCGACTCAGGGTGGCTCACAACAAGATTAAAACATACATATTAAAAACAATTAATAACCCCAACATACCCACCCACCTATTAAAACTAACATAAAAACTGCCCGCATTAAAAAGATGGGGGTCTTCGTTTTATAAGCCAACAGGTGGGGGCCACTCTTCCATCTGAGCCCCACACCTGCCCCGCCAACCAGGTTTTTAATTCTCTTCTGAAAGGCAGCAGCTCCATCTGCTCCCGCAACTCTACTGGCAGAAGGTTCCACAAGGCCTGTGCAGACACAGAAAAGGCCCTCCTTCATGTGCCAGAGAGGCGAGCCCCTCTGGCAGATGGAATAATTAGAGAGCCCCTCTGGTCCGCTCTGGTTGGATGGACAGACACTCTTGGGACGATGCAGTCTCTTAGGTATCCTGGCCCACTACCATGTAGGGCTTTAAAGGTCAAAACCAGCACCTTGAATTGCACCCGGAGACAAACTGGTAACCAGTGCAGCTCCCGAAGCAATGGTGAGGCGTGAGCATAACACCCGCACCCCATCACCACCCAGGCTGCTGCATTCTGCACCAGCTGTATCCTCCGAATGGTCATCAAGGGCAGCCCCATTGCAATAATCTAGCCTGGAGGTCACCAGAGCATGTGTGACCATGAGCAGGGAGTCCTGGTCCAGGAGCGAACACAACTGATGGATGACACAAAGCTGTGCGAAAGCCCTCCTGGCCACGGCTGCCACCTGATCTACAAGTAGCAGTCCCGAATCCAGGAGGACCCCTAAGTTGCGTACCGGGTCTGTCTGGGGCAAAGCAGCCCCATCCAAGACCAAAGTTGGCAGCTCCCTGGATAATGCGGGGGCCCCTATCCATAGCCACTCAGCCTTGGAGGGATTCAATTGTAGTCCGTTGTCCCCCATCCAGACCCCGACAGTTTCCAGACATCTGGATAGGACATTGACCACATCACTGGGGTCCCCACGGGCTGAGATGTACAGCTGGGTATCATCAGCATACTGATGATACTTACCCCATGGGAATGGATAATCTCGCCCAGCGGCTTCATGTAAATGTTGAATAGGAGAGGAGAGAGCACCGAGCCCTGAGGCACCCCATAACGCAGGGGCCTAGGGCTGGACCTCTCACTCTCCAACCACACCGACTGGGTCCGACCCTCTAGAAATGAGGAAAACCAGGATAACAGAGTACCCTGGATCCCCAATCCTTTGAGCCATTCCAGAAGGATACTGTGGTCTACAGTATCGAAGTCTGCTGAGAGGTCAAGAAGGGCAAGGACGGACAGATGGCCACTGTCCCGTTCCCGCAAGAGATCATCTACCAGTGCGACCAATGCCATCTCTGTACCATATCCAGGCCTGAAACCTGATTGATAGGGATCCAGATAATCCGCTTCATCCAGGACCCCATGCAGCTGTCACGCCACCACCTTCTCCAATTCCTTCCCCAAAAAGGGGAGGTTGGAGACCGATCTACAGTTAGCTGGAACTGCTGGGTCGAGGGATTGTTTCTTCAGGAGGGGGCACACCAAAGCATGTTTTAAAGGTGCAGGAAACACCCCCTCCCGTAACGATGAAGCTGGGCGATTATCTGCAGAAGCAATGAGGGCGGCGAAGTATTGCTGCTTCACCACCCTCATCGCCACCAGGTAAGTCTTAATAGCAGCCCTAGCCAGTGTCCAGTCGGAATTGCTCTGGGTCTAATGCTGAGGCCTGGGGAAATAACATTTTTTTAATTCCCAACACAAAACAATGCCACTTTGCATGTGTTGGTCTTGGAAATATTTTTTTTCTAGAGACAGCAGATTGTTAGATGACTATAAATTGACTATAGATGACTGGAATATAACCAAGAGTAAAGCTAATACTTCCACAATATGCCTTAGTATCCTCTGCATGATGGTTGCATTTTCATTTAAAGATGCAGAAACTACTACTACTACTACTACTACTACTACTACTACTACTATTATTATTATTATAACTTTGTTATTAGTAATAGGCAGATGACCAATATTTCTCATAAAACCAAGAAAGTGTAATAATTCTGCAATAAAAAATATTTCTCAAACCTTGAACAAAACAGCAAACAACATTATTCAGGAACAGAGACTTAGTACTTAAATCCCCTTTATCTTGGGCATCATATCCAGAATACTGTATATAGTTCTTTGAAAGTCTTGGCATTCTATTTCACAAAAACCTGGCCTATTTCCTTGGTACTTTTATGCATGACTACAGCATTTGAGCTAAGGTGGAATGAACAGATGTACTCGAGCTTTCATAGCATCTATGCTGCCAACAACCTTGAACTTTCATTTCATTTCATTTCATTTTTGCAGCAATGACTAGGAAGGGGATAAAGTGAACCAGGGACAAAATAAACCGCTCTAATGCATGAACAGTTTACGCAGAATTCAGTAAGCATTTAATTTTTAAAAAATCGCTAGTTGTATTCTTTCACCATAACATTAATACAGCTGTCTTAATGCAAAAATAAAAAGATGTAAAAAAAATGTTTTATGCAAATATATGTCATATGAACCCCCAAATTATTTTAAATTCTTTATTGGGTACAGTGGTTAAATCTCACTGTTCCTGTGTATTATGTAGATTAGATTTGTTATTGTGAGTTCTTTGGTTGCTTTAGCTTAGTCTTAAATGGAATTTTGTTCCAAGTGCTTTTTGAAACCTTTTTGGGAACCTTTTGAAACTTTTGTCTTTTCACTATATTTAAGAAAGTATATAAAAAATCTCTTTAGCCAGCTGTATGGAATTTTGGTGTAGAAGGTTTGTGGTGCTAAAACTAGGTCTTGCCTTGATCAGCTACCAGTCATTTTGGTATTTTTGTGGATAGGGTTGCAGCCTTATCTTGCAACGTGGGTGCATTGGTGAGTGCCTAGTTGACATGTATCTGGATAGACTGGAGTGATGGAGGCACTGGTGCCAGGCAGGTTCCATATTCATCACCATATCCAACTCTGGGTTCACCAGCCCCAAGTGAACATGGTAGTATAACTTGGTTAAAAGGAGCCCTGGTGGCGGAGTGGTTAAACTGCTGTCCTGCAACCAAAAGGTTGTAAATTCAATCCTGACCAGGGTTCAAGGTTGACTCAGCCTTCCATCCTTCCAAGGTCAGTAAAATGAGTACCCAGCATGTTGGGGCAAAATGCTAATTAATTTGTGAACAGCCCAGAGAGCGCTCTAAGCACTACAGTATGAAGCAGTATACAGTATAAATGTGATTGTTTTGTTTTGCTTTAGTGGCTGTTATGCTAATGTAGGAGCTAAATGGGTCCAGTGGATCCAATAACATAGTGTTATTATGATCCAAATTAGTCACAGTACAAGACTATGAAAAGTTAGAGATAGATACTAAAACTATTGATAAGTAAAGGCGTTAATAGCAAAATTTTATTATCTGTCACCCATCGGAATATGTAGTAAGTATGAAATTGCATATTTCAGAATTAAACTGTAACAAAATGTTTTTATTTTTCCATGTAGCAATAACAGCATGAGACACTAGCATACCTGTAAACCCGTGGCTCCGGAAAAACGGGACCTGCACAGATCACTTGTGCGCAGGTCGCTTTCCACGCATGCGTGGAAGTGCTATGCTGCTTGCGCAGCCCCTACGCAAGCGGCGTAGCATTTCTGCGCATGTGTGGAAGGGTTTTACCCCTTCCACGCATGCGCGGAAGCGCTACGCCACTTGCGTAGGTTTGGTGTATGCAAACCAAGACACAGGACACAGCCTCGGGCTGGGTTAACTCAGGTTTATTGCATCGTGGACAGAGGGAACATGAGGTAATGGCGGATCGATAGCTCTTTATATACAGCAGTAACACATTTGAACGTGGTGCCATGGTAGCCCATTGGCTACTGTCTGCGTGACGTCATTGCAGGTCACGCCCTTCTTGTCCAGGTGTAGGTGGTGGCGGGAAAACTTCCCGCGCTGTTGCCTTTGATGAGTTTGGACCAAGAGAGCTTGGACGCTCGCTGCTGCCAGCTGGTGGTCATTAGCTCGCGTCCTATTACAGGGTTTATATGATACAGCTGAAAGGTTACATTGTTGCTATAGGCAAGGTTACATTGGCTCAGATACATTGTAATCCATGTGTACAATAAAAACCATCAGAACACAACACCCCTCCCCCCTAGGACGAGACAAAGTCTCGAGCCCACACTTAGCACACTCCCCCCCCTTAGGAGACAAAGTCTCTCAGCCAAGATGGCTTATTTCGAACACGCTGGGGTCTCGATGCGGGCTGCCACTCCCCGGGTTTGCTACCTTCTCTTTGTCCCCTGGTTTCCTGTCCTGTAATATGAGAGGGAGACTCGTTAGTGACTTTCCGCGGCTCCGCGGCGTTGTTGGGAGGTGTGCTCTTCCTTAGGGAGGAACCGGGGGCACTGGGGGCTAACGAAAAACCCCTCTTCTCGCTTGGATGGGTGGGGGAACACTCCTGAAAACCCCCCCGGCTCGCAAAATCAAACGCAAAATTACTATCGGGGGCAGCGGTCGCGAACTCCTCTCCCCCTTCCCCAGCCCCTGATAAAACTGGCGTATCAAAAGGATATGAGTCGGGGTCGCTGCTATCAAAATGATATGAGTCGGGGCCGCTGCTTCTGCTTCCTTCCCCCCTTGTTCGGGACTGTGGTCCATTGCCGTCTCCCCCTTGGGTTAAGCGGGTGGGGGAGAACCCTAACGCTGAATCCTGTTGCTGAGCTCCACTGACTGGCCCACTCACTCGGTGCCTCAGTTGGTCTGCGTGCCTCCTCCAGAGGAGGCCGGTGTTAGTCTCGACCCGGTACGATACTGGCCCCGTCTGTTCTACAACCTTCCCTGGTACCCAGGCCGGCCCTGCGCTGGAATAGTTCCTGCAGTGAACAGGGTCCCCGGCGGCGAAACCTTTCGAGACTGCCAACCCTATGTTTTTCCCTTTATCCTCGACCCTCGTCGGGTCTAGCCTGGACAGGATCGTGGTCAATTTTCGCCGCATCAAGAGCTCCGCCGGCGAGTAGCCTGACGCTAAAGGGGTCACCCTATACGCTAAAAGGAACTGGCACACCTGGTGATTCAGGTCCCCCGGGCCCATGCGCCGCAGCGCGTCCTTTGTTGTACGCACTAGGCGTTCCACTTGGCCATTCGTGGCCGGGTGAAACGGTGCGGATGTGACATGCCGAATGGCGTTTGCCTCCATGAATGCTCCGAACTCAGCGGAGGTGAAACAACTAGCGTTATCGCTGACTAAAGTGTCGGGTAAACCGAACGTGGAAAAGACTCTCCTTAGCCGGCTAATTGTCGTGGCGGAGGACGTGCTCTTTACTGGGATAACCTCCAGCCACTTGGAGAACGCATCTACCACCAGGAGAAACATGGTTCCTCGGAACGGGCCAGCGAAATCCACGTGCACCCTGGACCACGGCCCCCTTGCCGTGTCCCACTCTCTATGCGGCAGACGGGCCGCCTCAGGTCGGGATTCCTGGCAAGCCTCGCAAGTGCCGACCATGTGCTCAATGTCCGCGTCCAGCTGTGGCCACCAGAAGTAACTCCGGGCTAGCGCCTTTGAACGAACTATGCCCGGGTGGCTGACGTGCAGCAGTTCGAGCACCCTCGTCCGCAGGGGCGCAGGGACCACCACCCGTTGGCCCCACAGAAGGCACCCCCTCTCTAGGGACAACTCCAGCTTTTTCCTAAAAAACGGGTCGAACTCTGTACTCGGGGACGAAACCGGCCACCCCTTCTGCACCCATGAACTAACTTTCTCCAGCGTCCTGTCCTTTCCTGTCGCCCTAGCAATGTCGGCAGGTACTATTGGGGGTGCGTCTAAAACCTCAATTAACAACACCTGGCGGTCTCTTTCTGCTCTCGCCTTTTGGTCCGCCGACAAGGGCAGAGGGGATCTCGAGAGCGCATCAGCATGGCTGATCTCCTTTCCGGGCCTGTACTCCAACTCATGTTGGTACGCGTTGAGAAAAATAGCCCATCGCAGCATCCTCGGGGACAGGATCTGTGGCGTGGGCTTGCTTGCCGTGAAAATCCCTAACAGCAGCTTGTGATCGGTCACGATTTTGAACGGGCGGCCATACAAAAAATCGTGAAATTTTTTGGTCCCCGCTACTATTGCTAACGCTTCTCTGTCGGTTTGTGCGTAATTTCGCTCCGCTTGGGACAGGGACCTTGAGTAAAACGCTACCGGGGCCTCCCTTCCGTCCTCCAACACGTGGCAAAGCACCGCCCCCACCCCCACCGGGGATGCATCACAGACTAGGACCACTGGCCGTTTGGGGTCGAAGTGCGTCAGGATTGCCTCAGATGTTAGGAGTTGCTTTAGCTCCTTGAACGCCCTCTCGTGCTCGTCACCCCACATCCATGGCTCCTCCTTTTTAAGTAACCGATGGAGCGGTTCGGCCACGGACGCCTTCCGCGGGAGGAATGTATGGTAAAAATTGAGGAGCCCCAGGAAAGACTGCAGCTCGGTTTTGGATGTGGGGCGAGGGGCCTTTTTAATGGCAGCTACTTTGGATTTAGACGGCTTAATCCCCTCGGGTGTGATCCGGAAACCTAAGAACTCGACCTCGGTCTCGAAAAAGACACATTTGTCCTTCCTCAATCTCAGCCCCGCTTTCTCGAACACGGTCAGTACTTTGTCCAACCTTTTCGCCAGTTCAGCCTCACTCCCCCCTGTTATCAACACGTCATCAAAATAAGGCAACACCCCCTCCAGGCCCTTTAGGAGGCGTTCCACGAGCGATTGAAAAAGGCCGGGTGCCGAGTTCACGCCGAACTGTAACCGCGACACCTGGAACGCTCCCTTATGTGTAACTATCGTTTGTGCCGCGGCCGTGGCGGGGGTCACTGGAAGTTGCTGATAGGCTTGTGCCAAATCGAGTTTAGCGAAACACTTTCCCCCATTTAGTCTGGCCAAAAGGTGGCTGATCACCGGCACCGGGTATGCATTAGGGCGGATCGCCTTGTTAATTGTACACTTATAATCAGCGCAAATGCGCACCTCCCCGTTAGCCTTTAGAGCCGTTACAATTGGAGTTTCCCACTCCGCGGAGTCAACAGGAATAAGAATCCCCTGGCCCACCAGTTTGTCCAGTTCCGCCTCTATCTTGTCCTTGAGTGCAAACGGCACCCTGCGTGGTTTGAGTCTTATCGGGCGGACCTCCGGGTCTATGTCGAACGCTACAGGGGGTCCCTTGAACCTTCCGAGTCCTTTCTTAAACACGGCGGGATGCGCATCGCAAACCGCTTGTATTGGGTCCCCCCCCACGGTATGCACCCCCCCTATGAACAAACCTAAGGGCTGAAACCACTGTGTCCCTAGGAGGCTACAGCTTCCCCCTTTGAGGACAACTAGGGGCAGTTCCGCGGAATGTCTCTTAAACTTGACCCGAAATTTCCCGACCCCCAACACCGGAATGCTGTTTCCCTGTACGTCCCGTAGTGTGGACCTCAACGCTTTAAGCTTGGGCCGCACGTGGGGGTCAATTTTCAGGAACTCTTTCTGGGGAATTATGGAATAGGAGGACCCCGAGTCAATTTCCATCCTAATAGGGGCCCCTTGTACTAATACCTCAACGAAGTAATGGGACTGTCCCGCGGACACGCTGAACACTGAGGCGTCGTCCTCGCTGCCGTCCGAGACGCGGCCCACGCCGTCCTGCTTCCTCGTGGTCTGGGCGCCATCTTTGGGCCTCGCTGGACGGTCCGGTCTGGCTGCGCGGTCTTGTGACTGCCTCCGGCCCTCTTTCCTCTTTCTGCACGCCTTGGCGATGTGCCCCCGACGGCCGCAGGTGTAACACTCGGCCTTCCTGAACGGGCATCTCGCGCGCTCGTGGGCCGCTCCGCAACCCTCGCAGCGTCGACCACCCTTCCGGACCTTCTGGACCTCCTCGCCGTCGCTGCCTTCCGTAGACGACTTTGAGGCCCGTCGAGTCGCGTGCACCGACTGTCCGGTCTTCCCGTGCACCGAATTTTCCGCCTTGCCGGCTCTGGGACGCCACTCACGCCACTGGTGCATCTCGTCCACTCCGGCATTCGTGGACTCTGCGGCTTCCGCGGCCTCTATGACCTCTGCCAGCGTGGGTGGCGGCTCCTTATTCATCAAGCTGCGCTGTACCTCCTTGTCTTTCAGGCCACACAACACGCCGTCCCTGAGGACCAACTCCAGGATATCGCCCCATTTACAGGGGGCGGCGGCTATCCTCATGGCAGCCACGAATGCCTCGACCGACTCATCCGGCGCTTGGACTCGCCTCCAAAACGCGCTCCGAGCGGGAAACATTGCCCTCGAGGGGCAGAACCGCTCTCGCAGCAGTTTCATGATGTCGCTCGCCTTAAAATCGCTCACCTTCTTCGGAGCGATTATGCCCACCAGCGTCCGCTTGGTTTCCATCCCGAGCATTCTGGTGAGGATGGCCCTCTTTCTCTCCTCGTCTTCTCCTTTGACTCTGAGTTCCACTAGGGCTGCCTGGAAATCCATCTCAAGCAGCTCCCAGTCTTGCGGTTTGGTGATGTTGAAACCGCTCTGTGCCCTGGCTGTTCCGTGGGGATCCATTATCCCACCTTCGTCGCCAATTTGGTGTATGCAAACCAAGACACAGGACACAGCCTCGGGCTGGGTTAACTCAGGTTTATTGCATAGTGGACAGAGGGAACATGAGGTAATGGCGGATCGATAGCTCTTTATATACAGCAGTAACACATTTGAACGTGGTGCCATGGTAGCCCATTGGCTACTGTCTGCGTGACGTCATTGCAGGTCACGCCCTTCTTGTCCAGGTGTAGGTGGTGGCGGGAAAACTTCCCGCGCTGTTGCCTTTGATGAGTTTGGACCAAGAGAGCTTGGACGCTCGCTGCTGCCAGCTGGTGGTCATTAGCTCGCGTCCTATTACAGGGTTTATATGATACAGCTGAAAGGTTACATTGTTGCTATAGGCAAGGTTACATTGGCTCAGATACATTGTAATCCATGTGTACAATAAAAACCATCAGAACACAACAGTAGGGGCTGTGTGAGCGGCGTAGTGCTTCCATGCATGTGTGGAAAGCGTTTCCCCCGATGCCAAATTATGGGGTTTTGGCAGCACGGGGCAAGTTATGACGTCAATCGACATCAAATTATGGGGTAATCCCGGCCAAATCGGGATGGTTGACAGGTATGGACACTAGAGATGCAACATTAAGTTGTCCTCTGAATGAGAAGATTGTGGGATTCTAAACCAAGTTAAAACCATTCTAAGGTTGCATTTCATGTCTTTTACATAGAACCTGCTACTGAAAGCAGGGCACGCCTGAGGGCAGATTCAATCTTAGTCAATCTGTCAATCCATAGTATAAAGGAAAATATAACACAGATGAGATAATTTAGCCAATTTTGTCTTAATTTGTGTTATTGTTTTTTGTATTGTATTACATGTTGTTAGCCACCCTGAGTGGTGTTCCCACCAGGAGGGCGGGATATAAATCGATAAAATAAAATAAAATAAATAAATAAACTTTAAAAAATAAAATTTAGTCTTTGAGGTCAAAACAGCTGATAACTTATTTTATATATTTTTCTTTGTGATACACATTTAACTTTTCTGTATAGACCAGTGATGGCAAACCTTGGCACTTCAGCTTTCTTGTACTTCAATTACCAGAAACCCAAGTCAACACTCCTGCTGATCAGGGCTTCTGGGAATTGAAATTCAAGAACATCTAGGCTGCCAAGGTTCACCATTACTGGTATAGACAATGTAACAGGACTGACGCAAACAACTGATTTTCCCTCAGGATAACTATTACATCTACTGTGTACAGAGTGCTAAAGGCTTATTCAATTGTGTATGTTGCCACAGCCAAGGGGAGTGCTATAAAAAAGGCCATTTAAATGGCAGGGAATAATATTGTGTGGTCCAGTAGCCCCGTAAGGCTCATGCTGCGTATGGCCACACAAGATTGTCTTTCCTTCATATGTCTTCCAGATCACAGTTTATATCAAGTGAAAGATTCATCCTCAAAGTTCTCAGATTTGTAGAATTCCTGAATGAGACTGACTTGGCCTTGAGAGCCTTTTCTTCAGTGTGGTGCTTCTGGGAGACTGTCAACAGGCTGGTTTTTATCGCTAAAATGAGTCAGTATGATAATAAGGGAATCTAAGTAGGAAGTGTAGATGACAAGATGCTTAAGTGAATTAGGTGGGAGAATTGGGGTGGGTTGCTGTTGTTTGGGTTGCCCTGATGCAGGGCAATACCATGCACACAATGGCAGGTATGAAAATTGTGTTGCCTTAATGGGGCTTGATTCTGCTAGTTGCTTGAGTTGTACACAAAAATAGGGCCAAACAGTGCAGATGCAAATGAGAGGGAAAAAAATGTTTGCGGCAGGAATATCTTTCATATCTCTTTTACTGCAAGAATGCAAAGGAGTGAAGAAATAAAATATCATCAAAACTGTTCCGGTATTGCCAGTTTTTTGAAAGAATTTTTCTTCAGCAGGATATAATATTAAGTATATTTTTCTTTAAACAATAAAATGAAAACAAAATCATACACTCTGACAACACATTTTAGTTTGGCTGTGAGCCTTAAACCAAGATATCTAAACATAATATATACCAAGAGTTTTTTACAAAACTACTAGCTTCACGGAGGAAAACATCCTATCATGATGAGCTTAAAGACGTTAAAACATATGGTACAATGTTTGTGATATATATTGTTGTGTTGAGTGACACATGGTTTTTTTCCTCTCATTTGCAGTTGCTTGAGTTGTGACACACTGCTTATGTAATTGTTTGCAAACATATAGATACTATTGTATTTCTGCACTCACTGTTTACATAGCATAGCTGTTTTAGGTATCAGATGCCATCTCTGAATACTCTCACAAAACATAAATTATTATAGCTTTAGTTATAACAACTTATCAAACACACCATTTACATTGCTCAGATAATTTATAATGAGATTAAGTCTGGGGATGAGCAATAGACAAAAATTGCCTGTCGATAGACTGCCCCGATTTGTGATTGAACAATTGTTTGTCCCACTAACCTATCAAGATCTGGTCCAAAATTGTAGGATAGGATTGTGTTGGCAATGACTGCTGCAGCTTGGTTTGGGATTCAAATGTGTGCACACTTGCATTTCCTTCACTTTCCCCCACAAATTACAGTACAATATATACTTAATAGTGACAGTTGTTCTATGCAAGAAATATTTGTTTTTTTGTTTGCTGAAATTGATAATCTCATAGAATGTTTAGCCTTCATAATTATATCTTCCCTCAAAGTCTGGCCACATAAATGTAATGGCCAGAATCCTGTTGGTGCAGCTTCATGTTCAGAAGACAGATGATATTATTAGCCTTATGTGCATGGAGCTGAACCAATAGGATCCTTGTCATTAATGCCTTCTGTCTTTTTGAAAGTGTACACCCAGCATTGCCAGTCCCACTTCTAAATGGCTTTTAAAAATTTCATCCCTTGCTCTAAAGGGGAATTCTAAAAGGTGTGTTATGTTCTCTGAGTTACTAGTCTTCCCATAATGAGCAATGTCATGTGAGCTTCATAGGGTGAAAATCAGGGAGTACAGTTTTTGTCGATTTTCATTTATAGCTCTTTCATCTGTCTTACTGGGTTGTTGCTCAACTGACACATTCTTCCTGTTCATGATAGAAAATAAGAACTTGTCTACATTGTTGGTAGCTAGCTGTTGGTTTGTTTGTTTGCTTGCTTGTTTTGAAATCAATGTCATGTCAATTTCATCTCTCATAGTCCTTGTGTCAGTGTGATTCTCTTAATGGGATAACTTGTAATTTGATTGAAAGCTGTGCAGTATTTCGTTGCAAGAAGCTACACCAGATTTCAAATTGTTGCATTTGCAAGCAGTTTGGCAGTTTGCCACTCCAGGGTGGGAGGGGAATAAACGAATGAGGCTGCTGCTCCCAGTTTTCCCTGCTAAAACCAAAATTCCCAAGGCAATGTATGTGTCCACTGAACCTAATGGTGATGTTATCCAGGAGCTATTATGTGGTGCCAGCAAGCAATTAGCAAATGAGAAGGCTCAGGTAAGCACATGGGTGGAGGGAGAGGATATTACAGGAGGGGAGGGTGTCAAAATGAACCCACCCAGATTGCTGGTGCCCGTGTCTGTTGCTGCTTACTTGCTCGCTTGCTTATGCAAGTACTGCCTAATACACTCCACTACAGTCTCAAACTGTGCTCTCTGAGTGAAACCTGGTAGGCAAGGAGATGTGGAGGATGCTCATGCAAGGTCCACCTGTCTTAGCATACACATTGACATAATGTAATTCTCTCTCTCCGTCTTCTTCCTTCAGATAGTTAAGGGAAAAGATGATACCGATGAAATATAGAGCATGTTAAGAGAGGGACAAAAAGAAAACTCTCCAACACTTTCATCTAATAGTCTTAAGAACTTTCCACTCACTGAGAAATAAGCTTGCAGGTTTTGGCACCAGCAGTAGAACCCATAGCCTTGATGACAGAAACTTGCCAAACCCCAGAGGCAATTTTGCCCAACGTAGGGGATTATACCTGCCAAACTGATTCAAAATGCACTGTGACCAGAATCAATTAAAAACAATGCTGCCAGGTTATTTAAGATAAATCACTTGCTGGCTGAAATAATGCATGATTAGCTGCATATGTGTTCTGTATATACTTGACTATAGGTTGTCCCGAATATAAGTCGAGGTACCTAATTTTGACCTCTAAAACTAGGGAAATAGGTTGACCCAAGTATAAGTCGGGGGTGGAAAATGCAGCAGCCGCTAGTGAGTTTCAATAATTAAAATACATGCAAATACAGTAAAATTAATTAATTTAGAACTCTCTCTCTTCTTCTTTTGATAGTGGGTGGGATGGGTGGGTGGGATATGGGTCTTTTAAAGTGGGTAGGATATGGGTTTTTTAAAGTGGGTGGGATATGGGTCTTTTAAAGTGTTTTTATGTGTTTTTAGAACTTGTTATAATGCCGCCCTGAGTCGGGTTCTGCCTGAGTGGGCGGCATATATAAATATGACTATTAAATTAAAAATTAAATTAAACTTGTGTGGGTATGTTTTTGAGTGCTTACATTGACCCGAGTATAAGTCGAGTCCCATTTTTGGACCTCATTTTTGGGGGCTAAAAAACCTGACTTATACTTATATACAGTAGTTCCTAATCAATAGCATGGCAAACCCAAATCAAGTACAAGAATGGACAACATTTAAATGAGACCTAAATTAGGAAGGTATTCATGTGAACCACCATGCCTTCTACTTTTGGGGTGCTCACGCGCCTTTGTACATGGTGCATGCTTTGATAATGAGATGCGTCTCTAGACTGGGAAAATAAAATGCAGTAACAACATACTGAACCGGTCCTTTCAAAGCAGTGGAAAGCACTAACTGTGGAGAATATTTAAAATCCATGCATAGTTTCTTGTTCTTTGGCCCACACTATCATGTCTAAAAATTAAAATTAAAAAGCCAACATTTGGCAAACAGTTCAAATTTTAAGACATTTGATAGAGGGTATTGGTTTTGATATTTATTTCCCTAAAGGAATGTTAAAGATACATTGTTCACACAATACAAATGACTATATAATATATACAACACTACTCAAAAAGATTCAGGAAAATCAACACCTTGGTTTCCCCCATGAATATAAATCAATCTAACTCACTAACATATTCTGATAGCTGAAAAGAGAGCAGGTTTTCTTTCCTTCTGTTCTTCTCTGGCTTGTTCACTTCAGATTCTCCTCAGAATCTCTTCTTAAAGTTCCTCAGAATCTCTTCATCAGATTCTCCTCAGAATGTTTGCCTCAGCCTTTCTTTTTACTTACCTCAGACTATCTCTTCTCTTCAGAAAGTCTTTTCTCTCCAGTTCTTTAGAATCTCCCTAAAGTTCTCCTTTTGGTTCTTTTACCTCAAGTTCTCATACCTCAAGTTCTCTTTCTTTCAATTTCTCCTCAGAAAAACAACAACCCTCTCTTGCCTTTTTATACCTCACCATCCCCCTCCTGCCTTATCTCATTTACATGAGCCAATCAGATACATCCGTGTATCCTTAATGTCTTTTACCCGACAACAGGGTGTTAGAGTCCAGCACCTTCCTTCTCTGCTATAAACATATAGAGATACTAGTATTTTTTGCCTGGCCCTGCTGGGCAGGTATAACTTGTGTGTTGGTGGTTGGGGTGGTTTTGGGGGGGGGGGTACACACACACACAACATAACCACACATGCAACACAACCACACACACACAGCACACACAACAAAACCACACACAGAGAGGGGGGGAGAGAGAGGGGGGAGTGAGAGAGAGAGGGGTGTGAGAGAGGGGAGGCTGCAGGTGTTGAGGCTGCGCCCAGGTGAGTAGGGAGGGAAGGGGGAGGTGGAATCTAGTTTATTTCCCCCTTTTCCTGCCTGGGGTGGGGGGGAGCAGGGAAGGTGGAGGCAGAAGTTTTCCGTTTCCCCCTTTCCCTGCCTGGGGTGGGGGAAGCAGGAAAGGGTGGGAGGCAGAAGTTTTCCATTTCCCCCTTTCCCTGCTATTGGGGGGGGAGGCCTTTGTTGGTTTTTTTGTCAACCTTTGAAACAGTTGAGGGGGAAATACAAAGGCAGCAGCCAGCGATCCAGCAGGGAGAGCGCCTCCCCTCACAAATCGCTACCTGCTGCCTTTGTTTTTTCCCCTCAACTTACCCTAGGGCGTGTCCGCTTTTGGTGTCCTTGCACTCCCGCTGCATGAGGCATTTTTTTATTTTGCACACACCGGCTTTCCCAGCCTCCTCCGCACTCGTGTCCTTCAGCCTGATTGGCTGAGGGATGGTGCAGTGCAGAGGATGCTGGGATGTGTAGGCTTTTTTGTTTGTGTTTGTGGGGCATTTGTCCCACTCTCTATTTTGGGACCCTTGCAGCATTGTGAGTATGGCTCGGTACAGGATGGTTGGGCCGGGTGTGGGCACAAATGCCAGACACTCACCACCCATCCACCTTCTTATAGGTATAGATAACAAAGCCCAACTACCATATGGACTTTTAACTACTTTTGGTGTAACTTGTGAGCCCATGGTAGGCTCTACAATGATACCGTCCGGCCCCCCAAAGCTGTCTGAGGGAGCGTGACCCGGCCCCCAGCTTTAAAAGGTTGAAAACTCCTGTCTTAGTGTATCACTCTGTCCACTGCACTGCACAGGGTACCAAATGTATACTGTATTATTTTTCCATGTATTTAACTGAATGCCGGTTGCATGCCCCTTTCTGGAGATGGGCTATATCAGTGGTAGCAAACCTATGGCATGTATGCTAGAGGTGGCACTCAGAACCCTCTCTGTGGGCGCCCATGCAGTCATACCAGCATAGTTCACCCCACCCCTCTGTTCAGCAACCCAATAGGAGCATTTACTTCCTCCCCTGTTGCTGGGTTGGCACTTTGTGATAAATAAGTGGATTTTGGGATGCAGTTTGGGCACTCGGTCTCTAAAAGGTTCACCATCACTGGGCTATATCATAAAAAAACAAGAGGAAAGTCCTGTCAAAATCAGAATTAAAAAGTTACAGTTGATCAAACTAAAATGCTAGGTAATTACACTCGTGTGCTCTATTACGCCTAACAAGATCTTAAAGGAGGATTTCTCCCACACTCCAAAGATCCCCCCACTGAGGAGAATTCTTAGCTCCTCTGAGGCAGCAGTTTCTTACTCCAAACTGCATTTTAATTATTTTCCTTTTACATAATCACTGGACTTAATTCTTAAGATGCCCATTCTGCTCTTTTCTCTACTGTGTGCCCATGAGATATGTTAAATTGTAAACAAGCATAATGAACTAGGATTTAGAATGCAGGCGAGAAGTTTACTGACCATGTAAAAAAAAAAATCCTCTTGCAGAATATTATTACATTTCTAAAGCAATTTTCTTTATTTTTGCTTAAGAATACCAGCAATGAAAATTGCCATGAAATTAACTTTAAAGTAGACATGAAGTTGACTTTCTGTGTAAAGAATAGGAAGAAGGAGGTGATTTACAGTTTTGAGATTAGCAACTCTGTGTTCATCTTTATTTCTCCAGTTTCAATATAATTTTTACAACCTAGAAGACTATGGCTGCATCTCTGAAGGTCACAGGAAGCAATGGTTAGCACAGAGGCAAGCTTTTGTGTTTCCCAGATGTCCCCAGATCATTTTTAATAATAGAAAAAGACCTGATTTTCTTCTATAGGTGTCTGGGAGCAATAGGCTTTACACTGGGAATTCACAACCCCTCAGTGTCCCAATGTCCCTCAAACCAAAAATTAAAACAATAAGTTGGGACCAGATTAGTTTAGTTTTTAATATTTTCTCTCTTTGGAACACATTTCTTGGCTTGCTGCTGCTATCTGCAGGTGCTGGGAGGAAAGACTTTGGCCTTCTGCTCCATCTTTTGCCTACCCTTGAATCAGTGGTACTCCTAGCAGCAGGATAGTCACCTTTTCCTGCCTTTCTCTCCCTGCTCCTTCCCTAAACGCTTACTGTTTTACAGTGTTCAAAGACCATCACACCCAGCTACTTAAGTCAGAGGTGAAACCAAAGCAAGGTGCATAAAGAATATGGTAGCATAGTATTGGAAACTATAATTTGATTGGTGGGGTTCTTGGTGGGGTTCTAGAGTACTCAACACTTCCATAAACAGGGCTTCGCCTATCTGCTTAGGATATATAATATTTCTTTTAAAAAGAAGGAGTCATTAAAACAGAGATGATTGATAGCACATTGCAGCCCAGTGTCATTGCAAAAAGAGCTGAAACTCTGACAAGTAGATCTAAGAGCGATCATCTGAAGCCTGGCAGAATTTCATAGGATAATCTCACAGGGAAACTGAACCCAGTTGCTCTCTAAAACCCAAGGCCCACAAAGCTTAAGGGCCCCGTGCAGCCCCACACGACTATTTTTTGCCCCAACTGGCTATAAACATCTGATTATAACTTGCTTCATTCCCAGGAGAAAAACATTCTTTATCCACTACTTTCATTGTGAGAGCAATTCCTTGTGGTTTGCAAGTCTTATAATTATAGGAATAATGTCATAACTGCGAAGCAAAGAAAATCAAATGGCAGTGAAATGAAAATCCTATACAAAGATGGAGAAATAGCTCGTTTATTCACTTTGTCCTTGTGTGCAAGCCTTTTTGTGGCTTGGCTATGCTGCTTTTTGACTTCTGCCTGGAGCATGAGGAGCATGCAGTTGAGTGGTTGACTGATAAACTAAGATGAAACATTTTTGCATTTTATATTTTTAAGGCATGCTGCATTATGCTACACCTGGTAATTAAAATGAGCAGACCCACACCACAGTCTAAGCATGTTTACCTGAGTGTAAGTCTACTTTAATTTTTACTTACTCTAATAAGTCTGCACAGAATTATATCCTGCCTCTGCTTTTTAATATCAGATGATGTGCATACTTATCCTCTGCTTTACAAGAACATTTTTTTTCTTTCCATCTTCTACACTGATTTTAAGTACAATGTTCAGGAGCATATGGCTAGACATTTTTATACTGACATTTTAATATAAATATTTATGAATAAAGGCTTTGAATCTGAGATGTAGAATAGATAACTGCAGTTATATAACTAACTAGCAGAGGTTGCCCGGCGTTGCCGGGCTGTTTTAAATTGTGTTGGAAGGTTTTTGTTTTGTTAATGTTTGTAGAAATGAGGTTTGTCAGTAATTGTTATTTTTAAAATGTTTATTTACACACACGGGCTGTTATAAACTGTGATCAGCTTTTTGGGGTTTCTTTTTGTGGATTAAAAAAAGAGGAAAGGATGATATAATTTGTACAATTATATTATTTTACCAAATAATGTTTTAGTATGTCAATTTTTTTTAATAGTTGTACCTTGGATAATAGTTTAAAAATGTGAAAGTACATGTTTGGGGTTTTTTTTTTTTGAGTGAAAACTCTACACAGGATTTTAGAAATGTTTTTATTTTATTATTTTGAGATTTGTTTGTGATATGTGTGAATGTGTGATGTAATGTTATGTTTTTGACTGTTTTTTCTCTTGTGGCCTCTGGGTGGGGCGGTTGAGTGTTTCTTTTACTTTGACTGTTTTTCTCTACTGGCCTCTGGGTGGCGCTTCTTCTGGTAAGTAGTCTCTTTCTTTCCTCATTTCATTTCCGGACGTTGTGGAGTGAGGACGTGTGCTGCTAAGTTGTCTGGTTTAATTTCTTTTGTGTGTTTGTTTTGTTTTTCTTTTTGGTGTTTTTTGTGTGTTTTTTTTCTGTTTGTTATTTTTGGCTTTGGTTAATTTTGGATGTTTTTCTTTGTGTTTTTTAAATTAATGGTTTATTTATTTTAATTCTTTTTGGTGTTTATTTTTTACTTTTGTTTCTCTTTCAAGGGGGGGGAAGGCACTGGTGCCTTGGCCCCCACTTGAAAGTGAAACACTTTTTCGGTAAGTAAAGTCAGTGGGCGGAGTGCCGTCTGCTGGCTTTACTTCCCTGGAAATGGGTTCACTTTCAAGGGGTGGCCAAGGCACCAGTGCCTTGGCCCCTGCTTGAAAGCAAAACACTTTCCTTCCTGCAGCATGGGCTCGCTGGCTGGACTGCGGGAATCCCAGTGCCGCTTTACGCAGCGTTTGGGGTTGGGGGTGGGCTTTCCTTCCCGTGGCCTGGCCTCACTGGGCAGACCCCTGTGGCGCTTGAGGCTGCTTGTTTGTTTTGTGTGGCTATGAGGCACTGGGTTTTTAATTTTTATTTTTCGCGCGGTGGGCTTCTCAGCATTCTGCACACTCATGACGCGCAGGAGTCTGGGGCTTGTAGTTATGGGTTTGTGGTTTGTGTTTGTGCTGCGTTTTTTTCCTGCGGCTCAATTTTGATTGGCCACAGCACATTTCTCAATGTTCTTTGTGCTCGCGGCTCTCAGCCTGATTGGCTGTGGCATGGCACAGCGCAAAGAACGTTGGGAAATGAAGTTGTTTCCCTTTTTTCACATTTGTCGGGCTCTTGCCCCACTGGTGCATTTCTCAAACCTTTGTTGACCTGTGGACCCAGTTCAGGCGTGTGCACAAATGGTCGGTGTAGGCTAGTACGGCCTGGCTTAGGATCCTATGTGAAGTTCCAATGGTTAACGTTTGATTTTATAGGTTAAGATTACTCTGTATTTAATAAACAATCCTGCACAGTATTGCCTTGTTAAGAAGAAATAACATTCTCTTTAAACTCCCTCCTATTTAAGCTACAGGGGGAAAACTGAGAAAGAGATATAAACTACTTAATATTTAAGGCTTTCCTCCCCTTATTCAGCCTTGATCTTCTCCAGCCACCTCTCTATATATTGGAATACAATCCATAAGGAAGAGACCAGATGGAGCACTCCCACTTTGGAGACTCCATCCTAACCAACACATTGCCAGGCTTCCGTCAGGAAGAGTAGAAGACTCAGTGGAGCTCTTTTTCAACTTTGATTCCTGTCTATGAGATTTTAAAACTTATTTTACCAACTCCTGTGGCCAAACACTTCATTGTAAGCTATGGGAAAAAAGGATGCTAGGGCAGCTTTAAGTTGAACATCTGCATTTCTTTGTGTGTGTAAGGGCATGAGTGGAATCTTAACAGAACTCCAGATCCAATCCTTCTCCTCCTTGCCCACCACCATAATAAGGTCTTCCTGTTTCTTCCTTTATCAGAAGTTCCAAAAATGCACAAAAGCCACTGTGGAATTTTAAATTCTGCCAATACCCTAAGCACCCACTGAAATTATAGGGTTCTATTCTAACCTCAACTAAGAAAGCCGAATACAGAAACAAAATTGAACCCCCAATACACAGGTCTGCAACCCAAAAACTGCATAGGATTTTTTTTACTGTTATAGATTTTTTTAGTGAAACTGAGAAAAATACTAAAAAAATTGCATCTCTTCAAGTTTTCTTGCAAAACTCGTGTTTTTAGTTTAATTTAGTGTGAAGTTTGCCTTTCACCCAAAATCTGATATCCTATTCTTGATTCTAAAAATCCTATCCAAAAATATTTCTTACTTTAATTTAATATTTATTAGAGTTAGAATCAAGAATAATGCAAAGAGAAAATAAGAGGAAATGGGGTGGGTGGGTGCGGCATAGTCAGTGGGGGGCATCAGCAGGTTTGCATGACTTTGCCAGAACTGGGAGCAGAAATTCTGGCTGGCCGCACCCATCCAGGTTTTGAAATAAAGTAGCCCTAATTTGGGTGCAACACATGGCTTTCCCCTGGCCACACCCACCATACCATGCTCACAGTGTGGTAGTAAAAATTTTTTGGAGATCACCACTGGGCGTAGTGTAGGTTTAGTGGGGGACTTCAATTTGCCTTCGCTGGGGTCTGGTTCCGAGGTGTCACAGGAGTTCATGGCTTCCATGGCAGCTATGGACCTGGCTCAGGTAATTCAGGGCCTGACCAGGGGCAGTGGCCACACACCAGATTTAGTCTTTTTGTCGGGGCGGTGGCAGAGTGATCTGAGTTTACAGAAGCTAGACATCACACCTGTGCCATGGTCAGATCACTATCTGGTGGCTCTAGACTTTCTGGGGGCGACACTTCATCGTAAGGCAGCAGGGTCGATTAAAGTGGCCCGCCCCTGGCAACTGATGGATCCGGATGGATTCCAGAGGGAACTGGGGGAATTTCCTCTGGATCGGCGACACGATTCACCTGAGGCACTTGTTGACCTGTGGTACGGGTCGACGACATCTGCCTTGGATGTAATCGCTCCACTATGGCCTCTCAGAGCCCGTGGAGCTAGGTCATCCCTGTGGTTCACTGAAGAACTACGGGAGCTCAAACGGGCAAAGAGACGCCTTGAGCGCCGCTGGGTGAAGACCCAGAGCCATTCCGATTGGACACTAGCTAGAGCCGCTATTAGGGCCTACCTAGTGGCGATGGGGGTGGTGAGGAGGCAGTACTTCACCTCCCTTATTGCCTCCACTGATAATCGCCCAGCCACCCTGTTTCGGGTGACCAGGTCCCTCCTGGGTAGGGCGGGGCCTGTGCCTGGTTGGCAGGGATCAGCTGAGGACTTTGCAGACCATCTGGTGGAGAAAATCGATCGGATTCACTCGGGGTTCAAACTTGGCGTGGACGGGGAGGGCCCGGGGTGAGCCAGTGCGCAGTCTTGCAGTGTAACCTGGGATCGGTATGATCCAGTTGCCCCGGATGAAGTGGACAGGCTCCTTGTGGCGGTCTGTGCCACTAATTGTCCATTGGATCCCTGTCCCGCCTGGCTGGTAAAAGCCTCTAAGACAGTGACAGGTGGCTGGGTCGGGGCTATAATTAACGTGTCTTTTCGAGAGGGGATGTTTCCTGCACTGCTGAAACATGCTCTTGTGCGCCCCCTCCTGAAGAAGCCTTCCCTCGATCCAGCAATCCTAACCAGCTACAGACCTGTCTCCAACCTTCCTTTTTTGGGGAAGGTTCTGGAGAAGGCAGTAGCACATCAGCTGCAGGGGGTACTGGATGAAGCGGAATATCTGGACCCATTCCAGTCAGGATTCAGACCTGGATATGGTACTGAGACTGCATTAGTCGTGCTGATGGATGTTCTCTGGCGAGAGCGGGATGGCGATCATCCATCTGTCCTTGCTCTTCTTGACCTCTCAGCGGCCTTCGATACTGTTGACCACAGTATCCTTCTGGAACGGCTCTGAGGATTGGGGATCCAGGGCACGGTGTGGTCCTGGTTTTCCTCATTTCTGAGGGGCCGGACCCAGTCGGTGTAGTTGGAGAGTGAGAGGTCGAGTCCTAGGCCCCTAAAATATGGGGTGCCTCAGGGCTCGGTACTCTCTCCTCTCCTATTTAACATCTACATGAAGCCGCTGGGTGAGATCATCCGTTCCCACGGGGTGCGGTACCACCAGTACGCGGATGACACACAGTTGTACATCTCAGCCCGTGGGGACCCCAGTGATGCAGTCAAAGTCCTTTCCAGCTGTCTGGAGGCTGTTGGGGTCTGGATGGGGGCAAATGGGCTACAGCTGAATCCTAGCAAGACTGAGTGGCTATGGATAGGGGGTCCTGCGTTATCCCAGGAGCTACCATCTTTGGTTTTGGATGGGGCTGTTTTGCCCCAGATTAACCCGGTGTGCAACTTGGGATTCACGGCTGCTGCTAGAAGAATAGGTGGCGGCTGTGGCCAGGAGGGCCATCGCCCAACTTCGGGTGATTCGCCAGTTGCGCCCGCTCCTGGACCGGGACTCTTTGCTCATGGTCACTCACACTCTGGTGACCTCCAGACTAGACTACTGTAATGCGCTCTACATGGGGCTGCCCTTGATGACCATTCAGAGGCTGCAGCTGGTCCAGAATGCGGTGGCCCGGGTGGTGATGGGGTGTGGACGTTATGCCCATGCCTCACCACTGCTTCGGGTGCTGCACTGGTTACCAGTTTGTCTCTGGGTGCAATTCAAGGTGCTGGTTTTGACCTTTAAAGCCCTACATGGTAGTGGGCCAGGGTATCTTAGAGACCGCATCGCCCTAAGGACGTCTGTCCATCCAACCAGAGTGGACTGGAGGGGCTCTCTAATTGTGCCATCAGCCAGGGGGGCTTGCCTCTCTGGCACAAGGAGGAGGGCCTTCTCCGCGTCCGCACCGGCCCTTTGGAACCTCCTGCCTGTGGAACTGCGTCTCCAGACAGAGTTGTTGCCCTTTAGGAAGGAACTAAAGACCTGGCTGGTGGGCCAAGTTTGGGGTGAGCGTGGGGATGGGGGTACCATTGGGTGGTTGGTATAGAGAAGTGTGCCTTCCCCCAAGGTCCCTTCAGTTCTTGCACACTTTTTAGGGGTGGTTTTTTTTTTAACTTTTAACTTTGTTTTATTATGTGTCTTTTATGTATTTACTGTCCGCTATGTAAACCGCCCTGAGTTGGGTTGTACCTGAGTGGGCGGTATATACGCGTGAAAAATAAATAAATAATAATAAATAAATCATGTCCCAACAGGTTTATTTTGTTTGTAGCGAAAGGTGAACATATCCAGGAATCTTACTGGCTGGGTTGAGCATGTTTCGACATGTTCTCTGGAGTATTATAAATTAGTATAAACATGCCTACTGTCAGATTTGCTCACATTACAACATGCTAAATAAGTTCAGGATCTTGGTTGTTGTATGAGCCACACACAGTTTACATCTGGCATTCAAACGTGACTGTGTTCATTTTTAGTTCTGTATTATGGCTCCAAGAGGTTGTGTTATTTCTCTGGACAACTGTTGTTTTATTTGTGGTGAATACACTATTAAGATCAAGGCTGAAGAAAGTGTATTTTGCTTACTTAAAGTTGAAACTTGGGGATCAAGACAAAGCATGGGCACCTCATAAGGTATATAGAAAGTGCAAAGAAGATCTTCATTTGTGGTTTAAAGGTAAGAAAACCTCATTCCGTTTTGGCATTCCTATGATGTGGCATGAACAGCAAAACCACACTACCAACTGCTATTTCTGTTTGGTAGATGTGAAAGGCTTTAATACAGAAAATATAAAGAAGATATCTTACCCAAACCTTAATTCAGCTATTCATCCGGTGCTTCATAGCTCTGAAATACCAGTTCCACACCCACCTTCCAGTTTGGATAATATCCTGAGCAATTCAGAGGACAGAGACACATTGCCTTCTCAGGACAAATCTAGCTCAGATTGTTCTGTTGATGAAGTACCTCAACTTTTTTCTCAGAGCGAGCTCAATGACCTAGTAAGAGATTTAGGCCTTTCCAAATTTCAGACGAATTGCTGGGGTCAAGACTAACAAGTAAAAACCTGCTTTCACCTGGAACATCGTTTTTGTAGTACAGGCACCAAGAGAAATAATTCACTCAGTTTTTTCTCCAAAGATGGAAATCTCATTTATTGTAGTGATGTTCAAGGGTTAATGAAGTGTTTTGAAATAGAATATGATTCATCTGAGTGGCACCTATTCATTGATTCATCTAAAACAAGCCTCAAAGCGTCTTGCTGCATAATGGAAATACATTTGCATCACTTCCTTTAGGACACTCGGTGCATTTGGACACTCGGTGCATTTGGATGAAAACTATAATGATTCAACTGTGATTCTTGAAAAAAATCAAATATGGATGGTTTGTGGAGACTCTAAAATACTAACCATATTGTTAGGCCAGCAGGCAGGTTATACAAAATATCCCTGCAACCTATGTTTGCGGGACAGTCGAACCAGAAACCTCCATTGGACAAAAAACTAACTGGCCACCTTAATCCTTGGCAAAAAAAACCATCATTATTATGATCTTGGTTCCAACAGAAAAAGTTTTATTGCCACCTCTTCATATTAAATTAGGGCTTATGAAGCAGTTTGTTAAATCACTGCCAAAATATGGGGAATGTTTTAGATATCTGTATTCCAAGTTCCCAAAACTTTCTGAAGCCAAATTGAAAGAGGGAGCTGTTACTGGCCCTGACATATGAAAACTGTTATCCAATCCCCTCTTTTTAGAAACAATGGGAGAAAAAGAAAAGGAAGCGTGGGACTCTTTCAAAGATGTAGTTCACAAGTTTTTAGGGAATACTAAAGACCCTCACTACAAAACCATTGTACAACACATGTTGAATGCATATAAAGCTGAACGATGCAAAATGAGCTTAAAAGTTCATTTCTTACACTCCCATGTTGACTATTTTCCTGAAGACTTGGGAGCCTACAGTGAAGAGCAGGGTGAAAGATTTCACCAGGATGTCCGTGATATCGAGAGATGCTACCAATGAAGATGGAACATCAATATGCTAGCTGACTACTGTTGGATGCTCAAACAGAAAACAGAAAATGGAAAGTAAAAGTGTGTTTGGAGGATCATAAAAGAGAAGAAAAAGTTTCACAGACAAAAAGAGTGAACACTGAATGCTAAGTATGTATTATGTAGAAATTGTTTGTTTAATTATAAGAAATAATATGTTTAGTTCATTGTAGTGATTTTCTCATCACTCTTATGCTTTTTTAATGCAAAACCCTCATAATTTGTGAAAAAACTGTAAGTGATGGTGGAATCGAGTTAATTTTTGGATTCAGTACACTAGAAAACATAAAATTTACCAAAAATATCCTATGCAGCTGATTTTTTTTTGTTTTTTTGCAGACCTGTGTTATTTTGACTGAGTATGATGGACATCACTGAGATTGACTCATTCTCACTTCATCTGTGCACCTGATTTCTGGTTGTATAGCCTCTGTACTGCCCCTACAACAACCACACACACCCTTGAACATAGGTATCTTGGGTAAAAGAAAGTGTTAAGAAAATTGGGGGGGGGAATTCAGTTAGCTGATTCCTCTCCCTTACATATAAGTGTCTCAACAATCAAACTGGCAAATTAAGCTGGTGTTTACTGTCCAATAATCAATCAGAAAACACACCACTACAGAGAATAAATACTGTACAGAGATTAAGTAAAAAAAAACACCATATGCTATCACATACAAACATTTTTAGCACTTGTGGAATCATCTATACTAAATGTGCTAAATGAAACATAGTGAGATTCTTATAAATGGCCAATAATTAGTTAAAATTCACCTTCAAAAAAATGTGTACACAATGGATCATTAAACTGGGGAGGGAAAGGATGTGAACCCAGCAAATCATCTTTTCAAAAAGAAAGAATTTATTGAAAGGGAGTAAAACAAACTCATTCTAGTAGCAATAGCAATTACTTATAAACCTCCCCATTTTTTCTCATGCTCAGCTAAGTCAAATTACACATTACATTAAGCAAAAGAGAGGGAAGGATTGCAAATGGCAGAGGGCACATGGAACTAATTATAATCTTGGTTATTGCAGCAAGATTAATTATAGCAAAAAAATTGGAAAATAAGAATTGAGTTTCAACCTATTGAATAGTATAGAAAAATTTAGAATATAGCTATTCATGACAGATTGACATATGAGAATAAGGTTTAAAAAGGGTTGTTGAAAGTGAATAGATTTAAAGATATATGGCGAGATTATATAGAATTTGTCATATTGAGGGGGAAAGGCCAGATGTCAGCGCTTGAAATAATGTCTTCTTTTTTTTGAGAGAGAGAGAAAGAAGTGGGGCATGGTAACTAAAAGAGACAAAGTGAATCAAAATGAATAGATATTTTCAAAGTCCCAAAGGTGGAGAGGGGCACACAGTTTGTATAATAACTTTTTATTATGAATTTATTTCCCAGAGTCGGATACAATTGGCTTTTGAGGAAGGGTGTCCTTTAACTTTATGCTTGTGTTATAAATAAAATTATATAATAAAAAAGGAGCTAGAGTTGGGCCATTCACAGTAGAAAACTGGACTATGAAAGATGCCAGCTTCACGGTCAGAAATTGTTAAAACATTGTCATTCCAAAATTCATATTCCTTCAAAGTTGCAACTTGCATAGTTGTGTAGGCGTCATGGTAGAATAAACAAATGTTCTTTACCTCTAAGAAGTTGTTCCCTAAGCAGAATACTTCGAGAGCCTCTTCATGTTTTCCAGGGATTGAGAATTGATGCATCAAAGGCAGACTGAATTTTAGAGGCGCATGCGAGGCTGCTTGCTCAGGCTTACAGTTAGTCAGATGTGTTTCACTCATGCTATTTCTAATGATTCCATTTCTGCAGGGTATCCACACCACCAGATCTCACAAAACAAACCTGCACTAAAGAATATATTTTGTGTTTCCATTACAATGGTCCTCCCCATTCTTTTTTATTTGGGATTATTACCCTTTGTAAGGATGGAACTGATGATTTCACTCAAGTAAATTGAGGAAGGCATCTGAATGGTTGTGTCCCAATAAGAGAGGGAGGTATGTGAACAATACCTAGATGATGCAAGAAGGAGCAATGATTTTTAAAAAGTACACTTGGACATAAATAACGTTGTTCTAAGATGCCCTCTGAATGAGATTTTATATTAATAAAGCAACCATAGGTAAACTGATATTATGTTCAGCCCAAAACTAGAATAAGCAGTACGAAGAAAAAGTACTGAAACCAGACCAAGTTAAGAATAGTGATTAGGGGGAAATATATATTCTGAAGACAAAACTTCTGAAAAGTCTTAATTAATATAGAAGAAAAAGAGGACAGTTAGTTCTCTAAAGTTCTCCAAGTCCCCTCTCCAGAGAAGGAAAAACTGAAGTAAATAAGAAATGTTGATTATTAAATATATTTTCATACTTGCTGGCAAATTTGAATGCCATGAATTACTTATAGCACAACATAAATTCCCTTGTTCTGATTTCCTCAAAGGCCTTCAGACTGGTGTACAAAATGCAAATGAGGCTGAATCCTCCTTTAAAGACAATTATATTTCAAATTCTTCAACTTCTTTAAAAAAACTTTTTTGAACAAACCACCACAGAAGCTTTAGACCTCTGCACATGGAACTGTTCATCTACTAGTATCCACTCTAGATATTGAGACTCCTCTAGTACCTACTTCAGCAGATTCTTGCATATGCAGCAAAGTGCAATGTGGGAGGATGTAGCAGAAGATGCCATCTGATCCTGACTTCTTTGCTTCCTAGTATATGTTGAGGTGTTTTCTGCTTCTATAGAGTTATATGGACCTGGAATAATTTTGGGATGAATTGGAAGCAAATTCAGCATTACATAATTTGGCAGGAAAAATTAGTGATGTTACCCTGTGTTTATTCACATTCCTGATTAAATTTAAAATTAAGCATAGTGTTAAGGGTGAAAGTAACCTTCTTCTCCCCCTCAACCCCAAATTGCCTGGTCAATAACCAAAACATAGAAGGAAAGGTGGTCTAAAAGCTGACATAGGGATGGTTAAGAGTAGGAGGTTTTGAAGAAGGAAACTGAAGGATTGATCTTGGCAGCTCAGGAACAGATGTTGCAAACAAATTGCATGAAGTCTGAGAATCATATGATAGATTTTTATTTTATAATAAAGCTTCCTGATCAGCTGTCCCAGGTCTGCAGCTATTCGACAGCCATGAGACACCCCAAGTGATAATGCTGTCCAAGGTCCCGAATTATCCAAAACCCCGACTGAATAACTTGTTGAGGATTTTAGGAATGGTTTTACTGAAATATGACCACAGACGCCAGAATAAGTTTAGAGGCTTTATTGATTACACATCTCCTCTCTCACAGTGTCCTCAGGGAGGACGCCATTAGACTGGGAAGCCTCATGGTGAGGCGAACCTTATTTTATAACCTTCTTTCAGGGAGGAGGGGTTAGGGTGAAGGGTCAGAGGGAAGGATAAGGTCGGAGTTCAGGGGGTAGTGGTGCATTGTGGTCATTGGTGACGAAGGGCAGTGAGGCATTATTTATCTGACAAAATCCCCTTCTAATGCCTCATTGCACCTTCATCTACAGTTTTCAATTCTTCTCTCTCGATGATAAGTCCCATCTTGTTTGCAAGATATTGATGTTGGTTTGATGGGAGAGGTTTGGTTAAAATATCTGCAATTTGACTCTTGGTGTCACAGTAAGTCATTTTAATGAAGCCTTCTTCGCACATCTGCCTTATGTTGCAATACTTGATATCAACGTGCCTGGATCTGCGCCCTACCGCGTATGCTTTTGAGATTTCAATTGCGGCCTTATTATCTTCATGTATAGGGATGGGGAGAGTGGGTTCATCCCAAATTTCGGATATTAATTTATTGAACCATATCAAGTCATTCGCTGCATCGGATAGGCAAGCATATTCAGCTTCTGCTGTGGAAGTGGATACTAATTTCTGTTTCCCCGTGCACCAATATATGGGACTGCCGTTTAAAAAAATCACGTAACCGGATGTGCTTTTCCTCTCTTCACTGTCTCCAGCCCAATCTGCATCTGCGTAGCATGATAGGGTGGGTCTCTCAGTTATTGAGGGGACAATTGACAGTATGGCGCCCTTGGTTTTCTTCAGGTACCTTAATAGTCTCTTAACTGCATTCCAGTGGTATGTCTTTGGGTTGTTCTGATGTCTCGATAAAAGGTTCACCGCTAGATTTATGTCCGGTCTGGACCAATTGGCCAGGTAGAGTAGTGACCCTATGGTGGATCTGTACAATGTGTTATCTCCAAAAATTTCATTGCAACTATACGTGTTCCTTAAAAAATCAGTTTGCATTGGTGTGTCCGAAGGGGCGGCATCAGCCATGTTGCATTTCTTCAATAGTTCAGTTATCTTGTCTTCTTGCGAAAGGGAAAAACCACCAGTTACTTCGGATATTTTGACTCCCAAGTAATTGTTTACCTTCCCTAGTAACTTCAGAGTGAATTTTTCTCGTAGATTTTGTACGAAGTAGTCACATTTGGCCTTACTTTTCCCTATGTACAGAATGTCATCAACATACACCAGTATTTTTTCTATATCCCCTTCATTTCTCTTGATAAAAACGCATCTGTCGGCTTGGGTGTGTGAGAAACCCATCTGTTCCAATGCATTAGACAAGCACTCATACCACATTTTGCCAGATTGTTTTAATCCATAAAGACTCTTGTTTAGCAGCCAGGTCCCACCTTCTCCCATCTCAATTCCCTGGGGTGCTCTGACGTATATTTTCTTGTCTAAGGCCGCGTGCAGATAGGCTGTTTGCACGTCGAACTGGTATACGTACTCTTTTCGGATTGAAGCTAAAGCTAGTGCAGCCTTCACACTTTCGGCCCTCACGGTTGGCGAATACGTGTCGGTGTAGTCATCTGGGAATCTTTGTGCGAAACCCTGTGCCACGAGCCTGGCCTTGTAAAGGACTTCGTTGTTTTCAAGGGTCTTGACCCTGAAAACCCATCTTGTGCCTATGGTTTTCTGTCCTTCTGGTGGTTCCATCGGAGTGTATACATTGAGCTTCTTGAGGCTGTCCAATTCCTTTTTCATCGCTTGCTCCCATTTTATTTGTTCTTCAATTGGTAACTTTTTCACGTCGGCGTAGTTGTCGGGTATGCCAGTCGAATCGCCTATGGACATCACGTAGTCTTCCAGGCGCTTGGGGGTTTGGCCTTTTGTAGCTCTGTTTGACTTCCTGTTTGATGCTTTGGTGGTCTCTCTTGTTCCTTGAAGTTCACTTGTGCCATCATTTGTGTTGTTTTCTTCAATCCTACATTCTCCAGGAAGTCTTGGTGTATCTTGAGTACGCCTGTCAGTTACTACCTCATTTGAGTGTAACTTCATCCAGTTTGCATTTTCATGGAACGCGGCTGATCTGGAGATGGTTACCTTGTGATACTCATCTATGAATCTGTATGCCTTTGATCCTGGTTCATAACCAACAAATCTCAGCCTCTTCGATACCTTGTCCCCTTTTCTCCTTAGTTGTTTTGGTATGTGGACATCGGCCATTACCCCGAAAATATGGAGGTGGGAGAGACTAGGCTTGCGCTTGTACAGCATTTCGTATGGGGTCTTCTCTATTACACTCGACCAGATCCTGTTGAGTGTGTAATTTGAATACATTAATGCTTCACCCCAGTAAGAGAACTTTAGTCCAGCATCTTCGAGTACACATCTCATCATGGTCTGTAGTACCCCATTCCTGCGTTCAGCTATTCCATTTTGAAAAGCTGAAAAAGGTGCGGTGGTGGAGTGCATCATGCCTCGGGAAGTGATCCATTCCTTGAATTCCCTTGAGAGGAATTCAGAACCCCTGTCCGTCATTATTTGTTTTATTTGTGAGTTGTGTTGCGTTTGCACTCTCTTGTAGAATTCCTTGAACTTTGCAAAGGTTTCACCTTTGTCTCTGAGCGTGTAAACAAATCCATATCTGCTGTAGTCATCGACGATGGTCAGAAAAAATTTCTTTTTGTTAATAGAGGTGGGGAGTGGCCCCACTAGGTCCATGTGTAGTAGCTGAAAAGCCTGAGATGTGCTTCTCTTCGACGTTTTTGGTCTTGGCATTTCCTTGGACTTTGAGCTTAGGCACACAGAGCACTCCAGGTATTTGTCACAGTTTTTCACCTTCAGACCTTCTGCATGTTCTTGCATTTTTTTGACGGTGGAGAAACTGGTGTGTCCCAATCTTCTGTGTAGCAGGTGGGCGCAATCGTCGTGCATGAGTTTCCCTATGGAAATGACAGTGGTGCTGTGGGGAGTTGTTGCTTTAATATACTCGATGTCTGAATTTTCTTCCCCCTGTAGTTTTGCAACACTTGTTTCGGCGTGACTTTTGTAGATATTATATCTATTGTTTTCCCCTTCTATTTCCTCTGTTTCTGTTCTGCATGTACTAGCGAGATCCCTTTTATCACCTTCTCCAGTGGGCACGTAGTAGGGCAGACCGCCCACGATGATCACTTCCCCGACGTTTCCTTCTTTGTTGGTGATGGATACTCTACCTTTCTTAAAAAGCAATTCCGTGGCGGTGTCTTCACATAGCTTGAATGCAGCCAGTATGTTGTATGGAATTTCAGGGATGAATAAGACTCCATTGATTTTTCCCAAACCTGGGATGTTTATGTCTCCTTTTCCCATCACGTGAGCTTCCTTTTGATTTGCAACCTTTATTCGGAAGGATGTTTTTGTGAATGAGTCAAATAGGTCTTTGTTGCATGAAGTGTGTATGGTTGCCCCTGAGTCTATTAGCCAATATTTTTTGTTATCCAGGGCGCCTGTGGGGTATACCCTGTCTTCTGTGTTGTTTATGGAGTTGAATTCATGCTTCTGGTATCTGTGTTCCCTTCCGGGGCTGGGCGACCTATTCCGCCTGTGTTCATATTTGTATCTTGCGTTGTTTTCAGGTGTGTATTTTTCCTTTTGCGTGTGGTCTTCCTTTCCTTTTATTTTGGGGCACTTCCGTTTGATGTGGTCCCTTGAACCACAGAAGAAACAGCCTTGTTGCTGGCTGGTTGGCTCCGTGAACTTCACCATTCTACCTGGTTTGGCGTCTCTGTGTATGATTGATCTGTCCCTCCTCATGTTATCATGTGCTATGAGTTTTCCTGCCAATGTGTCCAGTGGCATGTTTTCACAGTCTATTGCGTCAAGCTGATCCAGGAAATTATTCCAGCTGGGATCCAGGGAGTTGAGTATTATGCTGATCATGCTTTTCTCAGCGATTGCTTCACCGCGCTGTAACAGCTGGGATCTCATGGAGTTTAATTTTAGGAGGTGCTCACCCATAGGGGTGCCGGGTTTTAATCTCACAGAGTGGAGTTCCCTGGAGATCCGGCTGGTGGTGCTTCTGTTGCTGCTGTGGAACAAGGCATTCAATTTATTCCATATCTCAAAAACTGTCAGTTCATGGGGTATGCTTGGGAAAATGGCTGGCTCAATGGAGCTTAGGAGTAGGTGGAAGGCTTTATGGTGTTTGCGGTCTGTTTCAATGGACCACGGTTCTTCAGGAGGGTCTAGGATAAAGTACAGTGCATCATGACCCATCAGCAGAATTTGAAATCGTTGTGCCCACTCTGGCAGATTTTCCCCAGTAACACTTAATTTTGGGAAGTCATTGGGCAGGTTGGTTTGCTGGTTGGAGTTATCCTTGGATTTGGTCTGTTGTTCTAGGTGTCCCTTTTGGTACTGAAAAGGGCAGAAAGGCATAGGTATGCAAGCGGCCGCCTTTGGGTTTCCCATTGGTCCTTTTTGTCTGTAGGTTGCTGTTGGAGTTGATTGCGCATGCGCGGCCCAACGTGCGTGCGTGAGGTTTATTTTGCTCAGTTCTTCATTGGGAAAGTACTTCTGCTCTCCTGGTCTAGGGTCTGAGTGGCTGGGTAAAAGGTGGTGGCTAACGGATGCTCCTCGGGGCTTGAAAAATGGTGGCAGTGTTCTCTCTTGGTATGGTGGGGGGGGGTGCCCACGCTCCGGGGTTCATTTTCAGGAGCCTTTGGGAGTGAGTAAGTTGGTGCGCAGTAAGGTAGTATTGGGTTGTTCGGAATGCCACTGTCTTCCGATGGGGGCCATGGGGGTGCCTGTCCCTGGATGGATCTATGGCTCATATGTTGAGGGCTGCTGCGCTGTGGGATTCTTTGTGGGGGGGGGGGTGTTTTCAAGTGGAGAGTTTATGCGTGGAGGGCCGAGGACAGCTGAAAGTATTTCTATGGCTTTTGAAACTTCTGCTTCTGGGTAGGGTCCTCTATGATCTCTGTGATATTTCTCTTGTCTGGCTTTATACAGTTCCCAGAGATCATTTCTTATTTCCTCCACTTCATTTTCTTCGCTATTGCTGGGTTCCCCTTCTGTGCTCTGTTGCCGCGAGGGGGAGGGGGTCTGCCCTTGGCTCTGGAATTTCCCCTCCCTCCCGGCTAGGCTGTTTTGGAGTCCGGCAGCAATTGCCATTGATTGCTTGGATTCCATTGTTGTCCCGTCGCTTCCCCTCCTGGGGTGGCTTACCGTAGTTCCTCTTTGGATCTCCGTTTCAATCTGGTCATCTCCGAGCAGGCTCTCTCCCCCATCCTCTCCTTCGCTTTGAGTTAGATGGGCGCTGATTTGCGTGTGTTGTTGGAGAGAAAGCTCTCGGATGCTTTCCTCCACTTCGGCAAGTTTTATTCGAATTTCCTCAGCCATTCTCTGGACCAGGTCGCCCCCTCCTGTTGCTTCGTCCAGCTCTCCTTGGGGGCTGGTCTCTTGGGGTTGATTCTTTTTTGACCTCTTTATTCTGGGCATTTTGTATTTTTGTACGTTTTGTGGTTTATTCAGCAAACCATCCTCTTGCTACCATTTTGTTGAGGATTTTAGGAATGGTTTTACTGAAATATGACCACAGACGCCAGAATAAGTTTAGAGGCTTTATTGATTACACATCTCCTCTCTCACAGTGTCCTCAGGGAGGACGCCATTAGACTGGGAAGCCTCATGGTGAGGCGAACCTTATTTTATAACCTTCTTTCAGGGAGGAGGGGTTAGGGTGAAGGGTCAGAGGGAAGGATAAGGTCGGAGTTCAGGGGGTAGTGGTGCATTGTGGTCATTGGTGACGAAGGGCAGTGAGGCATTATTTATCTGACATAACTAAACAGGGTATTCTGATTAAAATAACCCGCACTACCTGCCACATGGGGTACAGCCAATGGGTACACCCCAGACTGACCTACCTGGCTGAAAGCCCCAGTGCAATGGAAGGAGCAAATTGAGGCAAAAAGGCAATGAACCCATGGAGTGGCTGGAGGTCCCAGCCTCTGGAACGGTATAATTGGGCATATAGCATAGAAAAAGAAGACCATGGCCGTCGGGTATGAGAGTAAAAGAATGGAGGCAAGGGAGGCACCTTGGTCCATTGCATGGAAGGAGGTCCACCAATGCAGGCCTTGCATTGCGCCATCCCACCTATGAGATGAATGCCACCTGCGGATGCGCCACAAGGAAAACAGAAGAATCGAGGCAGGGGCACCTCAGCCCATCGCATGGAAGGAGGTCCACCAGTGCAGGCCTCGCCTTCATGTTTTCAAAACAAATGCACCATCCCACCTATGAGATGCATGCCACCAGCGGATGCACCACAAGGAAAACAGAAGAACAGAGGCAGGGGCACCTCAATCCATTGCATGGAATTAAGTCCACCAGTGCAGGCCTCGCCTTCTTGAGTTCAAAAATGCGCCATCCTACCTATGAGATACACACCACCAGTGGACGCACCACACAGTAAAATGTTCAATATGAAGATCGGCAGGAAAGAGCTGCACCATCTTCATGGTAAGATACATAAAGATTCTTTTTCCTATGGGTTTGCTTCAATTTACATTAAAAAAATAATTTTTTCCTATGGGTTTGCTTCCAGTTACATAAAAAAATGATTTAAGCAGAAGCCTACTGAACAGACTTTTTCATAAGTAGGGGTTTTACTGTATAGGAAAAAAAATCATACAACAAAAAAGTACATAGAGAAAAGCCCCGTAAAACAAATTATTTTTGTTATACGGGGTTCCACTGTAATTGTAAGGGAACTTTGTAAAGTAGGTCAATCCCCACACACACACATATTGAAGGTGTAGAGTTCACCTAAGCTTCATTCAAAGTAGTGGTGAGATTCAAATCAGAAACTGCCATATTCTCAGCTCAGTCTGTTATCTGCTACTGAAAACATTTGAACATAAGATTTAGTTGTTCAGTCTTTATTACTTTCCAGGTTTGAGAATTAATAGCCAAGACTGGGAATAGCAGAATTACTATTTCTTGCCCTTGCACGACAAGGTATACCTGCACAAGTCCTCATCTGTAATCTGATTTTCTTTGTACACATCTGCAACTATTGCCACAACAACTTAGTCCCTCTCTTTCCTGGATCCAAATGAAACCAATTTAGCCTAGCCTGACTTATATATTTATTATTTATTTATTTAGATTTATAT
Source organism: Bradypodion pumilum (assembly GCA_035047305.1). Taxonomy (NCBI): domain Eukaryota; kingdom Metazoa; phylum Chordata; class Lepidosauria; order Squamata; family Chamaeleonidae; genus Bradypodion; species Bradypodion pumilum. Next base: position 244,254,875 of record JAWDJD010000001.1, on the reverse strand, counting down.
ACCGCCCCAATCAATAAACTCTGGGTGGTGTACACAGCCCAGCGAACACCTCACTGGCTGCTCAGCAAAACTTAAAAACAATATAAAAACAGTTAAAAGCCCTTCAATAAAACCAATTACAAAAGGGGGAGGACCTCAGATGAGTAAAAAAGGAGAGCTTGTTGACAATCCGGACTTCGGTGCGGCCAGGGTGGAGAGGTTCGGATGCTGGGGGCTCTCCATCTCACCCGGCATCCTGGTCCCTGCCCCCTGCCCCCCCCGGTAGGGCTCAAAAGCCACAGCGATGGAGAGACTTTTCCCATCACCACCAGACTTTTGTGTGGCCAGGGTGTAGAGGTTTGGATGCTGGGGACTCTCCATCTCACCTGGCATCCTGCCAGGTGACTATATTGTGATATGTGTCCTGTAGAAGAATTATTGACTATATTGTATTGTATAATGTATTATTGTGTTTTGTTTATGTATCTACTATACTTTGTATTTTTTTCTGTTGTAAGCCACTTTGGGTTGCCTTTGGTAAGAAAAGCGGGCTATAAATAAAACTCTGATTGATTGATTGATTGATTCAATCCTGGTCCCCAGACCTATTCTGCTAGCCACATTTTTAATTCTCTCCTAAACGGTAGCAACTGGGCCTGGAGGTGTAATTCTACTGGGAGGAGGTTCCATAATGTGGGGGCTATGAAGGCCCTTTTCCTCATGCTGGAGAGGCGCGCCTCCAAAACAGATGATATATAGAGGATGCCCTCTCGGTTCCTCCTTTGAAGTTCTGCCATTACTTGCTTTCTGTTCATATTCTGGTATTACTTGGAAAATGGATAGATTAGATCAGAGGTTCCCAACCTAAGGCCCATGGGTGAGATCCAGCCCTTTGCATAATTTCATGTGGTCCTTCCACCCCTCCAAGGGCATTCAAGAAACCAAATGACCACCCCTTTGAAGCTGTTGGGACAAAATGGCCACCCCATCATGCAGGCAGGGCAAAATGGCCATCTGGCCCTCAAAGCTGACTGAGAGAGCATGACCCAGCCCCTGGTTTGAAAAGGTTGGGAACCCCTGGATTTAGATACTGGGCAGTTCACCATAGCAATATGTCCTAGTGCTATTCAGGAAGCAACATTGAATCCTGCTGTCACATGACTCACATAGATCATAGTTCAATCAAGAGATGACTCTGGATATGAAAACATTGGTGCTACGTTTTCACTCAGGTAATAAAACTTTGACTGGACTTGAATATCTTCAAGCTACAGTTTGGAACTCGAAGCACTAGTGCGTTCTTCACTATGTAACACCCACACCATCAAAATGCTTCTTTCTGACAAACTGCTTTTCTGTGTGCATGCAGGTTTTTAAAGGAAGAGCAGCCTCTTGTATTTTTGTCAGAAATCTTAAGTGACACAATTAAGAATGTGAACAAATCTGCCCAGACAGGCTGTCTCAACAGACTGAAGAAGCCTGTCAAGAGTTCATTAAGCCCTGCAAGATTTCTCACCTGCAGCATAGGAGTAAGGTGAAAACGCTTTCTTAGAGAAGTTTCCAGAAGTTGTCCAAATAGTGTTATCTGATGTTGTGAAACAAAGCCCATAGACACATCAAGCAAAGGAGGGCTGATTGAGTGATCAAAAAGGGCAGACAGCCTACCCAGTGTTTCTAATTTTCAAAATCCACACAACTTGACAGCATAATTTTGCACAATTTGCACAAAAGTCTTCTTGCAAATGCAAGAACTCATGATACCAGCAGAAAATATTTTACCAACTCACAGGTGAGGATTAAAATCAGTTTCTCAGTGTTGCCTCTGAGATAGGTGAGGATTTACTTTTGTAGATAAACTTTAGGAACAGGTTTACCACTGCAGTAAGTACTAGGTGAAAGTGAGGTGAAAAGGCAGAGCCACTGGTGAGTGAAACCATCAGTTTTGGCAATTTAAAATGACTGTATTAGGCTTCGAGTTGACATGCTACTTATATCTTCAATAATGTTTCCTGGTAGCTGCCTTGAAGAGTAGCATGATGCAAATATGCTACTTTTTTGCTGCTAGAGTTGTACATCCACTTTTAAGAAAATGATGCCTGAGCACCCTTCTCACAGCCCTGGAACTGATGCATAGTACAACATAAATGCAAGATGAGAAGAATCTCAAGGCATAGTGACATACTGCAACAGCCATGAAGAAGAAGAAATGTCATTATTTGGCATTTCAGCTGATTCCAATGACTTGTCAATCTGTCAAGAGATGCACTTTCTCACTAATAAAACAATTTGTAAGGAATACATGGTGCCTCTGATCAGACAAACTGATGTAGACATCTGCTCAGAAATAAGATCTAGACCAGTGTTTACCATCCTTTGATTTTTGGACTTCAATTTCCAGAGGCCTAAATCAGTATATGTGCATGATTGCATTTTTACTTGAAATTCAAAACCCATATTCTGGAACAGGCTTTTTCGATTTTTTCAGGTCACAAGCCAGGTCACTCCCCCTCAGACAGCTGAGCGGGCCAGCCATGTGGTTCCACATGATTTCTCAGGCATATTCTCAGGTGGTTTTGCACATTTTCAGGGAGTTCCTGCACCTTTTCAGTGAGTTCCTTGCATGAAAATGTGGTTTTTGCCAATTGTTTCTGCGTGTTTTCAGTACTTCCACCACTTACAGCAGTGGTGGCTGGAATGAGGGCAGAGGGCCACATGAATTGGCTCCGCAGGCCACATCCAGCCCATGGGCTGTAGGTTGTGAATACCTGCTCTGGAGAATATTGGAGGGGTTACAATGAGAGGACCATAACCCAGACAAATTGAGCATTTTAATCCCCATTGATTTTTAAGGGGAAAAGGTATTTAGCCCTTCTTTATTCCTGATACATATTCAACTCTGCTCTCTTTGTCCTATCACAAATTACTCCATTTTCTATTCTTTGTCTGTGGATAGCACGTTTGTTTGTTAAATTAATTAACTTATGCAGGATGAATCAATTTTCTTCCCAACAACCTTACTAGGTTTACATATGGAGATTGTGCAGTAACAACAGTGTAAATTTACTGAAAAGCCCAAAGATTATTTCTTCAGATAATGACTTGTTGGGATTGTGAATATTTAAAAAGGCCAACAATGTTACAATTTTCAAACCACTTTTAGCAGATTGCTAGAAAGAGACATTAAAAGGGGGGGGCAGGAACCAAATACTAGAGGTATTTCCACTTCTGCCTCCTCCTTGCACACAGCTTCCAGAGGTTATGCTTATAGATCTGCTTATGATTAATATCTTCTCCAAACCCACATCAATCACTGTCATGCCCTAAATACCTATATAATATTAATTTGTTTACTTGCTCTAGAAAGAAGTGCTAACATAATCGCTTAAGCATTGAATTTGACTTTCTGAGCAATTTGATAATTCCATATTTATTTATTTATACTGCAGACAGAAGATTGGTGTTTTGGCTATATTTCTGTACACAGGAACTGTTGATATTATGCTGTTATTCCACTGATGAAGTTATAGGTATACAGTAAAATCCCTACTTACGTAAAAAAAAATCTGTTCTGCAGGCTTTTATGTAAATAGGTTTTTTACTTATCCCAAACCCATAGGGAAAATGAATTTTTACATAAGTCAAAGCAAACCCATAGAAAAAAATGAATTTTTGACTTAATTTGAAACAAACCCATAGGAAAATGATATTTATGCAAATCAAAGCAACCCCATAGGAAAAATGAATTTTTTACGTAACTCAAAGCAAACCCATAGGAAAAATGAATTTTTTTCATAACTCGAAGCAAACCCATAGGAAATTGTGTTAAGTAAATTGGGACATTTGTGTAAATCGGGACATGGTTTTAGTGAAAAAATCATTATGTAAGTCGAATTTTATGTAACTTGAGGCATATGTAAGTCGGGGTTTTACTGTAATGCCTCATGCTTTTTAGATCTGTGTCCTAATGATCTCTTTTACTATTTCTGCACATTTCTAGAAAATGGCTACTAATTTTGTTGAAAGTTGTTTAAATTTGCAGTAACTTTGGAACTGATCTTCATTTCCAGATTTTTTGTAAATATCCAGTAATGTAAGACAGAACTAAAATCTTAGAATTAAAACTAGAACTCAAAACTACATTGTGAGGAAAATTTTATTTCTGAATTAACTCTTCTTTAGCCTTCTTTATAATGAGTGATTTCATGTGATTTCATGGCTGCTGAACCTAATCTATAATGTCTATAATTTCTGTACATAAAGCAAGCCCCAATGAAAGGGGTTTGTTTTTTTTATAATATAAATGAAGACTTGTTACGAATCTATTGATATATTCTGTGCTTGAGTACTATGTGGCATAAATAAACAGCCAATCTCCTCCATCTTTGCAGATGATCAGATGCTGGGCATTAATTAACCATGCCGAATTAACTTATTGAACAAGAGTAGGAAGGGAAGATGTAAAAACTAGAAGAAAATGAATTGTTTAGACACATTTTTTCATTATACTAAAGAACTTTAATTTAGTGGGAAATAATTGAATTAAGCTCTTCAATTATTGATCATTCATTAAGAATTTAGATCATAGGAGATTTTTAATTGCCATACTAACATAAGGATTTGCTATGTTTACATTAATTTATACTACATCATTTTTTTCTATAATGCTTATGTGAAGATCTATAATTATTTCATTAATATCTTCTCCAAACCCACATCAATCACGGTCATGCCCTAAATACCTATATAATATTAATTTGTTAATAAATGTAAATAAATGTCAGTTTCATCAGTGGTTACTGAAGGAGAGTCCTGTATTTTCACATGCACTAAATAATTTTGCTTTCTGCTGTTTCACTGGCAACTAATCAGTGTAAAAGTTTGGAAATAAAAAGGTATAACAACAACCAGATATTTCATTTATTTGATTTGTATGCTGCCCACTCAGGGCGGCTCACAACATATCAAACAAAAATACAATACAGTAAAATAATAAGATACAAAAAATAATAGAATACAGTAACATCTCACACAATAGTATATAGTAAACACAATAATACAATATAGACCATTATTATACCATATTCATCCTGCAAAAGTAAAAAAAAATCACAATATAAAACAATACAACAATACTATAGTACAATGGCCTTTCCACTCCAACCCCAGACAAGTCTGAAGGTGGCAGCGGTGAAAGTCCTGCCACTGCAGCGGCCTCTCCGCCCTGGCCACAGGAAAGTTTGAGGTGATGGCATTCTCAATCATGTTGAACTGTTTAAGCTGATGGGACAAGGCATTCGCCTGCCATGTGGTCATCTGCTGGTCATAACAAGAATCACCAAAGATGCTGCCCAGGAGGGATGATTGCGAATTTATGGCAGACATACGTCAGATGTGTAGATTGGTTTCCCTCCTTTCTTCTGTTTCTGTACTCACTTTGAAAATTGCTTGTATCTCTTGCTGATATTTATGATCTAAAAAACAGGAGAACCAAAAGTTTGACTACTATTTGGAGGAGGAACAAAAATAGTTATTTTTCAGCAGGTCTATTTCGAGCCTTTAAATCATGACCATGAGAAATACTTGGAGTTCCACAGGGGGTGCAGAATTCAGTCCTGAGATAAATAGTGTAGCTAATGTCAGGAGGTTGCTCAATTTTGAAACAATAGATCAACACCTTTCTTCAGGTGGTGGAAGGAAAGATAATTCCTGTTTTTTTGCTCATAGGGGTTTTTAGAGTCTTAGCTGTGGAGTCTTAGTCATGGTTTGGAGCTTGACTAGTATAGATGTTGAAACTTATTTCCCAGATCTACATAGAGGCCAACCATATTTATGATCCACACCGGCCCTTTGGAACCTCCCTGCCAGGAGAATTGCACCTCCAGATGGAGTTGCTGCCCTTTAGAAAAGAACTAAAAACCTGGCTGGTGGGCCAAGTTTGGGGTGCAGGTGGAGTGGTGGCTTCCGTTGGGTGGTTGGTATAGAGGATTATTCCTTCCCCTATGGTTCCTTCACTACCTGCACCCTTTTTAGGGGGTGGGTTCTTAATTCTGTTTTATCTATGATTGTGAACTGCTCTGAGTTGGCCTTGGTCAAGTGGGCAGTATAGAAATCCAACAATTAAATTAAATTAAATTAATGGTGCATAATCATTTGCAGTAATAAGAGGCAGCTCTCGTCCTCCAGAGGATTTCTACATGAAAACACCATCATTCCTAGCCAGCACATATTGAAAGAAAACAGAAACTTCAACCCAATAGCATTTGTAGAGTCACAGTAGTCTCCTCCTACTTGGAGAGAAAGCTCTCTAATCAGCTGAGCCAGATTGACAGCAGAGGCTGTCTTGATCCAGAAATTAGGCCAAAAATTAGAACTTTTTCAGTGGTGGGCATCAGTAGGTTCGCACCAGTTCACCAGAACTGGTAGCAGAAATTCTGGCTGCCCCACCCCCCTCCAAGTTTTGAAATAAAGTAGTCCTAATCTGGGTGCAACGCAGGGCTTTATCCCTGGCCACACCCACCATACCATGCCCACAGTGGGGTAGTAAAAAATTTTGGAGCCCACCACTAACTTTGTTCATTCTTGAATGTTAACATTGCAACAATATTAGGAGCTACCTTCTATAGTCTCTCTTCAAGTTGTTTTCCTTTTAAAACAGCATTATTTTCCCCTCAACTTTTTCTAATAGTGTCTATCAGGCTCAGATGAAACTTGACATGCTATAATAAACAGCCATTGGGGTATCTGTCAAGGAGGAGAGCCTTTTCCATGTCTGCCCCAGACCTGTGGAACCTTATGCCACTAGAACTGCAACTCCAGTTGGATCTTTTCCCATTCAAAAAAATGTTGAAGACCTGGCTATGTCAGTGGGTGTGGGGCATGCTTGACTCTACCACGCAAGCCCGCTGACTTGTTTAGCTTGTCTGAGTGATCCTGTTGTTTTTTTTCTCTGTTGCAATTTTATTGTGAGAGGGGGAGGATGAGAGTAGTTTTTTAATGATAATCTGTTTAGTTTTGTGTGTTTTTAAAATCTTAAAATCTTAATTGTTCTTGCTTTTTGGTTGTTGTTAGCCACCCTGAGTGATGTTCTACATCAGGAGGGCGGGATATAAATTCATCAAATAAATAAATAAATAAATAAATAAATAAATAAATAAATAAATAAATAAATAAATAAATAAATAAATAAATAAATAAATAAATAAATAAATAAATAAATAAATAAATAAATAAATAAATAAATAAATAAATAAATAAATATTTAGCCACATTTAAAAACACATCATACTGTATAGAATTCAGAGTCACGATATCTATCACATCTGGTTAATTCATAATATAAAACTAATAAAAAGCCAGGTAGATATAATATGAGCAGAACATTAACAAAAACACTTGGCTAATTATCATGAACATATCATTTTGAAATAACAGTTAGTTTCTGTCATGCGTAATGCTGACCTAGAAAGAAAAGAATAATAAGTAATGTAACGCAAAGTTACCAATGTCTGCCAACACAAAGAGCTAAGAGACAAACAGTCACACACAGCACTGTAAAACAATATTAATTATTTATTGATTACATTTTTATACTGCCCAATAATAAAATGTCTCTAGATGATTCACAAAATGGAACAGAAGTCCCAAAAGAGACAACTCTGGTTACAGAGTTGTGATTATCAATGGCTCCCTCTCAAACTCCAGGGAGGCTGCAATTGGAACATCCCAAAACTCAGTCCTGGACACAGTGACCTTCAACACTTTTACTAATGACGTGGATGAAGGTGGGAGATGGAATGCTTATCAAATCTGTGGCTGACACAAAACTGGTAGAATAGCTAATCCCTTGGAAGACAGAATGGAATTTTTTTAATAAAAGATCTTGCTAGGCTTGAAAACTACAGAATGAGATCTTAACAGGGATAAGTGCAAAATTCTACATCCCGGGGAAAGCCCAAATGCCCAGTTGCAAGCCAGGGGATAACTGGTTCAATAATACGGTAAGAGAAGGATTTTGGAATTGTTGTAGATCAGAAGTCGGATGTAGCTGCATATAGATCAATGTTATTTCAGACTGCACTGAAATCTCCAAATCCTGTGAAATACTAGTTCCCCTCTATTTGACACTAGTTAGGCCTTCTCTTGAGTACACTGCACCTTTAGAAGGATGTTGACAAACTGGATAAGTTAAGAGGAGGGCAACAAGGAAGATCAGGGAAATCAAGCTCTCTAAGGAGAGATTGAAATAACATGGCATGTTTAGCCCTAAGAAAAGAAGACTATGGGGAGACATGTTAGCACTTTTTAAATATAATACTTTCAAGATAAAGAACAGATCCTCCTCCTCCTCCTCTGTATGACAGTCTTCTCATAGCACAGGATATGGAATAACAGGTTTAAGTTACAGGAAGTCAAATTTCGATTGAACATCAGAAAAACACTTCCTGTTAGAGCAGTACAACAGTGGAAACAATTGCCTCAGACGATGATGAGCACTCCAATGCTGGAAGCATTCAAGAGAAAATTAGACAGGGGATGGCGGGCAGGGGCTGGACTGTCCCATCCCCCATTCCTCTTTCTCCTTCCCTGGTGGCTCTCGGGACAGGGTGGATGGGGCATTCTCCCATGGAACGAGGTAGTGATGCGATCCTACCACCCAGGCAGGGGCTCTGGCAGGCAAGTAGATGGAGGGCGAGGTGGGATGGGATGGTCCCGGCAGCCCCCTTGAGATGATCAGCCTCCTGGGGAAGGGGTGGCTGTTAATATGAGTGGTTAGCAGAGTGGCATGCAGTGGCTAGCAAGGGGCGTGCACCTGGCAAGGTGGTTCTCTCTCTTGTGGAAAATCCGGAAGACAGGTCTTGGTGCAGGTAACAAACTTAAAACAGGTTTACTCAGGAAGAAAATTGGTGCAAGTATATACAGTGCAAACAACTATAACACAAAGCAGATACAGTCTCTTCAGTTTCTCAGTTGCCCTCACTGAGTCAGTTCAGTTGTGTTATGTATATACAGGTCTTTACAGATCACTAGTGGTAACCCATTCTAGCAGGGTAAATTTGTTTTGTTCAGTCGCACAGTCGATTCCGACTCTTTGCGACCCTATGGACCATTGACCTCCAGGCACCTCTGTCTTCCACCATCCTCCTCATCCTGCCCAGCTCTGTGCCCATTGTGTCTACAGTACCATCTAGCCATCACTTTGCTGGGGGGGGGGGCTGGGGTGAGTCATTGTGCTTATAGCATCTTGTCTGTATTTGTTGTATTGCTGTATTTAGCTTATTGTGTGATTCTTGATGATATTGATTTTGTATATTGTTATTATTTTTTCTTGCACTTTCCTTGATGTAAACCACTTAGAGTCTCCTCTGGTTGAGTTAAGCGGTATACAAATAAATAAAGTGAAATCTCATCTTTGGCCGCCCCCTTCTTCTTTTGCCCTCCACCTTTCCTAACATCAAGGCTTTCTCAAGTGAATCCTCCCTTCTCATTTGGTGTCCAAAGTACTTCAGCTTCATTTTTACTATTAGACCTTCCAATGAGCAGTCAGGGTTGATTTCTTCTACGATTGACCTATTTGTTCTCCTCGCTGTCCAGTGTATTCTCAAAACTCTCCTCCAACACCACATCTCAAAGGTATATCTTCTTCTGCGCTCAGCTTTCCTAATGGTCCAGCTCTCACATCCATACATTACCACTGGGAATACCATTGCTTTGACTATGCAAATTTTTGTTTTCAAGGTGATGTTTTCAAGGTAAACACAAGCTGTGATCCCAAACAAATCCAAGCAGCTTTACAGCTTCTGTCCTCCCTGATTGAGAGCTTATCCTGAGTAGTCCTTTCTTGTTCAGCAAGCACAGATGACATAAAAAGCATATACCATCTTCAGGAGCAGAGTAGAGGTTCAGTTCTCATAGTAGGTCCTGGAACTCACAGGATTCTTCGCCCAGACTGACGGCAGAGAAAGTCAAGCATTGGAGCTTGGTTAGAGCAAGTTGAGCATTGAAGCTAAAGATTTGTAACTCTGCTTTGGCCAATATATACTGGTCCACAGAACACACCTGGGAAAAATCCCAACACCTGTGTGTATCTTCAGTAGAGTCTTAAAGGCATCACACACAATATGCCTTGCAACCAGTTAGGGTGTGAGGCAAAGACTTATCCTAACAGTGGTGACGGCTGAGCCCAATAGGCATCCCTTCCCCTCTCTTTTGCCGGCCCAGGGGTGACTGAGGTCAGAGGGGACCGCTCAGAAGGAAGGAAGTGCCCCCACCACCAACAGAGACTCTTTTGCGGAGTCCAGCCGCCCAAACCCATGCTTCTTGCTGGCCACACTGGCTCGAGATCTTTAGTCCAAACAAGGGTGTTGTGTTCTGTAAAGCTGTGCCTTTAACAATGTACCTTTGCCATGTGTTATCAATGTAACCTTTCTGTGTGCAACATTATAACCATCAGCTGTATCAATGTAAACCTGATAAGGGGACGCGAGCTAGTGACCACTAGATGGCAATAGCGAGCGTCCAGCTCTCATGGCTCAGATTCTCCTGGTTCAGCAGCACGGGAAGATTCCCCGCCACCTCTTCACCTGGTCAAGAAGGGCGTGACCTTCTACGACGTCACGCAGGCAGCAACCAATAGTCTGTCGACGAGCCACATTCAAATGTATAGCCAGCTGTATATATTGAGCTACCCATCCGCCATTACCACATGTTCCTCCGGATCATCATGCAATAAACCTGTGTTAAGCCAACCCTTCGGCTGTTTCGTTGTCTTTGGTCCCTTACACTAAATTGGCAACGAAGGTGGGATTATGGCAGCCCACGGGACCAAGACATGCGCCGGTTTCGAAATCAGGAAACCGGGCGACTGGGAGATCTTCGAGATGGACTTCCAGGCAGCGCTGATTGAGTCCGAAGTCACGGAAGAGGCAAAGAAAAGGGCCATCTTCACCAGGATGCTCGGACAAGAAACCAAAAGGACCTTGGTGGACCTGATTGCACCGAGGAGGGTGAGCGAATTCAAGGCCAAGGAACTCATGCAGATGCTGCGTGAGCACGTCCGGCCCGCCACGGTGATGTTTCCCACTCGGAGTGCGTTCTGGAGGCGAGTCCAAGCGCCCGGGGAGACGGTCGCCGCATTCATGGCGGCCCTGCGGCTGGCGGCCGGCCCGTGCAAATGGGAGAATGCCGAAATCACCCTCCGGGACTGTGTACTGTGCGGCCTGAACGACGCCGAAACGCAGCGCACATTAATGAACCAAGAGCCGCCTCCCACGTTGCAGGAGGTCGTCAGAGCGGCCCAGGCCACCGAAGCTACAAAGGCCGGGGTCCAAGAACTCCAGGACTGGCGGCCGAAGTCGAGCAAGGCGGAGACTCCGGTACAGGCGGCCCGGCGAACTTCGAGGTCGTCCACAGAGAGCAGCGACGACGAGGACGTCCGGAGGGTCCGGAAGGAGAGCCGGCGGTGCGATGGCTGTGGAGCGGCCCACGACCGCGCAAAGTGCCCGTTCCGGAAGGCCAAGTGCCACAACTGCGGCCACCGCGGGCACATCGCCAAGGTGTGCAGGAAGAAGAGCGAGACCCGGCGGAGCTCAGCAGACCGTTCCGCGGGACAAGACCGCTCAACGAGACCCAAGGACGGCGCTCAGGCCACGCGGAAGCAGGACGGCGTGGGCCGCATCTCCGACGGCAGCGAGGACGACGCCCCAGTGTTCAGCGTGTCTGCAGGACACCCCCGCTACTTTGTTGAGGTACTAGTCCAAGGGGTTCCCATTAGGATGGAAATTGACTCGGGGTCCTCATATTCAATCATTTCCCAGAGGGAGTTTTTGGGAATTGCCCCCCACAAGCGACCCAAGCTCAAAGTGTTGAGGTCCACACTACGGGACGTGCAAGGGAACAGCATTCCAGTGTTGGGGGTTGGAGAATTTCAGGTTAAATTCAAGAAGCATGCCGCGTCCCTCCCCCTAGTCGTGCTCAAAGGGGGAGATTGCAGCCTCCTCGGGACTCAATGGTTCCAGCCCCTGGGTTTGTTTATTGGGGGGGTGCACGCCGTTGGGATGCACACCGTCGGGACTGATCCAATTCAGGAGGTGTGCGAGGCGCACCCCGAAGTTTTCAAAAAAGGACTGGGGAAATTCAAGGGGCCCCCAGTGACTTTCGCCCTGGACCTGGAGGTCCGCCCAATTCATCTTAAACCACGCCGGGTGCCGTTCGCACTTAAGGACAAGATAGAGGCGGAACTGGACAAATTGGTGGGCCAGGGAATCCTTGTGCCTGTTGATTCCGCGGAGTGGGAAACTCCAATTGTAACCGCACTAAAGGCCAATGGGGAGGTCCGCATATGCGCCGACTACAAGTGCACCATCAACAAGGCGATCCGGCCGAATGCATATCCGGTGCCGGTAGTCAGCCATCTGCTGGCCAGGTTACACGGGGGAAAGTGTTTCGCTAAGCTCGACTTAGCACAGGCCTACCAGCAGCTTACGGTGTCCCCTGCCGCAGCTGCTGCGCAGACCATAGTCACCCATAAGGGGGCGTTCCAGGTGACACGCCTCCAGTTCGGCGTGAATTCGGCGCCTGGAATTTTCCAGTCACTCGTGGAACGCCTCCTGAAGGGACTGGAGGGGGTGTTGCCTTATTTTGATGACGTGTTAATAACGGGGGGGAGTCGGGTTGAATTGGCCAAGAGGTTGGGGAAGGTCCTGACAATATTCAAAAAAGGGGGGCTGAGACTGCGAAAGGACAAATGCATCTTCTTCGCAACCGAGGTTGAGTTCCTAGGGTTTTGTGTGACTCCTGAGGGAATAAAACCATCCAAGTCCAAGGTGGCAGCCATTAAGAAAGCCCCCCGCCCCACCTCCAAGCCCGAGCTGCAGTCGTTCCTAGGGCTGGTCAACTTTTACCACTCCTTCCTCCCCCGGAAGGCAGTGGTGGCTGAACCGCTACACAAACTGCTAAAGAAAGACCAGGCATGGAAGTGGGGCGATGACCAAGAAAGGGCATTTAGTGAGCTAAAAAGCCTCCTAGCGTCCGATGCCATACTGACCCACTTCAACCCCAAACGCCCGGTAGTTCTGACCTGTGATGCATCCCCGGTGGGGGTGGGGGCGGTGCTGTGCCACATGTTGGAAAACGGAAGGGAGGCCCCGATAGCATTTTACTCCAGGTCCCTGTCCCAAGCGGAGAGAAACTACGCACAGACAGACAGGGAGGCACTAGCAATAGTCGCGGGGACAAAAAAATTTCACGATTTTCTGTATGGCCGCCCCTTCACCATTGTAACGGACCACAAGCCCCTGCTAGGCATCTTTACCGCAGATAAGCCCACCCCACAGATCCTGTCCCCGAGGATGCTCAGGTGGGCCATTTTTCTCAACGCGTATCAGCACGCGTTGGTCTACCGCCCCGGGAAAGAGATCAGCCATGCGGACGCTCTATCAAGGTCCCCCCTCCCCCTAACGCCCAGCCAGGTGAGCAAGGGGGAGCGGGACCATCAGGTTCTTATGATAGAGGTGCTGGATTCGCCCCCCGTAACGCCCGCTGACATTGCCAAAGCGACAGAGAAGGACAAGACGTTAGCGGTAGTTAGCTCCTGGGTGCAGAAAGGGTGGCCGGCGTCCTCCCCAGCGGAGGAGTTCGCCCCATTTTTCAGAAAAAAGCTAGAACTGTCCCTAGAGAGGGGGTGCCTCTTGTGGGGGCAGCGGGTGGTGATTCCCACTTCCCTTCGGCTGCGGGTGCTCAAACTGCTGCACGTCAGCCACCCCGGCATCGTGCGATCCAAGGCGCTGGCCCGGAGTTACTTCTGGTGGCCCCAGCTGGACGCCGACATCGAGCACATGGTCGGCACTTGTGAAAGTTGCCAATGCTCCAGACCAGAGGAGGCCCGCCTTCCCCACAGGGAATGGGACGCGGCTAAGGGACCGTGGTCCCGGGTGCACGTTGATTTCGCGGGCCCGTTCAGAGGCACCCTGTTCCTTCTTGTGGTGGACGCCTTCTCCAAGTGGTTGGAGGTTATCCCAGTCACGAGCACCTCCTTGGCCCAGACCATTAGGCATTTGCGGAGGCTCTTTTCCACGTTCGGCATACCCGACACATTAATTAGCGACAACGCTAGTTGTTTCACGTCCTCCGAGTTTAGGGCATTCATGGAGATTAACGCCGTTCGGCATATCACCTCCACCCCGTTTCACCCAGCCACCAATGGCCAAGTAGAGCGCCTCGTCCGCACCACGAAGGACGCGTTGCGGCGCATGGGCCCCGGGGATCTGAACCTACAAGTGTGTCAGTTTCTGCTAGGGTACAGGGTGACCCCGTTGGCGTCAGGATACTCCCCCGCAGAGCTCTTAATGCGTAGGAAACTGACCACCATCCTTACTAGGCTAGACCCCACGAGGGTAGAGGACAAAGGAAGGAACATCGGGCTGGAGGCCACAAAGAGTTTCAGTGTAGGCGCCCCCGTGCATTGCAGGAATTACGCCAGCACGGGCCCAGCCTGGGTACCGGGCGTAGTTGTGGAGCAAACCGGCCCCGTGTCGTACCGCGTGGAAACCAGTACAGGGCTCCTGTGGAGGCGGCACGCGGACCAGCTCCGACGCAGGGTCTCCGATGAGCAGGGCACAGACCAAACAGAGAAAAAATCAGCGTTAGGGTTCTCCCCCACCCGTTCAGCCCAAGGGGGAGGAAAAGGGGACCGCGGGTCCCCACCAAGGGGGGAGGAGGATGTTCTCGTGGATATCCTAGGGGATCTTTCTGAGGAGGAGGAGGAACCCGACCCCATACATATCTCGCGGAATGTCCCCACAAATGCGGATACCCCTACTAAGTTAGATTTTGATTTTCAGAACCGGGGGGGGGGATCTTTCGGAGTGGTCCCCCACCCGTCCAAGCGAGAAGAGGGGGTTTTCATTAGCACCGATTGCCCCCGGTCTGCCCACAATGGAGTTTTTCCCTTCCCCTAAGGCCGCCAGACCGCGGCAAGCCACTAACGAGTCTCCCTCTCCCATTTCAGGACAAGGGACCAGGGAACAAAGAAGCAATAGCGTCCCCGCGGGGGGGTCAGCCCTCTTCACGGCCCAAACGCACATGCAACAAGCCATCTTGGCTGAGAGACTTCGTCTCATCCTAGGGGGGAGGGATGTTGTGTTCTGTAAAGCTGTGCCTTTAACAATGTACCTTTGCCATGTGTTAACAATGTAACCTTTCTGTGTGCAACATTATAACCTTCAGCCGTATCAATGTAAACCTGATAAGGGGACGCGAGCTAGTGACCACTAGATGGCAATAGCGAGCGTCCAGCTCTCATGGCTCAGATTCACCTGGTTCAGCAGCGCGGGAAGATTCCCCGCCACCTCTTCACCTGGTCAAGAAGGGCGTGACCTTCTACGACGTCACGCAGGCAGCAACCAATAGTCTGTCGACGAGCCACTTTCAAATGTATAGCCAGCTGTATATATTGAGCTACCCATCCGCCATTACCACATGTTCCTCCGGATCATCATGCAATAAACCTGTGTTAAGCCAACCCTTCGGCTGTTTCATTGTCTTCGGTCCCTTACACTAAAAGGCCGGAACCAGGCCTCGAGAGGTAAGCAGTGGTGGTGGCTCGCACGTGGGAGGTGGGAGGGAGACCGGGGAAAGGCAGAGGGGGAGGCATGAGCTGCCACTGCTACTTACCTCCCGAGGCCTAGTTCCGGACGGCGCGGACAAAGTACTCGCAGCCTGGCCCTGCTCTCCGGGCACCTCTGCGAGATGCCCAAAGAGCAAGGCCAGGCTGAGCAGTGGCCCTTGGCGGGAGGAGGTGGCCTTCACGGCGTTCTTTGCTGGGCAAGGTGGCGTTCTTCGCTGAGGTGCCGCTTGTTGTCCGGCACATTCCCGGCCGACACTGGCAAGGTCCTCTCCAGGTCCTCCCCTGTGGGCAGTGATGTGGCTGGCAGGGTTGCAAGGGCTGCCTTTACGCTCGCGCTGGCATCCCGCCCCCTCTGTGCATAGCCCCGGCTCCATAATTGGCCACGGCCAGGTGCACTGACTGCTGGGGTGCATAGTTTTTTTGGTTTTGTCCTTTTGCAGGGCGTAGAGCCCCCCGAGTTGCTCCAGACCTTGACGCCAACATACCCAAATGGGCAAGGTAGGCCTGGTTCCGTTGGCAGGGAGCTGGGTGTTGAGGTGTGTGTTTGTATACTGGACTTACTAACACACACCTCTCTTTTATAATGGGTATAGATAGTTCTTTAATCAATACAAGCCTTACCCTCGAGTAGGCCCTATTGTTCTTCTGAGTTGTAGCTCCCTGGTTGGACAACCCAGGCATCAGATATGTGTAGATAAGGTAGCATCAAGCCAAATAACCACTCCAAGTCTCTTCAGGTATTTTAGAAATATATTGAAAGCATAGCAAGATTCAGGATACAGTCCAGCAAAAGCTTAGAAAGCATTTCAAAACAAAATATATAAAGCAAGCTGCATGTTCAAGAGATAGCCCATGGCCCCCCTCTTTCTCAAACCTCTACATTTTTGCAGTTTAAAAGCACAGCATCCAAGAGAATGTCTGAGTGTGTATGCATGCGTCTCTGGGTTATACCTCCTCGCGTAGGGTCCACCTTTGGCCCTCCCCCTTAGGGATTCCAACCAATGATCTTACAGCAAGAAATGTCAATCACATATTAGATTTCGATTCTTCTTCTTTTACATTTATTTTATTAGTAATAAACAAAATACATAGAAACAAAGTACATAAAACAGACTTCATAAAAAGGAATAACTCCAGCAAAATAAACAAACAATAAAACATATTGCTAAAAAAGATTATCTCAGTTTTTGTGGTTATATCTGTTATTAATATTGAACTTCTATACCTTGTTATTCATTTACCCAGTTGTATTATTAATTTTTCAGCAAAAAACAAACAAACAATGACATAACAAAACAAATTTTAACCAAATATAAAAACAGTACATAAACCTAACAGGTTACATGTTTGAAAATTGCTTTCTTAACTTTTCCAAGTGTTCATTACCTTCCGCATAAAATATTATTAATTGTAGTTTACTTCGTTATATCTTATAATCTCCCTTTTTCATTCATAATTACTATGGTCGTATTTACTATATTTGTAATAACCATACCTGTCAAGTTTTGGATTTGGAAATAAGGGAAATTTCCCGGCCAATAAGGGGTACTTGACAGCTATGCTTATCCTGTGCTGCCCTCCAATGGTGGCAATAGGGCTTTGCAGTCAAATTAATAAGGGATGACTGCAGGAAAGAGGGTAAAATAAGGGGTTTTCCCGGCCAATAAGGGATACTTGACATCTATGGTAATAACAAACACTTGTTGAACTCTTCACTTTAGATATGCAACTTAAACCAGACATAATAAAATACAATACAATCCATATAACACCCTGTGATATATACATTGCCCTGGAGGATGCGGTGTATCACACTGTTCATTCAATGGTTCCAAAATCTCATTTGACCTGTTACCTTCACCTCTCATTAGTGAGGAGTCCACAAACGGTTTCCAAATTTCCCAGAATCTATTTTCTTTAACTATTCCTTTTTTTTCAATTCCCATGTCAATTTAAATCTGTTCCACATTTCCTTATACCAGTCCTCTATTTATAATTTCACATCATTTTTCTAATGTCTTGTGATACATTGTCTTGCCATTATCAGTATGATAGATATTAAGCTTTTTTATCTTTATCTAAGTTCATATCTTCCATATCTTTCAGTAGAGTGATACCCAGTCACAGCTTGATCCTCATCTTGACAATTCTAAAAATTTCATTTTCAATTTTCCCCCAGAAATCTTTTATCACATTACAACTCCACCACATAGTAAATAGGTTCCCAGTACTTTCTTGCATCTCCAACATAGTATTATCCATTTGATTTAATCTCACTGGGGTCAGATACCATCTCCACAAAATTTTATAATTATGTTCTTTCACTCTTACTGACATTGTTCTCATAATCCTTCCTTTCTGTTTCAGTTCTTCTACACCATTTGTGGTCACAACATTGAGATGTGATTAACGTCTCTCCCTCTCTCCCCCTCCCCCCCTCCCTCCCTCTCTCTCTGTCCCAGCTCCTGCCAACCTAGCAGTTCAAAAGCAAGAAATTGCAAGTAGATAAATAGGGACCACTTTGGTGCTAGTCATGCCTACCACATGTCCACAGAAACATCTGGCTCATTGGCTATAAACACCACATGTCCACAGAAACATCTGGCTCATTGGCTATAAACAGAGATGAGGACTGAACACTAGAGTCGGATCATACCTGTCAACCTTCCCGGATTGGCCGAGATTTCCCGATTTTTGGCGCCGATTTGTGCCATTTCCCGCCCGCAACTGCCAAAACCCCGTAATTGCGCATATCGCCTTCTACGCATGCGTAGAAGGGTTCTATGCAAGTGTAGAAGGGTTCTACGCAAGCATAAAAGCCTTCTACGCATGCGTAGAAGGTGATCTGCGCAGGTGGGGATCGTAGAAGTCTTCTATGCATGCGTAGAAGGGTTCTACGCATGTGTAGAAGGGTTCTACGCAAGCGTAAAAGCCTTCTACGCATGCATAGAAGACGACCTGTGCAGAACAGTTCTGCGCAGGTCCCGTATTTTCCGGAGCCGCGGTTGACAGGTATGAGTCGGATACGACTGGCTTTCGAGCAAAGGCAACTTTTACCTTTACCTATATATTTATTCAGGGTTTCTAAATCCCAATTACAATAGCTTCCATACAGCATTCTCATAGTGGTGCTTTCCTAGCTCCTCCAGCCCCACTGTATCCTGTTGCCCTACAAAAGTCACCTTTCAAAGCTGAGGAACCAGCCTAGAGGCTGTCGGAGGAAAATTCAGCGTAGCTTGTATAAGAGAAGAAGCCTTTCTGATCTGGCAAAGACATCTTTGGATTGAGGACAATTTGTAGCAACTACAATTGTGACTTTACCTTGCTGTTCTAAAATTTAGAAATTGGTAACAGGTTTTAGCAGTTATGTTCTTAGCTACCCCAGGGTATTGTCTGGAGAGCCAGGTGGAAATTCCAACCATGCTGCCAATGGTGGGGCTTGGATTTGTACTCCCATCTCCATCCACCTACCCACCCCTGGCGTGTCTGCAGCCAGAGTTTGAACTCAGCTCGTAACAGGCCTGGCAGAGACCTCTGCCATTAATTTTGGGGTCACACACACACACACCCTGCACTCTCCATAAAATTTGGATGCATAAACCTGGAGAATTTGATTTCTATCCATGAAAGCTCATACTGGTTTTTTCTTTACTTTTATTTTTAGTGGTCCAATAAAGATACTGCTTTCTGCATTTGTAAGAAGTGTGCATTTAGAAGTATTTTAGTTCTTGGATGATGAAACAGCAGATTAGTTCCAAACACAGTGTTAGTAAAGGTAAAGGTAAAGGTTTCCCTTGCTTGAAAGCTAGTCGTATCCAACTCTAGGGTTTAGGGCTCATCTCTGTTTCATAGCCAAAGAACCAGTGTTGTCTGCTTCTGCAGACGTTTCCGTGGTCATGTGGCAGGCATGACTAGGCACCGGAGCGCACGGAACGCTGTTACCTTCCCACTGAAGCGGTCCCTATTTATCTATTTGCAATTTCTTGCTTTCAAACTGCTAGGTTGGCAGGAGCTGGGACAAAGACGGGAGCTCATTCTATCCTGCAGCACTCGGGAATTGAACTGCTGACCTTCCGCCTCCCAGGCAGCATCTTAGCCGCTTGAGCCACTGCAGTCCCTGAAACACAGTGTTAAATAGGAGGAATAGTCAGGTCCATTGTGCTGAGTTTTAAATTGTGTTCTGTGGAACTCTCAAATTTCTACAGATAGTTATCGGAGTTATCTGTTTGCAAGAGGGTTAGTCATGGGCCAGTGCTGGTGAAACAAAAACAACTATGACACACTACTCTAAGCCTTTTCATTAATTTCATTTTATCTTGCTCAGTTGGATGAGTTATAACTGGCAAGCAGTAATTTTAAAATGTACAAGTATGGGCAACCTATACTTAACCCAAAGCACTGCCAGCAAGCCCATCTGTTTCCTTTACAAGAGTCAGCAGACTGGGGTAGCTAGTTGACATGTGGGGAGAGGACAAGTAGGATGCAAAAAAATAGAGTGATAATTACATTGCAAATGGCATTGTTAACACCAGTAAAGGGCTATTACATAAAGTCCTGTAATCAGAAGTCAGAATTATTTAGGAAGTATGCTGTAGTATGGCAAAGAGAAGTACCTTTTGGTTATAGCTATACCTGACTAGATGAATTCAGACCAATGATATAATAAAAATCCTTATTTAATATTTTAAATCAAGGATTCTCAAACTGCAGCCCACGAGCTGGATGTGGCCCATGGCACCATTTCAAGTGGCCCACCATTACCACACCAGGAAGTGCCATGTGGTGGAGGAAGGGCAAAATGGCCATCCGGCCCCCAAAGCTGTCTGAGGGAGCCTGACCTGGCCCCTGGTTTTAAAAGGTTGAGAACTCTTGTTTTAAGTGTATATTGGAATCTCTGAGCACACTAAACTTTAGCTGTCTTTTTAATCCTCCCTTCGCATATACTGTACAGTAATTCCTTTCATATTTTGTATAAAAGTTACTTTACAATTTGTGCAGGGGCTATGAATAGGCTTTCTGATATCAGATTTGTGTCCCTTTATTTTCTTGCATAGATATTATCTTCTTTTCCCTAGGCAAAAGACACAACACATCAAATACAGTATAATGATTTCTGTAGATAGGGGTTCCCAAACTATGGCCCATGGGCCAAATCCAGCCCAGAGCACCAGATCATCCTTCCTGTGCCACCCTTGCCGCTTCCTAAAATGTGCATGTGCAAAATGCTGCTGTAAATGCACCTGTGGCTGTCGCAAATGTGGCAGCATTCTGCACATTCATGGATGCATTTTACTTCCACTTCTGGTGGGAGGAACCACATGACTTGCCCACTCAACCACATGACTGGCCTGCAGCGCAAAAAGTTGGGATCCCCGGCTGTAGATTAACAAGTTCCTGATATTGTTGGTGATGTAGCTGGGCCCTATCATGGTGCTGCCAGAGTAGATGTGAGGACACAGTTGGCATCTCAATTTGTAAAGGTAATGGTCACAATTTGTTGTGAGGTCTTCTTCCTGCCTGTCTTCTATGGTGTGTTCTATGTGGTAACGGGAGGCACACTTTTGATATAACGTGGTGCTTAGATGTCCATTGTGTAACTGTAACAGAGGAATCCAAAAAAGTATTACTCAGATTAATGGTCCAGTGGATGTTACTGAAGATCCAGTTGAATTATTTAAGTAATTCGGTTGGGTAGCAGTTAGAAGGTAGGTGATGTGTCTTGCAAATGGGCAATTCTTCCACTAGGTTTTGTAGTTCCTTTTGTTATTTAGCAGCTGACTTGGATACAATCACACTTCCCCCTACAATTATATTATCTTAAAATTATCTCCTGGTCCTGGAGACGGTTCCGTCATTTAAAAAGGCATTTCTAGCACTCAAATTTTAGGCTATGCCTTTACAATCTTGTTATTACAAAGTCCCAATAGAACAGCCTCTTTGTATAGATGAAGTTGAAGTGGAGACATGTATCACTGACTATTTTTTAATTTTTTTTTATTAAATTTTAAAATAAATCCAGTATAATATAACATAAAATACATAATACACTAAAATGACTAAAATACATAATATGCAAACAACAAAGAAGAAAAAAGAAGTACAACCTATCCTAATACAATTTTTACATCTATCTTTATATTTCATATGCGTTAAAAAACCCTTTAAAAATATGTTTGCTTAATTATGACTTAGTAGTTATTCTCTAACCTATTCAAATACTCTACTTAAAAATCTTTATTCATTAATACTACTAGATCATTTTCCCATTAAGCAAATTCATTACTCTTTTGGATAAGAAGCACCAACAAAAAAGAAATTACACATAATTTACACCCAGTGTTAATTTACAATGCCCTGGAGAACTCGGAGTATCTCATTATTTTACTTCCAAAAATTGCTTTGATCAGGTACAGGTCTGTTTCTTTCAGCACCCATAAGTGAGTGATCCACAAAAGGCTTCCAAATATTCCAAAATCTATTCTCTTACAAATTACCTTTTTTTTTCTTTATCTCCCAGGTTAATTTATCATTCAATGCTAATTTCCACATTTCCTTATACCATTCTTCAGTCTGTATAATTATATCATTTTAACCCATTTTCTAGCAATACACTGTCTACCCGTTGTAAGCATTATTTCTAATAGTTCTTTCTCATCCTTGTTTAAATTAATACATTCCACATTTGTTAACATAGTGGTACTGGACCCCAGTTTGATTCTCTTACCCATTATTTCACCAATCTCTTTTTCAATTCTTTCCCAATAATCTTTTACCACAGTTCAACTCCTCCATATGTGTTCATATGTTCCTATTGTATCTTTACATCTCCAACACATTTTATCCCTTTTATTATTAATTTGATGTAACCTCACTGGGGTCAGATACCACCTCCATAACATTTTATAATTGTGTTCCTTTATTCTAACCGACATAGTTCTCATTATCCTCTTTTTCCATTTATTTCTCCGTGTATCTTTTCCTATCTTTATATTCAACTCTTGCTCCCAACATATTCTTAAATCCTCCTGTGGATAACCCTCCTTATTTAACAATGTATACAGTTTACTAACTAAACCTTTAATATTTTTATCTCCCTTTCTAATTTTTAGAATCAAATTCTCAAATTCCGTCTTTTCTCTTTCCAGATCATGTTTTCTCATATATTTGCTATTCCATTTATTAATCATCATTATTTGAAACCAATTTAACTTTAATTGTTCAAACAAATTTGTCCTTCTACCAATATCGCTACAGATCCGTAACTAGTCTTTCAACAGGAAAATATCATTTTTATCCAATACTTCTTTTATTTCTTTATCTATCTTTATCGGGAAACTCACCATATCTGACAGTTCCAAAATCGGAGAGATATTTGGAGCCAAATTCTTCTTTACTTTTTTCCACACACTCATTAATCCTTTCATCATAGTATTTTTGGTTACTACTTTTCCCACATTGCCTCCTAAAAAGACCATTTTACCTATATGTCTATAATCCTTCATCTCAATTTCCTCCAAAATTACTTTTCCCCTTGCCAAGATCTTCACAACATTCTTAATTTGAAAAGCTCGATAATATACCACCAAATTCGGCATTCCTAATCCACCTTCTTTCTGAGGTAAATACCATAATTTTTTTTGGTAATCTAGACTTTTTTCCACCATTACAAAAATCATTAATAAATTTTTGAAACTCCTTCATTTCCTTGTCTTTCAGATGAATTGCTAATGCATCAAATAAAAAGTTAATTCTAGGTAACAACATCATTTTACTAAGTGCAATTCTCCCAAACCATGACAGTTTCAACTTTTGAAAACTTTGTATTCTAGATTTAATCTCAATCTTCAGACTGTCATAATTCAATCTTTTAAGATCTTCCAACCTGTTTGATATAATTATTCCCAAATATTTCAAGTTATCTTTAATTTGAATATTTCCCATTCCCTTTATCTTCTTCTGGTCCTCTTTCCCCATATTGCACAGCATCATTTCCAATTTATCCCAATTTATCTTCAGATCAGTAATGTCCTCAAAATCCTTTAATTGTGCTCTAATTCTATTCATTATCTTCTCAGGATATTTTGCAATTATCAGAGTATCATCAGCATGCATACTTGTTTCCCAAAATCCCCTCTATTTTTTCATCTTCTCTTATAGCTTTTGTTAATATCTCCATTGCCATAATGAACAATATTGGGGATAACGGGCAACTCTGTCTTGTGCCAGCTTCTAATTTTATCTCATCAGTAACCTTGTCATTTACTCTAACCGTGGCTGTTCCTTGCTGATATAATTGATCAATTATCTTTCCAAATTTATCACCGAATCCATAGCATTTAATTATTTCCTTAATTGAAATCCATTGTAAAGAGTCAAATGCCTTAAAAATATCCAAAGATATCAACCCCACTTTCTCTTTTGTTTGACTCACATTATCTATTAAATCTATTAAATCTACAACTCTTCTAGTCAAATCTGCCATATGTCTCCCCTTCAAAAAACCCACTTGATCTGCATTTATATAATTTCCCAAAAAATTATTGAAGCGGTTGGCCAATATTGCTGTGAAGATCTTGGCATCTTGGTTTATCAATGAAATTGGTCTGTAAGATTCCACTTTCTCCAAATTCTTTCAAGGTTTTGGCAAAAGTACAATTGTGGTCCTATACCATGAAGTCGGAATTTGCCCTCCGTCCAATATATAATTATATAGTTTTACCAACTTCAGTACCACTATATCCTTAAATTCTTTATAAATATCAGCAGGTAATCCATCTTCCCCAGGGGCTTTCCCCAGCTTCAACCCTGCAATTACCTCTCTTACATCCTTTTCTGTCACTTGTTCCTCCATTCTATCTTTATGTTCCTGTTTTATTCCATTAGTTATTTGTTTCTCTAATTGCCTTTTAAGCTTTTCCACATCTATTTCTTTTCTTGCGTATAATGCTTGATAAAATTCATTCACTATTTTAAATTTATCTTTAGACTTGTTACATCTTACCCCTTGTTTATTAAGCAAAACTCCAATTTCCCTTCTTTCCCGCTTATCTTTTGCTGCTTTTGCTAATAGTTTTGAGTTTTTATTACTGTATTCAAAATACTCTCTATTTAAATAAATCAAATCTCTTTTCACCCTTTCTATATCTTTCCCTACCAGTTCAGCCTTCAGTCTTTGTAAATTAACAAGAAGCTTCTTATCCTTCGTCCTTGAATGTTCCTCCTGCTGCTGCTTTATCTCTTTTTCAATTTTATCTTGTGATAACTTATTTTTTTATATCTATTACTTGCCAACTTAATACATTCCCCTCTAAAAAACCGACTTCATGGCATCCCAGACCACATTGAAATTTACCTCACCATTGCCAATTTTCCTTCCAACTCTCCATAATTTGTTCTTTACACCTTTGGTCTTTAAATAGGTTAGTATCATATCTCCAACCCCTTCTCGGTCCACTTTCACTCCGTAATCTCATTTCCAACACCACCTTAGCATGGTCTGACTCCTTAAAAATTCCAACTTCAACCTCCTCTATGTTTTTAACCATGTTTTCAGTTACAAAAATATAGTCTATTCTTGAATATGAGTTATGGACCTGCGAAAAGTAGGAATATGCCCTTTCTAGCCCCTTTAATTCTCTCCAAGAATCTCCCAAACCTAAGGCAACCATCCAATTGTCCAAGATCCTTCCTTTGGTGCCTGTTCCACATCTTAATATGTTCGTACAATCCAAATTTGATCTTACTAAATTAAAATCACCAGCCACAATCATCTTTGTTATTTTTTCTTTTGCCATAATTTTGCACATTTTCTCTAAAAATTCAGCTTGATGTTCATTTGGGGCATATATATTCACGAAAATAATGTCCTCATCCTCTATTTTCCCTTTTACTATTAAATATCTGCCCTCCGGATCTGAAGTACTATTCGTTATCTCAAACCCCAATCTGGTTGAAATAAAAATTGCGACTCCTCTTGCTTTTGATGTACCATATGCCTTTTCATAATGTTGCATCCATCCCAAATAGATTTTATTTGAATCTGATGATTTTTGATGAGTTTCCTGCAAAAAGATTATGTCTTTCTTCAAAGCTGATTCTATCCTCCTCCTCTTAATTAATGATCCTGTACCTTTTACATTCCACGATAACACTTTAATAGCTCTCATAATTTACTTTGATCTCCTCCTCCCCCACTTCTGAGTTCTCCATTGGGCGTGCTACCTATTAACCTACAATAATTATAACAAAACTTAAAACAAAAAAACACTCATTACCAACCTCCCCACTTTCTTCTTTACAAAAAAAATCACCTTTGTCTTCCAAAGAGGGGAGGGGGAGGAACGTGTAAGATGTGCGTGATAGTTACCTCTCTAGTGCCTGTTCCCTATTTGAAAACAAATTTATATAATAAGAAAAACTTCCTCTCCTATAAGAATTCTTAATTTCACTCCTTTCCCCATTCACCTTCTAGCCTTTACTCGACCCTTCCTCCACCACAATCAATGATAATTCATCCTCTGCCCCACCTGTTTGCTCTCCACCACCAGCAGCACCCTCCTCTGCTCCGCCATACTCCCTTCTTATGCCTCCCAACTCCAACAAATCTTTCCTTAATGCCACCCAATCGTTTGAACCCGCATTGATCAGATCAATTAAGCACAAATACTCCAATGCACCAGTCCCTTCATCAATTACATGCATTTTTCTATCATGAAAGAATCTTAACTGTTGTGGGACTCGCCAGTTATACTTTATCCCTTTTTTCATCAAAAACCTCGTTACAGGTTTCAACTTATATCTCCACCCACGTTCCTTAATAGAAATGTCATTATATACCTCCACATCATTTCCATTGATTTTCAAAACACCAGAACCAGCCTGTTTTTAAAAAGCCATTACCTTCAACTTATCCCCCCCCCCCCCCAATTTGCAAATTTAACCAAAACATTTCTTTGGACATCTTTTCCTCTTCTCAAACCCACTCTGTAAGCCCTTGCTATATCCTCTTTAACAAAATCTTTTCCCATACTCAAATTGTTTAACCAATCAACAATTCTATCCCTTAGGCGGTCTGGTATTTTTTTCCATCATATGGCAAATCACAATATTCTGTTTTCTAATCAATTCTTCCATCGCATCTATTTTTTTATGCACTCCCACTTTCATCTTAGTCTCCATCACCTCTTCCTGTATCCCTTTTATCTCCCCTTGCATCACTTTCACATCACTTTGCATCAATTTAACATTTCCCTCTATCCTTTGGAAATTTAAATCAACTTTTTTAGAAAAATTAATAAACATTGTAGCCAATTTATCCTGTTTTCCCCAAATTTCATTTTTATCTTTCACCCTTACTTCTTCCATCCTTTCAAATTTTTGAAAAAATTTACCAAATTCAACCATTATCTGAGTCTGATCAAACGCCGCTGCTTCAGGCGATGGTGATGATAATGTAGATGGTTCTGCAGCTGCTGGTTTATCCTTCTTCTTAGGTTTCACCACAGGCTCCTCCTCTGCTTTTCCCTTTCCCCTTGTAATCTTATCCATAGTAACATCAAAAAGAAGCTTCAATGCTACAACACTTTTAGCCCGCATAAACCCCTCCCCTTGAAATTGTTCCAGCACTCCAACACTCGAGACTCCCTTTTTCTGTTAATAATCCAAATATAGGCTCCTGGTTACTTAAAGACTTTGTAGTTCAGCCAAGTATCACAGTTTTCATATTATATTCCAACTGCATGAATGTATCATAACTTCATAGACTCAAATAGAAGTTCCCAGCAACTGTGTATCCAAATATAAAATAAGGGGAGTGAAAAAGCAGTCACCAAAATGTATCAGCACTTTCACTCAATCAGTCAAAATATGGAAAGAGGAAGAATAAAAAAAAAAGGTTAAGCCAAAGTAATTCCAGCATAGAAATTTTTTTTTTATAATCCACAGTGAGGCAGAGGAAAAAATACTTAATACGGGGGAAGAAATAATACTTTTTATTTATGCAAAAAAGTTCAAACCCATAAGCCCAAAATATCAACGCGGGATCCAGGAGCCTCCGGGATCATAGCCAATCTCTCCCCCCTTCTTCCTTCACCACTCAGCCTCACAAAAACCTTCAATCCCTTTCTTCTTCCTTCTTCCTTTGCCTACCTTCCTCCTCAATTTCTTTCTTTCCACTCTCCCCAGCCAATTCCACAAACTGCCAGCTCCTTTCCCGATCACAACCTTCCGTTAACTTTTGTTTCCTTCTCCACCACCATTACAAGCCTCTGCTCTGGCTCACTCCACCTTTCTTGACCTTCCCCACGTGCTGCTCTTTCCACCAGGTACCTTCCGCCTCAGTCCTCGGAGACCCCACCGTCCTCTGCGTCTTTCCAATCCATCTTTGTACTTTTAAAAAGCTTCCTTTAAACTTTTCTAGCCGCCGCCTTGGGTATCTCGCCCGCCCACAGCATGACTCGCTTGGCCCCAGTTTCCGCCGCAGCCTTACCAGCCACCGCCATTCCACGAACTTCGATCCCCTATTCCAGTGACTAATTCTTTTATTTAGATGATTATTAACCACTTTTGATTGGTTTTTCAAATCTTTTAGATTACTGAATCACATTGATAACCTCATTGAATGGCGCGAGCCAAGTAAAATAGATGTTACTCCGTCTCCATCTTAAGCCACGCCCCCGTATCACTGACTATTACACTGTTCCTTGTACTCTGAAAGTTGGGCACAGTTTATTCCTACACTGTTAAAGAATATATCTAATGGTAATGATCACACTATGAATAATACAGTAAATTTAATTACACGATGGCCTGGATGAATTGTGTGCACATAAAGTACTGTATGTTAAAACAGTATGGTATGTATTCATTGTGTTTTCATGTCTCTTTATTACATTTTCTGACCTTTCTGTTTAATGATATTTTGTATGGAAAGCTGCATTCTGATGGGTTTTTAACAAAATTCTGAGGAATTTTTCTGCAGATCTGTTTACTGATTTTATATTTTAGAAGGTTTGTGATTATGTTTGTCTTTGCTGTTTGTATGACCATGATGGTAAAACCAACAATAAATGCTAATAATTAAAGAACTCGAAGAACAAGATAGAAACTTGAAAAGGGTCCCTCATCTCCATTTTTGTGATTCCTGGCCTTTGCTTCTCTGCTTGAAACAAGGGGAAAATTACATCTGGAAGCCTACAAAAAGTGTAATTTCATCTAAATCAATATGTCCATTCCTGCTTTAGTGAAAATAAATTGGGGAGGCATTTTCAAAATCCAGAAGTAAATGTCTGGTAACATCTGGTTTTACAAACCAGTGTGGGAAGTTATTATGGCATTGGTGTAGTTTATTGAATGTCCCAAAGGGTTTATTAGTCCAAAAACATCCCTTTTCGATTTAAAATAATCTAGTTTTAACTGCTTTTGCTGTTTTATTTTGACGTTTGTTGTATTTAAAATAGCTTTCCCTATGGACAGCAATTTTTTAATTCAAACAGTTGCAAACAGCCTTGCATTGTCATTTATTTTAAAAAGTGGCATATAAATTTTAGGGCCATCCATCCAGGGTACAGAATATGTTATAGCTAATGGCAGGTTCATGTCAAAAAACCTATTAGAAGGAATGCAATGAAGACATCAATAGAGGAAAACACCTAGTAATTGAACTGCCTTCCCAACTTATATTGCAGGCGCACCCCCCAAAAAAGGACTCAGACACCGGTATAAGTGGATAACGGCATTGGGCCACATTTATTGATTCATGCCCTAGTCCGAATTATAAATTTCAATTGGTACTCAGCCAATTATAATTCTTAAGGCAAGCAGGCCGCAGTAACACTGGTAAGGTTCCTCCCAAAATTGCCAATGGCAATTGGCTACAATGTATCCATTTGTATCAATTTGTTTGTTTACAACAAACAAATTGTTGACCGTAGTCAATAAACTATCTACTGACCCCACCCTCTGACGTGTATCCGTAAAATCACGGGGTGATGCATGCTGAAGAGCTCCTGCCATCACCCCATTGCCTGGTTCGTCATTGACCGGTCAACGTTAACAAACTTGTACCTATCTAGTATTGGCCAGTCACTTGCGAACCTGCCGGATACCTGTGGGTCATCAATATTTACCTTACCAGTGCTACCCACCACACGGGGAGGCATCCATGATGACTCACCGCCCTCCCCAAGTCCGTCAGCTCGGTCGCCAGGCCTGCTTGCATCACCCAGAACGAGGTATATACCTCTAACCGACAGGTGGACCCCTTCTCCTGCCTACCAGCAAAATTTTTGTGTAAGCCTATCACCCGGTCTCCAATGGCCGTCTCACATCCATGCTCAGAACGGGACGGAGCCAGAGCCCCGTCCACTGACTGCCGGGACAGTCCGAACTAGGGAGATCCGCATCTCCCCTAAATTGGTATCTCGGCACGATGTTAGACCATAGCGACCGTATGTAAGCCATACGTGATACAAAATGCCAGGTCACAGCCCCTCAACGGTTTAATAACAGCAGTGAGCCCTATAAGATCACTGCCGCCGAGGTGCCCGTAAAACATTGGGCGGTCCAGCATCCCTGTCAGACAGCAGGAATGGCCACAGTTTCCGCCCCCATGTGCCGCGCATACCATACCATAGCATACGTGCGGATGCACACAGCCCAGCCAGGGTCCACTCTCTGTCGCTGCAGCATATACTGCTGCCCAGTGTACATAGCTGCGGCCCACCAGCCCCCTGCCACCGGTGTGTTGAGACCCCTAGGATCTGTAAAAGAGGAGAAAAAAGGTGAAGGACATAACTAGGTACTCGTACAGTGAGGGGACGTACATATCTGAAATTGCGCGTAGACGCATCTCCACCTCCGAGTGCCCCAAACGTAGCCGCGATCAACGTGATGCCTATCTTAAGTAAATGGTGCCAAAACGGGCCCCACACCGCAAACGCGCCACCGGTCACCCAGGGACTTGACTATGGTAAGGGTAGACCCATCCCGGTGGCAGAAAACAGGCTGGGGCGCGCAGCAGGCACTGTCGAAAATTCATGTAGGGCACCAACCGGACAGATGTCTCAAAAACTTCGTAGCAGCATGCACCACTGCCTACGCCGTGCTGAATAACCCGTGAGGACCGCATCCCCACTCGAGCCCACTCATGTGTGACAGAGACATCTTCGAGTTCCAGTGCCCTACGAGACACATCCGCCTTACACCGGTGGCACCAACTCTGGCACCCACTCACTGATGCGGAGCGCTCCAAAAAGGCTACCATGGTAGCTGCGTGGCCAAGAGCCACCTCCCCCTATCTGTACATAAGTAATGCCAGCCTTGTGCAAGGTGGGTCAAAAACTCTGGGAACAGGGGTAACGCGCGTAAGGGCGGTGGATACGTTCCCGTGTCCACCCCTCCCAAACACGACGCATGAATGCATACTGATATGCCTTACGCGTGCGAGGTGCCAATGACATGTCCGGTTCCCTTCTCCTCGCCAAACGTCCAGCCATCGGCCAAAAGTGGCGAGTGGACTCCCTCTGCTTCCAGAGTACGGCATGGAGCCGGGTGATCTGCAGGTGGTGGAAAGCAGCAGTAATGTCATTATAAACACCTAGAACATGTCTGGCCTAGAACGGCACATTTAGGCATAGGCTTCTCAAGATAATAGACGAACTAATGTCATGACCCTGGGGGATTTGCAAGTCCGGGTATTGACAATGTGCACCACTGCCGCATTGTCACACCGAAATTGGACCACTGAGCAGGCCCACTCCTTGCACCATAGCATCAGTGCTCTCTAAAATGGGGAAAAACGCAGGGAAGGTAAGATCGCGGGGCGATCTGTGCACCCACCCTCGAAGTAAACCCCATAAGTCCGGGAGCCGGAGGTATCTGACCGTACTTGAAATCTAGGGCAGACCATCAGGTCTGATATCCAGGAAGAGACCCCGCCAAACCCAGGAGTAATTTGAGCCAGGCCGGACAAATTAAGGTGGCCATGAATTAACTGCAGCTCACAAGGGTACACTTTATGTCTGACTATCAATGCCAAACTCGCCGTGGAGATCCAAGCCACCGTATGCATGGTTAACCCGGATGCCCGTGCGACAGAGTCGATTCAGAAATGTGAGCTAAGTATATGGGACCTCGGTCTATTCAGGCGCCAAGGGGACACCCAGTTCCCACCTGAGTGTCTGAAAGGTAATGAGGAGACGCGTGCACGTGTCCAAGCCCCGTTCACCCCAGAACCCAAAGTCGTCGAGGTAATGGGCTGGAGACCGAGACCCCGAGCTGTGAACAAATGGCCACTGAGTGAAGTCCCCAATCGGTCGAGTGCTGAACATGACTTAACACAGTCAGAAGGGGTTGGCCTTATCTAAGTAAAAATTCCCCTCAGAACCTAAAAAACCCAATAGGTCTAAATCATTGGGTGCACTGGCAATAATCTGAAAGCCGCGTGCATATCACACCGTGCCAAAACAGCACCAGAACTGCGTGCTGCGAACCAACTACGAGCACCTGACTGAACCAGGTCATCAGGAATGGCATCCCTGAATGGAGAACCCACAGGGTAAGCTGAATGGGGAATTAATTGACGTTCCCTTGTTCTAGCTCAGTATGAGCTCCATGGGGGAGACATTCGACTCAGGAAAGGTGGGTCCAAAAAGGGCCCCCGCTACTCTCGTAACCCCAACTCCCTTAGCTGTGGACAGTGGAGCCCCCTCTTAGTTACCATGCAAGGGAACCAGATTAGTAGCATCCTGGGACCCCCAACTCCCCGGAATGGATACAAAAGCCCCCCATAGAAGACCCCCCGGCAGTTATCCCGCCCCATCCCTTCTTGGATGAACTGAGTGACATCCCTCCAGGCTGACTATAGCTGGGGCGGGGGGGGGGCTTAGGACAAGGTTAGTTGCTTCATACGGAGCTCTGATCGCCCCTGTGCACCCCCACCTCTGCCCCGTAACCCACCAACCCGCGGGCACGCGGAGGTGGCATGAGGGCAGGTGCAAAAAGGGGGGACTAAGTCGGTAACGACCGTGGTGCTTAGTACACACACCATCAGCTGAGCAGGCCGAACACAGTAGGCGGGCCGGAAACCCCCCGCCCGACCAGTTTGCGTAGAGCCAGTGTCTGAACAGCCCGCTGCTCAGCATGACCACCATGGTACCCAACACCAGGCACCAGTCCCGTGGGAATGATGTACACGAGCACCCTTGCTGACAGGACTCATCCCACCTCCCCTCGGGATATAGAGCCACCCTCGTCCACAGTCCTCACCATGAGCCAACTGTCATGGGTCCATCCGATCGACATCAGGATGGCCCAAACAGGTCAAGCCCTGCGGCATACCACAATACATACAAGGTATGCCGACAACCAGTTGGCCCCAAGGTGCGCGGTGGCTAACGACGATGGGACATCTCTTTGCCTCAGCCGTCCTGTCCTTCTCTCTCCTCCCAGTGGGCTCGCAGTTCAATAGGGAGAATATCCACATGTCCCCCTCCAGCCCTTACCCCTCATGGCCTGCGGCCAATAATCAACCGGGGCAAGTAATAGCCGGCCATCGGCAAAGCCCTTGACGGCACGTTCTGTATAAAGGGCCTACGCAGCAGGATCCAGACAGCCCCTGCGATGCTCAGCACTGTCCCGGGGGCGGACACCACAGTGCATGGTGGCGTACTACGGCGGGACCACACAATGTCTCCATCCTCCTGTCCATACCTCCTATCCTTATTGAGATCTCAGTTCATAGGGAGAATATATCCACGTACTCCCCCCCACCAAATCTTTTCCCTCATGATCTGGGTCAGATGATCACCGGGGGGCCATGAATAACCAGTCGTCGGCAAAGCCATTGCCGGTACATGATGTACACAGGGCATACACAGCGGGACCTGGACAGCGCCTGTGATGCCACGTACTGCCCCGGGGGCGGAAACCCCCACCCCCAACGACGTGCCAGAATGCAACCAAGGGGCACTGGGATAGGATGGCAAGTGATGCCCACCAGCCTCAATTGGCGAGGCAATGAGCACTGACCCCACCGCTGGAAATGGACTGTGATGTGTGTGCATTCAACTTGAACCTAATACTCACTAGTTGCACCCCCGTGAACCGCCCCCACTGGGGGTTCCGGCCCACGGTGGGCGTCAGAGCTCGCGACTGAAATTGAGCTCTGGGGCGACCTCCAACGCACTCCAGCCACAGTTCTGGACAAACGGGGAGCTGCGAGACAGCGGCGGGCACAGGCCGTAGCGTCTCGAGAAGCTCGACCCAGCTGGCTGCCTGTTGCATAGTGGCAGCAGTCGAAGTAGCCGGCAGACACAAAGGGGCCCGGTAGATAGGGAAGGGCCCCCCACCCACTGGATAGCTAAGGATGCCTCCAGCACAGCCAAAAGTGCTAACCAGGCATCCCCTGCCACGAAAACCCCTAGTAAGTGGGCCAGGTGGGCCGGACGGCCCGCTAGGGATTGGGCCTAATTTGAGAGCCTGGGCCAGAATAGGGCCATGCCCAAAACTCCGGCCCCTAATGGGGTAAAACGTGCTGTGAGCCAGCACCAAGCCCTCCCCCAATCGTTCTGGCCCGTGGACGGCAGCCGTGGGCCGAGGGCCGGATTCTCTGAAGGACCGGCATGGGGCTGAAAACGGGAGCTCATTCTGTCCTGCAGTACGCAGGAATTGAACCACTGACCTTCCTCAGCGTCTTAGGCATTTAACACTCCGTGTCTTAGCCACTTGAGCCACCGCGGTCCCCCTACGAGCTAAATAGAAAGATCTCTGGCGAATTTAAGCCTCTCACAAAGAGGCAAGCCAAGGTAAAAGGAAGCCTCGAACAGAGGCTAACCGAGGAGGAAGCGACGGAGCAAATTTCTCCACCCAGTCGCTTCTAAGCCAATCGAGCCTCTAGCACAGAGGCGAGAAGAAAAAGAAGCCTCGAACAGAGGCTAGCAAAATCAAGCCTCTTGGAAAGAGGCAAAAAGGGGAGGGAGCGACGGAGAAAACTTCTCCTCTCCGTCGCTTTCGCAAAATGGCAAGGTGGATCCCTTTCCAGGGATCAGAAGAGGGCTGGGAAGCCGAAGAGTAAAAAGTGAAGAGCGCGCTAAGCTTTCTGCCGCTAAAACGGCTTTCCCCAAAAAGGCGAAGAGCGACGGAGCAAAAACTTCTCCTCTCCGTCGCATTCGCAAAATGGCAGCTCGGCTGCCTCATGGCCACCCCTTTTATAGAGGGGTGGCCACGCCCCCCTCACTACCCGGATGTCTGAGTCCGGGTGGGGGGGGGCGCAAAGAGCGCGGCGTCCATTTTGGCGCCGCGCTTTCATTTGCTTGGCTTGTCATCCATTCAAAGACTGAGTTCAAATTGTTATTACTAACTGACTGCTGTAAACAGGATATCCCCTGTAAAAACTACAGCTAATATGAAGGACAGTAGGTCGGCTATTATATGCCACGCTAGGCCAAGTGGCCGTTTCACTCAGTAGCAAAGCTGTAACTAGAGTGGAGATTTAACCCAGAACACCAAAATACAGAAGCATCAGAAATTGGTTGCTCACTCTGTATGTGAACCCACTAGCTGGTATTTGCCATGGAAAGGAAACTAGAATGTATTCTGCTGGCAACTATTCCTCCCTGGACAGAAGGCAATAGAACAGGTTCTCCTTTGTCCTCTCCCCATGGTTGCCAGTCTTGTGCACTAGAACAGCAAAGATCAGGGTATAAAAACGCATAGCTCAATAAGACAGCTTGGAACCACCATGTAAATGCAGTCCTCCTCCCCCTCCTAGAGAAGTGATAGCTACAAATGAACGGGGGAGAGGAAAGAAAAAGCATGTTTTGATCTCAACAAGACATTGTTGGTTTCTACTCTGAGAGAATCAATACTAATCAAGCATGATTATACACTCAGAACAGCTGCAAGCCATCAGCCAGGGCCCTGATTCAATGGCACTTTAGTGATGACACTGTTAAGTCAATACATTTCAACGGCATTCTTCATTAAAGAAAGAAGCATCTAAGTTATGGATGAGAAAGCCATGTGGCACTTACAACGCAAGGTGCTGATCACACAGAAAGACACAGCATGGGGACTAGTTAACCAATCTAGAGGATTTATCACTGTCAATCAACTCAACTCCCATTTGTGAGAAACTGGCTCCAG
Source organism: Bradypodion pumilum (assembly GCA_035047305.1). Taxonomy (NCBI): domain Eukaryota; kingdom Metazoa; phylum Chordata; class Lepidosauria; order Squamata; family Chamaeleonidae; genus Bradypodion; species Bradypodion pumilum. The sequence goes on along the minus strand of JAWDJD010000001.1, from coordinate 244,219,132 downwards.
AAAGCTTAAAAGAAGTGTTTTAAAGCTGGTGGTGTTTCTTTTGGCAATGTCTGTTATGTTCCTCTGCCTTTGAAAACCAAATGGAGGCACTGAACAGTCAGGCATAACTTACAGAGATCAGGACAACTAGAAACATTCAGTATTAATTCCTAGGTACTGAAACTGGCTGTCTCAGCATAGTGAAACAGCACCACACAGATTGTCAATCCCCCATGAGAGAACTTGCATCTCTAGTGAGAAACCAAGCCAGTGGAAAACTTTCTTCTTCTATTATTGTCTTAACAGTTTGTGCAAGACATGTGCATTTAAAACAAGTATCTTTTTGTGTGTGAAGCATGTGTGTACACACAGAGCAAGCACAACATACTGACTGGTTGAAACTAAAGATACAAGCAATCCATCCATTACAATAAGGCAACAATTTACCACATTTTCCAGTTTTGTGCATTTTACAGAAAGGCATAAAAGAATTGCCATATTTGCTGGCGTACAAGACCTATTTTTCTCCGATTACAATACACTAGAAAAATGGAGTGCACCTTGTACTGTATATAGTGGCCTATAGTGGGCTATTTTGGTAATAACTGGGTGTGACTTATACTCCAGTGCGTCTTATACAGTAGCAAATATGGTACTCACAAAATGCTTATTTTCCCTGAAACCATTTTATCACACTATCTGCTGCAAATAATTATTTTCAGTTTCCTTGTTTGCCATGTACATAAGAACATAAGAACAGCCTTGCTGGAACAGGCCACAGCCCATCCAGTCCAGCATTCTGTCTCACACAGTGGCTCACCGTTTCCTTCAGGGTATTCCCAAGGAGATGCCTTCACCTGCTTAGGATTCCCTGGAAATGGCATTGAGAGATATCTTGCCTATCTCTCCAACCCGGAGGTTGTCCTTAGGTATCCATAATTATAGCCACTGATACCCTTGTCCTCCATGAACTTGTCTGATCCTTTCTTGAAGCTGTCAAGACTGACAGCTGTCACCACTTCTTCTGGCAGGGAGTTCCATAGACCAGTGATCCTCTGGGTGAATCAGGATATTTTAACGTGATAATTAGGCTAATTTTTAGTCCCTTGATTTTCACCAGGACTGTATTTCATTGCCCAGCTATGATCCCAGCAAAAATGCCCCTTATGTAAGTAAAGGTTTCCCTTGCTTGAAAGCCAGTCATATCCGACTCTAGGGTTCAGTGCTCATCTCTGTTTCAAAGCTGAAGAACCAGCGTTGTCTGCTTCTGCAGACGTTACCGTGGTCATGTGGCAGGCATGACTAGACACCGGAGCACACGGAACGCTCTTAAGCAAATAAAGATCCATTCATCAGTCCATTTGAGCTTTTGTGCATGGAATAGAGAAGGGTGCCATCTTGCTCTTCAGTTCAGGCAAGAAAATACATAGGGCTGGCTCCAGGTCCAATAATATCTTGCTCATGCTTTGCACAGGGATGCAATGGAAATGGTCCTGTTTAATATTGTGCCTAAAAGCAAAAGTGATTTTGGTGGGATTGGTCTGGGAAGTAGTAAATGTACCTGTCCATCAGGCCTTCCTAAAATGCTTTCATCTTTGCCCACTGTTTTTTACCGATGCACTGTCAATGTTAACTCCATAAAACTAGTATTTAATTAACTTTCAATCTCTGCTGTTTGTTTGACTGTAACCACAACAACCTTATTCTCACATAGAGGAAAGATCCATTGAGATCCATTGAAATGGAGATTTTTTGTCTTTCTGTCTGAAACTTACAATAGCTAAAACTGTGAAGAGTGGCTTTAAAAGGAGCTCTCTGGCCTGGCTGATCCCACCCTTCCTAGCTCCTGATAGTCAGTGGAAGTGGGATTGGCCAGGCAAGAGGCTTGCAAAAGAGCGGATCCCGTCGTCCTCATCTCCTGGAGTTAAAATGTAGAAAATTATTTTTTCCTTTAAAACATGTATTAAAAATGGGGTGTGATTTCTACTCCAGCAAATATGGTACTTGCTCCCCAAAGAACAGTTTTAATAAGCTCATTGTAGAAGAGGAAATGTTATCATTTGAGGTCTCAACACTATCATACCTAAAATCAACAGCACAGAAATTAGATATAGCATAGCCTCTAGTACAGGGATTCTCAACCTGTGGCCCGTTGCCTGGATGCAGCCTATGGCACAATTTCATGTGGGGCCCCCACCACCACCTCTACCACACCAGGAAGTGCCATGTGGTGGAGGAAGGGCAAAATGGCCATTGGCCCCTGAAGCTGTCTGAGGGACCATCGAGGGGAGGAAAGACGGCAAGGGTGTAATCACAAAGCAGGGGGGGGGGAAATCACCCTAAAGAACAGGAGTCTATGGAATAAAATCAAACGTGTTTAATGTAAGTATATGCAGTGAGGCAACCTGGTCAAACTGGACAGAACAATATGAAAAATAGGGATAAAGCTCAACCTGTCAAGCTGTGTAAGCCACAAAAGATGTGGAAAGAGCATTCATACATAAAGAGTATCCCTAATGTAAATCACAACAGTAATACAACCTATCTGACGGATGGAGCCACGAATAAACAACAAAACAATCAACTCTATGTATACCACGGTGAAATATCAACAAGGTAACAAAGAGACAAGGTAAACAACACATGTGAGAAGTCCAAGCCGCAATAGAGGAAACGTAGGGTCCAAGCCGAGAGGTAATAGGAGATAAGGATTGTCAAAACTCATCGAAAAGTCCGGGTGCCGCAGCGAAGGAGCAACTTCAATACGTGAAAACAGGGTAAGTCATTGCAGAAGGTGGATAATCAGCGTCCATATCCTTCCGGTAAAACGGATATTTCGAAGTCCTTTATCAAGACTCTGCAACAGTCAAGCAACAAATACAAACAGATATGCCGCACATACATTCCCCCCTCCCTGTCTGAGGGACCATGACATGACCTGGCCCCCAGTTTTAAAAGGTTGAGAACTCCTGCTCTAGTATTTCACATGTTTTAAAAAACATTATCAAATTGTTCACACCCCAAATATCCATATGTCATCTCTTCAACAGATAAAACAATATATGGATTGCCCCAGAAGTGGAGGAGAACAGTAGGTTCACATGTCGTCTTATAAATGTTGGCTTGCCTCTTTGGAAGTAAAATCCAATATCACATTATGGGACTTCAGCTACCTCTCTTCCATCTTGCAGTATTTCATCTACTCCACCCCATCCACATTGCTAAAACCCGATTTTGAGGCCATACTCCATGCTTGCTTATGCAAACTCTAAATTGCCCTATGTTGGGTAGATATGAATAGGGTTAGGTAGATACGAGTAGTGAAATAAAAGACTTTATATCTTTGGAAAATATAGCATCGCAATCAGCTAACTGAAGGAATCACATGCAGGGAACAAAAGAACTGACTTCACCTTGAAGCATTATTGTCAAGGATTTCTTGGCAATTGAGCAATCAAGAGGACCATGTGGTGGTTGTATTCTACTGATATTCCAAGGACAGACAGTTGATCTTTGGTGTGCAATAATGGGACTTGGGTGATTCTTGCCCGCCCCCCCCCCCCCCACACACACACACACACCATTCTCCAGTCGTAGAATTCCAGAGAGAGTAATTATGTGAAATAGACTTTCATTTGCCTGTCAGTAAATTGCTGAGTTTGTGATCCCAGCAATATTTGAATATGTCACTTTCTTTCTGCTTTGTAGTCAACTTGACAACTCTGTGGAAGCAAATGTCAAAATCTCTAGAAAAACAAAGACATTCATTGGCCTCATTAGCTCTAGGAATACGATGAAATAAGTAAGAGCAAACAAATAATAAGAGCATACAAATAAGAACAGAATGAATACTGTTATCGACAAGCAAAATCAGACAATGGCAGAATGCCAGCCCTGAAACAACAGGTAGCATACAGTTAGCATCTGATGTCAAGACAAAGAAGCCCTATGCATGCAACATATGTCTTGTTCCAGAATGCTTAAAAAGTAGTATTCTTCCTGCTGTCCCCAAAACCAGCCTTCATGCACATATTTTATCTTCTGAACACAGTCTATATACTAGAGTGTGAAAGCTGCAGAGCCTAAGCAGGCAAAGCCCCAAACCACTAGTGATAAAAATTATAATTCATAGAGACCACAGATATCTCAAGCTTTCTGTGTATACAGTCTTTAACATTAGAGGCAACTATAGCAGAGTCAGTGAACATGTTTCAAATCCTCTCGCATGTGTTCACGTATCATGAATATGTTGGCTAAAGCAGTCTTTTTAAGGTAAAGGTAAAGGTCACCCTTGCTCAAAAGCCAGTTGTATCTGACTCTAGGTTTCAGTGCTCATCTCTGTTTATAGCTGAAGAGCTAGCACTCTCTATGTTTAGCATTATATTAATCCATGAGTGTTCTTGGTTTTAATATGCAAAGTAAAATTTGGGGAGATCTTTCAGGTTTTTTTAAAAAAAATAGTTTAAAGAGATAATGCACTATTGTACCTTCTCACAGATGCACAAAAGAGAAGCTACACATGCAAAACAAAAACTGGGGAAGCTGAAAATTAAGAGACTTTATTTTCTTTTTGCTCACAATATATGTACATGTTTGCTATATAATAGATGTACAGTAGCTCCTAAAGTAGCAGCTGAAGTTTCCTAATACCCTTTAACTCTCACAATATATGAAATTGTGTGAAGCTACCTACTTCCTTTCTATACTACTTCTCTAGATAATCTATTCTATCAGGATGTTGGATTCTGCTCTGAACTACCAGAAAAATGAACTGTGGTTTATTTGTAGCCACCATATGATTTGCATCCATTTGTTTAATATTATCTAGTACAGTACTCTATTGTTATGTGTTGCCAAGTTGCATCAGACATATGGTGACCTTATTAGGATTTTCAAGGTACTGTATGTGAAAATGGAAACATGCTTAAATAATATGGTTGGCTTTCTAATCAGCTTGCAGCTCACTTCTCCCTGTTTCCTTTTCCCTAATGAGTCATTAGGACACTTATCTCTCCTGACTGACCTTCTAGTTTCCTCACAGAACTGCACTGATTGTAAATATTCTTTAATTGACACACACCAGTTAGAAAGTTGACATAAAATTTCATGACCTAACAGTGATAGGTGTCTAGTGCCTCTAAGAGATAGCTCCTGTGGGAAAACTTGATAACAGTCAAGATTGTCTCCTTGTAAGTGTATATGTGTTTTTTAAAGAAACCCTGAAGACTTTGACATATTTCTCCCAGAATTCACAAAAAAAATCACAAAAATGTAAATACTGGCTGAAATCCTGTTGCTTTGCGTAGTAATTTGCAACTAGAATAGGTCCACTCGATTTGTTCAGTCAACTGTTTCATAAGGTCTATTGATTTAAATGGGACTACTCTAGTTGCAACTTACCTGAGAAAGACTACTCTAGTTGCAACTTATAAACCGCCCTGAGTTGGGTTGCACCCGAGTGGGCGGTATATAAGCGCAAAATTAAATTAAATTAAAATTAAATTACCTGCTAAGCAACAAATATTCAGCTACTATCTACCTACTTATCATTCTAACTCTTTCTATTTTGCCTTATATGGGCAGATCTCAAGAGGAGGTACAATCAATGTGCCATCACTTTAACGCAATTTGAAATGATGTAAACTATTTAACTTGGTGAATAGCTCAAATCAAATGTAATTTAAAGTCCTTTAGATTCAAAACCGGGTATCAACACATAGATTTAATGCTGGGACATTATAGATGGAGAAGCCTTCTCTTGCTTCTCCACATTGTGTAATGCTCTCCCATGAGTTTTCACCTTGGATGTAATACTTTGCTTCTACTCAGTTGCCATTTGGACAAATTAAATATCTAGTAAAGATGGTTATATAAGGTTCAAAACCTCAGGTGATGCATTACATAAGAATAGGTTTGTTACTGGGATTGTTTGATCTTACCTATTTATTTAGACAGGCTCCTGGAATCTAGCTGGCTTTTTTAAAATAACTAGGGTTTATATTTCTTTACTTTTAACCCATATTTGGGTTATTTGTTTTTCTATATTACTGTTTCTGTTGGCAGAAAGTCAGTGTGGAAATATATAAATTGATCTTCGAGTTAAACTTAATTTTCCATTTCTTCCCTATGAAATGTCAGTGATTTGTGATCTAGTAATCTGCTATCAGTTTCCCCACATTCTATCATGTTGATGGGAAGTAGGATATTACAGTATCTAAAAGTATGAAGATAGCCCACTGTGTTGGTGATTGAGTAGAGATTTGAAGCCAGCTTTCATAGAAGAAAGATCAACATATTGTCTAAAGGACCAAACTGTCTCAGCAGTACTCCAGACCTCAATGCAATGAAGCACAGCTGTTATCTTAGAAATGCAAACCTCACTGTGGAAGGTGATAAAGTTGTTTTTCTTACCACCTCTTTCACTATTTTAACCTTTATGAATTTGGATGAATATCATTTTTCTTTTAGACATTTTCTGTCCATAATGGACTAAGCTAAACAGCTGTTTGGATACAATCCATACACATCATTTGGGAAATGTCACAGCAGTACCCAAGAACTTGGAAACAACTTGTTGCTGGTGGTTTTAGCTTTCTCTAGAATTCAATCAAGGTATGAGGTTACAGTTGCGAGTTTTCATTTGATTTGGTTCTTATGAGATACAATTGCGGTTGTTTGATCTTCTTGCTTCTCACACTCCCTAAATCGGAAAAACAGGTTAGGCTTTGTTGCAATTCAGCCACTTCCAGCTGGTAATTTGGTTGCCCATGTAGAACTCCCCCATGCCATCACTGAATTCACTAATGAGGCATTCATATGTAAGTGCTATAGATCAGCAGTGGTTCACAAGGCATGAGGCAGTTCATTGGGGGCTGCCCAAGTAAATTGGATGCAACCACTCTATATGCCTTGTGCTGCTATTCTCGTTCTGGGTTACTACAATACAGCACAGGAGAAATGGGGACTGGCCATGCATTCATTATTTAATAATATCTATGAGCTGTCAGGTGAATTCCAACTTAATGGTGATCCTTTCTAGAATTTTCAAGATATGCAGCATTCAGAAGTGGTTTGCCATTGCCTCCTCCTGGGAGTGTCCTGGGACTGCCCTCTTGTCAAGGTCCCCTTCTTCTGGGATGCTCAGCAGGGAACTGAACTCCCATCCTCAGGCTCTGCAGCCAGGTACCCAACTCACTGATCTATCCAGCTAGTCCTTGTAATCATGACATATAGTTATATCCCACCTGTATCACTGAGCTCAAAGTGACACACTGACTCTCTCCTTCACCCCACTTTACCCTTACAACGACCTTATGAGGCAGATGAGGAAAAAGGAGTTCTATAACTGAGAAGAGATTTGAGCCCTAGTCAGTGGTGGGATTAAAAAAATTTTACTACCTACTCTGTGGGCATGGAATGATAGCTGTGGCCATGGGACTGGGTGGATGTGGCCAAGTGGCTCTGGAAATCAGATGGGGGAAGCCCAGGGAGGCTGTGCCACCGGTATGGGAGGTAGGTGCAGGCCTACGACCCGAGGCTCCAGCAACCGGATGGGCGGGGTCAGTTGGAATTTCTACTACTGGTATGGGCATACCAGCTGAAACCCACCACTGGCCCCAGGCTCCCAAATCCAAGATCAACACTATAAATCAGGGGTGCCCAAACTACAGCCTGCAGGTTGGCTCCATCCCTGATACCAATTCATCTGGCCCGCATTGCCCTTGCTGCACCTGGAAGTGGAAGTAAAACGCACCTGTGCATGTGCAGAACCCTGCTGTAAATACACTTGCAGCTGTCGTAAATGTATTTATGACAGCCACTGATGAATTTATGGCAGGGTTCTGCACATGCGTGGGTGCATTTTACTTCTGCTTCCAATCGAAGGAACTATGTGACCGGCCTGCTGAACCATGTGACCGGTCTGAAAAGTTTGGGCACTCCACTCTAGATAGCCATGATATCATACTGCTACTTTCAGTCAGAATAGTTAGGAATGCACAGTTCATCATAACATCAGAGTATAACATGAAACCATCTGGGTTTGAGCATAAGGATTTGGGAGGAAATTGAATAATATTGACATTTTGGTATCAGTTCCAGTGGTTCTTATGAGTCAGTTTATTGAGGGATGTCTCAGCTTACAAATAAGGAGGGGATGACACACTGACTCTATTGGAGAGGGCTCTGTAAGGTGAAGGAGGAGATGGGAAGGTTGCTGTCTGTTCTGTATGTGCAATTTGCTGTAAAGTGGCTAGTAAGACCTGACAATGCAAGCGCGGCACCAAAATGGCCGCCACGCTCTTTGCGCCCCCCCCACCGGACGAAGAGTATCCGGGTAGTTAGGGGGCGTGGCCAGCACCCTTATAAAAGGGGCGGCCACGAGGCAGCCGAGCTGCCATTTTGCGAAGCGACGGAGAGGAGAAGTTTTTCCTCCCATTGCTCCGTCGCTCTTACCTTAGCCGGGAAGCTACTTCGGGCAGCGGTCCTTTTCGTTCCTTTTCTTCGGCTTCCCAGCACTTTCAAGAATGCCTTCCAAAAAGAAGGCGTTGGCAAACGCGGTTCGCACCTCAAGGAGGCGCCAGCCGGGTCGGAGGACCGCGACTGTGCCCTCCCAACAGCCCCCTTTGCCAGCGCCCACCGGGACCGGTGGGATGGGGTCGGTTGCCCCGTGGCCCGGGAATGGGCGCCCTCAGACCGGCCCGGCGGGGGCCGCGGCCTCCAGCTCTCAATCGGTGGCTCCCGGCTCTGGCCCGGCTTATGCCTCGGGGCCTTCTGCCTTTGCCCCGCAGCTACCTGCGGTGGGCTTTAACCACGGGGGTGGTTGGGTTCCCTTCCCTGGCAGGGTATGCCTCCGGCCCCCCAAGGGCCAGTAATGGGTTCATGGCCATATTTGGGACCCGGGGTCCAGAGACCTCACCCGGCGCCTCTTATCAGTGGGCCAGCCGGCTCTATGTCCCCCATCAATGTTGGGGGCTACGTTAATGTTGATGCCCTTCTGGCCCGCGTAGCGGCCCTTGAGGCTTCTTTGGGGGTGGTTAACCCACCCGGGGCGCTTTTGGGACCACAGGTTGACCCATCGGCTGCCGGTCATCGGCAGGCGGCCGGACGGGTAGAGCTGCTTGAGGCCCATGGGTCGGCGTCAGCCGCGGCCTCGCAGCTCCCTGTGCAACAGTTGCTGCCGTCCGGTACGGACCAGGCCTCGTCCACAAGCTCGGTTGCGGTCGCGAGCTCCGACGCCCGCAGTGGGCCGGAACCCCTGGTAGGGGCGGCCCGTGGAGGTGCAGCGGGTGAGTATGTGGTTCAAACTAGTGCACCCACACCACTACCTACATTGGCAGGGGCCGTCCAGTGGCCATGGCCCCGTATTGCTGGCGCGGTAGTTCAGCCGCCGCCGGGCCATACGGGTGCGGCACCATCAATCCAGGGCCCCACTGGGGACGGCGCCCCCTGTCCCGTTGGGAACTTCCTCGGGGTGGCGGGCTGGGTTCAGGCTCCTTTCACCGTGCCCAATGCGGCCTCTGTGCCGTCGTCGGCATTGCCTACGGCAGGGTATTCTCTGCCCCTCGGGGATCATCTTGCCCAGGCCACCAAAGAGAAAATTTGGCGGGGGGAGTATGTGGACATTTTCTCCCTTCTGAATAGAGAACCCACCAAGGAGGAGAGGGAGGGGCAGGATGAGAAAGATAAGGAACAAGCACGTCGTCGTAAGCCGCCACGCACGTGGGCCAACTGGCTGCCAGCGTACCTCATATAGATGGCTGTGTACCTCAGGGCCCGGCCGGATCTGGCAATTCCGATGGTCCAGTACTTGGACAACATATACCGGGTGATGGTTGACTTCCTGGGCCCGTCGTGGTTGGCTTACGATGAAGAATTTCGCATGAGAGTGCCCCTACACCCGGAGATGAGGTGGGATGAGCCCTGCCAGAAGCTCTGGCTTCTGTATATGACCCCCACGCGCCCGGCGCCTGGGGAGAGGTACCATTGTGGACATGCGGTCCAGCGAGCTGCTCCGGCACAGACACCCCGCCAGGTGGCGGGGCAGGGGGTTCCAGCCCGCCTGCTGTGCTGGACCTTCTCGGCCAATGGTACCTGCAGCAGGAGAAATTGTCAATATAGGCATGAGTCTCCCTCTTGTGCTGGCCCTCACGCTGCCTCCGCCTGTCCCAGGCCGGGAGGATCGCGGGGCAGGGGTAGAGGTGGACAGGGGGCGGGCAAGACTGCTGCAGAGGGAGCTGGTCAGGCAAAAGGCCCCCTCACCAATTGATGTGGACATGTTGGAGCGTTGGCTCACGACGTACCCGAGGAGGGCAGACGCAGCTTACCTGCTTGAGGGTTTCCAGCAGGGGTTTCGCATTCCTTTCACGGGGGTCAGGGCTCCTCAAGATGCACCCAACCTTTTGTCACTTAGGGGAAGGGAGGAGGTGGCTGCCTTGAGCATTATTAAGGAGGTGGATGCTGGCAGGGTCGCCGGCCCTTTCCCTGCTCCCCCGTTTCCTAATTTGAAAGTTTCCCCCTTGGGGCTAGTCCCCAAAAAGTCACCGGGTGAATTCCGCTTAATACATCACTTGTCCTACCCAGCCGGCCGATCAGTCAATGATGCTATCCCGGATGACCTTTGTTCAGTCCGGTATACATCTTTTGACCGGGCTCTGCGCATAGTGCGCTCATGTGGCCCGGGTGCACTGTTGGCTAAGTGCGACATCAAGTCGGCCTTCTGTCTTCTGCCGGTGCACCTGGGCGATTTTGAGTTGCTGGGTTTCAAGTTCCGGGGCGAATATTACTTCGATAAGGCCATGCCTTTTGGTTGTTCCATCTCCTGCTCGGCTTTCGAGCGTTTCAGCACCTTCCTGCAGTGGGCGTTCGTCCGCAGGTCGGGATCTCGGTCTGTAGCCCATTACCTGGATGATTTCTTATTCGGGGGTGAACGGGGCTGGGACACGTGTGCGCGTCTCCTCAATACATTTCAGACGCTAATGATGGAACTTGGTGTCCCTTTAGCGCCCGAAAAGACCGAGGGCCCATCTACCAAGCTCACATTCCTGGGGGTGGAGATTGACACGGTAGTGCAAGCATCCAGGTTACCGGCTGATAAGGTTTCGCGGATCGATCGTTGCACTCATAGTCGGCTTGCTCGCAAAACGCAAGGCGTCTCTTCGTGAGCTACAGGTGCTGCATGGTCACCTCAATTTTGCTTGCAGGGTGATCGCACCTGGCAGAGCCTTTGCTCGACGCTTGTGCGACGCCATGGTAGGATTAACCAAGCCCCACCATAGGGTGCGTCTTAGCAGGGGCCTTAAGGCGGATATGCTCATCTGGCTCCAGTTCCTGAGGGAGTTCAACGGGGTGTCCTTCTGGAGGTCCGACCTTCTGGCTTACCCTCTTTTCCAGGTCCAGTCTGATGCATCGGGGTCCCTGGGTTATGGGATGTACTTTAATGGGAGGTGGGCCTACGGCAGATGGCCGCCAGCCTGGTCTGGCACAGGTCGCTTTGCGCGACCTCACGTATCTGGAATTTTTCCCCATTCTGGGAGCCTTGATGCTATGGGGTGAGGAGTGGGCCAATTCGGTAGTACACTTCTGGTGTGACAATGCGGCAGTTGTCCACATTGTCAACTCACAGACGTCTAAATCTCCCAGGGTCATGGAGCTGGTGCGACAGTTTGTGTTGCGTAGCCTGCGCCTCAATGTGCTATTCAGGGCTAGGCATGTGCCTGGTGTTAATAACGATATTGCTGACGCTTTGTCCCGCCTGCAGATCTCCCGGTTCCGTGCCTTGGCCCCGGACGCAGAGGAATTTCCCTCGCCGCTCCCGGATGAGATATGGACACTTGGCAAGGAGAGGTGAACCGGGCGATCGGCATGTCACTGGCGCCCCGCACGCGTAAGGCGTATCACCACGCGTTCATCACTTTCCAGGCCTTTTGTGCCCAGTTTCGACTACCTGAGGCTTGGCCTATCCCAGTCGCCCACATTCTACAATTCATGGTTTACCTACATGCCCAGGGCCTAGCTCCCCGCACCATAGCATCCAGGTTGTCAGCGTTGGCATTCATGGCCAAAGTAGGGGGTTATGCGGACAGTACCACTGATTTCCGCATACAACATGTTTTGGAGGGGTGGGTGCGGGAGCGTGGGCATAACCCGGATGACCGCCACCCAATTTCCCCAGGGGTACTTACCCACCTAGCACGGGGCTGGCATGACCTCTGTTTTGACAGGTATGAGGCGGCCCTGTTTCATGCGGCTACTACGGTGACCTTTTGTGGAGCGCTCCGCATCAGCGAGCTGGTAATGCTGTCTAAGGCGGATGCAAGTCGCAGGGCACTGGAACTCGACGATGTCTATGTTTGTAATGATTGGGCTCAGTTGAGGATACGCTCCTCTAAAGTTGATCAGCACGGCGTAGGCAGTGGTGTGCGACTGCTACGATGTTCATTGGCAGACATCTGTCCGGTTGGTGCCCTGCAGGAGTTTCTTGCACTGCGTGGCACACACCATGGCCCGTTTTTCTGTCACCAAGATGGGTCTCCCCTTACTAAATTTCAATTTTGGAAGGTGACCGGCAAGGCGCTAGCCAGTGTTGGCCTCCCTGGGGCTCGTTATGGCACCCATTCATTTAGGATAGGGGCGGCTTCTACTGCAGCTGCTTTTGGGTACTCCGGGGCGGAAATACGCCGCATGGGGAGGTGGGGATCACGTTGTTTTCAGTTTTATGTTCGCCCTCTTCAACCGTGAGTACCAGTTTAGTCACTGTATTGTTCTCCCCCCCTCTTTTTCCTTGACAGACCCTGGGTGTCGTATTACACCAGTGGCAGTATGGCTGGTGGGCCACAGCTACGTGCATAGGGCAGCGTCGTATGCTGCGGCGACAGACTGGGGACCCCGACTGGGACTGGGTGCATCCGCAAGTCTCAGATGGTATGGTAAGCGCGGCATGTTATGGCGGGAACTGTTGCCATTCCTGTTATCCAGCAGGAATGCTGACCCGCCAGATGTTCTGATCATACACCTTGGGGGCAATGATTTGGGGCAGGTCACTGGACTATCGCTGAAGCATGCGATTTGCGGTGACCTGGCTTACTTACATTATGTGTGGCCTGCCACAACCCTCATTTGGTCAGACGTGGTACCGCGACATGCTTACAGGGGAGGGTTTGACCTCCAGGCCCTTGATCGAGCTCGTCGCTATTGCCCGGTTCCTTATCGACAAGGGTTGGGGGCGCGTCATTAGGCACCCTGCAATCAGCCTACAAAATTATGAGCTTTATTCAGGGGATGGGGTCCATCTGTCGCAGGGAGGTATGGACCTCCTGTTAGGAGATTGGCGAGCAGGCCTGTTGACCGAGCTGACGGTCTGGGAGGGGGCGTCGAGCCTTTATTGAGCCTCTCCGTGTGGCGGGTAGCACTGGTAAGGTAAACAGTTATGACCCACAGGTATCCGGCAGGTTCGCAATTGACTGGACAACACTAGACAGGCACAAGTTGATTAAACGTTGTCCGGTCAACGATGAACCAGGCGATGGGGTGATGGCAAGAGCTATGCAGCATGCATCACCCCGTTATTTTACGGATACGCGTCAGAGGGTGGGGTCAATAGTTAGGTATTGACTACGGTCAACAATTTGTTTGTTGTCAACAAACAAATTGATACAAATGGATACATTGTAACCAATTGCCGTTTGCAATTTTGGGTGGTACCTTACCAGTGTTACTTCGGCCTGCTTGCCTTAAGAATTATAATTGGTTGAATACCAATAGAAATTTATAATTCGGACTAGGGCATGAATCAATAAATGTGGCCCAATGCCGTTATCCACTTTCATCAGTGTCTGAGTCCGTTATTGGGGGGTGCGCCTGCAAAGGGGCTGAGCCATGGTTTAGTTTAAATCCAAGTACATATTTAATCCATGATTAATATTTTTGTAACAAACATCTATTTACGCTAAATGATATAGTTACCAGAAGCTGAACATCCTTTAAGTGTAAAAAAGATGCCTCTTTATGTATCATAAGTTTATTGTAAATTATCATCTTATTGTTTTGTGATTGAACATTAGAAGATAAACATAGTCATCACTTGTAAAGCAGATGCTCAAGAACATGTCTTTGAAGGAACTGCAGTTGCTAAAAGGGAAACATTCTTTCAAATTCTAATTGCAAGATGGGATCTCATCTAGCCTGATCTTTGGCAGATTATTAGAAATATCCACTGGGCTCTGAAAATATTGCTTTCTTCAGCAGTTGCAGAAATTAAGCTTAAATATGTCTTTGTGGTGGAAAAGAAAACATGGCAGACTTTCTACAGGGTAGCTTTCACTATGACAAGCCCTAAACATTACATTTTATAATCCCTGCAAAAGGTATATGTTTAATTTCTTTCTCTCAAAAGTCATCCTGTCATTTGCTGTGATTACCCAACTGTAAAAGCCACAGTGCCAGCAGACATTGTGTTTGAGGCCAGGGGAAAAGGATGCAACACACCTCATGTTTTCAGAGTCCCATAAATCTTTGTGGCTTCCAATGACAAAAACTGCAGCGATGATGAAGGATCATTCCCTTGAACTGTAGTTGCATCCCCAACTATTGCCAGAAATACGGTAGAGGGCAGCTGCCACTCCAGAGGAGAAGTCCTCTGCCCATGAAATGTGGAAGAAGAAGACTGAAAAATATAATTTCTTTGTATTGTTCCAAACACCTTTTATTAGCAAAACAGAGAGGAGATGATTTATATCTTGGAGACAGATGCTTGTCTGCTTGGCAAGATTTGAAAGAATGACTGATATGATGTGGCTTATACAAGGAGATAGAAATCCAATGCAAAATCAGTTTTATAAAGCTATACCCAGAGTTATAACAAAGTTCTTCAGGATTTGAGCCTCTCAGGGATTGTAACACTTTCCCTTGCATTTTTAGTTTTGATTTAAAGAAAACGACACTTCTAACTTTCTGTTTATACAGGCGTGTGGTAAACAGAGACTCTATCTGCCAGGCATCTCTATCCTCCACCATCCTCCTCAACCTGCCCAGCTCTGTGCCCATTGCATCTACAATACCATCTAGCCATCTCATTTTTGCCCATCCCTTCTTCTCTTGCCCTCCACCCTTCCCAGCATCAAGGCTTTCTCAAGTGAATCCTCTCTTCTCATTTGATGTCCAAAGTACTTTACTTCATATTTACTATTTGACTTTCCAAGTAGCAGTCAGGGTTGATTTCTTCTAAGATCAAACTATTTGTTCTCCTCACTGTCCAGGGTTCTCTCAAAACTCTCCTCCAACACCACATCTCAAAAGCGTCTATTCTTCTGCACTCAGCTTTCCTCATGGTCCAGCTCTCACACTCATACTTTATCACCGGGAATACCATTGTCTTGACTATGCAGACTATGCAAACCATTGTCTTGTTTGCAAGGCGATGTCCTTACTTTTAACTATGTTCCCCAGATTTCTCATAGCTTGTCTCCCTATAATCAGTCACCTTTTTATTTCATGGCTACAATCACCATCTGCAGTGATCTTTGATCCTAAGAAAGTAAAGTCTGTCACTGCTTCTACTTCTTCCCCATCTATTTTCCAGGGACTAATAGGGCCAATTGCCATTATCTTGGTTTTCTTGATGTTGAGTCTCAAGCCAGCATTTGCACTCTCTTCTTTCAACCTAAGCAGGAGGTTTTTTAGGTCTTCCTCACTTTCTGCCATTAGAGTAGTATCATCTGCATATCTCAAATTGTTGATGTTTCTCCCAGCAATGTTGATTTCAACTTGTGATTCGTCCATCCCTGCATTGCACATTATGTGCTCTGTATATAAGTTAAATAAGCAGGGTGACAAAATGCAGTCTTTTTCTATTCCAAACCATTCCGTCATTCCATATCCTGTCCTAACTGTTGCTTCTTGACTTATGTACAGATTTATCATGAGGCATATAAGGTGCTCTGGTATTCTCATCTATTTAATTACTTGCCACATTTTGTTACGGTCCACACAGTCAAAGGCCTTGATGTAGTCAATGAAACAGAAGTAGACTTGTTTGTGCACTTACTACTGGTGTATTTCTAAATTGATTGTTTTAATTCACCTGATTGATTGTTTTAATTGATGGATTTAATTTAATTATTTTAATTGATTGTTGCAATTCACCTGTTGGGGTACACAGAAAGAGCCTCATTGAAGAATGTGGTATTTTTGAACCACAATTGGACATAGCCTGGGCAATGGCAACCTTGTTGTGCCAGCTAACATTTCTCACACAAGGTCAGGTAAAAGGAACTATGGAATGAATTCACCAAAATGTGGCTTCATTCTGGCAGTTTCACATCTGGCCTAGATACAGGGGGAAAAGTAGAGTTCATCAGTTTTAATTGTTTAAGGTTCTACATGTTTCAATCATTTTACTTTTAGCCTCCTTAGAGCCTGCTTTCTAGGAGAAAGGCAGGGTAGAAATCTTATAAGTGTAATTTAAATTTTAAGGGTACAATGCAGTTTCTTCCCTTGTATGCTCTCTCTCTCTCTCTCTCATGATGTCTCCCCTTCTCATTGCAAACACTTGGGAAAAGAGGAATCCAACTGGGCATCCTGGCATAGATCCCCCTCCTTTTAAATAGCAGCTGACACTTTTAAGGAAGCAGCCCATGGCAGAAATCTGCATCCCTTCCTTGCCAAGCTGGTCAACTCACAGAAGGTGAACCAGGAGTCTGACCCAAGGAGTCTGAGGTGAGGGACATGCCAGAAGCAAAGAATTCACAGAATTACACCAGAAGCAAGAAGATTCCTGCTCTAAGGTAAATGCTCAGTCCAAACAGAATTGTCTTCTATAGCCATTCCTGCTCACGATGGATTAGACAGTGCAGCCTAAATTGTTAACCTCAAACTGGAGTCTGGAAAAGTTATCGGCTAGGGAGTTGTGGTTCAAAAAAAGTAGTTCTTCTAACCTCTGAGCTATAAGAGCATGGGCCTCTGATATCACTCATTCTGCCCTAGCCGCTAGGGCAGTGATGGCTAACCTTGGCACTCCAGGTGTTCTTGAACCTCAATTCCCAGACTCCTGAACAGCAGGAGTGCTGACTTGGGCTTCTGGGAATTGAAGTCCAAGAACACTTGGATTGCCAATGTTCACCATCACTGCCCTAGGGATTAAGCTTGTGGCACAGTCTTTCTTTGTCAGCATGTGGGAATTCTGATTTGATAGAATAATTTAAAAGTTGGCCTTATACTTCATGATATCTATTCCCCAGAAGGCATCCTCTCTTATGCCTTACTTGGGCATCCAGCTTTTCTAACCATGGAATATCCAGTTTAGAAACAAAAGTAGCAATAACGTAATGCAAAGTAATACACAAGCTTTCAGATTCTCAGTGGTCTTGAACCAATGATTGAACTCTGATTTTGGAGAAAGTGTCAAATACCAGTTTACACCACCTGGGAAGCTGGCCCCATATCTTTTAAAAAAAAGGCAATGGAGTAGGCAGAGAGGACGTTTTGCACATTTCCACAGATAATTAAGGATCAGTTACAAAAAGTAATAACTGTAAAATCCAATTGCCAGAACATAACACCATCAGAGATTTCCATAGCACCATCTTTTGCAACCGGGAGGGCACAGAGGAGAAATCGACACTTAAACTATGCCGAAATAAAGAGAATGTTTTGGAGATAAAGGTTGTCTAGCAAAATTTGATTATTAACATTGTTTTATTTCATGAACTTCATTGTACTTTCCAAAGAAACTAAAGAAGCACTCACTCACTCTTTCTTCCAACTTTATAAATCACAGAGATATCCTCTATTTCTGCATTGTAATGAGAAGAGGAAACTGGCAGTGTGATCTTAGAAACAGTCAGCTGTGCCAATGCATTCTTAGTGGCAGAAATTCCATAGCAGTTAACCCAGTATATTCAGCATCTATTGAACCATAGCATATATTCTGAGTGTAACATTATTTGTGCCACATTTTATGGCTCATCTTGTAGCATTTAGGGAAATATATTGTTAATCATTGTCTATATAATGCCATTGTTTTAGGAAGTATTTATTTGGGATTTGTTTAGCTGCATCAGCTGATAAAACAGGAATGAAACATAAATTTTGGATTCATACCTCCCTAACCTTGGCCAATCATTCAAGTTGACTTAATAAACTGAGCAACGACTGGCAAGTTATGTATAATTTAAAAATATTTATTTGTTTATTAAATTTATAAACAGAAAAGAGGACATAAAAATTCAAAATATACAAATAAACACACAGAATCTTTAGAAAGCAACAAGAACAAATAAAGTATATAAACTATTAAGTGCATCCACCACCAATGGAACATTACATACTTTCAACTAGTTGCTCTCTATATAGTATATTATTTATATATTGTTGTAATGGACCGTGGGAGTCGAGGTGCTGAACTCAAGGAAGGCACATGAGATTGAAGTATGATGGTAAAAGCCAGTCCCAAGTCCTCGGATGGTCTATATTTATTAGCTTGCATTTTGGATCACTTGCGCACAGACTGCACATGACCCCTATTACAGAAGGCTTGCTTACGTAGCATGTTGCTAGCTAAGGTACATTTGCCAGCCTAGGAAAGTACTGGGTGCCTAGGTTCGGCATAGGCAGAATAATCAGCAGATGTAGCGAGACTTACTGTTCCTGCCTTATCTCAGTCTTTGGTGTGTGCAAACCAAGACACAGGACACAGCCTCGGGCTGGGTTAACTCAGGTTTATTGCATCGTGGACAGAGGGAACATGAGGTAATGGCGGATCGATAGCTCTTTATATACAGCAGTAATACATTTGAACGTGGTGCCATGGTAGCCCATTGGCTACTGTCTGCGTGACGTCATTGCAGGTCACGCCCTTCTTGTCCAGGTGTAGGTAGTGGCGGGAAAACTTCCCGCGCTGTTGCCTTTGATGAGTTCGGACCAAGAGAGCTTGGACGCTCGCTGCTGCCAGCTGGTGGTCATTAGCTCGCGTCCTATTACAGGGCTTATATGATACAGCTGAAGGTTACATTGTTGCTATAGGCAAGGTTACATTGACTCAGATACATTGTAATCCATGTGTACAGTAAAACCATCAGAACACAACATCCCTCCCCCCTAGGACGAGACAAAGTCTCGAGCCCACCTTAACACACTCCCCCCCCCTTAGGAGACAAAGTCTCTCAGCCAAGATGGCTTATTCCGAACACGCTGGGGTCTCGGTGCGGGCTGCCTCTCCCCGGGTTTGCTACCTTCTCTTTGTCCCCTGGTCTCCTGTCCTGCAATATGAGAGGGAGACTCGTTAGTGACTTTCCGCGGCTCCGCGGCGCTGTTGGGAGGTGTGCTCTTTCTTAGGGAGGAACCGGGGGCACTGGGGGCTAACGAAAAACCCCTCTTCTCGCTTGGATGGGTGGGGGAACACTCCTGAAAACCCCCCCGGCTCGCCAAATCAAAATCAAAATCACTATCGGGGGCAGCGGTCGCGAACTCCTCTCCCCCTTCCCCGGCCCCTGATAGAGCTGGCGTATCAAAAGGATATGAGTCGGGGCCGCTGCTTCTGCTTCCTTCCCCCCATGCTTGGGACTGTTGTCCACAGCTGTCTCCCCCTTGGGCTAAGCGGGTGGGGGAGAACCCTAACGCTGAATCCTGTTGCTGAGCTCCACTGACTGGCCCAATCACTCGGTGCCTCAGTTGATCTGCGTGCCTCCTCCAGAGGAGGCCGGTGTTCGTCTCGACCCGGTACGACACTGGTCCCGTCTGTTCTACAACCGTCCCTGGTACCCAGGCCGGCCCTGCGCTGGAATAGTTCCTGCAGTGAACAGGGTCACCGGCAGCGAAACCTTTCGAGACTGCCAACCCCACGTTTCTCCCTTTATCCTCGACTCTCGTTGGGTCTAGCCTGGACAGGAGCGTGGTCAGCTTTCGTCGCATCAAGAGCTCTGCCGGCGAGTAGCCGGACGCCAAAGGGGTTACCCTATACGCTAAGAGGAATTGGCACACTTGGTGATTCAGGTCCCCCGGGCCCATGCGCCGCAGCGCCTCCTTCGTTGTACGCACCAACCGTTCCACTTGGCCATTCGTGGCCGGGTGAAACGGTGCGGATGTGATATGCCGAATGGCGTTTGTCTCCATGAATGCCCCGAACTCAGCGGAGGTGAAACAACTAGCGTTATCGCTGACTAAAGTGTCGGGTAAACCGAACGTGGAAAAGACTCTCCGTAGCCGGCTAATTGTCGTGGCGGAGGACGTGCTTTTTACCGGGATAACCTCCAGCCACTTGGAGAACGCATCCACGACTAGGAGAAACATGGTTCCTCGGAATGGGCCAGCGAAATCTACGTGCACCCTGGACCATGGCCCCCGTGCTGTGTCCCATTCCCTATGTGGAAGACGGGCCGCCTCAGGGCGGGACCCCTGGCAAGCCTCGCAAGTGCCGACCATGTGCTCAATGTCCGTGTCCAGTTGTGGCCACCAGAAGTAACTCCGGGCCAGCGCCTTTGAACGAACTATGCCCGGGTGGCTGACGTGCAGCAGTTCGAGCACCCTCGTCCGCAGGGGCGCAGGGACCACCACCCGTTGGCCCCACAGAAGGCACCCCCTCTCTAGGGACAACTCTAGCTTTTTCCTAAAGAATGGGTCGAACTCTGTACTCGGGGACGAAGCCGGCCACCCCTTCTGCACCCATGAACTAACTTTCGCCAGTGTCCGGTCCTTGCCTGTCGCCCTAGCAATGTCGGCTGGTACTATTGGGGGTGCGTCTAAAACCTCAATTAGCAACACCTGGCGGTCCTTTTCTGCTCTCGCCTTTTGGTCGTCCGACAAGGGCAAAGGGGATCTCGAAAGCGCATCAGCATGGCTGATCTCCTTTCCGGGCCTGTACTCCAACTCATGTTGGTACGCGTTGAGGAAAATAGCCCATCGCAGCATTCTCGGGGACAGGATCTGCGGCGTGGGCTTGTTCGCCGTGAAAATCCCTAACAGCGGCTTGTGATCGGTCACGATTTTGAACGGGCGGCCATACAAAAAATCGTGAAATTTTTTGGTCCCCGATACTATTGCTAACGCTTCCCTGTCGGTTTGCGCGTAATTCCGCTCCGCTTGGGACAGGGACCTTGAGTAAAATGCTACCGGGGCCTCCCTTCCGTCCTCCAACACGTGGCAAAGCACCGCCCCCACCCCCACCGGGGATGCATCACAAACTAGGACCACAGGCCGTTTGGGATCGAAATGCGTCAGGATTGCCTCAGATGTTAGGAGTTGCTTTAGCTCTTTGAACGCCCTCTCGTGCTCATCACCCCACACCCATGGCTCCTCCTTTTTCAGTAACCGATGGAGCGGTTCGGCCACGGACGCCTTCCGCGGGAGGAATGTATGGTAAAAATTTAGGAGCCCCAGGAAAGATTGCAGCTCGGTCTTGGATGTGGGGCGAGGGGCCTTTTTAATGGCTGCTACCTTGGATTTAGACGGTTTAATTCCCTCGGGTGTGATCCGGAACCCTAAAAACTCGACCTCTGTTTCGAAAAAAACACATTTATCCTTCCTCAATCTCAGCCCCGCTTTCTCGAACACGGTCAGTACCTTGTCCAACCTTTTCGCTAGTTCAGCCTCACTCCCCCCTGTTATCAATACGTCATCAAAATAAGGCAACACCCCCTCCAGGCCCTTTAGGAGGCGTTCCACGAGCGATTGAAAAAGACCGGGTGCCGAGTTCACGCCGAACTGTAACCGCGACACCTGGAACGCTCCCTTATGTGTAACTATCGTTTGTGCCGCGGCCGTGGCGGGGGTCACAGGAAGTTGCTGATAGGCTTGTGCCAAATCGAGCTTGGCGAAACACTTTCCCCCATTTAGCCTGGCCAAAAGGTGGCTTATCACTGGCACCGGGTATGCATTAGGGCGGATCGCCTTGTTAATTGTACACTTATAATCTGCGCAAATGCGCACCTCCCCGTTAGCCTTTAGAGCCGTTACAATTGGAGTTTCCCACTCCGCGGAATCAACAGGAATAAGAATCCCCTGGCCCACCAGTTTGTCCAGTTCCGCCTCTATCTTGTCCTTGAGTGCAAACGGCACCCTGCGTGGTTTGAGTCTTATCGGGCGGACCTCCGGGTCTATGTCGAAAGCTACAGGGGGTCCCTTGAACTTTCCGAGTCCTTTCTCAAAAACGGCGGGATGCGCATCGCAAACCGCTTGTATTGGGTCCCCCCCCACGGTATGCACCCCCCCTATGAACAACCCTAAGGGCTGAAACCACTGTGTTCCTAGGAGGCTACAGCTTCCCCCTTTTAGGACAACTAGGGGCAGTTCCGCAGAATGTCTCTTAAAATTGACCCGAAACTTCCCAACCCCCAATACCGGAATGTTGTTTCCCTGTACGTCCCGTAGTGTGGACCTCAACGCTTTAAGCTTTGGCCCCACGTTGGGCGCCATCTTTGGGCCTCGCTGGACGGTCCGGCCTGGCCGCGCGGTCTTGTGATTGCCTCCGGCCCTCTTTCCGCTTTCTGCACGCCTTGGCGATGTGCCCCCGACGGCCGCAGGTGTAACACTCGGCCTTCCTGAACGGGCATCTCGCGCGCTCGTGGGCCGCTCCGCAACCCTCGCAGCGTCGACCACCCTTCCGGACCTTCTGGACCTCCTCGCCGTCGCTGCCTTCCGTAGACGACTTTGAGGCCCGCCGAGTCGCGTGCACCGACTGTCCGGCCTTCCCGTGCACCGAATTTTCCGCCTTGCCGGCTTTAGGACGCCACTCACGCCACTGATGCATCTCGTCCACTCCGGCATTCGTGGACTCGGCGGCTTCCGCGGCCTCTATGACCTCGGCCAGCGTGGGTGGCGGCTCCTTATTCATCAAGCTGCGCTGCACCTCCTTATCTTTCAAGCCACACAACACGCCGTCCCTGAGGACCAACTCCAGGATGTCGCCCCATTTACAGGGGGCGGCGGCTATCCTCATGGCGGCCACGAATGCCTCAACCGACTCGTCCGGCGCTTGGACTCGCCTCCAAAACGCGCTCCGAGCGGGAAACATTGCCCTCGAGGGGCAGAACCGCTCTCGCAGCAGCTTCATGATGTCGCTCGCCTTAAAGTCGCTCACCTTCTTCGGAGCGATTATGCCCACCAGCGTCCGCTTGGTTTCCATCCCGAGCATTCTGGTGAGGATGGCCCTCTTCCTCTCCTCGTCGTCTTGTTTGACTCTGAGTTCCACCAGTGCCGCCTGGAAGTCCATCTCCAGCAGCTCCCAGTCTTGCGGTTTGGTGATGTTGAACCCGCTCTGTGCCCTGGCTGTTCCGTGGGGATCCATTATCCCATCCTCGTCGCCAATTTGGTGTGTGCAAACCAAGACACAGGACACAGCCTCGGGCTGGGTTAACTCAGGTTTATTGCATCGTGGACAGAGGGAACATGAGGTAATGGCGGATCGATAGCTCTTTATATACAGCAGTAATACATTTGAACGTGGTGCCATGGTAGCCCATTGGCTACTGTCTGCGTGACGTCATTGCAGGTCACGCCCTTCTTGTCCAGGTGTAGGTAGTGGCGGGAAAACTTCCCGCGCTGTTGCCTTTGATGAGTTCGGACCAAGAGAGCTTGGACGCTCGCTGCTGCCAGCTGGTGGTCATTAGCTCGCGTCCTATTACAGGGCTTATATGATACAGCTGAAGGTTACATTGTTGCTATAGGCAAGGTTACATTGACTCAGATACATTGTAATCCATGTGTACAGTAAAACCATCAGAACACAACACAGTCCTAGAAGACTCTGTGTGCCTATGCATAGCTATTTGGTCTAGCTGCGATTTGCTTTTGTTCAGCTCAGTCTGTGGACCTGAGCCAGATACTGTATGCTGTTTACAAGACCTTGTGTCTCTTACCTACTGACATTTGTCCTACTTCTCTCAGTGCCCTCAGCCAAGGAAACATGGAGTCACTGTTGCTCCCTTATTACTATTAGCCCATGCCCAATTTCCTTTCCGGTCATGCCAGGTTGGTCTTGAGCTTGTTTGTATAGCCTGACAAGCCCATTGGGAAAGGATGCTGTCCAATCAGTGACCTGGGCAACCCACAATATATTGGTCCCTTCTTTCCAAAAAGATGCATATTTTGCCCTGGTCTTACTCCTTTCCCTTTCACTAGAACATACTAAATAAATTCACTCCAAATCTCTCTAAAATCATTATTTTTAATAATTCAGATCCCCATGATCTGAATTATTTTTTTTAGTGCTAACCATTCCACAAAATCAAAAGCTTTAAATATATCCAAAACAACTATCTCTGTTTCATGTGTTGACTAGCCCTTTGAATAATACAAAATAAGTCTAGAAATATTTAAATTAAAAATGTATCGTTACTTAGAGTTATAATTTGTAGTTTGTGCTCACCACAGTCGCCACACAATGGCACTACATAGAGTCCCGGCAGTAGTTTATTCAAGGAGTATCCAAATAGCAAAGTCCAAAGAGCAAGCCAAGGTCTGGTTACCAGTAGTTCAAGTGAGTGTCTAGTTCAAAGAATGTCCAGAGGCATTGTTAGGTATTGGGGTCTGGGTGTGAATACTACAGAGCTAAGCAGTTAGCTTGTGGCAGCAGCGGTGGTGCCCGTGTAGTGTTTTCACTCTCACCCAGACAATAACATGCAGAGTAACGATGAAAACAAAATAGCTTTTACTTCAGCAAGTCAGTTCTTAACGTCAACACAAAACATTAGATTCCTCTCTATGAAAGTAAAGTCAGGTAAACCGTTTGTAAGTCTTTGTAAGCAGTACTTTCAAGGTCTGAGTCCCAATCAAAGTACTCACAGCAAACTCCAAGCTTCTCCCAGGCTGGCTGTAGGCTATGCAAAGCCTTGTTGTCCTGGCTTGAGGAAATAACAGAGCCTCCAGGCTCAGTGTCTTTGCTAGGCGTTGCTTCTGGAAACTGGACTCACTTTGTCCATTCAGTTGGATTTCAATCCTCTCTCTCCTCCAGAGTTTTCAGCAAAGCCAGTAGCAGAACCCCCAGAGCTGAAGCATCCTGGCAGAAGCAGTTTTGGCAATAAGGCAGTATGGCTAACAAGCAGTTCAGCTAGCAAGAGTTTTGGCATAGAAGCAAAGTGGTATAAAAGCAAAGTGGCTTCTGAGAAGCCTAGATTTATACTTGATAATTTGCTCAGTCACACACTCAGTGGTTACAGCTGGGTGCTGTGCTGAAGGATCTCTTAAAGATACAGCTTCATGCATCTTACACAATACCTATAGGACATTACAATCCTATCAGGCATCATCAGGGTTGGCAGAGAAGTCAGGGTCATGACAGGCAGGTCAGGGTCTAGGTAGGCAATCTCAAGAGGAATCCAAAGTCAAGCAGGACATCGGTCTTTGCACAGAAGAATTGTACAGACACTTGAATGCTGGAACAAGCTTGCTTAAGAGCCTCAGATGGGAGCCTTCTCTGGTAATGAGTTCTAGTTTGCTTGCATCTCAGCTGCAGCTCCTTGGTCTGGTCTGACAGGTCATCTACCTGGGGAAACAGAGTTGGGCCAGAAGCAGGCTGAGGTTCCGGGCTGAAGACCTTCCCAGGTTCAGGTGCAGGCAGAACTGGGCAGGGCATAGGAAGTACCTCCTGATCCATGTCATCTTCAGAGTCTGATGAGGGCTGGATCATAACATAGTTACAATAAGAAGAATAAAAGATATAAAGGAACTCTGCACTGTGGGATGCCTCCAGTACTTGCTGAATGGTCAAGTGAGAAGAGAAAGAGAACAGAGCAAAATAAAAAAGAGGGGAGGGGCAATCCAGCGAAAGGAAAAATAGCTTGACCAACGGCTTAGTAGCAAATACAAATCACCTTATGATGTAACACACACACACACACACACACACACACACACACACACACACACACACACACACACACACACTTAGCACCATTGTCAGTGCATGCAAGATTGTTGCTACGTCAACGTGTTTCCAGTCTGAAGTTAGGGTCTAGTTTGCAACATTGGCCTCAGCCAGCTAATGCCATGGGGGTCAGGGCTGGTAATGCCAGGGAAATGAAGATCCTCAAGCTTGTGTAGTTAATTCTGCTCCCAGATATTCTGCTGTGGCTGCTCATTGTGACACTTCCTCCACCATTTCTTTTCTATGTTGAAATGGGTCTGGTGGATCAGGGCTTGGTGAAGTCCTGGTGCCAACATTGATCGGGCCCCGGTGGAATGACAACCATGCTCCTTCGCTGTTTCCTTCATCTGTCATGAAGTGGACACATTTGCCCATCCATAGTGCCTGAAGAAGCAGTATTTATGGAGAGCACAGAAGATGGGAAGGGCTTCTGTTTTGTTCTCCAACACCAAATCTTTTAGGTCTGATAAGCCCTTCTCCCTTTAAACCTTGTTGTTGTTGTTGTTGTTGTTGTTGTCGTTGCTGCCGCCTTTGTTCAGTCACATAGTTAAGTCCAACCCGTTGTGACCCCATGGACCATTGCACGACAGGCACCCCTATCCTCCATCATCCTCTGCAGCCTGCATCAACAATGCCATCTAGCCATCTCATCCTCTGCTGCCCCTCCTCCTTTTGCTTTTGCCAGCATCAAGGCCTTCTCAAGTGAGTCCTCTCTTCTCATTTGGTATCCAAAGTACTTTAGCTTCATCTATATCTATAAAACAGAGGTGTGGTCTTGTACGTGCTTCCAAAGGCTCCCATACCCCTGGACCGATCACACTGAAATTTGGCACATACGTACCTTGGGCTGGAGAGATCGGCACTGCGGGGTCACATGCCCCATGGGGGCGTACGCCCCCCAAATTGCATCCCAATTGATCTATACAATATGTGTGTTTCCCAGTGATGTAATTGAGCTGATGTCATAGTCCCAGGAAGGTTGAGATTGTGATATCATCTGACTAGCTCAGCTGTAGCCCTCTGAGCTCAGCTGTAGTTTTCACAGTAGGTGGTAGGCAAATTGGGGGGGCTGGTCGGGCTGGCACAGTGGTGACTATGTAGGCCCTTGAGAGGGCTGGGAGGCCGGCCCCCCTCTGGAAATGTCCACCCAACCTCCATGGCGGAGGCCACAGTGGGCGAAACTGAGGAGGGAGGGAAGGTCCGAGGGCTCCTCAACAGCTGTGTGCCGCTCTCTCACCAGGTGGCCAGACACATGTATGGGAAGGATAAGGGTGGTAAGTGACCATCGACAGAGAAGTGGGACAGGTGAGGGAAGAGAGAGATGTAGGAAGGGAGGCAGGAGTGACCCATATACACCCCATGAGGTTTCCAAGAGGGAAAGGCTGGCCTACGTTAAATAGAAGAAAAACCTGAACGAAGCCGGGTAATCAGCTAGTCTTCAATATTTGTCCTTCCAAAAAGCAGTCAGGATTTATATCCTTCAGGATCGACCTATTTGATCTCTTTGCTGTACAGGGTACTCTCAAAATTCTCCTCCAGCACCACATTTCAGAGGCATCTGATCTTCTGTGCTCAGCCTTCCTTATGATCCAGCTCTCACAACAACTACTGGGAATACCATTGGCCTTTAAACCTATCTCCTGCCATCTTACAACTCCAACCTCTAAGTATAGTTCATTTACAAGGGACTGCAGTGGCTCAGTGGTTAAGAAGCTCACCTTGTTAGATGGAAGGCTAATAAGTCTGCAGTTTGAGACCCAGTTACTACGTGACGGATTGAGCACCCATCTCTGTCCCAGCTCTTGGGGACATGAAAGGAGCCTCATTTGGGCGTCCCTTGAGTGGAGTTTCTCCAGCGAAATCCTTTCAACCTAGAATAATTTCTGACACTATTATTATTATTATTATTATTATTATTATTATTATTATTATTATTATTATTATTATTATTATTATTATTATTATTATTATTATTATTATTATTATTATTATTTACATTCAGACTCCCCTCTGCATTGCTGTTCCTGCTTCCTATGCTCTCAGGACGCCCTGCTGTTGGGATTTGCTGAAGGACATTGGTTCAAGTTGGATGGCCTACCAGGGTCAGCTGAAGCATCCTTCTTGACACCAATTTCAAGCTGAAGCTTATTATTATGGCTTATGCTATCCCATAACTAAAACTAACCAGATGTTTCCATGCAGAGATAATAAACTTCAATTATTGTGAATGCTTCTGATCTGCAAAATTTCTGATCTGCAAAAGGGAAAGGTAGAGGGAAGTGTAATTTAGAATGTAGATTAGAGAAGGATCTTCTCACATCCTAATAGAGCTGAATTTAAAAGGATTCGGAATATGTTTTTTCTCTCCACTGAAATCATCAAATGGTTTAATGAAAGTAGTCAAATTTTGACAAGGAACCTTCCAAATTGTTTCTGACAAAAAGCTTCCACAATGTTACAGAATTACCCATCCACCCACTGCCAGTTTCTTCCTATTATCATCATTAGTTTTCCTGCATAAAAACTCATTTTTCCTTAGGAGCTTAAACTGCAACAAACTACATGAGGGACGGGGGAGACGCAGAACAGTAAAAGACTCTATTAAAGTGTTAAATATAATAACGACTGAAATTAAACACTCTTCTCATGAAAGTATTAGAATTTTTATGACAGCCCATAAGCAATATCAAGGCTATTATCAAAATTGAGGCACTCCTCTCAGAATTATGATGCTGCAGAATTCACAATGTAGCTTTTTAAAGGTCAGGGAGCCTCTGTTGGTTTAAAATTCATATGGCATTTTCGTTTGATTGAAGCCTTAAAACTGTGTACCTACCAGCTAAGAACTGGGCCCTAGGGCACAAGCGGACAACTTATTTTTTACCATCAAGTCATTTAAAAGTTGTACTATTTGTAGGAAATACCTGGGATGGGGAAGGCTGAATGTCATATAAAAATATATTATCAACAGAGCTCAGAAATCTGGCTTTTTTGGATTCCAGCTCCTAGAGTAAAAATAGGTTGGGCTTTCATGTCTAAACACAAGACCAAAAGCACAAAAGATGCTTCATGTACAGTAGACCCTTGCATAACGACGTTACTTGGTTCCCCAAGTAGCGTTGCTAAGCGATTTTTGTTGTTATGCGGGTTTCTATGGAGTTTCCCGCATAGCATCGTTGTCCGGTTACTTTAGCATTGTTGTCCGGACAACGACACTAAAAACGTTGTTATGCGGGGGAACACGTGGTGCATAATGACGCGTTGTTAAGTGAAAATGATGTTATCCAAACGTGTTGTTATGTGAGGGTTGACTGTAATTTTCTTTCAGTAAGAGATGCAATTTTTAAATCATTGTTAAACTAATAAAGTAACTGTACAATTATAAAACCAGCACAACAGCAATAGAGAAAGGCTCTAGCTTTTAAGTGTTGTTAGTTTACTTACTTTTTTCTAATAGATGAGACCACATATGATGCCCACCTACAGTTTTACGTGGTATACTTCTACTCTATCATCTCATTTTGTTGTGTGTACAGGATCCAGTCAGATGTCTTACTTGGAGGGTAAACTGCTGTTATGAAGATGATTAGTTTGGAACCCAAAAAGTTGAGGGAAAATCTCTCCCTACATCAACCCCCCCCCCTGAATATTAAGAATTTCATGTCTGCTCCTACTGCAATTGCCCTCACGAGGAAGGGAAAAACCAAGGGGGGAAAAACAGGGTACTGTGCTTAATTTGAAGACAAGGATCTTTATTACACCTTTAGTAGACCATGATCACATCATAAACAGAAACTAGCTTTCCACTCTAGCATGAATCTAAATGTTACAGAGCTCCACAAATGTGTGGTGCAGGTTTTCTTGCTTAAAGCAAGTTTCAAAAAGAGGCTGCAAAAATAGTGGTAGGTTTCAGATTTCCCCTCTGGTAATGCAGATTAGTCCGCCATTCCCAAGCTTGTTAAACAAAGGGTTGCCAATCACTCTATGCCCCCTGCCTAAACAAAACACACAGTTTCATCTTGAATGGGAATATAAGATGCACAGAAATGTGACAAACTCCATATCTGTGGGAGAATTACCTTACATAGCAAACTAGGATAAATTATTCTCTACTGCAGTGCCTTAAAATACGTTCTCCATATTTTCTGACAGAACAAAACATTTTTATAATCCTCAAGTACCTTAGTTTGCTTAGGCTGTATAATTTCCTGTATTGTTTTAGCTATCTCTTGATAGTTTATTTGTTATGAAC
Organism: Bradypodion pumilum; assembly: GCA_035047305.1. NCBI lineage: Eukaryota > Metazoa > Chordata > Lepidosauria > Squamata > Chamaeleonidae > Bradypodion > Bradypodion pumilum. The sequence goes on along the minus strand of JAWDJD010000001.1, from coordinate 244,189,049 downwards.
AGTCTTAGATCTCTGCTTTACTATATTTGCATTTAGTGTGAATTGATTGTATGTCAGGTTGGTGTCTCTGAAGCAGGAGACAATATAGAAATATATCTAACGAAAAGCCTCACATCAAGGTTGTTCCAAGCCTGCCAGCCAGGCTTCTCTTCTTTGTCTTTAGAACCTTATTGATGGTGAGAGAGAAGTTAGGAATTAAGGAAGGTGCTGAAATCACACCTTTGGCAAAGAAGCAAAACAACTGCTTTGGAGGATGTTTGGAGCCACCTTCAGGACCCTTTTGGTTTCCTATTGGAAAAAAATGTGGGTGTACATCTGCCATAAGTTTCAGTGGCAGTCAGTAATTCACTCAACAAAAGAGTCAGAAAGAGGTTTTTGTCTGAAGAATTCTCTTCAAGTGAGCACAATTTTCCTGTTTATCATTTTTCCATGATAAGAAATAGGCTCTTATTTGGCAAGGTTCCAGAGCAACAGTCTTTAAATCATAATTACCCTAAATTTTATAGACAACATTATTGCTATTTTGTACAGAATAGCTGCACTTCACTAAGTAATTGGCAACAGATGTGGGTTCCCCTCCAAATCTGCTAAAAGATCCTTATTTTTTATTTTTTTCAAATCATCTTTTTGAAGAAGGCTTCTTACCCCTCTTCACAGTTTTCCTCTTAGACTTGTATTGAAATATATTTTCCTTTTGTGGTATTAATTAGCAATCAGCATAAACCAGCCCCACCCTATCCCACTGGCATTCATTCTCAAATTTTGTGGAAGAACAGGCAGAGTCATTACTTCAAATACAGTAGTAGTGATCGTAGTGAGTTTTTACTCTTAAAGTCTCTCTGCTTCTGCTTCTTGATGTTCCCAAAGATTTCCCTAGGGCCATGATGGCGTACCTTTGCACTCCAGTTGTTCTTGAATTTCAATTCCCAGAAGCCCAAGTTACTGCATTCATGTGGATTCACAGAGACTTGGGCTTCTGGGAATTGAAGTCCAAGAACACCTGGAGTGCTAAGGTTCACCATCATTGCCCTAGGGCAAAAGGGAGCCTATGAGTTTCAATTAAATGTTCCCAGTGACCAATCCAGGTTCTCTACACAAAGTTACACAACCAGATTTTACCTATTAATTATCCTGTTGTTGAGCAATAACAATAGCAATTACACTTATATACCACCCCATAGTCCTTACTGCACTCTCTGGGTGGTTCACAAGATAATTACATTTTTCCCCTAAACATGCTGGGTACTCATTTAACTGACCTCAGAAGGTTGGAAAGCTGAGTCACCCTTTTATCCCCATCAGAATTGAACTCACAATGTTTTGGCTGCCGTACAGCAGTTTAACCACTGTGCCACCAGGGCTCTATAAGCCCTGGGAGAATCATCTAACAAAGGCCACTTAATTACTGTATTTTCCAGCATATAAAACGACTGGGCATATAAGACAACCCCCAAATTTTCCAGTTAAAATATAGAGTTTGGAATATACTTGCCGTATAAGACTACCTCTCTTCCAATGCACACCAAACCAACACTCAACCCGAAGATGCGCAGCCCTCCGAGTCAAATGGGCAGGTTCTGGTGGAGAGCCAATCCACGCTCACGTTCTCCTCCTCGAGGTACAGGAAGATGTGTGCAGCTTGCTTCCCCTTGCTTCATACTCCCCACCATATGCGCCAGACATATGAAGCAAGGGGAAACAAGCTGCAGTTAAGTACCTGTCCTATAAGACGACCCCCAACTTTGGCACAGATTTTTCAGGGTTAAAAATGCCAGAAAATACAGTACATAAAAACTATTGTCTCAAGTTTTGACAACCAGCCCATGTAAATTATTCTTTCACATCACCAAATTAGATTGAATGTAATGGATATACTCCTTCGGGTCATGAAAAACATCTATCACATTTTCCTCACCTACAGGTATATTATATCTATTATATCTTATATCTATTGTGCTTTCATTTGTAATTAGCAACTTAAAGGTAGGCATGGGCATTAAGTTGCAAGTCTGTTTTCATATCTCTTATGAAATCCTGCTGTAAGTGATAAAACAGGCTAGTCAGAGGACATGAATATTCCTGTCACATCTATTTGGTCTAGTTTGAACCCCAAATGTAAGAATGTGTCTGGCTAGTAATTTTGGCAATCCTATCTTTGCTCCCAAATCCCCAATCCATGTATCCCGAAAGCTTCTAGAGTTGTCATCAAACACTCTTTGCAATGTTTTTATCATTCATTTTTTTTAAAAAAAGAAGAAACATAGTGGTGATTAATAACAATTACAACAACAATAACAACAACAACAACAATAATAATAACAATAATAATAATGTCATGGGGAAGGGGTCAGAAATCATGTCAGAAATTATTTTGGGTTGAAAAGATTTTTGCGGAAGAAACTCTGCTCAGGGAACACCAAAACAAACTCCTTTAATGCCCCCAAGAGCTGGGAGAGAGATGGGCACTCAATCCATCATGTTATACTCAGATCTCAAACTGCCGAATTGCCAGCCTTCCAGCTAACAAGGCGAGCTTCTTAACTACTGAGAAGAGAATTTCACTAGTATTTCGAGCACTTCCCCTTGTTATTTGTAGTCGATCCATTTTAGCATTTCTCTCACATAATAAGATAGCCTAGGCTAGGAGAAGAGCTTTGTCATTCCTTTTTAATTTATGATGTGTGTTTTTTTCTAATGACCAGAGATGGCATGGACCTCTGCTAAATTGTTTCTGGCACAATCAATACAATGGCCTCTGTACCCAGCAGCATATTTTCAAGTGTGCTGTTTCAGCATTGCTGAAAAACAGTTGTTCATTTATCCCCTACACGGACTTTGGGAATGGATACTAGAAAAATGTTCAGGTAACCATCCGTTCCTATATCTATCTATCTATCTATCTATCTATCTATGTATCTATGTATCTATGTATCTATGTATCTATCTATGTATGTATGTATCTATCTATCTATCTATCTATCTATCTATCTATCTATCTATCTATCTATCTATCTATCTATCTATCTATCTATCTCTATAAAAGAAAGGTGTCCCCTTGTGGGTCCTGTATACAAATCTACACCTCTTAACTGTCCCCATCCAAACTGCACATACACTTACCTAGTGCATTGGCAAAGGTCAACATCAGGGTGTCATGTCCAGAGGGGGAAGTGGGCCCCACAAAATGGCATAAAACATGGAAACTACAACCCCCATAGTGCCTTGCATGCATCAAACGAACATTTGAGGCAGCGACGTGCATGCACACATGCAGTAAGGACCAACTGCCATTAGCAGAGGTGGCGGATGGGATGGCTGAGCCAGCGTGGGCTGAGAGGACAGCAGCGGGTGCAGGAGGTGGCTGAAAACACAGCAGAGATGGCCGGCTGGGGGCTTTGCTGTGCCAGCCGCCACCCGGGAGAGATGCATCCACCGCAGTAGCAGCGGCCCAGGCCCCAGGACGGGCCCGGCAGGCCTCAACGAGAGCCAAGGTGCTGGAAGGCGTGGGGAAGGGCTACCCTCCCAGGACCCTGCAGGCAACCTGGGCCAGCAGCCCCATCCAAAACTGTGGCAATGGACAAGGCGGTGGCTGAGGACACCTCCTCTGTGCCCCCTCAATCAGCGCAAAGGAACAACAAGGAGGCAGGGCCCAAAAACACAGGTATGCAGGGAAGGGAGGGACAGTGCCATGGAGAGCCCAGCGCTGGACACAAAACCCCTCAGTGGAAGGCTGGGGTGCAACAACAATGAGGAACCCAGACACCGCCTGGTGGAGTGAACATGGAAAAATGCAGCAACAGGCCCAGCACCGGCCACAGGGCACCTTGGAGAGAGCCCGAGTGCCTGGGGGGGGGGGGGCAGGCCGAAAGTCCATTTCATACAAAGGCTTTTTAAAAAAAAAGTTTAAATGATTCAGTGGATCATGCAAGACCAACATGCTGGCAGACAACAACATGCACTGTGAATGTGGAGAGATACAGAATCCAGCTCATTTACTGGTCTGCCAATTACTGCCAGTAACACGTACCCATGAGGACTTAAGTTTAGCCAATGTCAAAACAAAAAAAAAGTGGCCTCATTTTGGCAATCCAAAATTTGATCTGCACATGAAAGAAGAAGATTGGATCAGAGATGGTCTACGTCACCCTTGCTTGAAAGCCAGTCATATCTGACCCTAGGGTTCAGTGCTCATCTCTGTTTACAGCCAAAGAACTAGTGCTGTTTGCATTTTGCAGACATTTCTTGTTTTCAAACTGCTAGGTTGGCAGGAGCTGGGATAGAGGAGGGAGCTCATTCCATTGTGCAGTACTCAGGTCTTGACCTGCTAACCTACTGACCTTCCAGTCATCACGTTCAGTGTCTTAACTCTTGAGCCACCACAGTTTCCCAGAGATGGTCTAGCAGAGTCAAAAATAATTTTATTTCCATGTCCACTATGCAGAGAAGCAGGGGCGGTGTTCAATTTGCTGATACAGTAAAACACCAAATTGCATATGCCTCGAGTTACATAAAATTCGACTTACATAATGATTTTCTGCTAAAACCATGTCCCAATTTACATGATTTCCTACGGGTTTGCTTCGAGCTACATACAGGTGAAACTCGGAAAATTAGAATATTGTGCAAATGTTCATTCATTTCACTTAAATGGTGAAACAAATATATGAGATAGACTCACTACATGCAAAGCGAGAGATGCCATGTCTTAATTCGTTATAATTGTGATGGTCATGGCGTATATCGTACATGAGATTATGTGATTATTATGTGATTTGGGGGTAGGGGTTTTCATAAACTGTAAGCCATAAGCATCAATGTTATAATAAAGTAAGGCTTGAATGATCTCGCTTTGCACGTAATGAGTCTATCTCATATATTTGTTTCACCTTTTAAGTTGCATTACTGAACTGAATGAACATTTGCACAACATTCAAATTTTTCGAGTTTCACCTGTAAAGATTTTTTTCCCCTATGGGCTTGCTTCGAGTTAGATAAAAATTCATTTCCCAATGGATTTGCTTCAATTTACATAAAAATTTCACTTTCCCTATGGGTTTGCTTCAAGTTACATAAAAAACCGATTTAAGCAAAAACCTATGGAATGGACCTTTTTTGTAAGTAGGGGTTTTACTGTATCCTGAAACAGCTCACTGTTGAAACTGCAAAGATAAAGCAGAACAAGTCTTGACAGCTTTAACAGTTGCAAGGCTTGAGTTTGGTCCATTCCCAGACATTACGTGCACTGGGGATCGATTAAAGTAGAGTGTACCTACTATCTACTAAGTTAGCAAGTGTCATTTTGCCTCTGTATAAATCTATGGTGAGGCCCCATCTGGAATACTGTGTACAGTTCTGGTCGCCATACCTCCAGAAGGATATTATGGAGTTGGAAAAAGTGCAGAGGAGGGCAACCAGAATGATTAGGGGACTGGAACACCTTCCTTACCATCTGAGGCTGCAACTGTTGGGCCTCTTCACTCTTGAACGATGGTGTCTAAGAGGTGACCTGATTGAAGTTTATAAAATCATGCACGGTGTGGACAAAGTAGATAAGGAAAAACTGTTTTCCCTATCGCATAACACTAGAACTAGGGGGCACTCCATGAAACTTTTGGGTGCTAGTTCTCAAACAAATAAGAGAAAGTACTTTTTCACCCAGAGGATCACTGGTCTATGGAACTCCCTGCCAGAAGAAGTGGTGACAGCTGTCAGTCTTGACAGCTTCAAGAAAGGATTAGACAAGTTAATGGAGGACAAGGGTATCAACGGCTATAATTATGGATACCTAAGGACAACCTCCCAGTTGGAGAGATAGGCAGGATATCTCTCAATGCAATTTCCAGGGAATCCTAAGCAGGTGAAGGCATCTGCTTGAGGATAATACCCTGAAGCAAATGGTGAGCCACTGTGTGAGACAGAATGCTGGACTGGATGGGCTGTGGCCTGTTCCAGCAAGGCTGTTCTTATGTTCTTATGTAATGCTAGTTTGCAATCCGTATGTGTTGACAGGTGACCTGAGCTTGGAGGCATAAGGTGTTTATGAGCTGTGGGATTAGTGAATGGAAAGCTAAATTCTACAAACTGTCACACTGCAAAACTGGCCAATAAACAGTTGGCTCATGTGGGAATGTATGGTATTGTTTGGAGGCAAAAGAGCCTTTATCCAGATAATGAAGCTATCTTTGAAGATATATATTAAACTAATTAGCCCAAGCACCATCATAATAGATTTGCTATGTAATATGTCCGCAGGAGAACAACAGTGGATTTTCCCTGGATAGAGGTTGATGTGTTCCAAATTTTAGCTTTGTAAGACTCAAACAGTTGGTATGATTCAGTCAGCATTAAACACCATGCTTCCAAATTTATTTCAGGACCTCTGGAGAGCTGAAGGCTACCACATGTCTGTTGGACCTGACTTTTCTCTTCCTGACTTTTAAAAGCTGCCAAAGAGCAATTTGGCTACATGGGTAGGAGGAATGATGAAGGCTTCCTTCCAGTGCAGAAGGATCCCAGCATACTTAAAGGAGATAGCAGTAAAGCCATTGTTGGAAAAGCCCTCCCACAGTATTAGATAATTGTTGGCCAATCTCTTACATCCCATTGTTCAGTACGATACTACAGTACATCATAACTTCTCAGCTCCAGGATGACTCAGATTATTCTAGATCCATTTCAATTCTGGCTTTGGGCCAATTTTATGGGGCAGAGACTGCTTTAGTCACCTTGGTGAATGATCTACACCAGGAACTAGACAGTGTCCCTGTTGGTGCTGCTGGACATCTCAGTGGCTTTTGATACTATCAACCATGGTGTCTTTGCAGGCGCACCCCCCCAATAACGGACACAGACAACATTGAAAGTGGATAACAGCAAAGGGCCACATTTATTGATTCAATGCCCTAGTCCGAATTATAAATTTGTATTGGTAAAACGACCAATCATAATTCCTAAGGCAAGCAGGCCGAAGTAACACTGGTAAGGTACCACCCCAAAATTGCCAACGGCAATTGGTTACAATGTATCAATTTGTATCAATTTGTTTGTCAACAACAAACAAATTGTTGACCGTAGTCAATAACTAACTCATGACCCCACCCTCTGACGCGTATCCGTGAAATCACAGGGGTGATGCATGCTGGTTAGCAATCATCATCACCCCATCGCCTGGTTCGTCGTTGACCGGACAACGTTTAACTACTTTATTCCTGTCTAGTGTTGTCCAGTCAATTGCGAACCTGCCGGATACTTGTGGGTCATACTGTTTACCTTACCAGTGCTACCCGCCCATGTGACCAAAGTCAACAGTAGGAACGAAGAAAGACCCCTATATCAAACCATAGCAACAGTGTGGGATGGGCAAAAAAGCCAGGGCCCGAAGCCAATATGGGTCCCAACCAAAAATTCCCACCCGGCCCCGAAGCGACCATGATCACACTGTTAACTAGGGAGGGGGTGGAGGGGAAAAAACTTCTCCGCTCCGTCGCTGAGGCAAAATGGCAGCTCGGCTGCCTCGTGGCCACCCCTTTTATAAGGGAGCTGGCCACGCCCCTAACTACCCGGATTCTCTGTCCTGTGGGGGGGGCCCGCAAAGTGCGCGGCGGCCATTTTGGCGCCGCGCTTGCATTGCAGGCGCACCCCCCCAATAACGGACACAGACAACATTGAAAGTGGATAACAGCAAAGGGCCACATTTATTGATTCAATGCCCTAGTCCGAATTATAAATTTGTATTGGTAAAACGACCAATCATAATTCCTAAGGCAAGCAGGCCGAAGTAACACTGGTAAGGTACCACCCCAAAATTGCCAACGGCAATTGGTTACAATGTATCAATTTGTATCAATTTGTTTGTCAACAACAAACAAATTGTTGACCGTAGTCAATAACTAACTCATGACCCCACCCTCTGACGCGTATCCGTGAAATCACAGGGGTGATGCATGCTGGTTAGCAATCATCATCACCCCATCGCCTGGTTCGTCGTTGACCGGACAACGTTTAACTACTTTATTCCTGTCTAGTGTTGTCCAGTCAATTGCGAACCTGCCGGATACTTGTGGGTCATACTGTTTACCTTACCAGTGCTACCCGCCACACGGAGGGGCTTCACAGAAGACCTGACGCCCCCCCCCAGACCGTCAGCTCGGTCAACAGGCCTGCTCGCCAGTCACCCAACAGGAGGTCCATACCTCCTCGCGACAGATGGACCCCATCCCCTGCATACAAGTCACAATTTTGCAGACTAATATCGGGGTGATGACTAACCCGTCCCCAAGCCCTGGTGGTGAGAAACCGCGCCACTGCCTTATTGACCGCGCGCCTAGCTCGGTCAAGGGCCAGGAGGTTAACGCCCCCTCTGTAAGAGTGGCGCGGAACAATGTCCGACCAAACCAGGGCTGTGGCAGGCCAGACATAATGCAAGTAGGCGAGGTCCTCGCAAATCGCATGCTTGAGCGATAAGCCGGTGACCTGGCCCAAATCATTGCCCCCCAGGTGGATGATTAGAATGTCAGGCGGGTCAGCCCCCAGGCCAGAAAAAAGGAAAGGCCGCAGCTCCCGCCATAACATCCCAGGCTTACCGTGCCATGCGAGACTGGCGTGGTCACCCAGTCCCAGTCGGGGTCCCCACTCTGTCGCCGCAGCGTAACGCGCTACCCTGAGCACATAGCTGTGGCCCACCAGCCATACTGTCACCGGTGTAATATGACACCCAGGGTCTGTAAGAAAATTGAGAAAAAGGAAGGTAAGGTGACTGGATTGGTACTCATGGCGGGAGTGGGCGCACATAAAACTGAAAACATTGTGAGCCCCACCTCCCCATGCTACGTATGTCAGCCCCAGAGTACCCAAAAGCAGCCGCTGTAGAGGCTGCGCCAATACGGAACGAATGTGTGCCATAACGGGCACCTGGTAGGCCCACCCTGGTGAGGGCTCTGGCTGTCACCTTCCAAAACTGAAATTTAGTAAGGGGAGACCCATCTTGGTGACAGAAAAACGGGCCGTGGTGCATGCCACGCAGTGCCAGGTATTCCTGTAGGGCACCAACCGGACAGATGTCTGCCAAAGAACACCGTAGCAGTCTTACTCCACTGCCTACGCCATGCTGATCTGTTTTAGAGGAGCGAATCCTCAACTGGGCCCAGTCTTTGGCAACATATACATCTCCGAGTTCCAGTGCCCTACCACTTGCATCCGCCTTAGACAGCATCACGAGTTCGCTGATGCGGAGCGCTCCAAAAAATGCCACCGTTGTGGCTGCATGAAAAAGGGCTGCCTCATAATGATCAAAACAGAGGCCTGGCCAGCCCCGGGCCAACTGGGTAAGAACCCCTGGGGAAATAGGGTGCCGGTCGTCCGGGCAACGCCCGCGCTCGCGCACCCACCCCTCCAAAACGTGTCTCACACGGAAGTCAGAGGTGGTATCCACATGACCCCCTACTTTGGCTATAAAAGCCAACGCCGAGAGCTTGGATGCTATGGTGCGAGGTGCAAGGCCCTGTGCATGCAGGTGAACCATGAACCGCAGAACATGGTCCACCGGGATAGGCCAGGTCTCTGGCAATTGAAATTGAGTAGCAAAAGCCCTATACAAATTGAATGCTTGTTGATACGCCTTACGCGTGCGTGGCGCTAGTGACAGGCCAATCGCCCGGTTCACCTCTCCTTGCCAATAGTCCACATCTCGTCCGGGAGTGGCGAGGGAAATTCCTCCGCATCCGGGGCCAAGGCGCGGAACCGGGAGATCTGCAGGCGGGACAAAGCGTCAGCAATATCGTTATTAACCCCTGGGACATGCCTGGCCCTGAACAAAACGTTGAGGCGCAGGCAGCGCAGCACAAAATGGCGCACTAGATCCATGACTCTGGGCGATTTAGAAGTCTGTGCATTGACAATGTGTACAACAGCAGCATTGTCGCACCAGAAATGCACCACCGAATTAGCCCACTGTTCGCCCCATAGCATCAAAGCCCCGAGAATGGGGAAAAATTCCAGGTATGTGAGATCCCGCAGGCGACCTGTGCCTGCCCATGCCGGTGGCCACCCACCATAGGCCCACTTCCCATTGAAGTACATCCCATAACCCAGGGATCCTGAGGCATCAGACTGGATCTGGAAATTGGGGGATGCCAGGAGGTCAGACCTCCAAAATGAGACCCCGTTGAACTCCCTCAGGAATTGCAACCAGACTAACATGTCTGCCCTGATACCCCGGGTAAGCCTGACTCTGTGGTGGGGCCTGGATAACCCTGCCATGGCGTCGCATAAGCGCCGGGCGAAAGCCCTGCCCGGTGCGACCACCCTGCAGGCAAAATTGAGGTGCCCATGTAGCACCTGCAGTTCCCTCAGGGATGCCTTACGCTTGGCCAGCAATTCCGAGATAAGGGTCACTATCCTGGACACCTTATCACCCGGTAACCTAGAAGCCTGTACTACTGTATCAATCTCAACCCCCAGGAATACTAGTTCGGTCGACGGGCCCTCGGTCTTTTCGGGCGCTAAAGGGACACCAAGTTCCTGCATTAGCGTCTGAAATGTATTGAGGAGACGTGCACACGTGTCCCAGCCCCGTTCACCCCCGAATAAAAAGTCATCCAGGTAATGGGCTACAGACCGGGACCCTGACCTGCGGACGAAAGCCCACTCTAGGAAGGTACTAAAACGCTCGAAAGCCGAGCATGATATGGAACAGCCAAAAGGCATGGCCTTATCAAAATAATACTCCCCTCTAAACTTAAAACCCAGCAATTCAAAGTCGCCCGGGTGCACCGGCAAGAGGCGAAAAGCTGACTTAATGTCGCACTTGGCCAGCAAGGCACCCGGGCCACACGAGCGCACCATGCGCAGCGCATGGTCGAACGATGTATACCTGACCGAACAAAGGTCATCAGGTATCGCATCGTTGACCGATCGGCCGGCTGGGTAGGACAAATGATGAATAAGGCGAAACTCACCTAGGGACTTTTTGGGAACCAAACCCAATGGCGAAACCTTAAGGTTGGGAAAAGGGGGTGCGGGAAAAGGTCCGGCGACCCTGCCCGCGTCTAATTCCTTTTTAATGCTGGCCTCGGCTACCTCCTCCCTTCCTCTGAGGGATAAAAGGTTGGGAGCATCCTGAGGGGATCTATCATCCATAAAAGGGATACGAAATCCTTGCTTAAAACCTTGGATGAGATACTCTCTGTCCTCTCCCCTTGGGTACGATGCGAGCCAGCACTCCAGCATGTCCACCTTAATTGGGGAGGGGGCCTTTCGGAGAACTAGTTCCATCCGTGGCAGGCTTGCCAGCCCACTGTCCACCCCTCCCTCTACCTCGCGCCCCCCCAGGCTTGGGACAAGCAGAGGCTGCATGGGGACCAGAACATGTGGGACACTCATGCTTATACCTGCAGTTCTTCCGACTGCAGGAACCATTGGACGAGAAAGTCCAGCACAGCAGGCGGGCTGGAACCCCCTGCCCCGCCAGTTGGCGGGTAACCTGCGCTGGAGCTGCTCGCTGGACCGCATGTCCACAATGGTATCTATCCCCCGGGGCAGGACGTGTGGGTGTCATATACAAGAGCCACAGTCTCTGGCACGGCTCATCCCATCTCATCTCGGGGTGTAGGGGAATCCTCATACGGAATTCCTCATCATATGCTAGCCATGAGGGGCCCGGGAAATCTACCATCGCCCTATATATGTTGTCCAAATATTGGACCATGGGAATAGCTAGATCCGGCCGCGCCCTCAAATATACCGCCATGTATATCAAATAAGCGGGGAGCCAGTTAGCCCAGGTACGCGGCGGCTTACGGCGGCGTGCCTGCTCCTTGTCCTTCTCATCCTGACCCTCCCTTTCTTCCTTGGTGGGCTCTCTGTTCAGGAGTGAGAAGATATCTACGTACTCCCCTCGCCATATCTTTTCCCTGGTAGCCTGTGCCAAGTGATCACCCAGTGGCAAGGAATACCCTGCCGTCGGCAAAGCCGAAAAGGGGATAGCTGGCCTACCCAAAGGGGCCTGAGTTAACCCTGCCACCCCAAGTACGTTCCCGGCAGTGTAAGAACCGAGGCCCACCCCAGCGGGCATGGTGGCAGTAGTTGTCGCCGGGTGGGTCGCCAGCGGCGTAGCCCCTGCACCACCCGCGCGAGGCCAAGGCCACTGAAAGGTCCCCCCTATGTTGGGAATGTGTGTGGATGTACTCGTTTGCACCATATACTCACATGCTGCACCCCCGCGGGCCGCCCCCACCGGGGGTTCTGGCCCGCTGGGGGCGTCGGAGCTCACGACCGATGTAGAGCTCATCACCGGGGCTTGACCCGCACCAGGTTGCTGGCTGGGGAGCTGCGAGGCAGTGGCCGGAGCCGCGCCACCTGCCTGCAGCAGCTCAACCCTCCCCGCCGGCCGTTGTCCTGCTGCCGATAGCGCCTCAAAAGGTACCCCAAAAGGGGCGCCTGCCTGACTGGCCCGGGCCAAAGACTCCTCCAAGGCCGCAATACGGGCCAGTAAGGTGTCTACATTGACCATGGGTAAAGAGCCGGCCGGCCCACCTGACCCTTGCATGGGGACAGTTCCCTGCACCCCATGGCCCATATATGGCCATTGGCCAGGGCCGAAGCCCGGTAGGGCTGGTGAGGAAACCTGCCAAGGCAGGGCACCGGGCCACCCCCCAAGGCTAGAGGGCCCCGGGAGAGGCTGCCCAAAAGTAATCGGCCCAACGGATTGGGCAGGAGGAGGAGCGGTGGCCACCGCTCGCGGGCCGCGGGCCGGAGCGCCCTCCGGACCCGCACTCTGATCAGGGCAATGGGCGATAGACCCCAAGCCACCAGCCCCGGCCGGGGATGGCAAAGGTGGCTGTTGAGGAGGCGGCCCCACGGCCCTCCGACCTGGGTTGCGCCTCCTAACAGCCCGGGCTGAATTCGCAGCAGCCTTCTTTTTGGAAGGCATCTCACCGCAGCAAAGAAGGGAAGCTAGCTAGGCAAAATCGACCCAAAAGGCTTCCCGATGATACCAACGAGCGACGGAGGTACAGGGGAAAAAACTTCTCCGCTCCGTCGCTGAGGCAAAATGGCAGCTCGGCTGCCTCGTGGCCACCCCTTTTATAAGGGAGCTGGCCACGCCCCTAACTACCCGGATTCTCTGTCCTGTGGGGGGGGGCCCGCAAAGTGCGCGGCGGCCATTTTGGCGCCGCGCTTGCATTCTGGGCTGTGTCTCTGGGATGGGACTTGGAGGCACTCTTTTACTGTGGTCCTGGTTGTTCCTGGAGGGAAGATGGGGGGACTCCTGTTTGACACCCTGGTCATTAGCCTGTGGAAGTCCTTAGGGTTCTGTTTGTCTCTCAGGCATCTAAAGATGCCTCTTTATTCATGTCCTTTTAAATGAGATCTCTATCACCCAGCCTCAGTTAGAAATGAAACACTGGCCAGGAGAAATTGTACCTCTTTTATTTCTCTCTATCACACATCTTTTAAAATCCTTGCTCTCCTGATTTTTTTAATGAAAATAGGAATTCAGTTCCACATTTTCTCTGAAGACAGGTCTTTAAAATGTCATGTTTGCAGTAGAATCAAAACAAAGTTAAGGGGTTTTAACACCCAATGAAAGAGATAAATTATACCTTGAATTTCTGGGTCACAGTCCAACTTTTCTGTTACCATCCATTTATAATTGCTTAGGAAATGGGTAGGAAACACCTAGCACTCCCAGGTCTTTTGATTTTAAAAAAAGAAAGAAAAATTGGCTTTTTAGTTTGCTTCTAAAGGCATGGGGCAGGTTTCTGATGGTGAAGGTCCTTCAATACCCATGCCGCTCAAATTTTAGGGTTTTTTAAAAAAAATAGTCACTAGATCAGTGGTGGTGAACCTATGGCATGTATGCCAGAAGGAGCACTCAGAGCCCTCTCTGTGGGCACATGCACCATCGCCGCAGCACAGAGTTTGCCCTGCCCCTCTGCCCAACAGCTCAATGGGAGTGTTTCCTCCCTTCTCTGTCTGGGGTAAGGCGAGCAGCTCACATGCGGCGTCAGGGTGCGGTGTGGACGGCAGCCTGTTGAGTCTGTGGCGAAAGTGAGTTTGGGCACTGAGTCTTTAAAAGGTTCACCATCACTGCACTAGATGGTGCAATGAGGCTTTTTCATAGGCTCTGGATTTATAAGGGTAAAATCAGCAATGGGATGTGGGTGCAGCTCTCCAAGAGCCACGGTTGGGTATGTGCAGCCTCCAGTCCTTTTCCTGATTTTGGAAGTTATTATATGGTAGTATTAGCATTCTAATGTAGATGGAAGACAAAATCCCTTCATTATGCAGAGCAAGATGAGAAATCTGATGCCAAGGTAAAAGAAGTTACAAAATTTGGCTACAGCACCCACACTGTTTTACCTCTCCAAAGCAATGGGGAGGTTTTGCTAGGTGGAATTCGAAAACTGCATATTTTATTTCATACCCCATTAAAACCTGTTCTTCTTTAGAACTTAGCACTGGCAACAAGCTGCCAGTTATCTTTAAATACATTTATAACTCGGGCACCTCACAGACGAGCTCTGGATTTACAAGATTAAAAGATGTTCAGGAATCAGAATGCCTGATGATTTGTTACATTTGACAGGGTTTGTTGTTTTAAAAAAATAGAAATGAGTTTACAACATTGGTACCACTACAAGCTGTACATGACAAGCAATGTCAAAAGTTCCTACTGGTTACTGAAATTGATATTGTGCTCCTTGTCTAAATTACTTTTGGGAGACTAGATGCTACATAGCGCTTGGGCTGATCACAGCAGGACTATAGTCAAAGGATATAACATTTGTTTAGTCTATAATTGCTCTTCAATCTGGAACATGCTACTGGAACAATTGTTAGCTCTGTCCAGCTCTTGCTGACAGGAAGAAATTTATAACCATGATGACTCATTAAAACATTTTTGTCTTTTTGTATACAGCTATTGCCAAAATGTTCTTGCTTGCTCTGATTAAAGTATCATCTTTGTCTGCTTTCCTTAATTTGGAACAAAGTCATGCTCTCTTGGTCACAGCTGGCTAGCAGGTCAGTAAAAGAACTGGTTTCAACATCAGGTTTATTGATGAGAAATGCTTGAGGAGTTTGATCGTTGTGAGTTCCGAAGCAAATTGGCCTAATCTGCAATTTTTGAACTTATCAGTGGTCAAAAGAAAGGAGAAGATATTTTGGGAGTCTTGGAGGAAAATTAATTTTGAAGAAATATAGTATACATCCAAAATATATCTTGAATGCAATCAGTGCATTTTTTACCATATAATTGACAGGCCCATTTCAACGCATATTTTATTTTCAGATTAATAAAATATGCATTGAAATGGGCCTGTCAATTATATGTGAAAGTGACTTGAGGTGGCTTGTTTGATCCTTTCCATTGGTCAGCATGTATAATTTAGTACAGTATTTGCATATATAATTCTGCAATTTTGTAGTTTTACTACATACAGTATTTTGCAACTGAGACCAAAATCATATTGCTAATCCAACTAGAGTAAACCCAATGACTTGAAGAGATTTATCTATTCTAAGTGTTAATTTATCATTCAGCAATTCATTTTACCAGTAATAAGATATGGGCCAGAATATTCTATATCAGACCTAGTTATTTAGCTATTCTGGCATATACATGTCTACTGAGTAACACAGAGCAATGGGTTTTGTATTTTACCTTTTAAAAATATAATATAATTTGATTATAACTGTAGAAATAAAAGTAAGACGAGACTATAAGTTGAAAATGTGTGATTAATGCAACATTTTATAGACTGTTTCCAATTTAGCAGCAGGGTTTTTCTGCCATGAATCAAGACGACTGGGCATTATTCCTCCTAAACAACAGCCAATATGAAGCCTTGAAAAGCTATTGATTCCTGTTCCACAATCAAATGGCTGAAAGCAAGGGGTGACATCCCCTTTTCTTTCTCCCCCTCAAATCCTTTGAGGAAGTCCAACCTAAAATGAGCCAACGTACCACAAAATCTATTCCTAAATCAGCCCTTCACTTCATATCTGTACTGTGCAATAGTCACTGGCTGCAGTGGTATATTGGTGGAGGCAGATAAAATATGCAATTTCTGCGTGTGGAAATTACCTAGACTGGACTATTATGAGGGCAGAGGAAGATTTATGGTGCCCTTAACTGCTCAGTTCAATTGCTTTTAAAATGCCAAGTTTTTGTAAATACAGATAAGTGTATTACAACCAGCAGGCACCCTCTGAGGAAGAAACATTTAGTTTTGACATTAAAATGAAATGACTTAACCTCTGCTGAGTAAAATACATATCTTTATCCATATTTATAGCCAGGTGAAAACAAAGGCAAAAACTTTGGCAAGTTTATTCTGCCCAACACACTTCAGGACAAACTCAGCAATGTCAGACCTTCTAGAATGGGAGAAATGCAGCTCTCATTCATTAGTGTCCTGCTGCTTTGTTCAGTGGGAAGCATATTGGTGGATTTTATCTGCAACATTCTTGCTGGTGTGCTGACATGAGTCAGAGGAGAACTCCTTGGAAGCAAAAAGAAGATCTTGGTTCCAGGGAGGGAAGAGAATGAAGAATAGAAGAGAGACCTCCCACAAATCTACCCTCCTTGTCTATCACCATATCTAAAGAAGAATATGCTGTCACAAGATGAGAAGTTGTGATGCTCCAAGGAGTAGAAAAGGAAACAGATGCTGTATTTCTGTCAAAGTTACTGGGAGCATAGTGGGATTGAGTTTTATTTGGGACTAGCAGAGGTTGCCTGGTGTTGCCGGGCTGTTTTAAATTGTGTTGGAAGGTTAAATTGTGTTAATGTTTGTTAAAAATTGCTTAGTCTGTAATTTTTAAAATGTTTATTTATACAAACTTTTTTGGCTTGGCTGGCTGTTTTATGTAACTGAATAATGTTTTAGTTTTTGGTTTTTTTTAAAAATAGTTGTACAGTAGGTAATAATTTTAATAATGTGAAAGTAAATGTTTTTTACATTCAATGTTTTTAAAATGTGTTTAGTTGTTTTGGGTTTTTACTTGAGTTAGAACTCAGCACAGGATTTTAATAATTATTTTATTTTATTTTATTGACATATGTTTGTGATTTGTGTTAAATTGTGTTTTCGTGTAATTTTTTTGACTTGTTATTATTGTGACCTTTTGTGTAAAATTGTGATTTTGTGTTATTGTTTTGATTTGTTTCTACTGTTGTGGCCAGCAGCTGGTGCTGGTAGGGGTTTTCTTGTATTTTGACTGTTTTTTGTCTCCTGGCCTCTGGGTGGAGCTTCTTCCGGTAAGTAGTCTCTTTCTTGATTCATTTCATTTCCAGTCATCATGCAGGTAGGACATGTGCTGGTGAGTTGGCTTGTTTTCTTTATTTTGTGGGGGGGGGGGGGTTGGGGGGGTTGTATTTTTTTGACTGTTTGTTTTGTTTTTGATTGTGTTTTAAGGTATTTTTCGTAAATTATTTATTTATTTTTATATATTTTTGTTTTTGTGGCGGGGGGGTTGGTTTATTTCCATGGGCCAGCCTGGCTGGCCTGACCATGGGAATTCCAATGCCGCTTTATGCGGCATTGGGGGGGTATTTCCACGGGCTGGCTTCGCTGACCAGACCACGGGCATTGGGGAGGGGGGCTTTATTGTCTTATGGTGCTTTGATTGTGTGGAGTCGTGAAAGTAGATCAGGGTTTCCCCTTTAATATCAGTGGGTGGGAGGTTGCGATCCCCCTCTCCGCTGGTTCCCCGGGGGTTGGAAGGTTTGTGGGGACAAAAGGGGTATGTCCCCCCAACCCTTCTGGACGCAGGAGACCAGGGAGAGGGGATCGATTCCCCCCTCCTAAAAAAACCTCTGTTTTTAAAGAGAAGAAACCGCTTGGTTTCGTCTCTTTAAAGACGGAGGGTTTTTTGGTGGGTGGTAGATTCGATCCCCTCTCCCTGGTCTACTGGGTCCAGAAGGGTTGGGGGGACAGATCCCTTTTGTCCCCACAAACATCCCAGCCCTAGGTGAGCCAGCGGAGAGGGGGATCGCCACCCCCCACTTACTGATATTAAAGGGGAAACTCCAATTGGACCTTCAGGTGCCATTGGTGAGGGAAAGAAGGGTGGTTGGTGTTTGTGTGGCTGTGAGGTGGTGAGGGTTTTTTCCCCCGGGCGCCGGCTTCCTCAATGTTCTGCGAGCTCATGTCACACAGGACTCTAGGGCTTGTAGTTATGGGTTTGTGATTTGTGGTTGTGGTGCATTTTTTCCTGTGGCTCGATTTTGATTGGCCGCAGCGCATTTCTCAATGTTCTTTGTGGTTGCACCTCTCAGCCTGATTGGCTGTGGCGTGGCGCAAAGAACATTGGGAAATGAAGTTGTTTCCCTTTTTCCACGTTTGTGGGGCTGTTGCCCCAATGGCGCATTTCTCAATCCTTCGTTGTCCTGCGGACCCAGTTCGGTCATGTGCACGAAGGTTGGGTGCGGGCTAGTAGGGCCAGGCTTAGGAACCTATGCGAAGTTCCAACGGTTAACACTTGGTTTTATAGGTTAACATTGGCTCCAGGTGAAGTTTGCATTGATGCAGAAACTGGAATATATGCTGCAGTTTGTGCTGGCTTCATAGGCTTCTGTCCACATGGCAGGGCTCCATCAGATAGTTCCCATTGATTCCCATAGAGAAAACAAGTGAACTTACAAATAATATCACAGTGGAAGCAGAGATGACCTGGCACCTATTATGTCTTCAGTGATATGTTCCCAAAGGACGGGCACCAATGAGTTCAGATTTGAGGATCCTGTAGGGAAGACACCCTCATACCATGGAAGACATGCGTTGTACAGACCAGAGCTTCTCCATAACTGTCTGTGGACTTCTTGGCTGCTCTAAAAATGGAGTTGTTGCTGGCTTGTGGGGACCCTGTAACTATACAGTGGGCTTTCCCCCTGGATCTTCAGCCCCTAGCTTGAAAGAGTTCATTTTTTGGATACCAACTCCCAGAATCCCTCAGCCAGCATGACATTGGAGATCAGGTGGAGGGGGGGAGAAGTTGTAGTCTAAGCTGACCCCCCAGACATACTGTACA
This sequence comes from Bradypodion pumilum, assembly GCA_035047305.1. Classification (NCBI taxonomy): domain Eukaryota; kingdom Metazoa; phylum Chordata; class Lepidosauria; order Squamata; family Chamaeleonidae; genus Bradypodion; species Bradypodion pumilum. The sequence continues at coordinate 244,170,017 of JAWDJD010000001.1, read as the reverse complement.
TCTCTCTGGATCTGATCCTGTAGAATTTCAGAGTTACCATACCTATATAAAATGCATCTGTGTGCACAAAGCAAAGTCCATATGCACCTAGGCAGATCCCTTTTCAGACTGTTCACAGTGCGGACCTTGTGCTGACGTCCAAGACAAAGTCAAATCTACTCTGCAAGTCTCCTATATAGCAGACTAGCTCATACCTGTCAACCTTCCCAGATTGGCCGGGATTTCCCGATTTTCGGCGCCGATTTGCACCATTTCCCGCCTGCAGCTGCCAAACCCCCGGAATTGGCAGTGGGGGGAAAGAGGTACTGCGCATCCCTTCTGCGCAAGCCACATTCTATGCTTGCGTAGAAGGCTTTTACGCTTGCGTAGAACCCTTTTATGCTTGTGTAGAACCCTTCTACGCTTGCGTAGAAGGCTACGCAAGCGTAAAAGTGTTCTACACAAGCATAAAAGCCTTCTACGCATGCGTAGAATGCAACTTGTGCAGAACCGTTGTGCACAGGTCCCGGATTGTCCAGAGCCGTGGTTGACAGGTATGGACTAGCTTGATACCCGGCTGCACCCAGCGGTGGTTTTTGGGCACCAAGGCCACTGGGCAATCCAGTCCTGGCCGGTTTTCCACCCACTTCTCAGCCTCCATTTCCCTCTCGCCTGTTCTCTGGGCATCTGCATCTCCCAACAGGACCTATCTCTCGTGTGGGGACTGCTGAGATTTGTAGTCAGCTGGAGGGCAGGTGCCTCTATCGATAGACTGCACTGGCCCACACCAAAAGGGCCAGTGCAGTCAGACCCTTACTTTGCCTTCAGCCAATGGAGGCAAAAAATATATAGGACAAGGGTTTGTGTGTGTGTGTGTGGGGGGGAGCTGATAGTTTTGTTGCAATGAACACTCTTCAAGCAGAAACAAACATGACAGATAGTCCCTAATTAGAGCTGAAAGCATGTGGATCAAGGATTCAGGTGACTGGGATTCTAATCTTTACTTGGCCAAGAAAATTCCCAAGGGGAGATGACAATGCTAAACCAGCCTTTGACCTTTCCCCATATCTGAGTTAGAAGTGGCATGATGGCATCTAATGGCAACACATTAATTGTCAACAAAGGAAGGCGTAGCCCAGTACCCAATGAAGTAAAGCTATGAAAAAGAAATTATTTTTTGTTGAAGATTGGCTAGAATGAAAGTGTACCTTATCCAGTCACTCCTAAAGTATGTGTTGCTCCCCACACAATGATGGGGAAATGCCCTCCCTTAGAAACATCTTTCAATACACAAAGTGACGGTATGAAGAGGGAGAGGTTTTACCTATATAGGGTCCTCATGGCAGCCAGAACACACACTCATACAAATAGTATTCTGGCTCCCATGGAAAGCCCACACAGTGACTTCCTATGTCACTTCCATAGGTTAATTATACATTGGAGAGAAACTAAAAATCACAAATGCTCCTTTTGGAAAGGGTACAGAGGAAAGTGGTGTAAAATATAATCTGGTTGTGGTAGGGGGGGAGAACTAGAGACCTACTAGGCTGATATGTTTTACACTTTAGATTCTTTTAGAAATGCTTTGTTCTGCTGAGAAATGGCTACAACAGGCTGAATTATGTATTGCAAGCTTCTTATTCAGTGAATTTTGACTAGTGATAAAACATTGCTAGATCAATTTTTTGCCTTCATTATTTAAAGATTTTTGACAGATTTATCTGACAGATTTATCTTTAGAAAGTTCTCTACTAATCCCCCTGCTACTAATGGAGGTCACAGCTGTTGTTAATATAACAGAGGAGTTTCCATAGCCAGTTCAGCAAGCCTGAAGGAAGTGGTAAGAAGGCTTCTTTGGATTACCTCATAGCAATGAAAGAGAGTGGGAAATAATAAAAGGACCTAGGTTCCTAATGTTTCCCATTTCTGAGGGTTCTGGACTCACACTGCTCACAAGCAGGCGAAGATTCTTGGAGGAGTAAATCCTACTCTGAGCACTGCATGTTCTCATGAATAGGATTAACACATATGAGCAGAAAGTTTGGCTTTGCTTGGCTAATCCGTCCAGTGAAATTGTGTGAGTCCTATATTCTCATTTTAATTCTTAGCAATAGTGAACATTTTCTTTTCAACCTGACAAGCACCATGTGCCAGCATCCCAGCAGCCAGCTGTAGAAGTCAAAAGTGACACAAAAATAGTATGATACAGTTGTTTTCCCCCAAATGCAGTTGTCTGTTACAGCTTTAATATTTTCAAAGGTTTGGTAGCAAACTTTATTGCCAGTTGGTGAGTAGAATAGACATACGAAGAGTTCTTTCCATTAATTAATTTCCATTAATTGAAATGTGTGTTCAATTTAAAGTGGGGCTGATTATTATTTTTAAAAAGTCAGCTATTGACCTATGTTCTGTCTCTTCCCTAAGCTCACTTCAGTAGTGTAATTATTAAACTGCTCTACTGCGAGTTCAATCCTGATGGGGATGGGGATCAAGGTTGACTCAGCTTTCCATCCTTCTGAGGTCGGTAAAATGAGTACCAAGCATATTCGAGGCAAAACACTAATTACCTTGTAAACCCTTCAGAGAGTGCAGTAAGCACTATGGGGCAGTATACAAGTGTAATTGCTATTGCTAATTTATAAAACTACAAATCAGCTTCCTGCCAAGTGACCAATCTTACAGGGGTATAACTAATTTGTTTGTCTGGTCCAACTCCCTCTAAGGTAATAGAGTAGACAGAACATAAGAACAGCCTTGCTGGAACAGGCCACAGCCCATCCAGTCCAGCATTCTGTCTCACACAGTGGCTCACCATTTCCTTCAGGGTATTCCCAAGGAGATGCCTTCACCTGCTTAGGATTCCCTGGAAATGGCATTGAGAGATATCCTGCCTATCTCTCCAACCCGGAGGATGTCCTTAAGTATCCATAATTATAGCCATTGATACCCTTGTCCTCCATGAACTTGTCTAATCCTTTCTTAAAGCTGTCAAGACTGACAGCTGTCACCACTTCTTCTGGCAGGGAGTTCCATAGACCAGTAATCCTCTGGGTGAAAAAGTACTTTATCTTATTTGTTTGAGAACTAGTACCCAAAAGTTTCATGGAGTGTCCCCTAGTTCTAGTGTTATGCGATAGGGAAAACAGTTTTTCCTTATCTACTTTGTCCACACCGTGCATGATTTTATAAACTTCAATCAGGTCACCTCTTAGACGAAGGAAGCAACATAATGCCAAGCATTGGGAAGTGGTAAATAACCTGACTCTCTAAATGTGCCAGCGGCTATGGGCGGATGAGCCCCTTTAGGTGGGGTGATGGCCCCTAAGTGGAAGAAATGCCACTGGAAACCATCCCATTGGTCCAAATGGCAAAATGAGTGGAGGAGGAACTCTGATTCTCGATGGTCATGGAGGCGGAAGAGGTCATGCTAGATGGACTGCCTGTGAAGGGGCACCTCAAGGTTGCGGCAGTCCATTGCAGTCCATCCTGATCAAATCCTGCATATCTCATTTCATATGTGCTACAGTAGATGGCTCTGTGATCATAGTGTGTGGGTCACTTCATGGCAAGCTGGGATCCACCTTAAACAAATTCACACCGACAGCATTTTTCCTGTTTCAGGAAAAAAAATGCATTATCGGATACGAGTTGCAGCCAACAACGATAATTAATTTATGATATTTGTTATTGCTTATACAGGGCTGATGACAAAGTGAGATGACTTCAAAAGAGGATGAAAACATAGTGGAGGATAAAACATAGTGGAGAAGAGCAAGCTACTAGTGATAGCTACATATCAATCCCTTCCTGTTTTAGAGTAAGTATGCCTTTTAGTACCAGGGCACAATAGCAAGAAATAATTATTGCCATCCTGGCTTGGGGTTTTCTATTGGCATATGAACAGCCACTATGGGGAAAAGGAGGCTGGACTAGAAACGATGTTTGTCTCGTGCAACAGGGCTCATAGGCATGTTCTGAATGAATATGAATATGAATATTTTCCCAACAATGTTCTCTTTCCTAAATTGCAGGCTTGTTCTTTAATAATTAGAAATTATTTACCCACACAGGGAAACATTTTACAGCTGCCAGTCCCCCTCCCCCCATTGCAAAAGATTAAGCTTGTCCCTAGCTGGGTATTATTTTTGGCAGACAGAAGTCTATTAGGAAAGAGATACTTGTATAAATATAAGGCTTCCTTCAGAGGCTGGGGTATTTCACATTCAGTGAATATGGATAGAGTGCAAGTGGCATTGTAGCAGCATGCTCCACCCCTGCATGTTCTGACACTTCTTTCCCACTTGCCTACAGGTGTGTTATTGCAAAGTGCAAAACTGTATCAGGATTGCACATAGGGCAGGTGAACCATCACCTGTGATGTGAGGTCTCTCTCTTTCAGCAGCTCATTCACAAAGTTTGGAAATACTACTGGTGCTTAGGGGTAGGGGTAGGAAGGGCCCTATAGATTATTGAGTCCAGCCCTATCAAGGAGGCACAGTGAGGAAAGGAACTGAAGATATGTAAACTTCTTATCTATCCAGGTGGACTACAGGTCCTAACATCCCCTTGTACCCATGCTACCTGAGGGATTCTGGAAGTGATCGTCTAAAAAAAAAAGTCATTGAGTCACAGAAGAACACTAGTTCCCACAAATGGCCTTTAATCGTGGAAGAGTCACAGCTGTTATAAAGCTTCATAGACAGATAAAATGAATGTGTCCGCTTGCCTTTATTCTATACTAACACAAAAAGCACTAGCAAAACCCACTCTTTAGCTGGCTTTCTGTGCTGCGAGCTCAAACGCTGAGTGTTCAGCTTCTGAGAAGCAGAATTTAAGAAACCAGTGATATTCTTCCCTCTTCCATTCTCACGCATTTCATTTTGTAAGATCTAGTCCTGCATAATTTTAAGTAGATGGGCTGTTTCAATAGCAAGAATGTTGCTGTTGAATGAGTTGTAAAGAAGGGTGAAAACATATGACCATAAATCTTTTACAGAAAATAAAGACAGAAGAACTGTGTAGGACTATGTCTAAACTGAGAGCGGCTTTGACATGCACATTTTGCCATATTATTAGTGATACCACAAAAACTAAGATATACTTATGTTGAACTAAGAATGTTTCTAATTCTTTAATGTGTGATGAACTCTGGCTTAGAATCAATGAGCTTAGGTTGGCAGGAGCTGGGACAGATTCCATTGCACGGCACATGGGCTTTGAACTGCCAACCTTCAAATGTTGCCAAGCTCAGCGTCATAGCCTCTAAGCTACTGCTGTTCTATTGTTAACAAAGTGTGAAACCTTTTTCTAGTGTAAAGGCTGGTCAAAGACTGTATAATAACAATAAAGAAAGTAACCAATGAGCTTAAAGAATGGCCAGATTTCAAATATGGAGAAGTCTTCTGTAAGGAGAAGTATCTCAGTAGAGTTACAGCAAGTGAGATGACCCTAGATAGTTTTTAAACAAATGTTGTCCCTCATATTTTCTTCGTTTTAAATAAAGAGTTGCCTCAGCCACACATTTTCAAATCAAGACAAGAACTCATCATAGGAAATGAACTAATTTGTTACATAACATTGTTTTCAGGGGCAATATAGAAAGAAAAAAACAGTGGTATGTACTTGAACAACAAAGTGGGGCAATTATTAAGGTTTGAATTGTTTGCAAGATGCACCTAAAGTTCCCCTCATGTTTTGCATATTTCCCAGCCTAAAATAATTACTTGGGCCAGAAGTCTGAGGTAAAAGAGAAAAAAAGCTATTTACTCACTATATGATCAAAAATCTTAACAGGTTCATTAGAAGCAGTGGTGGGCATCAGCAGGTTCGCACCAGTACGCACATACTGGTAGTAAAAATGGCTGGCCCTGCCCACCTCCTCAACCTGTCCACCTCCTCCTCTAGAAGCGGCTTTGGAGGGGGCTGGCTCCATTTCCCCCTTCATCAAAGGCTTTTCCTGGGCTCCATTTCACCCCAAAGCACATACCCAGCCACTCCAGAGTGGTTGGGGAGGCACTTCGGGGTGAAACGGAGCCCAGGAAAAGCCTTGGATGATGGGGAAATGGCTTCAGAGGGGGCTCTTCGCTATACTTGAAGCCCTCTCTCTCCTGGGAAAGAGGGTGTTAAAGGGAAGTCAATGAGCCAATCGACTTCAAGTATATTTGCATACAGCATAAACAGGATACTTCCGTGGTTTTCTCTTAAACACAGAGTTTTTAAAAAATGAAATTGAGGCAGAAAAGGCTAAGACAGTAGACATTTAACTGATTAAAGTGTAAAAAACAGTTCCATGAAAAATCACCATAATATGAAATGCAGTCGAATAGGGAGAGAATAGGTAAGTAAGCCTGCCTTTTTAACTGCTTTTTCCCCCGTGAGGGGAAAGCAATCATGCTAAGGAGTGGTTCTTCCTCCACCAGGGGGAGCCCAACACTCCTCTTCTCTGGTATATGGCACATACCTCATGAATAAAGATATAGAGCAATAATGTATGGGAGATTTACATGTCCCTGTTTTTTTAAAAAATATATATGGGAGAATGTGATTGGGGAAAGAGGGGCTCTAAATTATGGGGTTTTCCCAGGCAAAATGGGATACTTGACAAGTATAGATGGAACGTTGAGTTAACCTTGATTCCTGGTCAGGATTGAACTCACAACCTTCTGGATGCAGCACACCAGTTTAACCACTGCACCACAAGGGCTCTGTATACATGCAAACAAATTAGTCCTGGTAACAAAAGCACCCTCCGCTTGAGGATTATTGATTAACACATTGCTTGCTTGGTTGCTATACCCCAACACAATGGAGAAGGATTAACAAACATATGCAAGCGTGGTGCCAAAATGGCCGCCGCGCTCTTTGCGGGGCCCCCCACCGGACTTGGACATCCAGGTAGTTAGGGGGCGTGGCCAGCACCCTTTAAAAGGGGTGGCCACGAGGCAGCCGCGCTGCCATTTTGCGAAGCGAAGGAGAGGAGAAGTTTTTCCCTAATCGCTCCGTCGCTCTTCCCTTTAGCCGGGAAGCCTCTTTCGAGCAGCGGTTTCTTCTGAGCTTCTTTTCTTCGGCTTCCCAGTGAATTGCAGCAATGCCTTCCAAAAAGAAGGCGATGGCGAACGCGGTTTGCACTTCAGCCGGGTCGGAGGACCGCGACTTCGCCCCCTCAGCAGGCGATGGGGTCGATTGCTCCCTGGCCCGAGGCTGGGCAGCCTCAGACTGGCCCTGCGGGGGCTGCGACCCCTGGCCCGCAATTAGCGGCCACCGGCCTGGGCCTGGCGCATAGCCAGGCTGGGCCTTCGGGCCTTGGCATGCAGCTTCCAGCGGTGGGCTTTAACCAAGGGGGTTGGCTGGGTTCCCTTCCGGGGCCAGTGGTCGGGGCATGGCCGTATTCGGGCCCCGGGGTCCAGAGACCTGGCCCGGCGCCAGCGACCGGTGGGCCGGCCGGCCCTTTGCCCCCCATCAGCGTTGGGGGCTATGTAAACGTTGATGCCCTACTGGCCCACGTAGCGGCCCTGGAGGCATCTTTGGGGATAGTTAATCCATCAGGGGCACCCTTTGGTTTACAGGTCGACTCAGCATCTGCCGGTCCCCGGCAGGCAGTCGAAAGGGTTGAGCTGCCTGAGGCAAGTAGGTCGGCGACTGCCGCAGCCTCGCAGCTCCCCACTCAGCAGATGCCGCCAGCAGGTAGTGGTCAGGCCCCGTCTACGAGCTCAGTTGCGGTCGCGAGCTCCGACGCCCGCAGTGGGCTGGAACCCCCGGTGGGGGCGGCCCATGGGGGTGCAACTTGTGAGTATACGGTCCAAGCTAGTGCACCCACACCACAACCCACAATGGGGGGAGGTTTGCAGTGGCCGTGGCCTCGCCTGGCTGGGGCGGCTGGTCCATCCGGGAACAGCTCCAACACTCCAAGGCCCCTCTTGGGGCGGGGCACCCTGTCCTGCAGGGAACTTATTGGGGGTGGCGGGGCTGGTCCAGGCTCCTTTCATGGTGCCCAGCACGGTCAATGTTCCGGTGTCGGCCTTGCCGACAGCAGGTTATTCTTTACCCCTTGGGGATCATTCGGCCCAGGCTACCAAGGAAAAGATCTGGCGGGGGGAGTATGTGGACATTTTCTCCCTCTTGAATAGAGAACCCACCAAAGAGGAGAGGGAGGGGCAGGACGAGAAGGACAAGGAGCAGTCTCGTCGACGTAAGCCGCCACGTACGTGGGCCAACTGGTTACCCGCATACCTTATATACATGGCGGTGTACCTCAGGGCCTGGCAATTCCGATGGTCCAGTATTTGGACAACATATACCGGGCGATGGTTGATTTCCCTGGCCCGTCGTGGTTGACTTACGACGAGGAATTCCGCATGAGAGTGCCCCTACATCCAGAGATGAGGTGGGATGAGCCCTGCCAGAAGCTGTGGCTTCTGTATATGACCCCCACGCGCCCGGCGCCAGGGGAGAGGTACCATTGTGGACATGCGGTCCAGCGAGCTACTCCGGCCCAGGCACCCCGCCAGGTGGCGGGGCAGGGGGTTCCAGCCCGCCTGCTCTGTTGGAGTTTCTCGGCCAATGGTGCGTGTAACAGGAAGCAGTGCCGTTACAGGCATGAGTGTCTCTCTTGTGCTGGCCCCATGCCACCTCCGCATGTCCTAGGGCAGGCGGACTGCGGGGCAGAGGTAGAGGTGGACAGGGAGCGGGCAGAACTGCCGCGGAGGGAGCTGGTCAAGCAAAAGGCCCCCTCCCCAATTAATGTGGACATGCTGGAGTGTTGGCTCGCGATGTACCCGAGGAGGGCAGACGCAGCTTACCTGCTTGAGGGTTTCCAGCAGGGGTTTCACATTCCTTTCACAGGGGACAGGTCACCTCAAGATGCACCCAACCTGTTATCACTCAGGGAAAGGGAGGAGGTGGCAGCCATGAGCATTGCTAAGGAGGTTGCTGCTGGCAGGGTCGCTGGCCCTTTCCCTGTCCATTTCCCAATCTCAAGGTTTCCCCGTTGGGGTTAGTGCCCAAGAAGTCACCGGGGGAGTTCCATTTGATACACCACTTGTCTTACCCGGCTGGCCGTTCGGTCAACGATGCTATCCCTGACGACCTTTGTTCGGTTAGGTATACATCTTTTGACCAGGCCCTGCGCATGGTGCGCTCATGTGGCCCGGGTGCACTACTGGCTAAGTGTGACATTAAGTCCGTGTTCCGTCTCCTGCCAGTGCACCCAGGCGACTTTGAGTTGCTGGGTTTCAAGTTCCGGGGTGAATTTTATTTCGACAAAGCCATGCCTTTTGGCTGCTCCATTTCATGCTCGGCATTTGAGCGCTTCAGCACTTTCCTGCAATGGGCCTTTGTTCGCAGGTCAGGGTCCCGGTCTGTAGCCCACTACCTCGACGATTTCCTATTCGGGGGTGAACGGGGCTGGGACACGTGCACGCGTCTCCTACATACATTTCAGACGCTAATGAAGGAACTCGGTGTCCCTTTAGCGCCCGAAAAGACCGAGGGCCCTTCAACTAAGCTCACATTCCTGGGGGTTGAGATTGACACGGTTGTGCAAGCATCCAGGTTACCTGTTGATAAGGTTTCCCAGATTGTTGCACTCATTTTGGACTTGCTGGCAAAACGCAAGGTGTCCCTGTGGGAGCTCCAGGTGTTACATGGTCACCTCAATTTCGCTTGCAGGGTCGTCGCACCTGGCAGAGCGTTTGCTCGACGCTTGTGCGACACCATGACTGGCTTGGCCAGGCCCCACCACAGGGTCCGACTGAACAAGGGCATGAGGGCTGATATGCTCATCTGGCTTCAGTTCCTGAGGGAATTCAACGGGGTGTCCTTTTGGAGGTCCGGCCTTTTGGTTTCCCCTCGTTTTCAAGTTCAGTCGGATGCATCAGGGTCCCTGGGTTATGGGATTTACTTCGAAGGGAAGTGGGCCTACGGCAGATGGCCACCAGCCTGGTGGGGTTCGGATCATTTGCGCGATCTCACGTACCTGGAATTTTTCCCCATTCTGGGAGCTTTGATGCTATGGGGCGAGGAGTGGGCCAATTTGGTCGTCCATTTCTGGTGTGACAATGCGGCAGTTGTCCACATTGTCAACTCACAGATGTCTAAATCTCCCAGGGTCATGGAACTGGTTCGCCAGTTTGTGTTGCGCAGCCTACGCCTCAATGTGCTTTTTAGGGCCAGGCATGTTCCAGGTATTAATAATGATATTGCTGACGCTTTGTCCCGCCTGCAGATCCCCTGGTTCCGTGCCTTTGCCCCGGACGCAGAGGAATTTCCCTCGCCGCTCCCGGACGAGATATGGACGCTTGGCGAGGAGAGGTGAACCGGGCGATCGGCATGTTGCTCGCCCCCCGCACGCGTAAGGCATATAACCATGCATTTAGTTCATTCAGGGCCTTTTGGGCCCAATCACGGCTGCCTGAAAGTTGGCCCATCCCAGTAGCTCACATCCTCCGATTTATGGTTTACTTACATGCCCAGGGCTTAGCCCCCTGCACCATAGCATCCAGGCTGTCAGCGCTGGCATTCATGGCCAAGGTGGGTGGTTTTGCTGACAGCACAAGTGATTTTCGCATACGACATGTTTTGGAAGGGTGGGTGCGGGAACGTGGGCGCAGCCCGGACGACCGCCACCCTATTTCTCCAGGGGTGCTTACCCACCTTGCACGGGGTTGGCATGACCTGTGTTTCGACAGGTATGAGGCAACCCTGTTTCACGCGGCTACTACGGTGGCCTTTTTGGGGGCGCTCCGCATCAGTGAGCTGGTGCTACTGTCTAAGGCGGATGCCAGTCGTAGGGCACTGGAACTCGAAGATGTCTACGTTTCTTCTGATTGGGCTCAGCTGAGGATATGCTCCTCTAAGGTTGATCAGCACGGTGTAGGCAGTGGTGTAAGACTGCTACGATGTTCCTTGGCAGACATCTGTCCAGTTGGTGCCCTACAGGAGTTCCTTGCACTACATGGTATGCACCCTGGCCCATTTTTCTGTCACCAAGATGGGTCTCCCCTTACTAAATTTCAATTTTGGAAGGTGACCGGTAAGGCACTAGCCAGTGTTGGCCTCCCTGGGGCTCGTTACGGCACCCATTCATTCCGGATAGGGGCAGCTTCCACCGCAGCGGCGTTTGAGTACTCTGGGGCTGAAATATGCAACATGGGAAGGTGGGGATCACGATGTTTTCAGTTGTATGTTCGCCCTCTTCAACAGTGAGTACCAGTTAAGTCACTACCCTGTTTCCTTTTTTCCTTGACAGACCCTGGATGTCGTCTTACACCGGTGACAGTATGGCTGGTGGGCCACAGCTATGTGCACAGGGCAGCGCAGTTTGCTTCGGCAACAGAGTGGGGACCCCGACTGGGACTGGGTGCATCCGCAAGTCTCAGGTGGTACGGTAAGCGCAGAATGTTATGGCGGGAACTGTTGCCATTCCTTTTCTCCATCAGGGATGCTGACCCGCCTGATGTCCTTATTATACACCTCGGGGGTAATGATTTGGGACAGGTCACGGGCCTATCACTGAAGCATGCGATTTGCGGTGACCTGGCCTACTTGCATTATGTGTGGCCTGCCACAACCCTAATTTGGTTGGACATGATACCGCGGCATGCTTACAGGGGAGGGTTTAACCTCCAGGCCCTTGATCGGGCTCGGCGCTCGGTGAACAGGGCTATTGCCCGGTACTTTCTGGACAAGGGTTGGGGGCGCGTCGTACGACACCCCACCATCAGTCTACAAAATTATGATCTTTACACAGGGGATGGGGTCCATCTGTCACCGGGAGGTATGGACCTCTTGTTGGGAGATTGGCGAGCAGGCCTGTTGACCGAGCTGACGGTCGGGGGGGGGGGCGGTGAGCCTTTGTTGAAGCCTCCCCGTGTGGCGGGTAGCACTGGTAAGGTAAACATTTATGACCCACAGGTATCCAGCAGGTTCGCAATTGACTGGACAACACTAGACAGGCACAAGTTGTCCGGTCAACGATGAACCAGGCAATGGGGTGATGGCACGAGCTAGGCAGCATGCATCACCCCGTTATTTTACAGATACGCGTCAGAGGGTGGGGTCAGTAGTTAGATTATTGACTACGGTCAACAATTTGTTTGTTGTCAACAAACAAATTGATACAAATGGATACATTGTAACCAATTGCCGTTGGCAATTTTGGGTGGAACCTTACCAGTGTTACTTCGGCCTGCTTGCCTTAAGAATTATAATTGGTGGAATACCAATAGAAATTTATAATTCGGACTAGGGCATGAATCAATAAATGTGGCCCAATGCCGTTATCCACTTTTACCAGTGTCTGAGTCCTTTATTGGGGGGTGCGCCTGCAATGTATGCTGTGCAGCATGCTGTGGCCCCTAAGCCATTCTCTTGTCCTCACATGTGATGAAAAATGCTTTCTCTTGACTAGTGTTGAAGTAAACTGACTGCTGGTAAAACAGGACAGAACCACCATCTTGCTCCTCAATCCAGGCAGCAAAAATGTTATGTGCAAACCCTGACTTTACACTCACTGATTTCAGTCACCATCCCTTGGAGGGAGAAAGAGACAGGTTTTGCCCTGAAAGATGACCTATGTGAATGTAATCCATTCAGGGTAATTTCCAATTGCTTTTGTCAGGAGAAGGATTTCATACCAAATCAGCTGGTGTAAATGGCTGCTTGTGCTTCACAGCTCTAGTCAATCCAAGACTAATCTGTATTTTTGCTTCAGCTTTTGAATCGGGGGGGGGGGGGCTGGAAAATATGTGCTCCTTGCCTTTGAACCCCCATGAAAAAGTACTTCAGATGTTGTAAAGGCAAGGCTAAGCAGGAATGAGCAAAGGAGTAGCCATTTCTTTTTGTCTGCTAAAATGTAGGACTAGCTATGTATTCATGAAAGGTAATGTGGCCTTTCCCCACATTATCATCCTCACAATGCCATCCCTTAAATATATACCCAGTGTCCTGATTGTAATCACTCCCCTCTCAAGACAGCCTGAGATACAGGCTTATTCAAACCATTTGAATGGGTTCTTCTACTGTGGTAATGGCAACACAGAGACACACCGTGAATGGCTAAAAGCTTCTCTCTGAGTTGCAGTGGTACTTGGAAAAATACCAACTCCTTCACTAGCTTCCCTAATGGATTTCTAAGTGATGTCTTATCACGGAGCTACTGCTTTTCTCTCCACCCCCCACAATATTTCTAAGGGGCATGTCCCATCAGGGATCCTGATTTATGAGAGGGGGAGGTGCATGCCAAGCAGGGCATTGTCTGCGATATCCATTGAGCACTTCCCTATTGCCCAAGCCTGATTTCAGTGTAGATACCAAACTTTTTTCCAAAGGAGGAAAATGAGAGAGGGGGACAGAGAGAGAGACAGAATATGAGAGTGCTAATGAATAATTTTTTTTCCTCCACTTGCATGACTCTGATTCATTCTCCACACTCAGCTTTACATCTCCCACTGACTGGTATTAGCAGTGTCTAAAGGAAATAATTTTAGATCTTATCGAGGAATTTTGCTGAACCACTTTTGGCTTATTCGACACCATAAACCTGTCACTGCTTCCTGGTGTAACTTACCATCTCTTCTCTTATTCTTTCCTTCTGCCGCTTGCTTTCAACACCATTTGTCTAGCCTTACTTCACTGACTGGGGCATAACAGGGTACGTGTGTGCAAGCAAGTGAGCAAGGAAATGAGTGAGAATCCCTCTTAAAACCATGCACACTCTATTTTATATAGACACACATGAATAAAACAGCCACAGGAGTGCAACTTTGGTCTTCCCTCCCTCGCTCCTTCTTTCCCCACCTCTGTCTCTCTCTCTCTCTCTCTCTCTCTCTCTCTCTCTTTCTCTCTGCATGTGTCTCTCCCACTTTCCCAGCTCACAGGCTTTCCTTTGTCAGGTTTGTTGGCCTGTGACTGACAAGCAATTACAATAAGTAATTCCATTTCTGTGGAAGATAATAAAACGTGATACCATAACTACCCACAGAGCCTCAAAAGTATTTATGTTCAGTCTAATAACCTGGTGGGATGCTGTTAATCTTAACAAAGGGGGCCTGGCAGGTGCCAGCAAGAGGGATCTTTATATTCTTTCTCTGTTTGCTGACGTTTCCACAGGGGAAGCTACAAGCTGCTTCAAAAGGGGGCTCTAGTCTGATTTTTAATTACATTTAGTTTATTAGAGGCAGAACACAGATGCATAAGTAATCCAGGAAACTGCCACACACGAAACCATCCCTTAGAAAGTAGTGGGGATGAGGATAAAGAAAAGATATAGGGAGATATAAATTCTTCCATTTAACCAGAATGTAGGTTCTAGGGCACTACAGTCACAGAAAGGTTTCATAATTGTTCATTCAATCTGAGTACCGAAGAGAACTAGACTGTCGTCAGATTTCTTTTTCATGCTAAGTCTGACACTAAATCTGGGGGATCAGACATCCATGCTTCCATTCTTCATGGTTTCTAATTGGGTTCACCTGTGCATTAGCCACTTTTTATCTCCAAGCTGTCATGGTGCCATGGTTTAGTCGCAGAACTGCAGTGAATACTCTGTTCACAATCTGAGTTCAGTCCTGACAGACTCAAACGTGGCTCAGCCATGTTGAAGGAAAATGAAAATTACCTTGTGACTCACCCTGAGAATAAGTCAGGGGTTCCCAATCTAAGGCCATTGTGGGCTGGATCTGGCCCACAGCACCATTTAATGTGCCCCCAACCTTCCAAGGTCATTTGAGAAACAAAATGGCCACCCCTTTGGAGCTGTTGGGACAAAATAGCCACCCCCATATGCAGGCAGTGCAAAATGGCTGTCCGGTCCTTGAAGTTGAGTGAGAGAGCCTGACCCGGCTTGAAAAGGTTGGGAACCCCTGCTCTAAGTGCTATGTGGTGGTGTAGGAGTATAATTGCTATTGCTATTTGATCTTCCCTATCTTTGTGCATTTCAGGTGTTAAGAAATTCAAATCAATTAAAAATGAAAATATCAAGTTCAGGATGGCATGTGTGTGATACCCAGTTATGTTTAAATGCTTTGTTCATTCAGTTTGGTAAGTCTGTGATGGGAAGGAATGAGTGAGGAGCCTGGAATACTGGTAGGAATAGTTCTGCTTGCCTGATGAAACAACTAGGGGAGTGTGGGTTATGTTTGAGTGATGCCTGGCTGAGCAACCTGGAGTGGAGAGACCAAGGAAAGGATGATTCTGGAGTCTAAGACTGAAGTCAAGAGAACAGTGTGAGAGAGATTTGTGGAGTGGAAAATGGTAATGGAGAGAATTGTTCTTAATGAAGACAAAACAGAGGAATAAACAATGTCCTTATAAAAATTTTATTTTAATAAAAAATTATTTGTTCTAGTTGAGTTGAGTGGCCGTGAGTTCAATACCTGAGAGCTGGCTATGTGAATGGTATTTGTAAAGAACTAAGTAAAAGTGCCAATACACACATAGGGACAAGAAAGGTGAGTGGCAGTGAAAAAGGAAGAGAGGAAATGAGTGAAGAGAAGAAACAACCAGGCATCCCGCCTATTCCATCCTGAACCTGATTTTTAAAAAATGGATTAAAGAAAACACTTTCTGTGGTGTTTTAAAGAGACCATTACCTAAATAGTTAAGTGGCAAGAGAAAGGGGATTGCGATATTGATCTCAGATAGATAGAAATTATGAAGGAAGCAGTTAATGATATTTGGCCTCTTTCCTGTTAATTAAATGGAGTGACAGGTGCAGTGAAGACATAGTTGTTAATCTCAAAGTTTGTATGGAATTGTATGGATTGGGTTGAATTTCATTTGAAAGCACCTGTCTACAACAGCTTAATTCACATTTCCTAAATCAACTATAGTTTTGAGTCATATGCTTACCCATATCCAGCCCCCCTACCCTCACGTGCCTGATGGGAGGAAGAAAAATGAACAAATATATACCATGATCTCCTTTCCCATGCATGTTGGTAGCAAAGCTTCACCAATTGTTCTTCATCAGAAGACTATTAAAAGATTATTAAAAGAAGGGATGTGGTACATTGAGGGGAAAACACCAGAGTTCTTTTCTACAGTTAACAATTTTCCTGAATGGAAACTTCTCCACCTTTGACAATCTGTATCTCACCAAGTCCTAGACTATCTGCCTTGCTTACTTTCAATGAAGCAACTGAATTTTCCTGAGAAGCTAATTCACCCCATCATTTAGAAAGGCACGTTTGTTCCAAAGCAAATTAATAGATGTCTCATTATTTATTCTTCTGAATTAGATTTGCCATTGTAAATGGTTCACTGTCAGAAGTGTGGTGGAGTTAAGATGCAAGGACCAGAACTTTCTGATTAGCAGAGATGATGATGCTAGACCCTTTTTGTCACCTTTCAGGTTTCCCCCTTAGCTTAGCTAGCATTCCCACTAGATCCAGAGGAAATATGGATGCCCCTCACAATCAAAAGCACATTACTATGACCTCTCTATCCCAAAACAAAAAAATATGGGATGGCTTCATTTAAAATAGGTAATTAATTGCTTGGAACATTATGCGAACTATAATCCTTACTTTAACAAGTAATTTATCGGTTGTTACAGTATGAGATCCAAGGTTCTAGTGAACGTGAGGATATTTTTAAAAGTTTAAAGAATTTTAAAATGCAAAAAGAAACTTGAATATCCCTGCAAATGACTCCTATCAAACAATGTTTTGGAAATAACAGGTAACTTTTTATTACACAACCTCGCAACACCAATAATAACATAACATTAGAACAGGCAGCTGTCATGCCCTTTGTACATGCCCCTAGATTCTCCGTAGGCAGGAGAGTATCAAAAGGACCAGTTGACAATGACGTATGGACTCAAGTCACAACAGTCTGTGACTCAACACATTTTCATTGCACAGTGTTTCACCATCCTCACTTTCTTAGAGGGATTCCCAAGGGTGATTTTCACCATCCCTTCAAGGATGTCTAATGATCTCATCCCCAGTCTCTCTATGTTAGCCCCAAGTGCAGTGCACTTCACCCCATGGGGGGGGGGGGTAGCATGAAGTCCAGCAACAACAATGATCATATTGAGATGAATGGATCACCCCACTGTCTGTTCATGCATCTTCTGCCTGCTGAGCCAATAATGCCTTCCTCTAGCTGACGAAGTATCCACAACTGGCAATTCTATCACCGCTTGGATGGTGTTGTCTGAGTGCTTCTCAGATCAATGGTGGTTTCTCCAGCTAATTCTAACAGGCTCCCATGATCTCTGACAACTCCAAGTCTAACTTAGCTAGGGTGCACTGGGAAAGTCCACCTGGGTACAGAATATTGGCCTTCTGGGGCTCCAGTAGATGCTGAGCCAATCCTTAGTATCAACCAATTCTTCTCCTTCTTTCCCCAGTTTGGGGCAGAGTTCACCATTCATCTCCACTCTGACAAATTCTACCTTCTCACTTTAAAATCCCCATGACTTTTGCTCTATCTCTCTCCTGGGGAGTCCTAGGCTCCCACCTTGTTGTATGGAAGGGATAGAGGTTGGCCTAGATGTGGCATCTTCAGTGGCCTCATCACACACATATTACTCTGACAAGCATGAGCTTTTCAAAGATGGCAAAGGTAAGGTTGCCATATGTCCCAGTTTTCCAGGATTTTCCCGGATTCAAGCTGTCCCGGCCAGTTCAAAAAAATGTAAAAGTCCAGAATTTTTTAATTTGAACAAAGGAACCAAGATAACCCCTCACCAAGAGATTTTTGCAAAGAGTTAATTCACTACCTCCCTGCCTTTCTTTCAATCATCCTGCTTGAAAGCAGCGAAGGCAAAACAGCACCCTGAGAAGTCCTCTGGGGAGGGAAGACACTTGCAAGCGAGATAATTGAAAGAAATTAACCGCAAAGGGTTAATTGCATAGGGTCAGTATTCCTAGAGAGGAAGGGAACAGGATGGAAACAAAGGTCCTCCTCCAAAATAAGTCCTTTCTTGTCTCCTGCTTTTCTCCTTCCGGAGGAAAACAGAGGCGCCATGGACTGCATTGCCGTTCTGGGCCCCTCTTTAGAAATTTCTTCCAAGGGATGTGGGGTTTGAGGTTGAGTCTATTTCAGTGGTGTGTGTGTGAGGGGGAGGGTGGGGTGACCTCAGGGGGAGGAAGGATGGTTTCAAGAGTGGCCCAAGAAATTTTATTCAAAAATAAATAAATAAAAATAGAACCATCAAGAACAGTCTTTTGCAAGAAGAACCACATAGGGAAAAATCTCTTGACTACAATTTATTTCAAACTGACAAAGGCTGTCTGCCCTGAACGGGGATTTCACAGAGTCTTAGAGCAATGGTCTCCCTGACAGCCCCATCCAACACATGCACAGTTTGAAGAATGCAATGACATCACATGGCTGTCCCAGTTTGGCGGGAGAGAATTATGGCAACCCTAGGCAAAGAGGATGATTGTCTAAAGCCCAAACTACAACATGTGGTCCAGATATGGCCCCTGAAGCCATTCCATCAGGCCCACGATGCCCTCACCAAACCAGGAAGTGAATACTGACAGTTCTGTGCATGTGCGGGTGCATCCGTATTCACTTCCTGGTTTGGCTCAGATGTGCTCGTGCATGTGCAGAAGCATCCGTATCCACTTCCTGGTTTGGCACGGTGTCATGTCTGGCCAATTTAAGCAATAGTCGAGGCAACGATGAACAGAACAGCAACAGGTGTTTATTAAACAGTCTTTCAGATAAAGCTTACAGTGATGGCTATTCGAATCCCAAGAAATCAGTCCCTCCAGAATCTGCTGTAGAAGATTGGAAATGACTAGTAGTGATAGCGTGTGGAGGAGACCCAGGCTTAGCACGCACTGGCTACCTGTGGAGAAGGGGTAGTATAGATCTGGTCCAGCCCCACCCTTGTTTACCCATGGGGCTTATATAGTGTGTCCCCGGTGGTAGCTTCTTGATACAAAGTAGCGACCCATCGGACAAGCACAACCAACGAATCATAACACGATTTATATGTATTAACCAATGGGGAACAGGATCCAAAACTGTAACCAATCACAGAACTCTGATTAGCATAATGAGTGCACTTAGAGAGGGAGATTTCGTGCGACTTTTAGCTCCTAATTTGGATGGCGGGAAACCACCATTTTCTCCTTGCAAGGCGCTGCCCATGCAACTTGCAATTGTGTCTTAATACACAACACACGGACATGCTCGTGCATGCACAGAAGCATCCATGCTGAACCAGGAAGTGAATACGGACACTTTCATGCATGTGCAGAAGCATCCACACTGAATGAGGAAATGAATATGGACGCGCATGTGCAAACATGCCCTGTTCCAAGGGCGTAGTCAGGCCCTTGGCCCCAAAAGTTTGGGCACCCCTGGTCTACAGGCCTCATATATGCAGTGGATCCCACAAATGGCCTCACAAATAGTAATATCTTACAGGTAGCATTGTTACTTGTGTCATACTTCCAATGCATTGTTACAATTGAATCAAGTAAACCAAATTTAGGATAGATGGTGCCATGTTTGGTGGGTCAAACTGCTGTTCAGATTTATTTAATTGATGGCCTGCCTACAAAGCTACCACAATTGATCACAAAGGACATAGCATACAGTTTCCCTTGTTCTGTGTTGGTTGTTCCCATATATGCCCACATTTACTCTACTTCTCTGTTGCAAGGGAACAGATATGTCATCAAGTGCATGGCCGATGTAACAGCAGGCTGAAATATGTGGCTTTTCCAAATAGCCAAGTCACAAATTAGAGTAACATGGAAATCTTAATTCATTTCCAAGGTAAACATCTGAACATATGCTGCCTGAATAACATAACCGTTTTAAAAGATATGTTATCTGGGAAGTGTTGTCTTGTGGCTGACTAGAGCAATGTCTTACCTGCTTGGTGTATAGAGATATTTTCTGAGACGTTTGCATTTAAAGGTCACCTATTATTACCAATTCAGTTGTTCACCTCACTGGGGACTCACTCCTTTCAGAGAGTTCTGAATGGAGGCTTCAGCAAACCGTTTTCAAAAGAGAGAGTTGTACTTCAACAGATCAAATACGTATGTGTATGTTAACTTTCTAAAATCTATTCTAGGCCCTGCTTGGCAGATGTGTGTAATGGTCTTCTGAATTGTTTGTTCATCTGCTTCTGAAGAAAAGCAACTAGTGAGAATAAGAGCAAGAAACTGAAGGGAAATAATCACCTCTATCCCCATAGCAGGAGGGGGAAATTTTGAACTATAAAAAGCCCAAAGCAGAAGCACTTTCCTGCCACTGCTTTGTCATCTATACCTATAAAATGGTGCGTTAACCATTGGAATGTGACAAAGGATGTTGCACCAGGCCCCACTAGCCCGTAATGGGCCTCCGTTCACTCGCCCGAACCCGGTTTGCAGGTAACTGTCGGGTTGAAATTTTCGACCCGGGGGCAGGAGCCCCCCAGTCGCAAAAAAAAAAAGGGAACTTCAATTTCTGGCAAAAGGAACATCCGAAAACACGCCGCGGCCAATAAAAAAAGCCACAGGAAACAGACTGCTAAAGTAAGCAAACACGCACAGGCAAAACTACAAGCCCCAGCGTCATGTGCGCCATTAGCGCACACGACGCTGAGGCGGCCGGCATCCAAAAAATAAAAGTTAAAAAAAACCCGCCGCCACTGCCCTTCTTCCCCACGGGCCAGCCAGCATGGCCCATGGGGAAAAAAGGAACCCCCGCCACTGGTGCCCTTCTTCCCCATGGGCCAGCCAGCATGGCCCGTGGAGAAGAAAGCAACCCCCCCAAGCCCTTCTTCCCCACGGGGCAGCCAGCATGGCCCGTGGAGAAGAAAGCAAAAAAAAAGCCCCCCCAAGCCCTTCTTCCCCACGGGCTAGCCAGCATGGCCCGCGGGAAAGAAAGCCACTGAAAAAGTTAACCCCAAAAAACAAACCAAAAACAATCAAAAACACTCAAAAATCCAAAAAGAAAACACAAACACAGCCAAAAACAAACAATAAAAAACACACAGACCCCCTCCAAAAAAAATCCAAACCACCCCCCCCCCAAAAAAAAAAAAACCAGAGAGCCTACCAACAGACTTCTTGACTTCATGACCACCGGAAATCAAATGAGCAAAGAAAAGAAACACTTACCGGAAGCACCCAGAGGATAGAAGAGAAGAATTGTAGAGAGGAAGCAAAGCTCACCACCCCCACCCAGAGGCCACAAGAGAAAAAACATTCAAAAATATTTCAAAATAAAAGATTAATTCCCAAACAAATCAAATAAGTTAGCCAAAAATTCAAAAATATTCACACTAATCTCAAAAAATACCAAAAAAAAAACAGAAATCACTTTTCACTCAAAAAACCCAAAACACCAAAACAAAAAATAAAAAATGCGTAAAAATAAAGATTAAAAAATTTGATTTTAAATTTAAAAAAATAATTTAAATCAAATAAATTAAAATAAAATTTGCATAAACCAAAATTAAATTTTAAATAAAAAAATTAAAATAAAGAAATTAAAATAAAATTTGCATAAACAAAAAACAAAAACCTTCAAAAACCAATTTAAAGAGCCCGGCACTAAGGAAGCCAGTGCACAAAAATAAATAATAAAACACACACTGGGAGCGCAAGTCCGCCACAGGCAGACTCAGCGCCTCGAAGCCACAAAATCAAAAAACCTTACAACACCATTTAAAACAGCCCAGCACCATTGGTTCAAGAAAAAAAAACGAAACCCTTTACTATCCAACACAATTTTAAAAAGCCTGGCACCGCCAGGCAAAATATGCTAGTTCTTTCTATGAATTGCTTGCTCTCTATTGAACCATACCTGTCAAGTATCCTGGATTGGCCAGGAAATCCTTTATTTTGGCTCTCCTTTCCCCTCCTTCCCACCAGTATTGGGGCGGCCAGGGAAAGGGGTTTCTGTGCATGCGTGCCCCCAAAGGCAGCATTGCACAAGCGTGAAGGGTTTTCTGTGCATACACGAAGGGGTTTCTGCGCATGCACGAAGGGGTTTCTGTGCATGCGCGCCGCACCCGGAGAAGTTCCTGGATTTCTACAGAGACAACTTGACAGGTATGTATTGAATCAAAAAATGGCAGGTCTCCTATTTGCCCTGTATTTGCAAAGGTGGTTTCCAACATTGCAATGTATACCATCTCAACTTGTTTGTGACAGTACAGATTTGAGTTAGCAATGCACAAAAAGACACTGCACTCAATTCAATTTTTCATTTGTTTTGAAATAAAAGTGCACTTCTGTCTCAAGCAGAGTTAGTAAAAACTTTTTATGGGACAGACCCTGAGACAGTCACCAAAAGCAAAATCCAAAAATAGTGTAGAGATCCCAAATTCACAGATGGCCCTGAGGTTGTTACCAAAGACAAAACCCAAAGAGGCTTCCACAAGAAAAACATCTCAGAATTTTGTAGAAATTAAGCCACATTTGCAAATACAAAATGTCTTGCACAGTTGCAAGATTCCAGAAAACTTTGAAACACCTGAGTTCATATATGAACTGACATGATCCACAGCTCCTGGACTAACTACTGAACCTTATTTATCCACAAGCTTTGCACACCTACCCCCCACCCCCAATAAAGAGATGACACCTTTGGCTTAGTAATAACTAGCCATTTTATTTAACCAAAACTGTGACAGCAACTAACACTCTGCACTGAGGTAGTAGCACGGGAGGTCATACTTTATGATTAAAGCCAATTACCACAACCCAGTTTGTACCATCCTATTCTAATTAAGTTAACCATGTTTTACTGACAACGACCTTCCACTGCTAAGCTGTCACGAGCTTCCGTAGTGATAGGCTAATCTCGTGTCAAAACTGCTAACCAGCCATATGCAAAATTTAGGACTTGTGTATGGCTAGTGCCGTAACTTTACTCAATTTACCTATCTAATTAACAAAGTTATTACCCCTTCCCATGCTACACGCCCAAAGTGACCAACAAACAAGAACAACACCTCCCAAAACTCATACCTGTGACCCGTGTGGGAGGGGTGAAAAAACAAGGACTCCATGGCCAATCAGGAGTCTGAGCAAAAAAAATCCCATAATAACGCAACCACTGGAGCAGAGGGAGGGAGGGTGGGCAAATGGCTGTCAACCTATGGGGAGAAAAAATTGTGCCGAGGAACAGAGCCAGCCCCTTAAATAGGGTCAGCGTGCATCACGTGCATAAGCCCCCTGGTGGGCCTCTCAGGGGGGAGTTGTGCAATGCGCGCACCAGAGGCAGGTACCTCCGGCGCACGTACATTTGCAGTTCCTAAAGGTTCTGACAGATTTCTTTATTTAAAAAGCATTAAAATGCAAATAATGAGACAAAATGTGTTTATAGATATGTACATATTTGAATACAATTTTTATGCAAAGTTAGAGAAAGATAAATGTGGAAGAGACCTATGGGTTAACAGATGCTAGACTAGAATCTGAGCAGAACTAGATACTTAATTTTCTTACCTCAAAGAGAAGAAGGCAACATGGTAAGTGAAGGGCATCACAAATATTTGTGCATGTATTCACATCAGAAAAGCTGCAGTTTTTATCTTGTTCCTGAAAAAATAAACAAAAGGAAAGTGAAAGTATGTCTTGAATAAAAATTTGTCATGATAATAGAGGTGTGAACAGTATCTAGGTAGCAAAAAAGATCTAAGGAAATAATTAGCTATTTAAAGAACTGGTTAAACAAAACATAATTAAGATTAGCCTGGCCCTTTTCCAAGAGTTCATAAACCCATAAAAAGAACTCTTTGGGGGCCCATACAGCTCAAAATGTGTCTTATATAATCAGGCCATTTATAAAGCTAACCTTTTCATGTCCTGTTTCTGCCTCTGTGTGTTCCATCTTCCCTTAATGCAGCTAACCTTTTCTTATTACATATGGTGTTGTACTTGACTTACATACCTCCTTTCCCCTTAGATCAAGGGTCACAATTTGGAAAATGGATCATAGCAGATGTCTGCAAACGAGGCCGAGATGAAACACTCTCCCAGCAATCCTGACAGGAGGGACAGCTGTTTATAGTGAGATACCTGATCAGTCAGTCAGGAACTGTTACTCAGAACTTGGAGCTTAACAACCCTCATGTCATGTGGGATTATCTTGAAATGTAGGACAGGAATGCCCTAGGCTTAAAGACCAAACAAGGTGTTGAAGCTCTCACCTATCTTTACTTTTCCTATTATCATCTACCAATGGAGGAGGCAGCTGTGTCACCACCATGGTTTGTAGGAGTTTCTGTTATTGGGGGAAATGTGCTTGGAATAGGCAGGGCCAAACAAACAATCAAGTGGTGAGGCTACACTGAAACATAATGCAGGAAATGCTCCAGGATTGTAATGGACAAGTTCATATTATTTTCTGTTGACCACGCATCATAAAGATCAATGCAAATCAACCTGGAGTTTTTCTTTTTTTTTCTTTTTTTTAAAATTTTTATTAATTTTTCAAAGTATATAACAAACATTTAAAACAAAATAACGGCATTTAGACAAA
This sequence comes from Bradypodion pumilum, assembly GCA_035047305.1. Taxonomy (NCBI): domain Eukaryota; kingdom Metazoa; phylum Chordata; class Lepidosauria; order Squamata; family Chamaeleonidae; genus Bradypodion; species Bradypodion pumilum. Next base: position 244,145,585 of record JAWDJD010000001.1, on the reverse strand, counting down.
AGAAGAAGAAAAAAAGAAAAAACAAGACCTTCTAAATACAATAAAAAGACTGTGTGATACATATTACATACATCGTCACCCTGTGCTATGTACATTGTCCAGGAGGTCGTGGGATTTCCCATTAATTTCTATTGTTCCCAAAATTTCATTTGGTCTGGTGTCAATTTATTTGTTCCGTCTCTCATCAGTGAATAATCAACAAATTTTCGCCATATATTCCAGAATCTATTTTCTTTTATTATACCTTTTTTAAGATTTAACTCCCATGTTAATTTTTCATTCAATGCGAGATCCCACATCTGTTTATACCACTCCTCCACCTTTAACGTTAAGTCATTTTTCCAATTTTTTGCAATACACATTCTAGCTATTACAAGCATCAAGGACAACAATTCTTTCTTATCATTATCTAAATTAACATTATCTACGTCCGTCAGCAAGGTAGTATCTGGCCCCAATTTGAGACGCAATCCCATAATTTTATCAATCTCATTCTCAATTTTTGCCCAAAAATTTCCTACCACCTTACATTCATACCACATATGAACATATGTACCCAGTGTATTTTTACACCTCCAACACAGTTTATTATTCTTTTTATCTATCTGATGCAGTCTCATAGGAGTCAGATACCACTTCCATAACATTTTAAAATTGTGTTCCTTTATCCTAACCGACATGGATCTCATAATTCTTTTTCTCCATTTATTTTGCCATTCCTTTTCTGTTATCTTCACATTCAAATCTTGTTCCCATGTATTTCTTAGTATTTCCTGTGAATTAACTTCTGTATTTATTATTTTGTAAATTTTACTAACCATTCCTTTAATTCCAATTTCCTCCTTCCTTATCTTCCACACTAATTCCTCGAATTCTGTCCTGTGTCTTTCCAGACTCTGCTCCCTCCAATATTTATTATTCCACTTGTTCACCTTCGCTATCTGGAACCAATTCAGCTTCATCTGGGTATATAACTCTCTTTTCGTCCCATTATCTTTGCAGACTCGTATCCAATCTTTCAACAGGAAAGCCCCGTTTGTCAACAATATTTCTTTCATCTCGTTATCCATTCTTATTGGAAACTTTTTCAAATCTTCTATTTCAATTATCGGTGAAATATTTGGGACCAATTTCTTTTTAACTTTCTTCCATACTCCCAGCATTGATCTCAGCATTCTATTTTTAACTGGTATTTTCTGTATTTCCTTGTCTAAAAAAAGGCTCTTACCCACTTCCTTTAACTCCTTCATTTCAATTTCTTCCCAAATAACCGACTCATTCATTAGAATCTTAACTACATTCCTTATATGAAATGCTTTATAGTAATTCTTTAAATTAGGTATTCCTAAGCCCCCTTCATTTTGAGATAGATACCACATTCTCTTTGAAATTCTAGGTCTGCGTCCCCCATTACAGTAGTTATCCAATAATTTTTGAAATTCCTTAATATCTTTGTCCGTCAGTTGAATTGGTAAGGCATCAAACAGGAAATTTAGTTTTGGTAATAACATCATTTTTGTCAGTGCTATTCTGCCAAACCAAGACAACCTTAATTTTTGATATTGTAGAATTTTATCTTTAAGTTCCTTCTTTTGTTTGTCGTAATTTAATCTTTTCAGATCATCCAACTTATTAGAAATATTTATCCCTAGGTATTTCAAGCTCTCTTTAATCTGCAATTTAAATTCGTCCCTAATTTTCTTTTGCTCTTCCTTTTCGATATTACTTAAAATCAATTCAGACTTATCCCAATTTACCTTCAAACCTGTTATTTGTTCAAATTCCTTTAAATGTTTTTGGATGCTTTCCATCGTTCTTCTAGGGTGTTTCATAATTAGTAAAGTATCGTCCGCATATAAACTGATTTTATTTTCCATTATTCCTTCTATGCTTTTATCTTCCCTTATTGTATTTGCTAATATTTCCATCGCCATGATGAATAATATTGGAGATAGGGGACACCCTTGCCTAGTTCCTGCCTCTAATCTCACTTCCTCTGTAAGACCATCATTAACCCTGATATTAGCATACCCTTGTTGATATAGTTGTTCTATTGTTTTTATAAACCTGTCACCGAATCCATAACTCCTAATTATCTCGTTAATTGTTATCCATTGCAAAGAGTCAAATGCTTTAAAAATGTCTAGGGATAATAATCCAACTTTCTCCTTATTTTGTCCTGCCACATCAATTAAGTCTACTACTCGCCTTATTAAGTCTGCCATATGTCTCCCTTTCACAAATCCGGCCTGATCTTTATTTATATATTTATCCATAAAACCATTCAGTCTATTTGCCAATATTGCCGTAAAAATCTTAGCATCTTGGTTTATCAAAGAAATAGGCCTATATGATTCTACTTTTTCTGGGTCTTTTCCCGGTTTTGGTAGTAAAACAATTATTGTTCTATACCATGATAGAGGTATCTGCTCCCCATTAAGTATACCGTTATAAAGTTTTAACAATTTTGGAGTTACTATATCCTTAAACTCTTTATAAAATTCAGCAGATAAACCATCCTCTCCCGGTGATTTATCTGCTTTCAATTTATTTATTACTTCTTTTATCTCTTTTTCAGTTATTAATTCTTCCATTCTTTGTTTATGCTCCTGACTTATTTTATTTTTAATTTGTATTCCCAATTTATCTTTTAGTTTATCTATATTTACCTTCTTTTTAGAGTATAGATCTTGATAAAATTCTCTGACCACCTTACATTTATCTTTAATCTTGTTGTGTCTTATACCTTCCTTATCTACTAAAGTCCCTATTTCTCTTCTACTTCTTTTTTCCTTAGCCGCTCTTGCTAGCAATTTTGAATTTTTATTACTGTATTCAAAATATTCTCTTTTTAGATATACCAGATCTCTTTTCACCTTTTCAATATCATTTCCTATTAATTCCTTCTTTAAGCCCTGCATTCTTTCATAAACCTTTCTATCCTTAGTTATTATGTGTTCCTCTTGCAACTTTTTAATCTCTTTTTCAATTTCTTCTTGTTTACTTTTTAACTGTTTATTTTTAATACTTACCAACCTAATACTTTCACCTCTAAATATTGCTTTCATCGTGTCCCATACAATACCAAATCCAACATCCCCTGTATCGTTCCACTTCCAGTTTTCTTCCCATTTTTCTACCATTTGATCTTTACATTTTTTATCTCTAAACAATCTAGCGTTATATCTCCAATTTTTCCTAATCTTTATAGCATCTATTTTCATTTCCAATAATACTTTTGCATGATCGGACTCTTTAAAAATTCCTGTTTCTATATCTTCTAGGTTTTTTATCAAATTATCAGTGACAAATATATAATCTATTCTGGAGTACGTATTATAAACTTGTGAAAAATATGTGTAGACCCTATCCATTCCTTTAAGTTCCCTCCATGCATCCTTCAACCCCAAAGATTTCAACCAATTGTTTAACACATTCATTTTATTTCCGCCCACACATCTTGTTATATTTGTACTGTCTATGTTTGATCTTATTAAATTGAAATCTCCCGCTACAATCATTTTTGTTGTTTTCTCCTTTTCCAATGTTCGATGCACTTTATCTAAAAACCTATTTTGATATTCATTTGGCACATACAGGTTCACCAATGTTATTTCCTCCTCTTCTATTTTCCCCTTTATTATCAAGTATCTACCTTCTGGATCTGATATACTTTTTAACATCTCAAATCCCAATCTATTTGATATCAAAGTTGCGACCCCCCTAGCCTTGGAAGTACCATATGATTTTTCATAAACCTGAGTCCATCCTAAGAACAACTTGTTGGTTCTTTCCGATTTCTGGTGGGTTTCCTGAAGAAAGATTACATCCGGTCTGTCTTTTCTAAGTGCTGCTTCCAATCTCCTTCTCTTCACTTGACAACCAGTACTTTTCACATTCCATGTTATTATTTTTATATTCCTCATCTGTTATTTTTTTCCCATAATTTTTTGCATTTCCCACTTCCTCCTGCGGACATGTGATTAACATATAACGCTTCCTTCACCTTATACAAAAAAAGAAAAAGAAAAAACAAGAAGACGACTAAAAAAAATACACTAAACAATCTACTACTATCCCTCCCCATTTTTTTTTTACAAATAGCCTCTGAACTACAGAGGGGGGAGGGGGGGTGCGACCAGTTGTGAGAGCTACGGAGAGGCCCGAACCTAATCCCCACCCGGAACAATTCCTCCTTCTGCACCTTTAGGCATATTCTCATTTCCGTTACTGTCCCGTCTTCTATATCCACCAGATATAATCAATTCTTCCTTCAAATCAGACCATTCTTTAGTTCCTGCTTCCAATAACTTTGCATCTATCATTACATCCAGAACATTTGGGCCTTCACTTATTAAATAATGTCTTCCCAGGTGGAAGAAGCTTAGTTGTCGTGGGAATTTCCAGTTGTACCTTAATCCTTTTTCCTGAAGTCGTTTTGTAATTGGTTTCATCGATTGTCTCCAAAAACAATCCTCAATTGGAATGTCATTATATACTTCGATATCATGGCCTTCCACTTTTAATACCTCTGCTCCTTTTTCCCGTATGAGCGCCATTAAACGCAGTTTGTCTGACACATTAGCAAATTTTAACATGACGTTCCTTGACCCAGTTTTGCCCCTTCTTGAACCCAACCTAAATACATTTACAACCTCCTGCGGTGTGAAACCATCTTCCATAATATCGTCGAGCCATTTCACTATTCTTTCTTTTAATTTATCTGGAGAATTCTCTGGCAGTTTTCGAATTATGACGTTTGCTCGTCTTAGATGTTCTTCTACGTTTTCCAATCTCTTTTCATGATCTCCGATCTTGTTTTCTCTTTCCTTTTCTCTCTTTCTCAGGTCCATAACCTCTTCTCTTATCGTTGCCTGCTCTTTTTTAATAACTTCCTGTTCTTTTTTGAGGTTATCTGTTTCTTTTTTTATGCCTTCAATTCCCTTCAAGATGTTGGCCATCATATCTTGCATATCTTCTTTTCGTTCTTGTTTATCTTGGGCAAACATATTCCCAATTTTATCTTCCAGGTTATCTAGTCTCTCATTAAATCTTTCAAATTCCGATTTAGGGCCTTGCCCCACCTTCATTGCCAATGTTGTTGGTGTTATTACTGTAGCTGTGGTTACAATCGTTGTCGGTACTGTCCCTGCTGTCGCTGCTGTAGTTGTTACGGTTGTTGTGGCGGTTGTTGCTGTTGTTACTTTTGCTGTTGTTATTACAATTGTTTTTACCACAGTTGGAGCAACCATGGTTGGCGATATTATTGTCTTCTGTTGCTGTTGCTGCTGTAGTTGTTGTGCTATCTTCTTCACTGTCTCCTGCTCCTCCAGATCCTTCATCTCTTACTGCGTTGTTTTCTTCATCTCGTCTTCCTCCTCCTCCAGCCTTGTAAGCCTTCTAAAGCTCCTATCCGAAGATGTTGGTCTTTCCACTCTTGTCCAAGCCAATTTCTTCTCCTTCTCTTTCCCTCTCCCCTGCCGTTTCATCCAAATGTATTTCCAATTGCTTAATTTTAATAATTTGCATAGACAATTTACTGTTGAAAATTCACCATATGTATTAACTCCAACCAATTTTAATATATTTAATTCCAAACACAGTAATAGATCTTTATCCTCTCCTCCCCCTCCCCCTCTATCAAATATATGTGTGTGTATTTACACACACATATACACACACATATATAAGCAGATATTCACCAAGGTCCCACTCAGTATGAGGGGGATGAGAAAAAGGAAAAAAAGTCAGTAGTCCCAATTCAAACCAAATTAATTTCCCTCTTAATTTTTTAGTATTTTAATATTTTACCCCCGGATGAACATAAAAAGAAAAGAAAAAGGGGAGTAGGAAAAACAAAAAAACAAAAAACAAAATATTCCTACAAAAGATGTTAAAAAATAAAAATGATCACAGCTAAAAAATAGAAATAAAAAATAAAAATAAAAAAGGTTAAAAAAAATCCTCAAACTTTATCCCACAAAACAGGGGGAAGGAGAGCTAATATTTTATATCTCTTCCAACAACCAACTTTAACTGCCTGTTGCAGCTTGCAAACGTTGGCTTGAAAAAAACAAAAGCAAAGAGCGAGGATGAGATCAAACGTCTGCTCTCCAAGGCTCAGGGGTAACAACACTTTGTTTCTCACGGCGCGTTTCAAGGCCCCAACACCGTCCTATTCCTCTTTATGCCTCGAAGAAAGAAAAAAAATTAAGCAAGGGCAGACCAAGTCCAAATCTCCAAGAATCCAACTTCCTCTCCTTTCTCTCTTTTTTTCTTTAAAACCAAAAGTTCCAAATCCACAGCTCGAACAGCAACAAAAGAAGGGAAGAAAAAGAAAGAAAAAAAAAAACAGAAGGTCCTGTGTTATCCCCCGTTACTTAGCCCCTAACATATCAGCTCCCACCGGCATGGAAAGGGACAAAAGGTCCAGTCGCTTTTCTTCTCCTTTCCACTTCCCCGTCTAATTTTTACAATTTTGCTCACCGTCGGGGCTTCTCTGCTTCTCCACTTAGCACTTTTCCGGCAGCGCTAGGCTCCGTGCGTCTCCAATCAAGAGGGGCGGCGAGGCCGAGCGAAACCCTCTTTCAAATCCCCGTCAGGCTCACCTTTTTTCGATACGATCGTCCGCTTATCAATTTTGCCTGCGCTTTGTCAAATTTTGCCGGGACGCCGATCTCCACACCGTTTTCCAATCTGTCCGTCCTTCAGCTAAGAGCTCCGGGGACTCGTCGCCATTATGGACCGCCCATCCCCACGCTCTCTCCAAGATCGAAACTCCGTTTTTTCTCCCTTTTTCGACACAAATTTGGACCATCCAAAGTAATTTCCACAACTATTTTTCCTTATAGATGTTCTAATCCGTTTTTTTACCAATCTCAGGAACTATTTTCACTTTTAAATGTCACTTTCATTTCCCTCCTTTCTGAGCGGAAGAAAGTTCGCTCCTCTCAGCTCTCCATCTTGACATGCCCCCCGAGTTTTTCTTCCCAGTTTTTTCTCCATCACCGGGCTTCTACTTTTTTGGAATCGTACGCATTCACATCAGTTCAAGCAGTGTGATCATTTGAGCCAGCATGGAGGACTTGGTAGGTATTCTGTTTGAAGCCACTGCACCAAGAAGGCATTCTCCATGTCTCTCCCGAGCCCTTGCCATTGGCCTGGGATGGGAGGTTTGGCTCAGATGGGGCTGCTGGCATTCCTCTCCCTCCTGGCCCCACCTTCCAGGAGGGCTTCAAAAGAATGCCAGAGCCATCACCACGGAGGGTCCTCTGCATTTCTTCCGGCCCTTGCCATCGGCCCAGGATGGGAGATTCAGTTCAGCCGGAGCTGCCAGCATTCCTCTCCCTCCTGGCCCCGCCTGCCAGGAGGGCTTCAAAAAAATGCCGGAGCCATTGCAGCTGTGTCATGGCCAGCCTTTCCCTGGCTCCGCCGAGGATGTTTGAGCTATGGGCCTTCATCACGGTCGTTTGAGCATGGATTTTGTTATGGACATTAGGTGGCCGAGAACATTGCGGTACTTATTTTGTTGTTATTTTATTATTTAATGGTGTCTTATTGCATAATTTGTACAGCATAATTTGTAGCTATTATACTTGTCTTATATATTGTACTGCTGAATTTGTATCTATTTGTGACAGCATTGTATTATGTATTGTATTGCACTGTATTATGTATGTATCTTTGTTGTATGGCCACCTTGAGTCGCGCGAGCGCGACTAAGGTGGGATATAAATCTAACAATAAATAAATAAAATAAATTGTTCTCAGCAGCAGTGAGAGGGGCAAGGGAGCAGGGAAACTGGCTTTCTTTCTTTCTTTCTCTTTCTTTCTTATGCTGCCCTAGCACTAGGCTAGCTGAATAACTTAATGGGGTGGATGGGGAGAAGAGAAAGGAATCTGCAGAAAGAGAGGATATATTAAGTCAGCCTTGTTTCCACCTTGTTAAGGTAGTGCTGTTCAAGCTACCTTAACAAGCTGGAAACAAGGTTGACTGAACACATCCTCTTTTTTCTCTGCAAATTCCTCACTCCTTCCATCTGCCTGTAGTCTTAGCGCTAAACCATGGGTAGAGGTGGGACAAGATGGAAAGAGGGAAACAAACAGACCCAGGCATCGGATATGGGAATGGGAAGGATTTAAGTAATTAACAAGGATAAAACAAGACTCAGTACCAATTTCCTCCTCTGTCTCTGGTGACTCCTGTGTGGCAGGTTGAAGTGAATCAACTGAGAGAAATCCAACTTTCCAAATTTAACTTCATAGTGGATCTATTTGCCTTTTTCTCACTGTAGCTGAACCCACTGAAAGATAAAAAAATGTCCCACTAGGGCTTTTTGCCTTTCTTTTATTGAACTGTTGCAATCACAATTGTAGTAAGAGTCTTGTGCAAGGGTGCTTAACTTCCTGCTATTTTCTGCTACAAGTTGCACCTATTTTCCTACCTGCAAGGAAAATGATATGCAGTATGATAGCTCCCCCCCTGGGGAGAGGGGAAGGGAGAAGCTGGCAGCCTCCAAAATTGCTCTTTTCTGAAATTGTGAAAATGGGAACAGATGTACCAAACATCTCACCAATTATAGAGTTGCAAGATATAAAGACATTTCTGATTAAAAATTTGGAGTTATTAAAAAGTATGTTGCACAAATATGATACAGTTTTATTAAAAGACTGGTTGAGGGTGTGTGAGGATGGAAAAGTTAGAATGGAGATTTATAAAGAGTTAAGGTTGAACTGACTTCAGATACTATCGGTGGACAGGTGGAATAAAGGATATAAAGAGAAGTCACAGTTTGTAAGACAATTGACAGATTTTGAAGAAATGATATATAAGATATCAAGTCGGTCAGGGGAGATGGGAGCAACGGCCCAGCTGTGCCTTATTCTTGGCGGGGACTTTAGAAGCTGCAGCCGCCAAGACGCTGAAGCCGACATACCACCTCGGCTCTCTCCCTTGGTCTATGGTGAGAGGGGGGGCAGGGAGAGGAACAGAGGGACAGAGACAGGCTGATGTTGCCGCAGCTGGGGACGTTGAGCTGGGCACTATATGGGATGTGAGCTGTACTCCATCCCCTGGGGATTTTGTTAATATTGATTACTTATGTATTATGTGATGTATTGATATTGTGTTTTTTCCCCTTGAATTTGATATTGTATTATTGTCTGCTTATTGTACTGAATCTATTTTTGTATTACTATGCTATTGTTATATTGTATGGATTGATATCCCCCTCAAAAGACTCCAAGGCAGGGGTTTTTGTAGGTTTTGCATTATTATTTTACCTTATATTGTAATTTGTAATATTAGACCTTGGGCATTATTGTATTTACTTGAAACATTGTATTTATCATTGTATTTTGAACATTGTATCCTGTATGTAATCCCCTTGGGTTGCCATGGAGTCATTTATATGTTGTTAGCCACCCTGAGTCGGCCATGTGTTGAGTAGGGCGGGGTATAAGTCGAATAAACATAAACAACAAACAAGATAAGAAGAGGCTTAATGGGGATAAAAGGAGTAGTGAGCATGTTGTAGAAAATGATAAATGGTATTGAAGAACGCCAGAACGGCCTTAAAACAATGTGGGAAATAGATTTAAATATAAGCATTTCTGAAGAAAACTTGAAGAAAAAGTGGAAAAAAAGAATTATTTGAAGCCTGTCCACGAAGGTTAAAGAACATAATTATAAAATCTTGTGGTGATGGTATATGATGCCAGTTCGAATAAATCAAATAAATAATAGCAACTCAAAAGTATGTTGGAGATGTCAATGGGAAACAGGGATGTATAAACATATGTGGTGGGATTATGAAATTGTTTCCGATTTTTGGTACAAAATTGAACAAGATATAGCCAAAATTTTGGATATTAATTTAAAATTGAATGGGAAAATAGTATTAATGACTGATTTAAAAGATTTGAACTTGGACGAAAATAAACAGATTTTTTTGGCTATTTTCTTGACATTAACAAGACAACAGGTTGCTAGAAATTGGAAAGGTGATTCAAATTTAGATTTGAGTAAATGGTACACTGATGTTTGGGATATGGCACTTAATGAAAAACTTACATGGGATTTAAATATTAAAAAGGGGATTTAAAAACAAAACAGATTTTAGGACCTTTGGAAGCCATTTCTGCAACACACATTGGGAAAAAATAAAGGAGAAACCTGTACTGGAGTTAGTGAGTTATATATGAAGTACAGTGTGTGTGTGTGTGTGTGTGTGTGTGTGTGTGTGTGTGTGTGTGTGTGTGTGTGTGTGTGTGTGTGTGTGTGTGTGTGTGTGTGTGTGTGTGTGTGTGTGTGTGTGTGTGTGTGTGTGTGTGTGTGTGTGTGTGTGTGTGTGTGTGTTCTTAACCCTAGAATAAGAAAAGGGAGACTTTGCACTTCCATTTTCATAGGGAGAAAGGAAACTGGGAGGACAGGGGAATCAACAATGTGCAAAAGGCTGTGGTTGGATCCGTCCAAAATTAAGTTGTGAAGCAGTTGAATTACATTTTTAAGAGTATTTGTCGATTTTGTTTGGAAAACTATATTGAAATTAAAAATTATACTAATACATTTGCAAAACCAAGTTGTTTCTATAAAATATATGATTTTTGTAAAATATAGATTTGTTGTTTGCTGTGTTTTTTGCAGATAAGCAAATGTAATGCCAAAACTAAGATAGCTCAGCTCATAGTGAAATGTTTATTCAAGTTTAACTGTGTCATATCTCACCCATAAGAAGTTGGCATGAAATTAGATATACTGCAAAATGTAATATGTAAGGTTTTGTTTGTACCTTGTATAACTGAAATTGTGATTTTTGTTGATGTTCAGTCGCACAGTCGATTCTGACCCTTTGTGAACCTATGGACCACCGCCCTCCAGGCTCCTCTGTCCTCCACCATCCTCCTCAACCCACCCAGCTCTGTGCCCATTGCACCTACAATACCATCCAACCACCTAATTTTTGGCCGCCCCTTCTTCTTTTGCCTGTCACCTTTCCCAGCATCAAGGCTTTCTCAAGTGAATCCTCTCTTCTCACTTGATGTCCAAAGTACTTTAGCTTCGTCTTTACAATTTGACCTTCCAAGGAGCAGTCAGGATTATCTTCTAGATTGACCTATTTGTTCTCCTCACGGTCCAGGGGACTCTCAAAACTCTCCTCCAACACCACATTTCAAAGGCATCTATTCTTCTGCACTCAGCTTTCCTAATGGTCCAGCTCTCACAACCATACATTACCACCGGGAATACCATTGCTTTGACTATGCGAATTTTTGTTTGCAAGGTGATGTTTCTACTTTTAACTATGTTCCCCAGGTTTCTCATAGCTTGTCTCCCAAGAATCAGTCGTCTTTTTATTTCATGGCTGCAATCACCATCTGCAGTGATCTTAGATCCTAAAAAAGTAAAATCTGCCACTGCTTTTACTTCTTCCCCATCTATTTTCCAGGGACTGATGGGGCCTGTTGCCATTATCTTGGTTTTCTTGATGTTGAGTCTCAAGCCAGCTTTTGCACTCTCTTCTTTCAACCTAAGCAGGAGCTTCTTTACGTCTTCCTCACTTTCTGCCATTAGGGTGGTATCATCTGCGTATCTCAAATTGTTGATGTTTCTCCTAGCAATTTTGATCCCAACTTGTGATTCATCCAACCCTGCATTGTGCATTATGTGCTTTGTGTATAAGTTGAATAAGCAGGGTGACAAAATGCAGCCTTGTCTTACTCCTTTTCGTATTCCAAACCACTCTGTCATTCCGTATTCTGTCCTAACTGTTGCTTCTTGATTCTTGTACAGATTTCTCATGAGGCTTATGAGGTGTTCAGATATTCCCATCTCTTTATTTACTTGCCACATTTTGTTATGGTCCACACAGTCAAAGGCCTTGGTGTAGTCAATGAAACAGAAGTAGACTCGTTTCTGATATTCCTTTGTTCTCTCCATGATCCAACGTAACCTTGCTAGTGCATGGGATGAGCACAATTGTTCGATAATTTGAACATTCTTTGGCATTACCCTTTTTTGGGATTGGAACATATACTGATCTTTTCCAATCCTGTGGCCATTGTTGTGTTTTCCAAATCTGCTGGCATGTAGAATGCAATAATTTGAAAATTTCAGCTGGGATACCATCATTTCCACTGGCTTTGTTGTTTGCAGTGCTTTTTAGAGTTTTTCTGACTTTACTCTCTAGGATATCTTTCAATGTTCTCATCACTGTGATTATCAGGGGTGTTGTGGACCTTTTTGTAGAGTTCCACTGTATACTCTTGCCATCTTTTCATAATCTCTTCTGCATCAGCTAACTCCTTGCCATTCTTGTCCCTTTAAAAAACACTGTTTAACTACGTGATTAAAGAGAAACTTAAGAAAAGAGGGTTAGAAAATTGTGTCTACTGTAAACTTTAAACACTTGGTTCTGGCTGGAAATCCCGCTACAGTAATAGAGTAGACCATACAGCTAGTGATTCAACTCCAAGCATTGAGTGGCAGTCAGTGGTGGGCTTCAGCAGGTTCACACCAATCCACCAGAACCAGTAGCAGAAATTCTGGCTGGTCCCGCCCATCCAAGTTTTGAAATAAATTAGTCCTAATTCGGGTGCAACACAGAGCTTTGCTCCTGGCCATGCCCGCTATACCATGCCCAAAGAATAGGTAGTAAAATAATTTGAATCCCACCACTGGTGGCAGTAAATAATCTGTAAATAATCTCCCTAAAGGGGCCAACAGCTATGGGCAGATGGTCTCCTCTGTGGAGGAAATGCAACTGGAAACCATCGTATTGGGCCCAACAGCAAAAGAAGCAGAGGAGGAACCACTTCACTGTTTTGAGTCCCAACAGTTATGAAAGTGGAAGAGGCCATGCTAGATGGACTGGCTGTGAATATCCTTGTTAATATCCTCAAGGCTGTGACAGTCCATTGCAGTCCCGGTATTAAATCCTTCATGTATCATGCAGTGATCATAATCTGTGGGTCACTTAATGGCAAGCTGGGATCCACCTTAAATAAATTCACACCAATGGCATTGTTCCTGAAAATGATTTTCAGGGGAAAAAATGTATACTCAGATATGAGTATCAGCCAACGATGATGACACTTTAAACAGGGACACTTTCTTTTCCCTTTTCCATGTTAGAGGTCTGGCAGACATTATCAACAAGCAACTAAGTAAGAATGAACTGAGCTGGTGAAAAGTTGAACCTAGCAGGTGACAAAGAGGCCTTGTACAGATATGTTACAAATCAAGTTAGAAAGGGTGAGCACATGAGAAACATAATATATGTACAGGTGTGTTTTACTTCCATTCCCGGGAGCAATGAGGGTGGCGTGGGCCAAATGAATTGTTGTTGGGGGGGGGCGTATCCAGCCCATGGGCTGTAGTTTGGGACCCATGCTTTAAGCAGAGAAAATGGCGTCTTAAAATCTATCCCATCCTTTTGCAAAACAGATTACAAGGCAGGAGGAACCATGAGACCAGCTCACTGAACCATGTGACCAGCCTGCTGAGCTACATGACCGGCCTGCTGAACCACGTGACTGCCCTGTGGCTTGAAAAAATTGGGCATCCCTGACGTAGAAAATAGTATGAAATAAAGTGGCTGTGGTGGCTCAGTGGTTAAGCAACTCACCTTGTTAGCTGGAAGGCTGGCAAGTCAGCAGTTAAAGACCCAGGTACTTCATGATGGATTGAGCACCCATCTCTGTCCCAGTTCTTGGGGACATGAAAGGAGCCTCATTTGGGTGTTCCCTGAGCGGAGTTTCTTCCACAAAAATCCTTTCAAACCAGAATAATTTCTGACACAAAATTATTATTATAGTATGGAATATATCTTAATAGCAATTTTAGAAGTACTAGTTATGTAGTTTTTACTGTCACTTTTAAACTATGTGTTAAATTATTCATTACTCAGAAAGTCACGGGTTATGGGTGACTATGGCTCAGAAACAAACACAGAAGATAGCCCATAATTAGAGATGGAAAGCACATTAAAGTTGCAAAGAGGTGGCTGAGCCACTCTTGTCAGTCAACTCAAGACCAATCACCAAACAAAGGAAACTAATCTGCATAATCCCAAATGGGAGAGGAGCTCCTACTGTGACACTCAGATGCTCACATTCACATTTGTAGTCACTAACAATCTCTGTTGTTAGTTTCTAGCCTAAATTATTTGAAACCTGCTATTTTTCTCAGCTTTGAACAACAGCTAGGTTATCAATACAAGTCACCCTTAAAGACAAAACAAAGGAATGCATGTTTCTGTCATGCACAGCAAACAGAGAAGTCTAATTAACATTATATAGAGTTTGTTATCTATACCTATAAGAATGGGATGTAGCTGTGCGTGTGCGGAATGCGTTTCCACACATGTGTAGTCTATCCCGTAATGTGCCATTCACACTTAAATTAATTCCCGGACATCATCCCCGCATGGGTCCAGAAGCCGAGAGTGGGCCCAATGCCCCACGAATGCAAATGAAAAAAAAACACTTTGAATCCCAGTGTCCTCCGCGCTGTGGCATGCCTCAGCCAATCAAGCAGGACAGCCGGAGCGTGGAGGAGGTGGGACAACCTGCATGCGTGAAAAAATCTCTGAGCTGACGCGTGTCCAATACAGCTCAGGACCCTGCTTTACCAAGGCAGACAGAGCCCAGGCTGAGGGAATGGTCTGCCTACCACCCCTTCTGCACCGCCTGAGGACATGGCCGGGCGAGGCAACGCCATAGGCACTGCCTCTGCCCTGCCGCCCCTCTTGCCCTCAGCCACACCATCTGAAGATGCATCTGGGTGAGGCACCACCATAGGAACTGCCTCTGCCCTGCCTCTGCCCTGCCGCCCCTCCTGCCCTCAGCTGAGCCTGGCGGTTCTCGCCCTAGCCATTTCCCCTCAGCTGTTTCGAGCCTGTCCTCGAAACAGCGGAAGGGAAAATGCAGAGGTGGCAGCCAGTGATCCGCCAGGGAGAGCACCTTCCCTGACAGCTCTCTGTCTGGCACCTTTGCATTTCCCCTCCGCTGATTCGAGCCAGCCCTCAAAACAGCAGAGGGGAAAATGCAGAGGCGGCAGCCAGTGATCTGCCAGGGAGAGCACCTTCCCTGATGGATCCCTGTCTGGTGCCTTTGCATTTCCCCTCCACTGTTTCAAGACAGCCATTGAAACAGTGGAGGGGAAAATGCAGAGGTGACAGCCAGCGATCTACCAGGGAGGGAGCCTTCCCTGGCAGATCCCTGCCTGCTGACAGCCTGCAATCCATCCAGGGATGCATGTCCTCGGTCGGAAAGAGCTGCCTGGTAGTCAGCTTCCCTCTCCACAGGGCCCAAGTGACCCGGCCGGTGAAGCTGGGTAGCAATTGCTAGTTTAGTATAGAGAAGAGTGATTTATTTATTTATTTATTTATTTATTTATTTATTTATTCAATTTATATCCCGCCCACTCAACACAAGGCCGACTCTGGGCGGCTAACAACATAAAAAGTAACCCCAGGGCAACCCAAGGAGTTTACAGACAATATTCACAAATACAACAATAATCCTAAAAACAGTTAAAACAGTAAAAAAAAGTTAAGACTACCCACCCCCTAAAAAGCAAGGGCTGCAGGATCGAAAAGGCACCATGGGGAAGAGTTCCTCTACACCAACCACCCCATGGTGGTTACCCTTCCACCCGCACCCCACACTTGACCTGCCAGCCAGGTTTTAAGATCCCTTCTGAAAGGCAGCAACTCCATCCGAAGACGTAATTCTGTTGGCAGGAGGTTCCAGAGGGCCGGTGCAGACACGGAGAAGGCTCTCCTCCTTGTGCCAGAGAGGCGAGCCCCTCTGGCTGATGGAACAATTAGAGAGCCCCTCCGGTCCGCTCTGGTTGGACGGACAGACGTCCTCAGGGCGATGCGGTCTCTTAGGTAACCTGGCCCACTACCATATAGGGCTTTAAAGGTCAAAACCAGCACCTTGAATTGCACCCGGAGACATACTGGCAACCAGTGCAGCTCCCGGAGCAGTGGCGAAGCATGAGCATAACGGCCACACCCCATCACCACCCGGGCAGCCGCATTTTGGACCAGCTGTAGCCTCCGAATGGTCGTCAAGGGCAGCCCCATGTAGAGCGCATTGCAATAGTCTAGTCTGGAGGTAACCAGAGCATGGGTGACCATGAGCAAGGAGTCCCGGTCCAGGAGTGGGCGCAACTGGCGAATCACCCGAAGTTGGGCGAAAGCCCTCCTGGTCACAGCCACCACCTGTTCTTCTAGCAGTAGCCGTGAATCCAGGAGGACCCCCAAGTTGCGCACCGGGTCTGTCTGGGGCAAAATAGCCCCATCCAGAACCAACGATGGAAGCTCCCGGATTAACGCAGGACCCCCTATCCATAGCCACTCAGTCTTGCTGGGATTCAATTGTAGCCCGTTAGCCCCCATCCAGACCCCCACAGCTTCCAGGCATCTGGAAAGGACTTTGACAGCATCACTGGGGTCCCCATGGGCCGAGATGTACAACTGAGTGTCATCCGCGTACTGATGGTACCGCACCCCATGGGAACGAATGATCTCACCCAGCGGTTTCATGTAGATGTTAAATAGGAGAGGAGAGAGCACCGAGCCCTGAGGAACCCCCCCCCCATTTGAGGGGCCTAGGACTGGACCTCTCACTCTCCAACCACACCGACTGGGACCGGCCCTTCAGAAATGAGGAAAACCAGGACCACACAGTACCCTGGATTCCCAAACCTCGGAGCCATTCCAGAAGGATACCATGGTCAACGGTATCGAAAGCCGCTGAGAGGTCAAGAAGAGCGAGGACGGATGGGTGACCACCGTCCCGCTCCCGCCAGAGATCATCCATCAGTGCGACCAATGCCGTCTCGGTACCATATCCAGGCCTGAATCCTGACTGAAAAGGGTCCAGATAATCCGCTTCATCCAGTACCCCCTGCAGCCGACACGCCACTGCCTTCTCCAACACCTTCCCTAAAAAGGGGAGGTTTGAGACAGGCCTATAGTTAGTTAGGACAGCTGGGTCGAGGGAAGATTTACCCAGAAATGGACATGCTTCTGAAGAATCTTTACCTATAAAGAGGGGCGTTAACCATTGGACTCCGATATACACGCCCGCACCCGACTAACTTATCCCGTATCGAGCCGCCTGCACTCGCCCGAACCCAGACCACAGAGTGCTGCAAGGTTTCCGAAGCCAACAGTGCGGCAACAGCCCCACGAACGGGAACAAAGAGAAACAACTTCAATTCCCAACGTCCTCTGCACTGCTCCTCAGCCAATCAGGCTGAGAGGCATGAGCAAAAAGAACGTTGGGAAACATGGTGCGCCCAATTGAAATCGAGCCACAGAAAAAAAAACTGCCGCACGAACGCAAACAAAACAAACAAAACTCCCAGTCCCAGCGTCCTACGCGCCGTGAGCACTTCAGCCAATCAATGAGCGCGCAGAACGCTGAAAAAGCCAGCACACAAAAAATAAAATAAAAACATGGCAGCCTCCCACAACGGGAGCACAAGTCCGTCGCAGGCAGACGCAGAGCCTCACAGCCTTGCAAACAAACACACACAAACAACCACGGTGAGACCACCGCCGGTCTTCTTTCCCAGAGCAATGGGGAGAAGAGGGACTCCCTCTACTCCCTGCTACCCCACTGAAGACACATCGAGTCCACTGCCAGCCTCAAGGTAAGTTGAGCCGGGGTGGGAAAAAAACCACCAGCAGGCAGCAGTTCATCAGGGGAAGCACACTCCCTGGCGAATGACTGGCTGCTGCCTTTGTACTACCGATGGAGGTAATACAAAAGCAGCAGCCAGCAATCCGCAAGGAAGAGCACCACCCCTTATGGATCACTGCCTGCCAATCTCCAGTTAGGTAAACCAGGAGAAAAAGGAGACAGAGAGGAGAGAACCATCATCAGGCAGATAGCTCTTCTCTGCCTCCTTCTCCCCCGACCTACCTAACGAACCTTACCGGGGGAAGAGCCAGCTGACTGCCGGTTCCTCCTTTTCCCCATTGCTGCATCGAAACCAAAATTCAAAGCAGCAATGGGAAAAAGAGGAACCGACAGGCAACCCGTTGTTCATGCAAAAATGCACAACAACAACAATAATGCAAGCGCGGCGCCAAAATGGCCGCCGCGCTCTTTGCGGGAGCCCCCCCACAGGACGAAGGCATCCGGGTAGTTAGGGGCGTGGCCAGCTCCCTTATAAAAGGGGTGGCCACGAGGCAGCCGAGCTGCCATTTTGCGAAGCGACGGAGCGGAGAAGTTTTTCCTCTTACTCCGTCGCTTTTACCTTGTGCGGGAAGCCTTCTGGCTGCTGATCTTCCTTTTTCGGCTTCCCTTAGGTCCAACTGAGATGTCTTCGAAGAAGAAGGCGGCCGCGAGCGCGGCTCGGGCGGTTCGGAGGCGCAAACCGGGTCGGAGGACCGCGGCTGCGCCTTCCCACCAGCCGCCTTTGCTGGCTACCACCGGGACTGGTGGGATGGGGTCTATTACCCCCTGGCGGGAGGCTGGGGACCCGAGCAGGGGTCCAGTATGGGCTGCGGCCCGCGGCCCGCAAGCGGCGGACGCCGCTCCTGGTGTTCATTCCACTGGGCCTTCCTCTATTGGGGCGCAGCTCACTCCGGGGCCTTCCAGCCTTGGGGGGTGGTGTGGTCCCCCCCCCTTGGCAGGTGCCTACGCCGGCCCTGCCGGGCCCGGGTGTGGGGTCATGGCCATATTCGGGCCCCGGGGTTCAGGGACCTGTACCCACGCCCGTAACGGGCGGGCCGGCTGGCCCGTGGCCCCACGTCAGTGTGGAGGCCTTGCTGGCACGCGTGGCAGCACTCGAGGCTTCCCTTGCTCGGGCCAGCCACGCTGGGTCTCCTTTTGGGGTGCACTTCGACGCGTCGTCTGCTGGGCAGCGGCAGACGACGGAACGGGTCGAGCAGCTTGAGGCGCGTGGCGCGACTCCGGCACTGCCTCGCTGCTCCCCGAACAACAGGCCAGCGCTGGGCAAGCCCCGGCGGCGAGCTCTACGGCGGTCGTGAGCTCCGATGCCCCCAGTGGGCCGGAACCCCCGGTGGGGCAGCCCGCGAGGGTGCGGCATGTGAGTATGCGGTACAAACTAGTGCACCTACACATGTGGCTACGTTGGGGGGGGGCTTTCCAATGGCCTTGGCCTCGCATGGGTGGTGCGGCGGTACAGCTGCTGACGCACCAACCGGCGACGTCAACCACCACCCAGGGCCCCGGGGTGGGGAGCATTTCCTATCCTGTGGGGAATGTTTTAGGGGTGGCTGGACTGGTACAAGCCCCTTTCCAGATGCCTGCAGTTTCTGCTGTGCCTGTCTCGGCCTTGCCGACAGCGGGCTATTCCTTGCCACTGGGTGACCACTTGGCACAGGCCACCAGAGAGAAAATATGGCGAGGGGAGTATGTTGATATCTTCTCACTCCTAAACAGGGAGCCCACCAAGGAAGAGAGGGAGGGGCAGGATGAGAAGGATAAGGAACAGGCATGTCGTCGCAAGCCACCACGGACGTGGGCCAACTAGCTGCCGGCTTACCTCATCTACATGGCAGTGTACCTGAGGGCCCGGCCGGATCTGGCAATTCCGATGGTCCAGTATTTGGACAACATCTATTGGGCGATGGTTGACTTTCCCGGCCTGTCGTGGTTGGCTTATGACGAGAAATTTTGTATGCGAATTCCCCTGCACCCTGAGATGAGGTGGGATGAGCCATGCCAGAGGCTTTGGCTTCTGTACATGACGCCCATGCACCCCGCGCCAGGGAAAAGATACCATTGTGGACATGCGGTCCAGCGAGCGGCTCCAGCACAGGTTCCCCGCCAAGTGGCGGGGCAGGGGGTTCCAGCCCGCCTGCTGTGCTGGACTTTCTCATCTAATAGTTCATGCAATAAGAAGAATTGCAAGTACAGACATGAGTGTCCCACCTGTGCGGGCCCCCATGCAGCCTCTGCCTGTCCCAGGCCTGGAGGGACGCGGGGCAGAGGGAGGGGCAGACAGTGGGCTGGCAAGACTGCCGCAGATGGAGCTGGTTCACCGAAAGGCTCCCTCCCCAATTAATGTGGACATGCTGGAGCGTTGGCTCGCATTGTACCCGAAGGGGGAGGATGCAGATTATCTTCTTCAGGGCTTTAGACAGGGGTTCCGTATTCCTTTCATGGGTGACAGGTCCCCTCAGGATGCCCCCAACCTTTTGTCCCTCAGGGGGAGGGAGGAGGTGGCTGCTGCCAGCATCAATAAAGAGGTCAATGCGGGCAGGGTCGCTGGCCCTTTCCCTGCACCCCCGTTCACTAACCTCAAGGTATCGCCCCTGGGCTTGGTTCCCAAGAAGTCTCCAGGCGAGTTTCGCCTTATTCATCACTTGTCCTACCCAGCCGGCCGATCGGTCAATGATGCTATCCCTGACGACCTTTGCTCAGTCAGGTATACATCTTTTGACCACGCGCTGCGCATGGTGCGCTCATGTGGCCCGGGTGCGCTGCTGGCTAAGTGCGACATTAAGTCGGCTTTTCGCCTCTTGCCGGTGCACCCGGGCGACTTTGAATTGCTGGGTTTCAAATTTAGGGGCAAATATTATTTTGATAAGGCCATGCCTTTTGGCTGTTCCATATCATGCTCGGCTTTCGAGCGTTTCAGTACCTTCCTAGAGTGGGCTTTCGTCCGCAGGTCAGGGTCCCGGTCTGTAGCCCATTACCTGGATGACTTTTTATTCGGGGGTGAACAGGGCTGGGACACGTGTACACGTCTCCTCAACACATTTCAGACGCTAATGGAGGAACTCGGTGTCCCTTTAGCGCCCGAAAAGACCGAGGGCCCATCCACACAGCTAGTCTTCCTGGGGGTGGAGATTGACACGATAGCGCAGGCGTCTAGGTTACCGCGGGATAAGGTGTCAAGGATAGTGGCCCTTATCTCGGACTTAATGGCCAAGCGCAAGGCATCACTGAGGGACCTGCAGGTGCTGCATGGTCATCTTAATTTCGCCTGCAGAGTGGTCGCACCGGGCAGGGCTTTTGCCCTGCGCTTGTGCGACGCTATGGCGGGATTATCCAGGCCTCACCATAGGGTTAGGCTTACCCGGGGTATCAGGGCAGACATGCTTGTCTGGTTACAGTTCCTGAGGGACTTCAATGGGGTCTCATTTTGGAGGCATGACCTCCTGGCTTCCCCTCAATTTCAGATTCAGTCTGATGCCTCGGGATCCCTGGGTTATGGGATGTACTTCAATGGGAAGTGGGCCTATGGTGGGTGGCCACCGGCCTGGGCAGGCACGGGTCGCCTGCGTGATCTCACGTATCTGGAATTTTTCCCTATCCTGGGTGCTTTGATGCTATGGGGCCAGGAGTGGTCTAACTCGGTCGTGCATTTCTGGTGTGACAATGCGGCTGTGGTCCACATTGTGAATGCACAGACTTCTAAATCGCCCAGGGTTATGGATCTAGTGCGCCAATTTGTGTTGCGCAGCCTGCGCCTCAACGTACTGTTCAGGGCCAGGCATGTCCCAGGGGTTAATAATGATATTGCTGACGCTTTGTCCCGCCTACAGATCTCCCGGTTCCGTGCCTTGGCCCCGGATGTGGAGGAATTTCCCTCGCCACTCCCGGAGGAGATATGGACCATTGGCAAGGAGAGGTGAACCGGGCGATTGGCCAGTCGATAGCGCCACGCACGCGTAAGGCGTATCACCACGCAATTAATTCTTTCAGGGCATTCTGTACCCAATTTCAACTGCCAGGAACCTGGCCGATCCCGGTAACCCATGTTCTGCGGTTCATGGTTTACCTGCATGCTCAGGGCCTTGCACCTCGCACCATAGCATCTAAGCTTTCAGCGTTGGCTTTTATGGCCAAAGTGGGGGGTCATGTGGACAGCACCTCTGACTTCCGTGTGAGACATGTTTTGGAGGGGTGGGTGCGCGAGCGCGGGCGTTGCCCGGACGACCGCCACCCGATTTCCCCAGGGGTCCTTACCCAGTTGGCCCGGGGCTGGCCTTGCCTCTGTTTTGATGCATATGAGGCAGCCCTGTTCCATGCAGCCACAACGGTGGCATTTTTTGGAGCGCTCCGCATCAGCGAGCTTGTGATGCTGTCTAAGGCGGATGCAAGTCGTAGGGCACTGGAACTCGAGGATGTCTGTGTAGCCAACGACTGGGCTCAGTTGAGGATACGTTCCTCTAAGACCGATCAGCATGGCGTCGGCAGTGGTGTGCGACTGCTACGGTGTTCTTTGGCAGACATCTGTCCGGTTGGTGCCCTACAGGAATTCCTGGCACTGCGTGGCACGCACCATGGCCCGTTTTTCTGTCACCAAGATGGGTCTCCCCTTACTAAATTTCAATTTTGGAAGGTGACGGGTAAAGCGCTGGCCAGTGTGGGCCTCCCAGGCGCCCGCTATGGCACTCATTCATTCCGTATAGGGGCGGCCTCGACCGCTGCGGCTTTTGGGTACTCAGGGGCTGACATACGTAGCATGGGACGGTGGGGTTCGCAATGTTTTCAATTTTATGTGCGCCCACTCCCGCCGTGAGTACCAACCCGGTCAGCTTACCTACTTTCCCTAATTTTTTCCTTTACAGACCCGGGGTGTCGTATTACACCGGTGACAGTATGGCTGGTGGGCCATAGCTACGTGCACAGGGCAGCGCGTTATGCTGCGGCGACAGAGTGGGGACCCCGACTGGGACTGGGTGCAAACGCAAGTCTCACATGGCATGGTAAGCCTGGGATGTTATGGCAGGAGCTGCTGCCTTTCCTTTTTTCAGGCCAGAATGCTGACCCGCCTGACATTCTGATCATACACCTGGGGGGCAATGATTTGGGCCAGGTCACCGGCTTGTCGCTGAAGCATGCGATTTGCGAGGACCTCGCCTACCTACATTACGTCTGGCCCGCCACAACCCTTGTTTGGTCGGACATGGTCCCGCGCCATTCCTACAGAGGGGGTGTGGACCTCCTGGCCCTTGACCGCGCTAGACGCATGGTGAATAGGGCAGTGGCGCGTTTCCTTGTCGACAGGGCTTGGGGGAGGGTCAGTCGTCACCCCGCTATTAGCCTCCAAAGTTATGACTTGTATGCAGGGGATGGGGTCCATCTGTCGCGAGGAGGTATGGACCTCCTGTTGGGTGATTGGCGAGCAGGCCTGTTGACTGAGCTGACGGTCTGGGGGGGCGTCGAGCCTTCTTTGAAGCCCCTCCGTGTGGCGGGTAGCACTGGTAAGGTAAACATTATGACCCACAGGTATCCGGCAAGTTCGCAATTGACTGGACAACACTAGACAGGCATAAGTTGGTTAAACGTTGTCCGGTCAACGACGAACTACGCGACGGGGTGATGGCTATAGCTAGACAGCATGCATCACCCCGTGATTTTACGGATACGCGTCAGAGGGTGGGGTCATTAGTTAGATATTGACTACGGTCAACAATTTGTTTGTGGTCAACAAACAAATGGATACAAATGGATACATTGTAGCAATTGCCGTTGGCAATTTTGGGTGGTACCTTACCAGTGTTACTTCGGCCTGCTTGCCTTAAGAATTATGATTGGTCAATTACCAATAGAAATTTATAATTCGGACTAGGGCATGAATCAATAAATGTGGCCCAATGCCGTTATCCACTTTCATTGGTGTCTGAGTCCTTTATTGGGGGGGTGCGCCTGCAATGCAAGCCCGGCGCCAAAATGGCCACCGCGCTCTTTGCGGGAGCCCCCCCACAGGACGAAGGCATCCGGGTAGTTAGGGGCGTGGCCAGCTCCCTTATAAAAGGGGCGGCCACGAGGCAGCCGAGCTTCCATTTTGCGAAGCGACGGAGCGGAGTTTTCCCCTCCACCCCCTCCCTAGTTAACAGTGTGATATTTTGGTCGCTTCGGGGCCGGGTGGGAATTTTTGGCTGGGACCCATATTGGCTTCCGGGTCCTGGTTCTTTCGCCCATCCCACACTGTTGCTATGGTTTGACATAGGGGTTTTCTGTTGCTGCTGTTGACTTTGGTCACATGGGCGGGTAGCACTGGTAAGGTAAACATTATGACCCACAGGTATCCGGCAAGTTCGCAATTGACTGGACAACACTAGACAGGCATAAGTTGGTTAAACGTTGTCCGGTCAACGACGAACTAGGCGACGGGGTGATGGCTATAGCTAGACAGCATGCATCACCCCGTGATTTTACGGATACGCATCAGAGGGTGGGGTCATTAGTTAGATATTGACTACGGTCAACAATTTGTTTGTGGCCAACAATCAAATTGATACAAATGGATACATTGTAGCAATTGCCGTTGGCAATTTTGGGTGGTACCTTACCAGTGTTACTTCGGCCTGCTTGCCTTAAGAATTATGATTGGTCAATTACCAATAGAAATTTATAATTCGGACTAGGGCATGAATCAATAAATGTGGCCCAATGCCGTTATCCACTTTCATTGGTGTCTGAGTCCTTTATTGGGGGGTGCGCCTGCAAAACCAAACATTTACCAAAAATGCCAAACACCAAAATTAATAAAACACAAATAAAGAATTAATTTAAAAATGCATTAATAAACAAAAAAGTAAACAACAAAATCCACAAACAAAAACATCCACAACACAGGAAAAGCACAGAAAAAACACCTAACTACAACACGAGAATACCTAACTCTAACAACACAACTAACACAAATTACACAAATAAACACCAACGAAATCACAAAAATGAAACAAACCAGAAATAAACAAACCAATTAAACAAATCTAAAACCAGCACGTCCTCCCTCCACGACTCCAGAACAGAAATGAAGAAACAAAGACTACTTACTGGAAGAAGCCCCACCTAGAGGCCAGGAGAGAAAAAACAAGTCAAACAAAAAAAAAGAATCCAACACTATTACTAACAGCCCCACCTGCAGGCTGGAAGATTAAAAGCAAGTCAAAAAGATTCAAAGCAGCCCTCTTGCTAACAGCCCCACCTAGAGGTCACAAGAGTAAAAACAAGTCACAAAAATTAGAAATAAATCAAAATCACAAATAAATCTATTAGAATAGATCAAAAAAGTCACAAACCGCAAATGCAAAACACCCCGACCCAAACCACCCTTTACAAAAAAAAAACCCCTCACAAATAAAAACTGCCCAGCTGGCCAGGCACAAATATGCTAGTAATCAGATAAACAGGGTGAGAGGGTCTGAGCTGTGTACTGAGAAAAAAGGAAGAATATTATGTTGTTTCTAGTAAAGGTAATAATAATAATTTCATGTCAGAAACTATTCTGGGTTGAAAGGACTTTTGCTGGAGAAATTCTGCTCAGGGGATGCCCAAATGAGACTCCTTTCATGTCCCCAAGAGCTGGGACAAAGATGGGCAGTCAGCCTCAATCTGTCATGCAGTTCCCTTGTCTCGAACTGCCAACTTGCCGATTTTCTAGCTAACAAGGCGATCTTCTTAACCACTGAGCCACTGCAGCCATCTCCTTTGCTCCCAAACCAGTCATGTCCAATTCAATTCTTAAATACCTTTTAAATACCTTCTCTTATGCTGGCTGAAACCAAATTGCTTAGGATGGTGAGACACATGGGAGTAGGTTCATTGAACCAGTGAAGCTTTCTTGAATCAGCTTATGTGTAAGTTCCATTGATACAATTGGTCCTATTCTAGTTGCATTTCACTTAACTCACCATATGCCCACTGATTCAGTGGGCCTACTCTAGTGCAACTTATTACATTAAGCAACAGGAGTTGAGTTAGGGTAAAGATACTCAGCATGTTGTAGTGGACAGAGTCATGGACTTGGCCACAGGAAGCCTGAGTTTGAATCCCTACTTAGCCATGGAAACTCACTGGAGGTTTGTTGTTGTTCAGTCACACAGATGAGTCCAACCCTTTGCGACCCCATGGACCATAGTACACCAGGCTCCTCTGTCATCTGCCATCCTCCGAAGTGTGCCTAGATCCGTGATGGCAAACCTTGGCATTCCAGGTGTTCTTGGACTTCATTTCCCACAAGCCAAAGTCAGCACTCCTGCTGATCAGGGCTTCTGGGGATTGAAGTTCAAGGACAGCTGGAGTGCCAAGGTTTGCCATCACTGGCCTAGATCTGTGCCTACCATGTCAATGATGCTATCTAACCATCTCATCCTCTGCCGCTGCCCCCCCCTTTGTCTTCAATCTTTCCTAGCATTAGGACCTTCTCCAGTGAGTCCTCTCTTTTCATTTGGTGGCCAAAGCACCTGAGCTTCAGCTTCACTGGAGGTATGAAATTGGTGAAACTACTTCTTAAATATTTCACTTAACTTAAAAGCCCTGTTAGGGTAGCTTTAAGTCACATCTGGCTTGATGACATTTAATAGAACAACTCAAGTGTGACTTACTATGCTAAATAATGATATTTCAGTCAGTGTCTCTGTGATGTAGCACAGTCACTACGCTGCCCTTAATAGTCTTCCAGGGCACTGGAATTTCTGGTCTAGGATATGCTGCATTGGCATTTTTTTTAAAAAAATGCAATCACTGATTCCTTCAGTGTGTGTGCTTTATCACTTATTTTAAAAATCAATATACACAACCAGACTGTGAGATGCGAGCTTCGTGATGAGGGAGAAGTATGTGTTTAGGGAAAATGATGTGTTACTGATTTCAAGTATCATTTTACACTTATTTATAAAGCTGGTAATGAATCCTAAAGATGAAGTTGCCAATGAACTTAAGGTGTGGTTTTTTTTGGGGGGGGAGGGGGGAGGGAGAAAACACAAAGTCCCTTAGGTAATAGTGCACATGATTTGAATGTTTTGTGTGGGAATTCTTTTACCTTCCTCCAAGGAGCAGAAGTTGCTGATAATTGCAGGAAAGAAAAGAGGACATTGCTCAAAATAAACAAAGCAATGAATATTGGGGTATTAATTAAATAACCATGTGTGGGCAGCAGAAGTGTAGAGGGCGTCTATCTGCAACATGACTTTATGGAATGCAACTGCTCTAACATGTCATTCCCAAATCTAATGATAAAGGCATATATTTTGTATTAACTCGCCATTGTCTAAGCAATACGAGGCATACATATTGCAGCTGTTCTGTACACCACCACTGCCATCCTGGAATCTGCAGCAATGGGAGAGAAGAATGAACTCTGCTGCAATGGCATCATGGTTGAAAATTAACATGAGAATTCAACCCCAGAGAAATGGAAGACAGCTTGGTAGAGAGTGAGGTAGATTGGTGAATGCCTCCTGAAGGAGGGCTTAGCCACATCATCTTTTTGGACAAGAACTCCTAAAAGGCTGCAGCCTAAAGGACCCATACTCATGCTGGTTGCAGGATTGTAACTATATGTGAATTGGGATTCACAAAAACTTGAGAAAGCAAAATACAAATTGTTATAAACACAGAAATCTTCAATACACTACTCCCATCTGATTACTGTAGTATAGATGCTGACAAAAATATAGGAGCTCATTATTTGGAGAATTTGAAATGTTTGGGAACTATCGCACCCTTCAATTCTCCAGATGACAGCTGAGGGTTAGCCCCCCCATATTGCTGAGAAATTACTTAGTAATTTGAAGGTGTGCTGGGTTATGTACTGTAAATCAAATCCAACTTACAGAGACTAATAATATTTCCAAGATAAATGAAATATGTGAAGAATAGTTTTACCAATGCCACCTTCCTCATGGAGTTTCTATAACTGAATGGGGACTGGGACCTAGATCTTGTGAATCCTATTCCATCACTACATCCACTACATCATACTGGCTACTAGTTTGAAAGTATGCATGCTGTTAAATATTTTGTTTTTATTACCTTTGATCTTGTTTGTCCCACAGGTCTGGTAACTGTTATACTATACTACAGAGGTATTGCAAGCGCGGCGCCAAAATGGCTGCCGCGCTCTTTGCGGGCCCCCCCCCCCCACCGGACGAAGGCATCCGGGTAGTTAGGGGGTGTGGCCAGCACCCTTATATAAGGGGCGGCCACGAGGCAGCCGAGCTGCCATTTTGCGAAGCGACGGAGCGGAGAAGTTTTTCCCTCTTACCTCTCTCGCTCTTGCCTTTTATCGGGAAGCCTCTGGCTGCTAATTTTCTTGACTTTTTCGGCTTCCCATCGTTTAGCTGCTATGCCCTCTAAGAAGAAGGCGACTGCGAACGCGGCTCGTTCTGCACGGAGGCGCCAGCCGGGTCGGAGGACCGCGGCTGCGCCTCCCCAGCAGCCTCCTTTGCCTGAGCCCACCGGGACCGGTGGGATGGGGTTAATTGCCCCTTGGCCTGAGGCTGGGTGTCCGCGTACCGGCCCAGCAGGGGCCGCGGCTCCCGGCCCGCAAGCAGTGGCCACTGCCTCTGGCATGGCACATTCTGCGGGGCCTTCTTCAATTGCTGCGCAGCTTCCTGCGGGGGGTTTCAGCCATGGGGGGTGGCTGGGTTCCCTCCCCTGGCAGGGTACCCCCCGGCCCTGCAGGGGCCTGGCCTGGGGTCGTGGCCGTATATGGGCCCTGGGGTCCAGGGACCCGGACTGGTGCCTGCAGCCAGTGGGCCGGCCGGCCCTTTGCCCCCACTTGGCTTAGGGGGCTACGTTAGTGTCGAGGCCCTTCTGGCCCACGTTGCAGCCCTCGAGGCATCCCTTGCGAGGGTTAACCACCCGGGGGTGCCTTTTGGGGTGCAGGTTGATCCTTTGTCTGCCGGTCAGCGGTAGGCGGCAGGACGGGTCGAGCTGCCCGAGGCGCGTGGGACGGCTTCGGCCACTGCCTCGCAGCTCCCCACTCAACAGGCTGATGCTGGTCAGGTCCCGTCGACGAGCTCAATTGCGGTCGTGAGCTCCGACGCCCCCAGCGGGCCGGAACCCCCGGTGGGGGCGGCCCGTGGGGGTGCAGCATGTGAGTATGCGGTTCAATCTAGTGCACCCACACACCTACCCACGTTGGGGGGGGCATTCCAGTGGCCGTGGCCTCGCACGGGTGGTGCGACGGTTCAGTCACCGACGTCCCACCCGGTGACTTCACCTCTCACCCAGGGCCCGGTTTTGGGTGGTACCTCTTACTCAGTCGGGAATGTGTTAGGGGTGGCCGGGTTGGTCCAGGCTCCTTTCCAGATCCCCGTGGTTCCCACCGTGCCGGTGTCGGCATTGCCGACAGCGGGGTATTCCTTGCCCCTGGGGGACCATTTGGCCCAGGCCACCAAAGAGAAGATCTGGCGTGGGGAGTATGTGGACATCTTCTCCCTTCTTAACAGAGAGCCCACCAAAGAGGAGAGGGAGGGGCAGGATGAGAAGGATAAGGAACAGGCACGTCGTCGTAAGCCGCCACGTACGTGGGCCAATTGGTTGCCGGCGTACCTCATATACATGGCGGTCTACCTCAGGGCCCGGCCGGATTTGGCAATTCCGATGGTCCAGTATTTGGACAACATTTACCGGGCGATGGTCGACTTCCCGGGCCCGTCGTGGTTGGCTTACGACGAGGAATTCCGTATGCGGATTCCCCTGCACCCTGAGATGAGGTGGGACGAGCCCTGCCAGAAGCTGTGGCTTCTGTACATGACTCCCACACGCCCTGCGCCTGGGGAAACATACCATTGTGGACATGCGGTCCAGCGAGCGGCCCCAGCACAGACACCCCGCCAGGTGGCGGGGCAGGGGGTTCCAGCCCACCTGCTGTGCTGGACTTTCTCGTCCAATGGTTCCTGCAGTAGGAAGAATTGCCGGTACAGGCATGAGTGTCCCTCTTGCGTTGGCCCCCATGCGGCCTCTGCCTGCCCCAGGCCTGGAGGGATGCGGGGCAAAGGTAGGGGCGGACAAGGGGCAGGCAGGACTGCCGCAGAGGGAGCTGGTCCACCGAAAGGCCCCCTCCCCAATTAATGTGGACATGTTGGAGCATTGGCTCGCATCGTACCCGAGGGAGGCAGATGCGGTTTACCTGCTTCAAGGTTTTCGACTGGGGTTCCGTATTCCTTTCCAGGGTGATAGGTCCCCCCAAGATGCCCCCAACCTTTTGTCCCTTAAGGGGAGGGAGGAGGTGGCTGCCGCCAGCATTTCTAAGGAGGTTGATGCGGGCAGGGTCGCTGGCCCTTTCCCTGCACCCCCGTTCCCCAACCTTAAAGTGTCACCCTTGGGCTTGGTGCCCAAGAAGTCACCGGGCGAGTTCCGCCTGATCCATCACTTGTCCTACCCAGCCGGCCGATCGGTCAATGATGCTATCCCTGATGACCTTTGCTCGGTCAGGTATACATCTTTTGACCAAGCGCTGCGCATGGTGCGCTCCTGTGGCCCGGGTGCACTGTTGGCTAAGTGCGACATTAAGTCTGCCTTTTGCCTCCTGCCGGTTCACCCGGGTGACTTTGAGTTGCTGGGTTTTAAGTTCCGGGGTGAATATTATTTCGATAAGGCCATGCCTTTTGGCTGTTCCATATCATGCTCGGCCTTCGAGCATTTTAGCACCTTCCTACAGTGGGCTTTTGTCCGCAGGTCTGGGTCCCGGTCTGTAGCCCATTACCTGGATGTTTTTTTATTCGGGGGTGAACGGGGCTGGGACACGTGCACACGTCTCCTCAACGCATTTCAGACGCTAATGGAGGAACTTGGTGTCCTTTTAGCGCCCGAAAAGACCGAGGGCCCATCTACACAGCTAGTCTTCCTGGGGGTGGAGATTGACACGGTAGTGCAGGCTTCTAGGTTACCAGGGGATAAGGTGTCAAGGATAGTGGCCCTTATCTCGGACTTGCTTGCTAAATGCAAGGCATCACTGCGGGAACTGCAGGTGCTGCATGGTCACCTCAATTTCGCTTGCAGGGGGGTCGCACCGGGCAGGGCATTTGCTCGGCGCTTGTGCGACGCCATGACAGGCTTATCCAGGCCCCACCATAGGGTGAGACTAACCCAGGGCATTAAGGCAGATATGCTTATCTGGCTCCAGTTCCTGAGGGAGTTCAATGGGGTGTCATTTTGGAGGTCTGACCTTCTGGCTTCCCCTCGTTTCCAGATACAGTCCGATGCCTCTGGGTCCCTGGGTTATGGGATGTACTTCAATGGGAAGTGGGCCTATGGTGGGTGGCCACCAGCCTGTTCAGGTACGGGTCGCCTGCGTGATCTTACGTATCTGGAATTTTTCCCCATCCTGGGGGCCTTGATGCTATGGGGTGATGAGTGGGCCAACTCGGTCGTTCATTTCTGGTGTGACAATGCGGCCGTTGTCCACATTGTCAACTCACAGACTTCCAAATCACCCAGAGTCATGGACCTGGTGCGCCAGTTTGTATTGCGCAGCCTGCGCCTTAATGTGCTGTTCCGGGCCAGGCATGTCCCGGGGGTCAATAATGATATCGCTGACGCTTTGTCCCGCCTGCAGATCTCCCGGTTCCGCGCCTTGGCCCCGGATGCGGAGGAATTTCCCTTGCCACTCCCGGACGAGATATGGACCCTTGGCAAGGAGAGGTGAACCGGGCGATCGGCATGTCGCTAGCGCCACGCACGCGTAAGGCGTATCAACACGCATTCAATTCTTTCAGAGCATTTTGTGCCCAATTCCAGCTGCCAGATACCTGGCCGATCCCGGTGGCCCATATACTTCAATTCATGGTTGACCTGCATTCCCAGGGCCCTGCACCTCGCACCATAGCATCCAGGCTGTCAGCGCTGGCTTTTATGGCCAAAGTAGGCGGACATGCGGACAGTACCGCTGACTTCCGTGTGAGACATGTTTTGGAGGGGTGGGTGCGGGAGCGTGGGCGTAGCCCGGACGACCGCCACCCAATTTCCCCAGGGGTTCTTACCCAACTGGCATGGGGCTGGCAGGACCTACGTTTTGATAGGTATGAGGCAGCCCTGTTTCATGCGGCTACAACGGTGGCCTTTTTTGGAGCGCTCCGCATCAGCGAGCTTGTGATGCTGTCTAAGGCGGATGCTAGTCGTAGGGCACTGGAACTCGAAGATGTCTATGTGGCCAAAGACTGGGCTCAGTTGAGGATACGCTCCTCCAAGACGAATCAGCATGGCGTAGGCAGTGGGGTAAGACTGCTACGGTGTTCTTTGGCAGACATCTGTCCGGTTGGTGCCCTACAGGAGTTCCTTGCACTGCGTGGCACGCACCATGGCCCGTTTTTCTGTCACCAAGATGGGTCTCCCCTTACTAAATTTCAATTTTGGAAGGTGACCGGCAAAGCGCTGGCCGGTGTTGGCCTCCCAGGGGCCCGTTACGGCACCCATTCATTCAGAATAGTGGCGGCTTCCACGGCGGCTGCTTTTGGGTACTCCGGGGCTGAGATACGCCGTATGGGGAGGTGCGGATCGCAATGTTTTCAATTTTATGTCCGCCCTCTTTCACCGTGAGTACCAGTCGAGTCACCGCACCTTTTCTCTTCCCTCGTTTTTCCTTGACAGACCCTGGGTGTCGTATTACGCCGGTGACAGTATGGCTGGTGGGCCATAGCTACGTTCACAGGGCAGCGCGTTATGCTGCGGCGACAGAGTGGGGACCCCGACTGGGACTGGGTGCGTACGCAAGTCTCACATGGTATGGTAAGCCCGGGATGTTGTGGCGGGAGCTGTTGCCATTCCTTTTCTCGGGCCGAAATGCTGACCCACCTGACATCCTGATCATACACCTTGGGGGCAATGATTTAGGTCAGGTCACCGGCCTATCGCTGAAGCATGCGATTTGCGGTGACCTCGCCTACCTGCATTACGTGTGGCCCGCCACAACCCTCGTTTGGTCAGACATGGTGCCGCGGCACGCGTATAGGGGAGGGTTCGACCTCCAGGCCCTTGACCGTGCTAGACGCATGGTAAACAGGGCTGTTGCCCGGTTCATTGTCAGCAGGGGTTGGGGGCGGGTCAGTCATCACCCCGCCATTAGTCTGCAAAATTATGGCCTGTACGCAGGGGATGGGGTCCATCTGTCGCGAGGAGGTATGGACCTCCTGTTGGGTGATTGGCGAGCAGGCCTGTTGACCGAGCTGACGGTCTGGGGGGGCGTCGAGCCTTCTTTGAAGCCCCTCCGTGTGGCGGGTAGCACTGGTAAGGTAAACATTTATGACTCACAGGTATCCGGCAGGTTAGCAATTGACCAAAATGGCCGCCGCGCTCTTTGCAGGGGCCCCCCCACCGGACGAAGGCATCCGGGTAGTTAGGGGGCGTGGCCAGCATCCTTATATAAGGGGCGGCCACGAGGCAGCCGAGCTGCCATTTTGCGAAGCGACGGAGCGGAGAAGTTTTTCCCCTCCACCCCCTCCCTAGTTAACAGTGTGATATTTTGGTCGCTTCGGGGCCGGGTGGGAATTTTTGGCTGGGACTCACAATTGGCTCTTGGGTCCTGGTTTTTTCGCCCATCCCACACTGTTGCTATGGTTTGATATAGGGGTTTTTCTGTTGCTGCTGTTGACTTTGGTCACATGGGCGGGTAGCACTGGTAAGGTAAACATTTATGACCCACAGGTATCCGGCAGGTTTGCAATTGACTGGACAACACTAGACAGGTATAAGTTGGTTAAACGTTGTCCGGTCAATGACGAACCAGGCGACTGGGTGATGGCTACAGCTAGACAGCATGCATCACCCCGTGATTTTACGGATACGCGTCAGAGGGTGGGGTCATTAGTTAGATATTGACTACGGTCAACAATTTGTTTGTTGTCAACAAACAAATTGATACAAATAGATACATTGTAACAATTGCCGTTGGCAATTTTGGGTGGTACCTTACCAGTGTTTCTTCGGCCTGCTTGCCTTAAGAAGTATAATTGGTCAATTACCAATAGAAATTTATAATTCGGACTAGGGCATGAATCAATAAATGTGGCCCAATGCCGTTATCCACTTTCATCAGTGTCTGAGTCCTTTATTGGGGGGTGCGCCTGCAAAGCTTGAGGCTGTTTAAGAGTTCTCTTGTGTATTGCTACAGTACGTATTCACATGAATTGAGTATCAAGTCGTTATCACAGATAATTGCAAATACACTTTATTATACTTTTTCTTTATACTCTTATGCCTTCCTTTTGTCATAACTTTTTAATATTTGTATTTCTGTGGGAGGTTTTTTAAAGTAGAGGTGAGATTGGTAAATTAAAGACTTCTGTGTTTTGTGTCTATTTGTATTTTTCTTTCTTTAATTTTTGTGGAACCCAATTTTTGTGTTTCCTTGCTCTGATAGTTGGAAAAAGACTATTCGGAGCTATGTGTTAAAGCTTTCGAAGCTTTGTGAATGAGAGCAATTCATTTGTTGGCTGTTGGTGAATATATTAGCACATTGTTGCTTACTTTCTGAGATGAAAGCTCCACTGAATAATTTCTAAGTTTGGCTTGCACTCGATTGTAATTTCTGAGCTAACACATATATATGTTACAGAGGTCAATCATCCCAGCCACAACATGCATTAAACGACTTGTATATCATTTCGTTCAACAGCAAACTGATTTAAACCACAGGTCTGCTACCATCGAGTATACTTTCACCATAAATTCAAAGGGTGTTGCTGTATTCTTTTGTACAAACTAAAGTAGCTACAGGAAAGTAAAAATGGCCACGGGGAAAAATAGATCAACATGAAAAGGAAGTGCTCATAATAAATACAAAAATGCTACACAAGTACCACAGCTGTAGGTACATGACATGGACGTCAGTAAAGGTATTACAACACAACACTAGTCAAGGAATAATGTTATTCTGTTTTCTAGATTCCCACCTTTATCTTTTGTTTCCTCCCATTTCTGTATTGGATTTTAACAGCTTCTCCTTCCACCTTGTGGAAAGTCATTTAAAAGCACATACTTATTTCCCATATTGCCTGCATTTTTGTATAAATTTTTCCATTGACTACGGCAGTAGTTCTCAGTCTTTTTAAACTGGGGGCCAGGTCATGCTCCCTCAGACAGCTTTGGGGGCTGGATGGTCATTTTGCTCTTCCTCCACCACATGGCACTTCCTGGTGTGGTGGAGGTGGTGGTGGGGCCACATAAACTGGCATTGTGGGCTGCATCCGGCCCATGGGCCACAGGTTGAGAATCTTTGGACTACAGTATATTTTGGCACTATCCCCCCCCAAAAAAAATATGCAGTTTTTTTGTTATCCACACTTTACAGACATCTGCATTGTTTATGTCTTCTGCTCTCGGACACATTGCAAGCCTTGCAGATGTGCAGATATCCAACAAGAGAGGCATCCCATCCCATTGGCACAAAATGGAGGTGCAAAAAAAGAGGTGTCTTTCCAAGTAGAAACATGAATCCAAGTTATCTGTTTTCCATCCTCACAAGGCACTGAAGGATTTAAAGCATCTAGAGAGGGGTGGTGGTGGAACATAATAATCAGCAACTCAAACCTTCATCACAGTGGCAAGAGCTATTATGAGTAATAAACTTAACTCCCCTTTGCTTTAAAAATTTGTCTGCTTCCTGTGCAGGGCAAACAGACCCAGCCTTGGCCCTTATTTATTTATTTATTTATTTATTTATTTATTTATTTATTTATTTATTTATTTATTTATTTATTTATTTATTTATTTACAGTAGATTTATATACCGCCCCAATCAATAGACTCTGGGCAGTATACATAGTCCAGCGAACACCTCATTGGCCACTCAGCAACAATTAAAAACAGTTAAAAGCCCTTCCAACATAATAATGCTGCCCCCTGCTGTGTATTAATAATTAAAAACAATATAATCATTAAATCAGACGAGCCAAAAAGGGGAGCTTGTTGACAATCCCAGCCCCCAGACCCATTTTGGCAACCACATCTTCAATTCTTTCCTAAGTGGTAGCAACTGGGCCTGGAGGCATAATTCTACCAGGAGGAGGTTCCATAGTGTGGGGGCTACAACTGAGAAGGCCCTCTTCCTTGTGCTGGAGAGGAGAGCTTCCCGAACAGATGGTATATAGAGGGTGCCCTCTCGGTTTGCTCTCGTGGGATGGGTCAATGTCCTAGAGACAATGCAGTCCCTGAGGTATCCTGGTCCACTACCATGAAGGGGTTTAAAGGAGATAGCCAGCACCTTAAATTGCACCCGGAGACATATAGGCAGCCAGTGCAGCTGCCGCAGCAGTAGCGAGGCACGGGCGAAACAACCCCACCCCACCACTGCACGGTGAGTTTTTTCAATCTAGTTTTCTCAGTGGAAAACAGCTTTCTCTTTCTAGTCACTGCATTTAGCTATTAAAAGCCACCTGGAATGGGAAGCACAACACAAGGACAGAGATGGACATATGCATGCCCACACACTGCATAATGTGATGAAAATCCCTCAGTGTAACAGCGTAGCAGTTTCTCTGGCTAGCCTGAGATAATTTGCTTTAGCTTGTTTGCAGTGCCAGTGGCTGCAAGGAGACATTAACAATGGATCAGATTTTCTTAACGGTATCAGCTAAAGAACTTTGCACAGCTTAACCTCCAATAATGGTCACCTGCCATTGCTGTCTTAGATCTGCAAGCATAGTTTAGGGAAAGCTTAGGCCAGGCAGCATAGCAAGTCTCCTTGGGTCAAAACTAAACAGATGGATCAATAGATAGATTGCTGTGATCATCATAATTTATCACATTGTTACTTTGTCATTAAGAAGATGAATACTAAATCACTGAACACAGAATTAGAAAACTGGATACTCATTCTTCATATAAAATGTTTTAGAAGACATAGGGCCCTTGTTATACACTGCAATGGCAGAGGATAGGTGATACATTTATATGTCATTATACCACTAAATACTGTAAAGACAAAACCCAGTAGTTTTTGACCCTTGTGGGTCTTCCTCTGGCTGGGCACCAATGTGGTGTAAATGGTGAAGAAAAAAACACAAAAAGTTCCAAAAATCATGGTAGATGTCTATTATAGGCCTATTAGTTACAGTGAGTTTCAAGATAAGTGCTGGAGGGCAGGAGTGGCTTCAGATTTCACCCTGTGGCCATTGATTGGTTTGTCTTTCTGTTGTGTTTGAATACAATTATTACAGCACACATGCTGTAACGTTTGTGAACTATTAGGATCGTTACGATCTGCCATTTTGTCTCCTTCTTCTTAGCCTTGTAAATATTGTGGGACTGGGTTCCCCCCTAAACTAAGTAGTTTGTACAGTTTTCACTGCGGTCCGATAACCTCCAAGTTACCCCTTCCCTTCCTGCCTCTTCCTGCCTAAATGTATCAATTTCTCAGTATATATAAGGAGCGGTGCTGCGCCACTGTTCTCCATGTTCTTATTACCCAATAAATGGTTTAGCCCTTTTATGCCGGCTGCTTCTTACTTCTTGCAGAACATCAAACTTTCCCAGCTCATCAATCAAAGAGCTATCAGGTATCCAGCATTTCTTCCCTTTCTTTTCAGATGGGCAGCCAGGAATGCAGCCAGCATTTTATTAATGAGCAGCAGTTTTGTTACCAAGACTCAGTGCAATTTTCCCCACAAAAGTATGGATCAGCCATAAGATTCTTAACCCCATCTAATATTACCTCCAGCTTAATATAAAGCAATATATAAGTTAATGCAAGTGTCTATATCTCCCCTACCTACCAAAGAAGGTCTGTGTTTACTTAGAGATAGAGACGTTTTTTAAGTAGTAGTGTAAAAGAATCTTTATTCTCAATATTTTACACTGCTCTGGTAATCTCAGCATGCGAACACTGTGCTGTGAGCATCAAGAGAGCAGGATGCTGCAGTGTTAAAGAGCTGTTTGGTTTTTCATAATGTGTGCAAATTATAAATGTTATTTGTGCAGAATCATCTCATACCTGAAAGCAAGAAGAGGCTGTTCTCTCAAAAATAACACTGGGGATTTATAGAATGGCCTCAATAGTCTATCAAGCTCTGTTTAGCTGATTGGTTCATGAGTAGATCTTGTAAAAATTAGGGGAACACACTAGCCTACCCTCTGTACAGTTGCTTTAATCAGGAATAGTAGCCATGTTAGTCTGTGTTCCAAGCATATCGTTGTTGACTGCAACTTGTATCTAAGAATGCATTTTTCCCCTGAAGCAGGAAAAATGTCACTGGTGTGAATTTGTTTAAGGTGGATCCCATCTTGCCATGAAGTGACCCACACACTATGATTTTGCAGCCATCACCCACTGGCACACATGAAGCGCAACATGCAGGATTTAACACCTGGACTGCAATGGACCACCACAGCCTTGAGGATATGAACAAGGTGTGCCTTCACAGCCAGTCCTGGCATGGCCTCTTCTGCCTCCATGACCATTGGGAATCAGAATTCCTCCTCCTCCATCATATTGGGCCCAACGGCAAGCATATCAGAGAGTAAACAAAACAAAAACATTGTGACACTTTAAAGACTAACTGCTGTATTTTAATGTTAGGTTTAATGGATCAAGTCCACTTTGTCAGACATAGGAGTGAGGCTTAATAGCATCGATTTATACATCAGTTACAGAGGTACAGAACGTTTAGCATAATAGATAAGTATACAAATCAATGCGGCATTATACATCTGGTAATACCTTTTATTCAGATTAGTTATGAACCTTCTCTCTGTCGAATTGCAAATATCTACTTGCATCTATCTACTAACCATTTACAATTTGATAGGGAGAAGCTTCACAACTTATCTGAACAACAGGTATTGCAGTTTGTATCACTTGGGTGTTAGAGGCTGACTACATGGGCTGTTCAGCCAGCTGTTTGGAGTGCTGCAGGGAAGGGCTGTTTCGCTATTCAAGACTGATCAGACAACATCTTTGCAAGAGGGCACCAGTCCACCCCCATAACTTTCTTCCCCTGCTCTGCACAAGGCAGTAAAAGTGGAAAAATAATAATAATTAAAACTATATATAGACTATTGCTGATGTGCTACATCATTTATAAAAAAATTATGTAAAAATATTTTCCTTGCTTTCCCTAAAAGGGCCAGGCGATACCTCAAGCAGTTTCTTGACTGAACCTCCATGACGAACCAAAGAAAAGGGTTTTTTAAATAGCTGATACAGCACATTAGTGATATGAGGTAAAAATGTGTGCCTTTCTATTGGTTTAATACAGATATTGCTCAAATATGGATTTCAAACATTATTGAAGAAAATCCAGAAAACATTCTAAAAGTGGTTACTGAACCAGTGGGTTTAGATATCTGGTTGCACAACCAGAGATTGGGATTTTGATTCACCTCTGTGCCTCCAGGGAGAAGAGCCAACCTGGGCAAGCTGCACAGTCCAAGGGGACCAGCAGAAGAAAGGAATGTTAATCCACTTCTGTGCATTCTCTACTTAGGAAACCCTGGAAATAGTAGCCACAAGTCAGAATTAATTTGGCAGCTCATGATTTTTAAGATCAAATAAAGACCCACTAAATTGATTGCATAATCACTTCAGGGCAATTGGCCTAAGTCTCTAAGAATTTAATATTTGCTGCTGACCCTCTCTCAATTTCATCATGTAGATTAATTTTTAATGCATTTCCAAATTCCCCCAAGATTCAAAAACATGTCAGGATTGGCAGTTAAAGAAGTTCACATAAACAGATGTTTGCAAATGATGGAAACTCTTTCCCTTTTTTTTGCATGGGAATGTATGCACATTTCCCTAATGTATGCATTCTTGGTGTTGCCCAAATCTATTGTATGCTTGGGAAATTACAGCTCACTTGTCTTGCGTCAGCAGTTAAGACCCATTAGCTTTAGGAAATGACTTGCTCAAGAAATTTTTCATTTGACATAGTTAAATCCACTGCATGGAGTTTTGGATTTCCCCTGGGACTATCACTATGGACATGCCTCAGAGAAGTCCGAAAGTGGGTACTGATGGGCAATGAGTTCTTGGTAGGCACAGCACTCAATCTTATCTGAGGACTTTTCAGTTTACCTGGTGGGTAAAGAGGCCAGTGCCATAGGGTACAATACAAGCACATTTCCAAAAGCAATAAACACTCAGGTTGAGTCGAAAGGCTCCATAACTAGAAAAACCTCTCTTTCTAGATTAGTGGTTCCCAACATGGGGCCCACACCCCACAAGAGGACTTCAATTCCCATAAGCCTAAGTCAGTGCATTGGCTGATCAGTGCTTTGGGGAATTGACTTATGCTGCTGGGAATTGAAGTCCAAAAACCAAAGGTAGGGAAATAATGTTCTAGATGGTACTAACATTATGATGGAAGTCAGGTGAACATGAGGAAGGCAATTTGATCAACTAGTGGAATAGACTTCTCTCCATCACAGTATTGTAGGAATAATACAATAGTCCCAAGAAAGAGCCTACTGTTAATATTGAACACAATCTTCTGCAATTGCTGTCAATTCTTGAACTCAGCCATATGCATTGAAGTGCATGTATGTATTCATCACAAAGAGGATTCAGGACAGAGCGGGATTGCCAGTGTGTTGGCTTTGCCCCCTCTCCCCTACCAGCAGAAAATCATATCGATCTCAAAGATGCTGGCCTCAGAAGAGCAGCAGCTCTTGCAATATTTATTGCATGTGAAGTCTCATCTCTGCTCTTGATCTTTTAAAAACAGATCTCAGAGGAGAAGGACAGAGGGGGGGGGGGCAAAAGGAAAGGAGAAAGAGGAGTCCCTTTGCTCCAAGCTGGTTGCTGAAACTGAAGTGAGGAGGTGATCAAGGCCACTAGCAGTTTCCCAATTAAGCTCTTAAAATGTATATTAACGAGGGAAGTGGGGGGGGGGGACATGAAAAAGCAAAGACTTTAATAGTGTCACAAAGATTGTGTAGTGGAAGGGGGAGTTGCAAAAAGTAAACAGTGTCTGCTTTGCAACAAAGATCTATTTATTTAAATGTTCAAGAGCAAGCAGTGGAAGCAGAGGGCCCAACACACTTAAGAGGCGGGTGCCTTTTTCAGACAGTTCTGTGCAATGACATGCAGTGTGTTCAGACCACCCCTTGTGGCGGTGATCTAGGATCATTGATTCTGAAGTCGCCCACTCCCCCTATCCAAACAATGCAAGATAAAGGGCAGGGAAAGTGGGATTATTATTTTTCACCTGTCTGATCATTGTAGTACTGTATTGGCAGGCTGCCTGGGACAGTCCCACTCCCCATGAGTTCCAAGATGATGGAAGAAAACTGGCATATATTTGTAAGAAAAGAGATGGACATGGGCATGTTCTGGTGACCCAGTGGTTAAACTGTAGTACTGCAGCCAAAATTGTGAGTTTGATCCTGACCAGGACACAAGGTTGACTCAGCCTTCCATTCTTTTGAGATTGGTAAAATGAGTACCCAGCGTGTTGGAGGAAAAATCCTAATTAACTTGTGAACCATCCAGAGGGTACACTAAACACTATGGGGTGGCACACAAGTGTAATTGCTATTGCTATTCATAAAAACAATAATTTTAAAAGTGAATTTTAAAAATACCAAGAGCAGGAACACAAAATGGTGAGTTTTGGTCAAGGCTCTTTCAGAGGTCTTCTGCTCTAATTTCTTGTGAGTGACTTTGCTTCATTTCTTCTGTAATATATGCTCTTCACAAGGGTCCTGGCCTTTAATCTGAACACATCCCAAATCTGACTTTTGCACAAATGAATTTTCTAACCCAGGTTTTAGAGGTCAGGTTTTATTTTATTTTTTTAAATGAGTGATTATTTAAAATCTTTGTTTTGAAACATTATTTGTCATAGTTACCCTATTGCTTTACAGCTGAAAGCTAGAATGGCCTATCAGGTCCTGTTAACCAGCACTAGCCAAGACATCTGATTTAAAAGCTGCATTTTCAGCAGAGTAACCCTGGCCCTTTCACCTCATCTTTTCTTCAGCCTTGGACACTAAAAACATACCTTCCAGCATTTGTGACTTTCAGCAAGATAAATCTTGTAAACAAATGCCAGCTTCATGGTCATTAGGCCATCCACAAGCTCTGATTTTATTACCTGCTGACTGGATAGATTTCTGGATGCTCTGGTGGACTGTAGGTTTTATTCCTCTGCAAACAAGATAAACAAATAATGATTCCCTGGTCTTTAGTTAAGCACACACTGGGCTGTTTCGGCCCCCGATTCTTAAATGGGAAAAGAAGTAGACAATTGTCAACATGACACCGTAAAGCTATTACAAACAACAGCATGATACCAGTCTGGAATAGCTACTTTATAAAAAAGAAACCACTTTCAAACATTGTCTGGGTACTGAAAATATTTGACATTATACTTAAATGACTGATTTTCACTCTACTCAAGTTCCAAATAATCTTCTTCCCACAAGTGTTTTGCAAATGCTGGTTAGCTGGGTTCACATTTGGCATTTCCCCTGAATTGTATTTGGAGAGCTGTTTCACTCTCATATGCCCTAACATTTTTAATCTGTAAGAGTAAAGCTTTAAGTGTATGAGTGAAAAACATGGAAAAGATCTCTGCTTTGTCCCTGTATAGGCAGGCGTGGAACAAATCAGTCACGTCCAATGCCGAAAAGCTGCAGAGAACCAGTAAGGTCAAGTTGGAAGAAGGTAAGGTCTGAGTAGCAAACTAGGGAGAGACAAAGTGGACTGCCTCTTCTTAGGTATGGGTTGTTGACTTATAAGCCACTTATTCCCTGTAGTACATTAACTAGTAATTTTTTCAACAGGAGCAAAAAATGTGTAGGAATATTTTGATAGAAATGGAAGAAGCAACCCAACACCATATCATGTTTAATCAAATTACTATGGATGCAATTGGCTGCCAATTCAGAATTATAGCAATGATGGTCTTTAGAATCACTAATGGATGAGATGCAGACTGTGATTAGTGTCTAGTATAGACTTCCTTTGGATCCTGCTGAATCTGCCAAAATCAGTGTCCCTCCCTTCTTCCTGCAACCCTACTTATACCCAAAATTCCTGATCTGCAAGACTAGAAAATCTTGTGGGCAGTAAGCTTCAATTCCCTTAGTGCTAGATGCCAAAGTATACAGTTGAATCTTGGTCTCTGTTGGCAGATGGCTCATGTGACCAAGTAGGTTTAAGGCAGCCTTTCTCAAATGGGGTTGTACTATCTCAAAGGAGCAATTTCATCATTTGGCATGGACTATGACCTGTCAGTGTACCAGCCTAAAACTGTGCACAAAAAATGGATGTTAGAAATGTGTGCTTTTATGCATACCTGAAAACATATATGAAAATGCTTACAGATTTTCAAGCAGACAGAAATGTAACACAATGAAAGCGCGGCGCCAAAATGGCTGCCATGCTCTTTGCGGGGGCCCCCACCCGGACTCAGACATCCGGGTGAGTTAGGGGGCGTGGCCACCCCTCTATAAAAGGGGTGGCCACGAGGCAGACGAGCTGCCATTTTAGAAATAGCGAAAGAGAGGAGAAGTTTTCTCCGTCGCTGTTTGTCCTTTTAGTCTTCGGCTGTTTAGCCCTTGCGGTTCTTTCCTGGCTGGGAAAGGAGGATTAGCGCACGCAGAGCCTTGGTTTGCTTGGCTACCACATTGCTTAGGCGCTAGGAGTTCGATTCCTGGATAGGGATCCTGCTTTTCTTCTCCTAGGGAGACATGGCTCCCAAGCGGAAGGCCCCGGCGATGAAGCCGCGGCTGAGGGGGAGAACTTTCACCGGCCCTGCGCCGGACGGGGGCCAGCCATCGGGTCAGAGGACCAGGGCTGCGCCCCCGCAGCAGGGCAATGTGCCAGCCTTGCCCACTGATACCGGTGGGGCTACTCAGGCTGGCACTTGGCAGCCGGGCTCCAGCTCGGTGGCTGGCCAGCTACAGGCCGGCCCCTCAGGGCTTTGGCCCTCAGCCCGCCGTTACCGGCCATGGGTCAGGGCAGCATGGGGGGGCCTGGTGCAGGTATACAACCCGTTCCTCCTCCGGCCCCTCATGGACCGGAGTTTTGGGCATGGCCCTATTCTGGTCCTGGCTCGCCTTTCGGGTTACCTTTCCAACTGCCTAGTGGGCCGTCCGGCCCACCTGGCCCGCCTTATGCTGGGGGCTCTGTGGCAGTGGATGCTCTGTTAGCACGTTTAGCAGTGCTGGAAGCATCCTTGGGTATTGCACAGCCTCCTGTGGAGGGGGGCGCTTCTCTTTCCACTGGGGCCCCTTCGTTGGCACCGGCTACCTTGACGGCCGCAACGCTTCAACGGGCGGCCAGCCAGGTTGAGCTGCTTGAGACGCTCCGGCCGGCACCAGCTAGTGTCTTGCAGCTCCCCGTTCGTCCAGGTCTGCAGACTGGGAGTAGTCAGGTGTGGTCCCAGAGCTCGATTCCGGTCGCAAGCTCCGACGCCCGCCGTGGGCTGGAACCCCCGGTGGGGGTGGCTCGCGGGGGTGCACCTAGTGAGTATCAGGTTCAATTTAGTGCACCTACATCACAGCCCACTTCCAGTGGTGGGGTTCAGTGGCCCTGGCCTCGTCAAGTTGAGGCTAGTGGGCATCGGTTACCAGCCTATCCCAGTGCCCCATGGTTTCAAAATGGCACCTCGTTAAGGGCGGGGGTTTCCGCCCCTGGGGCAGTGCCGAGCATCGCAGGGGCTGTCCAGGTCCCGCTGCGTATGCCCTCTATACATAATGTGCCGATGACGGCTTTGCCGACGGCTGGTTATTCCTTGCCCCTTGGTGATCATTTGTCACAGGTCATGAGGGAGAAGATTTGGCGAGGGGAGTACGTGGATATATTCTCCCTATTGAACCATGAGCCCACTAAGGAAGAGAGAGAGGGACAGGATGACAGAGACAAGGAGCTGTCTCGTCGTCGTAAGCCACCGTGCAACTGGGCCAACTGGTTGCCGGCATATCTTATTTATATGGAATAAGCGACAGTGTCGATACAAACATGAGTGTCCTTCTTGCGCTGGCCCCCACGCCACCTCCGGGCTGGTGGGTCATGGGGCAGAGGTAGAGGTGGACAGGGAGCGAGCAGGGTTTCCACTGATGGAGCTAGCCAGTCAAAAGGCCCCCTCCCCAGTTAATGTGTATATGTTGGAGCGATGG
Source organism: Bradypodion pumilum (assembly GCA_035047305.1). Taxonomy (NCBI): domain Eukaryota; kingdom Metazoa; phylum Chordata; class Lepidosauria; order Squamata; family Chamaeleonidae; genus Bradypodion; species Bradypodion pumilum. Next base: position 244,100,786 of record JAWDJD010000001.1, on the reverse strand, counting down.
CTCTCAACTTATCCAAGGAGGGAGGACGCGAGGTACCTCCTGGAGGGTTTCCAGTGGGGCTTTCGTATCCCATTCAAAGGGGTGCAGCGACCCCAAGATGCCCCCAATTTGGTTTCCCTGAAGGGTAAGGAGGGGGTGGCTGCCCTGAGTATTGCCAAAGAGGTAGAGGCCAAGAGGGTAGCGGGCCCCTTTTCCGCACCACCTTTCCCTAACCTGAAGGTCTCCCCTCTGGGGCTAGTACCTAAAAAGACCCCGGGTGAATTCCGTTTAACCCACCACTTATTGTACCCAGCGGGTTTTTCTGTCAATGATGCTATTCCTGATGACTGTGGGAAGGCATCTGGTTTCTGTCTCCTGTCGCCTTCACATTTTGTAAACAAAGGCCTCTTTGTCTGCATGAGAGACAACGCTGGATTTTGGGCATGCGTAGAATAGTGAGAAGCTCCTTATTTCTCCTCATTTGGTTCTGGCATTCTGATTGGCTGTATGTGCCTTAAGATTTGTTTCTGATATACTCTGTTGGAATAAAGAGACGCCTGTAGTATTCCTTTGTTCAGCCAAAACTGCAGTTGTGTGTGTGTGTGTGTGTGTGTTCTCTCTATCTCTGTTTCCTCCTTACTCTCTGCCTAATGAAGCTGGACTTCGTTAGCTTTTAACTCTTCCTGTGTTTATCTGGGGATATAAACTGTTGCTAACGAGGCTGATTAGAGATCTTTACATGAATCGGACTCCTACAAGTGGCACCCCGTCGCGAGGCGTTTGAATGAAATTCAAAGGAATGCTTTGAAGCAGCAATTAGCAATTAGCACCTCATAATTGGCGACCAGGGATAAGGTCTTCATTCACCCACGACCAGAGGAAAGGTCAAATCAAGCACTTGAAATTCATCCAAAGTCTACTTTGGGTCCCAACAGGGTGAGTGAAAAAAAATTATCATGGGGTGCGTGTTTGCTTCGCAAGAGCAGGAGCTTTGTAAAGATATCTCAGATCTTTTCAATATGAATGGGAGACGAGCTGATAAGAAGGAAATACAAAAGGTTGTAGGAAAAACCTGTCCTTGGGTTAAATATGATGATTGTTTGGACTTAAAACATTGGAATAAAATTGGGAATGAATTGCAGAAGCATGAGAGGATTTCTGTATCAGTGCAATTTATGTGGAGTGAAGTCAGAAACTGTCTTCAAAGACTTACTCCAAGAAATATGTTATTGTCCCAGAGGCTTGATGGTCCCCTTCCACAGCTTTTGCCCCCAGCCAAGGGAGGGACTCTGGCAACAGCCCTTCCATCATATGAGAAACAACAGCATGAGCCCCCTGATGGAGATGGGGGTGGAAAAGGAGATGGGACATTATATCCTGCCTTGCAGCAATCAAGCACTTTAGCCCTACAAAAGACCTGTTCTCTGCTGCTTTAACTGCAGCTGTGCTGGATGTGGAATCTACTGAGATATACCCAGTAATCAGGGGGGCTCCGGCTGTTGGCAATGCACCGGCAATCCCAGATAGATATGAAACCCTCCATTACAAATATCTGAAGGAACTGAAAGTCAGCATACGTGACTATGGGGCTAATGCACCTTTTACAAAAGCTCTGTTGGAAGCCATTGCTTCTCAAAAATTGCTACCAGTTGATTGGAAACAGATGATCAAAGCACTCCTGTCCCCTGCAGAAGCCATGCTCTGCTTGCAAGAGTGGAGGGATGTGGCTTGGGAGGTACAGCGCACACGCCCTGCACTCACGATGGATATGTTATGTGGGGAGGGAAATTTTGCCAACCCCACACAGCAGTTGGTACTCAGTGATGCCCAGTTGGGAGATATTGCACAGATAGTCATGCGCGCCTGGAGTAAGATTCCTTCCAAAGGGGATAGCTCAGTTGCTGGGTTTGCAGCAATTAGGCAGGGCCCTAAAGAGGATTACACTGAGTTCATTAACAGACTCATGACTGCCCTCAGCCGCCAGGTGGAAAATGTCCCGGCACGGGAAATGCTCATGAAACAACTGGCTTTTGAAAATGCCAATGAGGATTGTAAGGGTGCTCTGACAGCTGTTTATGCTCGGCCAGGCACATCGATAGCAGACATGATGAAAGTTTGTCAAAATGTGGGGACTCACAGTTACAAGGCTCAACTTCTGGCAGCTGCAGTTCAGTTGCCCACAACTCAGGCTCAAAACAAACGTTGTTTTGGCTGTGGAAAAGAAGGGCATTTTAAAGCACAATGTCGCTCCTCTCAAAAGCCGGCAGCACGCCCTTCAAGGAAATGTCCCATTTGTCAGAAAGGGTACCATTGGGCCAATCAGTGCCGCTCAAATCCTAATGCCAACCCCTCAGCTGCTCAGCACAAAGACTCTGACTTTTCTCCACAGCAGCAGGGAAATGGGAGTGCGGGCCAGGCTCGGGCCCAGGCAAAATAATAGGGCTACCAGAGGTCAGGGAGGAAGCAATAGCGGAGGTTTTGGAAGAGATGGAAGATGTATTTTTGTATTGATCGTTTTAACTGTATTTTTTGATTAATTATTGTATTACTATTGCTGCTTATGTCTTTATTGCATTTCTGTATTTTTTGGTATTTTTGAAATTATATCCTTTGATTATATTGATCACATTGTTGCTATTGCTGTTATACTGTGTTTTATGGATCTTGTATTTCTAATATTTATTGTTTAATTTGCTGTATTGTAACACTGTACCATTTGTAATTTTTGTATACTGTATTTGATTTACTTGTTGTAAGCCGCCCAGAGTTGGCCCTGGTCGAGTAGGGCGGGGTATAAATCGAATAAATGAATGAATGAATGAATGAATGAAGAAGATATGGAACTTGCCCAAGAAATGATTTCACGATATAGGAAAAACCATCCTCTAAAAGAAGGGCTTTTATTGAGGTTATCCAAGGACTGTACCTTTACTATGCCAGGGTGTGTGGAGGCTCTTCCCACACTGGTTGATGATGTTATTCCCCAGGGCATGGTGGGCATTGTTCTTCCTTGCCCAGACGCCTTACCCGCTTCTGTACACATTGCAGCAGGGTCAGTTACATTGGGTCACCAAGAAATTGTCATCCCTGCATCAGCCACGCAACATCTCACCCTGCCTAAGGGACAACCTGTAGGACGCCTTCATCTGCTCCCACTAGGGACCACTGCAACTCCATCCCAGGAGGGGACTGTAACAGCAGCTATGGCGGTGATACAAATCACCGAGGATAGACCAACCCACTCGCTGATTATGGGTGGACGTTCAGTGTCTGGACTAATCGATACAGGAGCCGATATTTCAGTGGTGGCAAAAAAAGATTGGCCAACTGGATGGGCCGTCCGCCCCTGTAGGGAAGTTTTTGGGGTGGGCGGGTACGAGCCAGCACAGCAGAGTGTTCATCCAATCGTCTTTGAGACCTCAGGGGGAACAAAAGTTTCTCTTCACCCCCTGATTATGGATATTCCTATTACTCTGTGGGGCCGGGATCTCATGGCTAAAACAGGGTGTACCTTGCAGACAAATTTTTGATACGGGCCTCCCCTGCAGCGCCGTTGCATGCACTTCCACTACAATGGAAAAACACCCCGCCAGTGTGGACGGATCAATGGCCGCTCTCAAGAGAAAAGCTCCAGGCAGCGGAGGCCCTTGTACAGGAGCAATTAAATCTGGGACATATTCAAACAACCACTAGTCCTTGGAACTTTCCAATTTTTGTGGTGAAAAAGAAGTCTGGAAAATGGAGATTGTTGCATGATTTGAGAAAAGTTAATGAGCACATCTTGCCAATGGGACCTCTACAATCTGGACTACCTAATCCGAACATGGTCCCTGAAGATCATCAACTCATGGTCATAGATTTGAAGGACTGCTTTTATACAATCTTGCTAGCGCCACAAGACAGAGAAAAATTTGCATTTACATTGCCAGTATACAATAATGAACATCCTACTCAATGGTTTGAATGGTGTGTCTTGCCTATGGGTATGGCCAACTCGCTGACTCTATGCCAACATTTTGTGAACATGGCTTTGGAACCTTTCAGGCAACGTCATCCAGAGGTTAAAGTCTATCATTACACAGATGACATTTTATTGCATGGTCCACAAGTCACGGAGAAACACCTGCAGGACCTAGCAGACATTTTGCAACAAGCGGGCTTGATCATAGCTCCTGAAAAAGTGCAGCGGATGTATCCATTCCAATATCTGGGACATAGGCTCTCAGCTACCACTTCAACTCCGCTATTGCCAACAATAACTATTCCAGAGCAGTTCACTCTTGTACAATTGCAACAATTGCTAGGGAACATAAATTGGGCTCGTCCCTTCTTGGCCCTGAGCACTGAGGAACTGTCACCACTCTTTGCTGCTCTTTCTGGACACACTTCTCCAGCGGACATCATTCCCTGCACAACAGAGATGCGTACAGCTCTTCAACGCCTCAACGAAAAGCTGCATACCATCGCTGTGGATCGGGTGCCCTCAGGCACCATTGCGCTGGCATGCACTCTTCTTCCCACACCGAGGCTGCCCACTGCTGTTTTGTTCGCGCCTGTCAACGCTCAGAAGGTGGCCATCGTGGAATGGCTACACTTGGCGCACACTCCCTCGAAAAACTGTTATCGCCTGCCTGATGCGATTGCTGATCTTTTCCTTAAATGCCCTACTAGGGCAAAGCATTTGACTGGCTATGACGTTGACTTTGTTTGTTTTCCTTTTTCGCAGGATCAGCTAACCGCCTTGCTACAGCATTCTGAGGCATTTCAGGTGGCCATGGCGGACTTTGTGGGACAAGTTAAATTTAACCCCCCCAAGGATAAGCGGTTTACCTTGCTGAATCTCACTTCTTACTCCCTGTCATCCCCGCTTTGCATGCAACCTATCTTGCATGCCGTTACTCTTTTCTCGGATGGCTCCCCCTCCTGTGGAGTACTTACATGGCAGGGTCCTACTGGGGAATGGGAGGTTGTTTTTACAGGACCTCAAGCATCGGCCCAGCGGTCGGAACTGGCAGCGGTCATACTTGCTTTCTCTACGTTTTCTGATGTGCCTTTTAACCTGATTGTGGATACTCAATATGTTTACCGCCTTGTTTTTACTTTAGCTCAAGCTTATTTGTCTCCATCGATGGATAGGGATCTTTTTGCTTTATTCCAACAGCTTCAAGGTTTTCTTTCCAACCGTACGGTCCCATTCTTCATTGCCCACATACGCTCTCACACAAGGATCCCAGGTTATTTGATGGAGGGCAATGCACGAGCAGATTCTGCTCTCCGGGACTCTGCTGAGGTTTTTTCTCTCTTTGACAACCCCATTGACAGTCATGCAATGTTTCATCAATCTGCTAAGGTTTTGCATAAACGATTTTCCATTCCTATGTCACAGGCTAGAGACATTGTGTCATCCTGTGCTTCCTGTACAAAGTCTCCTATATTCCTGCCATTTGATGCTGTTAATCCTCGAGGAACAGAAGCCAATCAGCTATGGCAGATGGATGTCACGCAAGTACCTGCTTTGGCTCCGCTTTCTAAGTTACATGTGACTGTTGATACCTTCTCTGGATTTATATGGGCTACACCCTTACGGGGGGAAACATCCAGACATGTTATACAACATTGCATTCGTTCGTTTGCGGTAATGGGTAAACCTAAAAGCCTTAAGACAGACAATGGGCCATCATATGTTTCTTCTGCCTTTCAGGACTTTTGCCGTCAGTGGGACATTAAGCTAACCCATGGAATACCCTATAACTCGACTGGACAGGCGATTGTTGAAAGAGCCCACCTGACATTCAAAAATTTGTTACACAAGCAAGTGGGAGATAGAGGGGTTCCTGTGGCTGAAATACCTACAGCTGTTGCTAAAGTACTGTATACTCTTAATTTTCTTCTTGCTCCCCATAACAGGTCACACTCTCCAGTCGAATTGCATTTCAACAGGGAACCAGTCGAATTGCATTTCAACAGGGAACCAGAGATGTCGGGTAAAATTCCAGGATCTGAATAATACTATTGAGAAAGAACTTCAGAATTTACAGGAGAGCATTACTAACAATGTACGCACTGATGTTAATCTCTTTGATTGGATGACTTCTTGGTTGCCTGATTTGTCTGTCCTTAGACAAGTTTTCTTTTATGGGTTCATTATTATTATTTGCCTTATATCTTTGTGTTTTTGCATTAATTGTATTCCTAACCTTATTTCTATGTGTAACACATGTCCACTGCGTAGAAGGGAGACATCGGGTTTTGCACGACGGCAATTGTACTCAATGAGGTATCATCCTCCGGAACAAGGTACCAGGAGTCAGGAGGGGTACGATGTCCAGGAGGACAGTGATGATTTATATGGAGGAGTAGTTATGGAGTATGATGACATGCAGGGGTATGATTGGCCGTCCCTCTCTCAAATTTAAATGAAAAAGGAGGACATGTGGGAAGGCATCTGGTTTCTGTCTCCTGTCGCCTTCACATTTTGTAAACAAAGGCCTCTTTGTCTGCATGAGAGACAACGCTGGATTTTGGGCATGCGTAGAATAGTGAGAAGCTCCTTATTTCTCCTTATTTGGTTCTGGCATTCTGATTGGCTGTATGTGCCTTAAGTTTTGTTTCTGATATACTCTGTTGGAATAAAGAGACGCCTGTAGTATTCCTTTGTTCAGCCAAAACTGCAGTCGTGTGTGTGTGTGTTCTCTCTATCTCTGTTTCCTCCTTACTCTCTGCCTAATGAAGCTGGACTTCGTTAGCTTTTAACTCTTCCTGTGTTTATCTGGGGCTATAAACTGTTGCTAACGAGGCTGATTAGAGATCTTTACATGAATCGGACTCCTACAGATGACCTTTGTTCGGTCAGATATACGTCATTTGACCAAGCCCTACGGATGGTCCGCTCTTGTGGTCCCGGTGCCCTCCTGGCAAAATGTGACATTAAATCGGCATTCCGATTGCTGCCAGTGCACCCTGGGGACTTTGAGCTATTGGGTTTTAGATTCCAAGGGAAGTTCTTTGTAGATAAGGCCATGCCTTTTGGCTGCTCTATTTCATGTTCGGCATTCGAATGTTTTAGCACTTTTCTTCAGTGGGCCTTTGTTCGCAGGTCCGGGTCTCGGTCTGTAGCCCATTACCTCGATGACTTTTTGTTCGGGGGTGAATGGGGCGTGGACATGTGCACGCGTCTCCTCACTACATTTCAGACACTAATGCTGGAACTGGGTGTCTCTTTAGCACCCGAAAAGACCGAGGGCCCATCTACTACGCTCACATTTCTGGGTATTGAAATTGACACGGTCGCACAGGCCTCCCGGTTACCCATTGAGAAGGTCACCCGGATCTCCGCGATGATTTTGGCGTTGCTGGCCAAACGTAAAGTGTCACTTCGTGAGCTTCAGGTACTTCATGGCCATCTTAACTTTGCCTGCCGGGTGGTGACACCCAGCAGAGCATTTGCTCGGCGCCTATGTGACGCCATGTCTGGCCTGTTAAAGCGCCACCACAGGGTCCGACTGACCAGGGGCATGCGGGCTGACCTTTTGTTTTGGCTCACATTTTTACGGGAATTTAACGGGATCTCTTTCTGGAGATCGGACCTTTTGGTTTCCCCTAGATTCCAGTCGGATGCCTCTGGCTCCCTGGGATATGGGATTTATTTTGAGGGGAGGTGGGCCTATGGCCAATGGCCTCCAGCATGGCGGGGCATGGATCGCCTCCGCGATCTTACCTTTCTTGAGTTCCTTCCAATCCTGGGAGCTTTGATGCTATGGGGCGAGGAATGGGCCGACTCAGTGGTCCATTTTTGGTGTGACAATGCGGCAGTGGTGCACATTGTCAACGCTTAGACGTCTAAATCACCCAGGGTGATGGCGTTGGTTCGCCAATTTGTGTTACGAAGCCTACGCCTAAATGTGCTGTTTAAGGCCAGACATGTCCCAGGCATTAATAATGATATTGCTGATGCTTTATCCCGCCTGCAGATCCCCCGGTTCCGTGCCTTGGCTCCGGAAGCAGAGGAATTCCCCTCGCCACTCCCGACCAAGATTTGGACATTTGGCGAGGAGAGGTGAACCGGGCGATCGGCATGTCTTTGGCACCTCGCACGCGTAAGGCGTATCAACATGCTTTTGTACAATTTAGAACCTTTTGTGTGCAACTACAGTTGCCCGAAGTGTGGCCCATTCCAGTGGAACAGGTTTTACGATTTATGGTTTATCTACACAGTCAGGGTTTGGCTTCTCGTACTATAGCATCCAGGCTGTCGGCACTGGCATTTATGGCCAAAGTGAGGGGTTTTGCTGACTGCGTGAATGATTTCCACATACGTCACGTTTTGGAGGGGTGGACACGGGAACGTGGCTGCCGCCCGGACACTCGCCACCCAATTTCAACAGAGGTACTGACCCACCTTGCATGAGGCTGGCATAACTTGTGTTATGATAGGTATGAGGTGGCTCTTTTTCACGCGGTTACCATGGTGGCCTTCTTTGGAGCGCTCCGCATCAGTGAGTTGGTACTACTGTCTAAGGCGGATGCGACTCGTAGGGCACTGGAACTCGACAATATCTAACTTACTAATGAGTGGGCTCAGTTGAGGATACGGTCCTCAAAAGTTGATCAGCACAGCGTAGGCAGTGGAGTTAGACTTCTACGATGTTCCATTGCAGACATCTGTCCGGTTGGTGCCCTACATGAGTTCTTGGCAGTGCGTGGCGCGCACCCTGGTCCGTTTTTCTGCCACCAGGATGGGTCTCCCCTTACTAAATTCCAATTTTGGAAGGTGACCGGTATGGCACTATCCAGTGTTGGCCTCCCCGGGGCTCGTTACGGCACCCATTCATTTAGGATAGGTGCTGCATCCACTGCGGCTGCATTTGGGTACTCTGAGGCTGATATACGCCGAATGGGGAGATGGGGATCCATGCGTTTTGCATTGTATGTTCGCCCACTTCAGGCATGAGTACCAGTTAAGTCATTATTCTCTTTTCTTCTTTTACAGACCCTGTGTGTCCCTGCACACCGGTGGCAGTATGGCTGGTGGGCCACAGTTACGTGCACTGGGCAGCACAGTATGCTGCGGCGACAGAGTGGGGACCCCAGCTTGGACTACGTGCAACCGCACGTATACGTTGGTACGGTAAGCGCGGAATGAGATGGCGGGAACTGTTGCCATTCCTGTTTTCCATCAGGGATGCTGAACCACCTGATGTCCTTGTACTGCACCTCGGTGGCAATGACCTTGCCCAGGTCACTGGCCTTTCCTTAAAATTCACTATTTCCAGTGACCTAGCTTATTTGCATTATGTGTGGCCATACACAAGTCTGCTATGGTCGGACATCGTACCGTGTCATACATACAGGGGAGGTATTGACCTCCGTGCCCTTGACCGTGCTCGCCGCTCGGTGAATAGGGCTGTTGCTCGGTTCTTGGTAGACAAGGGTTTGGGGATGGTCATCCGGCACCCCACGATTAGTTTGCAAAATTATGATCTCTATGCAGGGGATGGGGTCCACATGTCGGCTAGAGGTATGAACCTCTTTCTTGAAGATTTGCAAGCAGGCCTGGTGACCGAGCTGACGGTCTGGGGGGGGGGGCGGTGAGTCTTCATAGATGCCTCCCCGTGTGGCGTGTAGCACTGGTAAGGTAAAGATTGATGACCCATAGGTATCCGGCAGGTTCACAATTGACTGGCTAACACTTAGACAGGTACAGGTGTAATAGCTTTGGCCGGTCAACGACGAACCAGGCAAGGGGTGATGGCAGGAGCTTTACAGCATGCATCACCTCGTGATTTAACGGATGCACGTCATAGGGTGGGGTCAGTAGATAGTTTATTGACTCCGGTCAACAATTTGTTTGTGTCAACAAACAAATTGATACAAATGGTTACATTGTAGCCAATTATCATTGGCATTTTTGGGAGGAACCTTACCAGTGTTACTGCGGCCTGCTTGCCTTAAGAATTACAATTGGATGAATACACCAATTGAAAGTTATAATTTGGACTAGGGCATTATTCAATAAAAGTGGCCCAATGCCTTTATCCATATACCGGTGTCTGAGTCTTTCTTTGGGGGGTGCGCCTGCAATGAAAGCGCAGTGCCAAAATGGCCGCCACGCTCTTTGCGCCCCCCCACCCGGACTAAGACATCCAGGTGAGTTAGGGAGTGTGGCCACCCCTCTATAAAAGGGGTGGCCACGAGGCAGACGAGCTGCCATTTTAGAAATAGCGACGGAGAGGAGAAGTTTTTCCCTCCACCCCCTCCCTAGTGAACAGTGTGATATTTTGGTCGCTTCGGGGCCGGGTGGGAATTTTTGGCCTGAACCCACAATTGGCCCTTGGTTTCTGGCTTTTTTGCCCATCCCACACTGTTGCTAGTGTTTGAGCAAAGGGGTTTCTTTGACTTTGGTCACTTTAGGCAGGTAGCACTGGTAAGGTAAAGATTGATGACCCATAGGTATCCAGCAGGTTCGCAATTGACTGGCCAACACTTAGACAGGTACAGGTATAATAGCTTTGGCCGGTCAACGACGAACCAGGCAAGGGGTGATGGCAGGAGCTTTACAGCATGCATCACCTCGTGATTTGACGGATACACGTCATAGGGTGGGGTCAGTAGATAGTTTATTGACTCCAGGCAAAAATTTGTTTGTGTCAACAAACAAATTGATACAAATGGTTACATTGTAGCCAATTATCATTGGCATTTTTGGGAGGAACCTTACCAGTGTTACTGCGGCCTGCTTGCCTTAAGAATTACAATTGGATGAATACACCAATTGAAAGTTATAATTCGGACTAGGGCATTATTCAATAAAAGTGGCCCAATGCCTTTATCCATATACCGGTGTCTGAGTCTTTCTTTGGGGGGTGCGCCTGCAATGAAAGCACAGTGCCAAAATGGCCGCCACACTCTTTGTGCCCCCCCACCCGGACTAAGACATCCAGGTGAGTTAGGGGGTGTGGCCACCCCTCTATAAAAGGGGTGACCACGAGGCAGACGAGCTGCCATTTTAGAAATAGCGACGGAGAGGAGAAGTTTTTCCCTCCACCCCCTCCCTAGTGAACAGTGTGATATTTTGGTCGCTTCGGGGCCGGGTGGGAATTTTTGGCCTGAACCCACAATTGGCCCTTGGTTTCTGGCTTTTTTGCCCATCCCACACTGTTGCTAGTGTTTGAGCAAAGGGGTTTCTTTGTCTTTGGTCACTTTAGGCGGGTAGCACTGGTAAGGTAGCCCCATAGTGTAGCTGGAGCACGCGGAATTCTTGTAATTCCAGGAGTCATTGACTCCAATTTTTCAGGCGTTCTCCAAGTCCAGCTTTGGACTCACCTGCCCCAAACAATTCACAAAGGAGACACCTTAGCGCAACTGATCATGGTTCCTTGTCACTCGCCCACAGAAAGCCAGGGAAGGCTCAGGGACAGCTCAGAGTCCCGGTCAGAGGACCGCTCGAGCACCAGTGAGGCAGTACAAGGATACCAGGTCTTAGCAACAGTGGAGACCAACATTGAGTGGAAACAGCGCCCGGTTATTGAGGTATTTCTGAATAATAGATCATTCTCAGGCCTGTTAGATACCGGAGCCGATGTGAGCATGATAAGCAGGGGCCAGTGGCCACGGGAGTGGGCCATTGAGCCGGTCTCTGATGTGTTGGGGGTAGGCGGCATTCAGGAAGTGTTTAGGAGCCGGGAGTGGGTGACAGTCACAATCCCAAAGGCTGACGGCACGGCGGTAATTCGGCCGCACATTCTTGACGTGCACATCAACCTTTGGGGGCGAGACATTTTACAGCAGTACGGTGCTACGCTTACCTTCGGGTAATGGCGTTGCCACTTAAGTGGCTCACCGACACGCCGGTCTGGGTAGAACAATGGCCGGTAGTGGGAGAGAAATTGGTCGCCCTTAAACAACTGGTTAAAGAACAGCTAGACGCAGGACATATAGAGCAGTCCACTAGCCCCTGGAATTCGCCAATTTTGTGATAAAGAAGAAGTCGGGGAAGTGGCGACTCCTCCACGATATCAGAGAGATCAATAAATGTATACAGCCAATGGGTCCGCTTCAATGCGGCATCCCAAATCCTAATATGATTCCCGAGGGGTGGGAGATCCTAGTCGTAGATCTCAAGGATTGTTTTTACACGATTCCCTTAGACCCCAGGTACCGGAAAAGGTTTGCCTTTACGGTGCCGGTTGTGAACCACAGTGAGCCTACGCAGCGTTACGCGTGGAGATTTTTGCCACAGGGCATGCTCAATTCGCCCACCCTGTGCCAAATTTATGTTCACAATGCACTGGCAAAGTTTCGAAACCTTTACCCAAAAGCGTTAGTTTGTCATTTCATGGACGACATCTTGGTTGCGGTGCCGCAACTCGGCAGCGAAATGTTTTCAGACCTCCAGGCCAGCCTGGGGGAGAAGGGTTTACTCATTGCCCCAGAGAAAGTGCAGAGAACCGAGCCCTTCTCATACTTGGGTCATCGGCTTCTCCGCTCTTTCGCAGCACCAGTGTTGCCCCAAATCAATTTACAGGATTCAGTCACCTTAGTGGAATTGCAGCAGGTTTTAGGGAACATTAATTGGGCCAGACCGTATTTTCGATTAGATACGGACCTTTTGAAACCGCTCTTCTCGCTGCTAACATTAGGTAGGCAGCCGGCAGACCAGATACGAATTTCCCGAGAAGCGCGCTTGGCTCTCGAGAAAGTCAACCAGGTTCTCAGCCAGAGGTGGGTAGATAGGATCACCCCAGGGCCATATGCTCCGATCCTGAACTTGTACATAGTTCGAGCAGGATCCATGCTCACCGGAGCTCTAGGGATAGACTCCGAGAAGGGAGCGAGTATCGTGGAATGGGTGTACTTGCCGAACACCTCCCCACGGAACACCATTCCTCCCCAAGAGTTAGTTTCCGTGGTGATTTACCGCGGAAGGCTGAGAGCTAGGGACATTTCAGGGCACGACTTAGCCAAAATTGTAGTCCCGTTCACCAAGGAACAAATCCAGCAACTGATGCAGCTCGGTGACTCGCTTCCAATAGCCCTGGAGGGATTCACTGGGAGCTTGGCATACCATTTGCCTAAGGACCCCAGACTTGTCTCACTTCAAACGCAGACAGTCAGCTTGTTCGAATTGCTCTCGCTGGTTCCGCTTCAGGGAGCCAGGACAGTTTTTACTGATGGTGGTCGAACATATGGTGTCTTAACTTGGCAGGAGGGCCAGGCTTGGCGCACGCTGTTAACTCTTCCACAGAAGTCCGCACAGCGGGCGGAGTTGGCAGCGGTGAACCTCGCCTTGCGCACCTTCGCCAAAGAGCACCTAAACATCATTACTGACAGCCAGTATGTCAGGAACTTGCTTCACAGTCTACCGGGAGCATACATCACTCCCGCGATAGACAAGAACTTGCTTAGTCTGTTTTTAACTGCTCAATTTCATTTGCGAAACTGCACGGAGCCGCTCTATATTGCCCACATCCGAAGTCACCAAGACCTACCGGGTCCGATTTCTGCGGGCAATAGCAGAGCGGACGCGGCGGCAAAGGAAATTCAGCAACGTTCAGTGTTGGGTGTTTTCACTACGCCAATCCAGAGTCATGCATTCTTTCACCAAAATGCCAAAGCGCTTGCCAGACAGTTCAAATTGCCACTTTCTCAAGCCCAAGGCATAGTTCGCTCTTGCCAGCATTGCGCAGGGTCACCGGGGGGGCCCTCGTGGGGGGTCAACCCACGAGGGACAGAGGCTAATCAGGTGTGGCAAATGGACGTCACGCATGTTCCGCAGTTTGGCAGATGGCAGTACATGCACGTTTGCATAGATACTTTTTCACAATTCATTTGGGCAACGGCGCAGAAAGGGGAGACTGCTTCCCACATGGAGCAGCACCTCCTTTCCTGCATCGCGGCAATGGGCAAGCCGCGGCAAATTAAGACCGATAACGCCCCATCTTACAGCTCCAGGCAGCTGGCGGCCTTCATGGCCACTTGGGATATTAAGCATACTTTTGGCGTTCCTTACAATCCGCAGGGGCAAGCGATTGTGGAACGGGTCAATCAGACGCTCAAGTCCTATATTGACAAACAAACAGAAAGGGGGGAGCCACCAGCCCTCCCCAAGTCACAGGCTCAGGCACAGCATTGTCTGAATAAGGTATTGTTCACATACAATCACCTTAATGTTTTTTCCGATTGCACGCCGCAGGAGAAGCACTTCCGCCGTTCGGAAGATTTCCCGCGACCGATGGTCCGATGCCGGGTGCCACCGGACCCTTCCTGGAGGGGCCCGGCGCCGCTCATAACCTGGGGAAGAGGGTATGCTGCAGTTATGTCTCCTACAGGTGTCGTTTGGATTCCAGCTCGGTGTGTCAAACCTCACTTGGAACCACATGGCGTGGACCCAGGCCGGCCCGAGTCCGATCCCGGAGATGGAGGACCTCACCCTAACCGAGAGGACCCGTCGGGAGAGACAACGGTCACAGATGCCAGCACCGAGGATCACCTGGGGGATGGTCAAGGTCCTTTGCCATGAGGCCCAGGACGCCATCCAGCGCGAGGAGAGGGAGCCGATGCCGGAGAACCTCGTGGCTGCAGTCCTTGCCCAGATTCATGCCAACTCCATGGCAGTCACCATCATCCTGATCCTCTCCCTGTTTTCCGGGGGAGGCGTTCAGGCTACCTTGTTAAAGGCCAGCGATTTGGTGCCCGGCGGAGACCTCTCTGCCAGAATGCAGTACAACATTTGGGAAAGGTTGGCGGGCCTCGTCAACCAGTCCAATTTTTGCCTGAGACAGGACATTGGTTCTGCCTCAATCCTGAGCACCTGCCTCATCCCAGTGTGCCATTCTCCAGGCGCATACCCAAGTGATGGGGACTGGCTTGTGAAACGGATTTTCAGCCCATACAACCCAGCGGCTTCTACAGAATACGCCCGTTGGGAGATGCGGCTGACAATGACCTTGACGGCTGATGCAGCCACTCTCCACACTCCTCGAGTGGCGGTCAGCCCAAACTCTACCTGTGGTCGGATGACCGGCTGCTCCACAGTCGGTCAAACCCGGCGCCGCTGCCTCTTCGTCGGCAGTGGCAATTGGACTTGCAATAACCCAGTGAAACTTGGTTCAATGTATGCTCATGTTACGTTACCATCTGGTTGGTTCTTTACATGTAATCAGTATACCTTCAACTACATTCCTGCAAATGTGTCAGATGCTACATGTTGCATTAGTCGTTTAACACTGTTACTCCCTACTAAGGATATGGTCACCCCAAGCACAAATATTACCCATGTTTCAGCGCCCATACGGCACGCTCGCACCACCCAGTTAGACAGCTCGTGTGAGAGCAGCTTTAGAGTAATGAGTCCAGCCGAATACGTCTCGTTGGCGGTCAGCATAATTGGCGTGCCAGGCTTAGCCGTCGGCAACGCTCGGAGGATCAGCCGACTGGCTTGCGGGTTGGCCAAGGCCATCAACCACACGTCCTCGGCGATAGCGCTGCTCAACCAGGAGCAGGCGGAGCTTCGCCATGCCATACTTGACAATAGAGCGGCTATAGACTACCTCTTATTGCTTCATCACTTGGGTTGCGAATCTTTTCATGGTATGTGTTGTTTCAACCTCACGGACAACTCCCGCAAGGTACAGAATCAGCTCACGGCCCTCCACACCATAGTCGAGGGCGTAAGGGAAGGTTCTGCATGGGGAACTTGGTGGAGTTCGTTGTGGAATTGGATGTGGTCATGGATTCCATGGGGGTGGCTCCAGACAGTACTCAAGGTGGTTGTGGGGGTGGTCATACTAGGCATAGCCATCTGCTGCTTTGCGCAATGTATCCCCTCACTGATCTCAAAGTGCCGCCCCAAGAAGAAACCCCGAAGCATCATTCCCGATCAACAGCTGATGCCCCTCTTACGCAGAGTCGCTGGTCAGGTCCTTAAATAAAACAGAAAGGGGAAATATGGTTTCCCCATGCCCGCCTGGCATGGAAACGGCCCTTGCAGAGGCCACTTAGGTGAGAAGGCTCCCGGCGGTGGTTTCTGAGGGCAGATAAATTAAGGGGGGTGGATTAATGATAGGGTTTGATTCACCCAATTCCTTGACCTGACCAGCGGATCTGCTGAGAGAGCGAATATCTAACTCTGTTACCCATTAGAGTAATCCCTCATCTCCGAGTCTCCGTCTTATCCCAGATGCAAACAGAGGCCATGTTTACCCCAGTCTTATCCCTAAACAATGGTGTTTTCCCATGTCTGTGTTTGCCCCAGTTAATTAACTTCCCCAAGAAGAATTGCCAATTAACCCGAGTAAACAGGTGATGTGATTTCTGTCAGATGACGGTTTTGCCACCGTTGCGCTTTTTCTCCTATATATGTTGAAGCTTTCCCTCAATAAACTACTGATCTAATCACGCTCCATATTGCCTCGTATCGTTTCTTGATCAGTCTCCTCCGGGACCTCCCTCAGCGGCCCCGATTCCTACAATTACAAGCTGGCATTATGATACTGACGTGGTTTGCCAACAATCGTGGAAATCTCTTTTATTCCTCTTGAAACTCTTCAGTTTAGCTTAGAGTTTTGTGTCCAACAAAATTCAGTCACAGCTCTTGTCCCAGATCTTATGCCCAGTTTTGTCCATCATATGGAAACCGCTTGGTTTCTCGGTGAAGTGGAAGTGTTTTAAGGTCAGATTGTTACTTGCTATGGCCTAGGAGTAGAATTGTAATTATCTCAGTAGGCTTTCTGTTCAACAATCAGTGTGTAAGAAGAAAACTTTTTAACCAAGCACATCTGTAGAACTACCAGAAGAGGGAGACAAACAAAGAAGTAGACACAAGTTTATAAAACAGTTTCCTGCTAGATGAATTAAGTATCAGTTTTCCACATAATTTTATTAGTTATAGGAAATTAGTCTCTCAAGTGCACCTTTCTAAACTACAGCAAGAATTAAAGGAGGGCTTGTGATGGAGTAAAAACACCAGAGATAAATCAATGTCATTCATAAGAGAGTACCTGGCAGAGAAAGAATTAAGTTCACTCCTGAGGCCAAACTATCCCTGGTTGTTATAAATACACTTTAATGTCCCTGTCAGCATGGTGAATGTACAAGGCAGACTTTGCAAATATGTGCTTGCTTTCTCACCTTCTCTCACCCATTCTCTCTCTCTCTCTTTCTCTGCTGCTTCCAGTCATCCAGATTTTTTAAAAAAATATATTCTGTTATGGTAATAGAGTAGACCATGCTGCCAGTGACTCAACACTAAGTGTCAGGCAGCAGTTAACTAACTTGACAACCCTGAGGACTAACGGCCTTTGGTGCCAAAGTCTCAAGAGTACTCTTCATCACACAAATATAATATAAAATTTGGGATTACAGGAAGCAGTCAAAAATTGGGTCTCTGGCTCAACTGAAACCAGACTGCCAACAAGGTCAGCTGAGGTTTTACAGATTCCACCTGAGACTGGAGGTGTCAAACATTACAATCGCACCTCTATCCATACCTGTCAAGTATCCCGAATTGGCTGGGATTTCCCATATTTCAGCACTCGTTTTTCCAATTTCCCACCGCCATCCACCGCCATTCCATAATTTGACTGGCAGGGGAAAGTAGTTACTGTGCATGAGTTCTGTGCAAGACCCTTCTGCGCATGTGCAGAAGGGTTCTGCACTGAAGGGTTCTGCACAGAAGGAGTTGTTGCTGCGCATGCGCAGCTGGGCCGGAGCAGTTCCCGGATTTTCCGGAGCTGCACTTGACAGGTATGCCTCTATCTGCAGACAAAAGCCATTTTAGGCAACCAATTTGACTATTGATTTTGCTGCAAATGATTTTTAACTCGAATTTTAAGCTAAATCTGACTTACCACTTTGTTGTGTATTGAGATAATTATCAGCATTATTATCATGTTTCATTATTGCATATATGGCATTGGCTCTTAGTTCTTAGCCCTTAGCAAACACGGCACATGTGCATGTGGAGTACCCTCAGTATGGCGCAGATGCAGAACTAATCCCTGGGCAGCATTATAGCAGAACGAGCACAGCCAAAACTCATGTCTATTTAAGCTGTAGTTTTGTTCCAGGAGTTTGTGAATAAACCGTTGCACTGTTGTTTGAATCACACTTGTTGGACTCTTCTTCATTAAAGCTTAAGATGCAACATTTGGTGACGAGGATGGGATCTCCAGAAGTCCAGATGGCTGATCTCGCTCCTGTTGGTATTGAACCATTCAACATCTCCCAACCTGAAAAATGGCCGGTTTACGAACTGCAACTTGAGAACTATTTCATTGCAAAGAAGCTTGACCTGACACTAAGAAAGGTGACCTTCCTAGCCCACTGTGGATTAGCTACCCTCAAGATTGTATCCAGACTGCTGCTGCCCACTGCGTTTCGGAAGGTTTCTCTGCAAGGCTTGCTGGCTCTTCTTCGAGACTACTTTCAGTCTCAAGCCATCCTCCAGCAGAGAGTATCACTGGGTCTGGCCACAACCCCCGATGGCATAATGGAGTCTGCGGGGATCAACCTCCAAAGATGTCCAGGAAAACTCCAGGGGACATGGATGCCCACACTGGGAAATGTTGTGCCATGTCAAGGCTGTGGCAAGTGCCATCTGCAGCAGGACTGTCCGTACAAGAATGCCGAGTGCCATTTCTGTGGCAAGAAGGGCCACATCTTCAAGGCATGCTACCAGTGTTTGGAGTTTGTAGCCGGCCAAAGGAGACATAATTCATCTCCAAGGTCTTCACCAGCCATTGGTTAACGGTGCGGTGAAAGAGCTCACCAATGGGTTCATCATGGACATCCACTTGGAAGGGGTGCTGTTTCACATGGAAGTGGATTTGGGATCGTTCCTCTCCATCATGGCCGAAGGTGAATTCCAGTGCATTCCAGCTGCCAACCGCCCTAAGCTCAGGGCCCTACCAAACAAGTTGGTAGATTTACAAGGCCGCCATGTTCCGGTACAGGGCATTGGCAACTTCGAGGGTTTCTTTAACAACATTTACACACGTTTACCTCTTGTGTTGTGCAAAGTGGGTAAGGTAAACCTTTTGAGATCCCGGTGGTTCGGGCCTCTAGGCATTTCTTTCATGGGTATAAACTTGGGTGGGAGTGGCCCTGTCCTTAGCATGGAAGATGAGGCCCTGAGTGCACCAATTCCTGGGGCAGGTTTGTCTAATTTAATTTAATTTAATTCTTAGATTTCTATGCCACCCACTCTGGTAAACCCGACTCAGGGCGGCATACAGCAATCAAAACAAATAAAAATACAGATAAATATAAATAAAAACAGATAAAAACCCCAAATCAACCACCCAACAACCCACCCTCCTACTCTCACCCCATTTAAAAGACTAAAAAGGAAATAGGCTAAAAAGGGGAACAGGAGGAATAGGAGGAGGAGGAATATAGCAATACAAAATACAAAAAAGAGGGACAGTTGGGCTCTAGCTGGAAATAAGCCAACAGGCTGGGGCCACATTCCCATTAGGACCCCATACCTGCCCTGCCAGCCAGGTTCTCAATCCTTTCCTGAAAGGCAGCAATTCTGTCTGCAACCTCAATTCTGTTGGCAGGAGGTTCCAGAGGGATGGAGCGGACATGGAGAAGGCCCTCCTTCATGTGCCAGAGAGGCGAGCGGTCTCTCGGGTATCCTGGCCCACTGCCATATAGGGCTTTAAAGGTCAAAACCAGGACCTTGAATTGCACCCAGAGGCAAACTGGTAACCAGTGCAGTAGTGGAGAAGCACGGGCATAATGACCACACTCCATCACCACCCGGGCAGCAACATTCTGAACCAGCTGTAGCTGGTCATCAAGGGCAGCCCCATGTAGAGCGCATTACAGTAATCTAGCCTGGAGGTGACTAGAGCATGAGTGACCATGCATAAGGAGTCCTGGTCCAGGAACAGGCACAACTGGCAAATTACTCGAAGTTCAGCAAAAGCCCTCCTGGCCACGCCACCACCTGCTCTTCCAGCAGCAGCCGTGAGTCCAGGAGGACTCCCAAGTAGTGCACCAGGTCTGTCTGGGGCAGAGCTGCCCCATCCAAGACCAAAGGAGGTAACTCTCTGGATAACCCCGGACCCCCAACCCATAGCCACTCAGTCTTGCTAGGGTTCAACTGAAGCCCATTGCCCCCCATGCAGACCCCAACGGCCTCCAGGCATCCAGACAGGACTTTGACCACATCACTGGGATCACCATGGGCTGAGATGTACACCTGAGTGTCATCCGCATACTGATGATACCGCGCCCCGTGGGAATGAATGATCTCACCCAGCGGCATCATGTAGATGTTATATAGGAGAGGAGAGAGCCCTGAGCCCTGAGGCACCCCATATTTAAGGCACCTAGGACTGGACCTCTCACTCTCCAACCACACCGACTGGGTACGGCCCTCCAGAAATGTGGAAAACCAGGACAACACCGTGCCCTGGATCCCCAATCCTTTGAGCCATTCCAGAAGGATACCGTGGTCGATGGTATCAAAGGCCACTGAGAGGTCAAGGAGAGCAAAGACGGTCGGGTGACCACCATCCCGCTTTCACCAGAGATCATCCATCAGTGCGACTAATGCCGTCTCTGTACCATGTCTGGTCCTGAATCCTGATTGAAAGGGGGCAAGATAATCCACTTCCTCCAGAGTCCCCTGCAGCTGGCGTGCCACCGCCTTCTCCAGTACCTTCCCCCAAAAGGGGAGGTTGGAGACCAGCCTGTAGTTAGTTAGGACAGCTGGGTCAAGGGATGGTTTCTTCAGGAGGGGGTGCACCAAAGCATGTTTTAGCGGTGCTAAACAGACTTGTGACTTGTCTAGAGATTTTGAAATGGATGAAGCTCCTGAACTTTTACAAACGGGCACATTGTAGCCGACAAACCCCGGGTTTTGGGACAGTTTAGCTATTATCTCACTTAAATTGGGTTTGGACTTTGCAACCAGTATGTACAAGGATCCTCTATTGTCTCAAGTTGTTGTATGGGTTACAATTGGGTGGCCGCCACCACCTATTCCTGCAGAGTTGACTGTGCTTCACAAGAACCAGGAGAAGCTAACAGTCTTGGGAGGTTCTTTGTTTTGGTTAAGTAAAACAGTAACTCTATCCTGAGTCTGGGATAAAGTTCTGGATAACATTCTGTTAGGGTCCACTGATCTCACTCATTCTCAAATGATCGTGAGGGATTATTTCTGGTGGCCAGGGCTTGAGGAGTCCATTGAAGCCTGGGTCAAGGCGCATACGGCCATACCTATTCCCAAGGGTGAAGGGAAAAGGGATGGGAGTGGAGTTTCCGGAGGTAGAGGGATTCATGCCACATTCCCCAAGGGTGGACGGGGATGTATTAGCTTGCCCTGAGTTGGAGGATACTGAGCCCGAGGCTGGAGGGTTTTTTGCCAGTCTGCTCAGGTCTTCAGAGAATGGTATTATCCGAAGGGGAAGTGGGAAATACTATGAACCACCAAAGTGATATTTTATTGGGCGCTACTTCCTACACATCCTGAGAGATCGCTCCAGGTTTTGCTGCAGTTGAGTTTGTGAGTCGGCCTGACTGCCGAAAGTGTGGGGTTCCTCTGGAGTAGAGTAATTGGGGAATCTGGGGTTTAGTTATGTGGGTGACAGAGGTTACAAGGGACACCAGGTCTACATCCACAATGAGTTGTATGTTTTCAGTCTTCCATCCAAAAGTTCCCCCAGGTTTTTTTCTCATTGATCTGCCTCTTGCAGTACATGATAACTCAAGGTGGGGAGCAGGTCTGGGAGGAGGAGATAGTTGCCCAAGTTTCAAGTTAGGAACATATAAAAAACTTGGGAGGGAGGAATGTTGTGTATTGAGATAATTATCAGCATTATCATGTTTCATTATTGCATGTTAAAATAGTGATTCGCACCATTCTAGTTAAAGGTAATTTTGATGCTCCTTCTCAGGTTCAAGGCGTGCCCTTATGCTAATGTGTTATAACTGATTGGTCACCGTTTTGGATCCTAGCGGGGATTCGCCATTGCATAAATATAGCACTACTGATTGGTTAACTAAGGTTGTCCAAAAGGGTTGCTACTTTGTAACTTTGGGTAATGGCTGCTCGGACAATATATAAGTGCCACTTGCAAATAGGGCATTGGCTCTTAGTTCACACACTCGCATGGCACACACATGTGTGGAGTACCCTCAGTCTGGCGCAGGTGCAGCATTATAGCAGAATAAGCGCAGCCAAAACTCATGTCTATTTAAGCTGTAGTTTTGTTCCAGGAGTTTGTGAATAAACCGTTGCATCGTTGTTTGAATCACACTCATTGGACTCTTCTTTATTAAAGCTTAAGACGCAACATACTTGCAGTTTCCTAGTGTCACCGTTTTCTTCTCTAAGTTTGCAAATTGCTTTATGAGCCTTGCCATGTGCTAACAGAGTAATCTAAAAGCAAAGCAAAAGCAATCAAGCTTATATATCACCCCATAGTACTTAGTGAACTATCTGGCTGGTTCACAAGTTAATTAGCATTTTGCCCCCAACCTGCTGGGTACTAATTTTACCAACCTCAGATGGATGGAAGACTGAGTCAACCTTGTACCCTGGTCAGGAATGAACTCACAACCTTTTGATTGCAGGACAGGACAGCAGTTTAACCACTGCACCACCAGGGCTCCTCATTCAGCTTTGGACTCAAAAATTAAGAATCATACTGCCAACATCAGTTTTCAAAGGGGGAATTGCTATCTTGTTCCTTGTGGGTGAAAAAACAGCTGAGTTGGATGGCTTTGAGGTATAAACCTTGAACTTGAAAGAATTAAGATCATCTCCACTATGATGATTCTGCCATTTTGCCAACTCTCCGTTATAAATATATCTTTAATATACTATATCACGTTTGTAAGAAAATAGCATTGTATGTCTGTAGAGTGGATATAAATAGGTGAAGCATTAGTGTTATTGATAGCTGAATGATTGCATGCTGATTGGTTAGTATAATTAAAAGGTTGTGGGGGGGGGTAACAATGTTAATTTTTGAGCTTCCTAGAGTCTTTCTGATTTTATCTAAGAATATTCACGAACTTATGGTAACTCCTCCGCCAATTGATGACACATAATGTGATAAATTGTACATCGGACCAGCTGTAACTTTCCCTTTAACACAATCAGTAATGCTTGCAGTTCGACCTGATAACTCACACATGAGGTTTTTATACAAAGAGGTATATAGGTGTTTCTAGTAAAGAGCCTTTTGACATCATTAGGCACCAGAGAGATTCCATAGGGGGCCATTTGATGCGAGACTAGGGTAGGTTGTAACTACTGATTATGTTTAGTAATTACAGCAGTTTAATCCTTAGAATGTAAATGTAATTATTGCATCAAGTGTAACTTTTGGTCGTTCTAAATATGCATTACCTTTTGTTCAGTGTACTGTGATATATCATTTTTTCATTATTATTTTTCTAACAGTAATGAATATTTCCTGAAGAAGATGTTTTGAAAAATCAATTACCGGACTGATTTTGGGCAATTTTGAAATTTTATGAATTCAGGAATGTTTTATCAGAATTATTTTGAGAACCTGTAAGATTAATTGTGAACAAGAAAATGAGAATTAGGCTTGGAATTTAAAAAGTGGAGTAAAACCTGGTTGAGAATCTATCAAAGAAGCAGTCTGTGCTGGCATTTATTAAGAGAAGTCTGCCTAGAGAGCTCAAAGTGTATTTGCCAGAAATACTGAGAGCCAGTAAAGACATTGTTTTGATCTTTAAATAGATAAGAAACATACTTACCATTTACTGTTATCTTAGTCTTTGTTATTCACAACCCATTTTTTTCATACTAGTCTCTCACTAAAAAAAATCCTGTTTATTTGTTTAAATCAAACTGTCCTCATTGTTTATTTTATATGTAACTGAGAGATAAAGCAGATTACAACTAGACAGTAACACACCACATCAGTGGAAACAATGTTCTGTGAGTAGGAATAAGGTGATTAACTTCAAAACAGGAAAACCCTCTCACAAAACATTTGAATAATCGTGGAGCCAGGAGGCTCAGGATGGGGCAACCCCAAAAATGCTTGGCTGTGGTTTTTGAGGGTGGTGGTTCCTTCAGGTTAACACCTTCCCTAGTGGTACTAAGAAGTGGTGACCAAACTTATGGTGTTTAAAAAGTGCCAAGAAGGTGTCTTGTTGTAACTGCCCCCAAAGTGTTTAACCCACTAATGTAAAAATTGTGAGAATTTGTGACACCAGCTATCCCCACTTCCACTTACTCATGGACAACCTTTGACTTAGTCTTGAAAATGGGAAACAACCCTGTCCTTGCATGTACAATAGCATTTCAGCCATTTATAGTTGGAAACTGTTAACAATTACATGTTTTTACATGGGGGCAAAAGTCTGCATGACTGTCTTGAGACAGCATGTAATTCTTAACAGTTTTCAACTGTAAATGGCTGAGATACTATCACTTCATGTCATGAACTCCCTGACTGTGAATTTCAAGTCATGAACTCTCTGACTGTGAACTTGTTGTGTCCAAGTGTTATTTGTTATAACCGCTATGAGCACCGTAAAGTCTATGGCGGAATTGTGTGCCTTTTGCAAAGGCGTCATTTTCAAATGTCTGTCAAAATAGCTGATTCATCAGTACAAACTTTCCCGCTTCTCTGGAAGCCTGTCAAAATGTATCCATCTGTGTAAGTGCCATTCCCATTGTATATAAGCTGGCCACCTTGTGCATGTTCTCCAGTCCAGTATCCATGAGCTGAATAATAAATCACTGTGTTTGACCCGATCCTGCTGGTCAGAATACTTCTTAAGCGTTTGACTCAACATTGGCGACGAGGATGGGATCTCAATGGCTGTTGCCGTTCCTGCTTCCTTCGGGCCGTTCGAGACTTCCAGACCAGACTCATGGCCTATGTGCAAGGTCCAGTTCGACAACTGCTGCTTCTTAAAGATAAAGAATGAGAAGAGATACAACAAATGATTGCTGGGGCAGAAGACGGGAGAAATGGGAAGAGGGGTAAAGCTGATCTCTAGTTGCAACTCTGGACCACCCAGGACAATTGCCTCTATTAGCTGCCTCCCTGATCCATCTATCTTGCTCAAACCAATATTAGTTAAAGCCACACTTCAGTGACTGCTACAGATCTGGTTATGTTCTGTCTTCAGTTCACTTCTGCCTTTGCTTTCACTATTGCTTTGCCTGTTCCTGAATTAATATATTGGAACACAACATTAAAAATAGAACAAAGTTCTGCTGGGGCTCGCATTAAATTCTAATGCTGATCCTGTCTCAGAAACCATGCTTTTGTGAGACAAAAAGGTGTGTGTGTGTGTGTGTGTGTGTGTGTGTGTGTGTGTGTGTTTAGATAGATAGATAGATATAGATATAGATATATGGCTTCAATATGCACTTTTTTCAGTGTTAGCCGCCCTTGGCTTTTTAAAGGAAAGGTGGAATATAATATAATCGAATGCTGTTAAGTCCCCTAATGCTGGGGCTAGAATCCTGATACAGAGTGAGTAGCTTCCCAAAATCAAACAGTAGAGTTTAAATGAGGGATTGTCTATGTTGCACAAAGCTGGCCCTACTATTTAGTTTTCATAAGTCAGTCACTTCAGGCACAATGGGAGGCAGGAGTGGATGGTCCTCATATATTTCTGCTTGTTTCCTCGCTCATTTCTGTCTGTTGTAGGACATAGCTTTGTGCCATATGCCCTGACCTCCACCCTCTACACTGGTTTAAAGGCTTCAAATATGGTGAAGTAAAGGTAAAGCTTGCCCTTGCTCAAAAGCCAGTCATATCCGACTCTAGGGTTCAGTGCTCATCTCTGTTTATAGCCAAAGAGCCAGCACAGTCTGCGTTTGCAGATGTTCCATGGACATATGATAGGCATGACTGGACACTCGAGTGCACAGAATGCTGTTTATCTTCCCACTGAAGTGGTACCTATTTATCTACTTACAATTTCTTGCTTTTGAACTGCTAGGTTGGTAGGAGCTGGGACAGATGATGGAGCTCACTCCATCATGCAGTACTCGAGTTTCGAACTACTGACTTTTCAGTTGTCAAGTTCAGTGTCTTAACCACTAAGCCACCATATACTATTGCCCTTGTTGAAGTTAGATTCGATTGCCATTCCATTCAGCTTCTTTGTGTGTGAATCAGATGTGAGTACTACTGGAACTCCTATGGACTATTTGGTTCAGCCCATTGGGCAGCTGCGATTCAATATTTGAGTTGGGAAACAACTGAAGAGGAACAAGCTGCTGTTCCCATGGAGGATGAGAATGCTCTTTCCTCTTGGCTCTCAGGCTTTAAAGGCGATCTACTTGGAACTGTTTCCTTTTAAATTGTGGGTCTCCTACCTAATTCCAGCCATAGCAAAAACTCAAGGCCATTTTAGATATTGCCTTTTAAAAACAACTGAGCTCTGGAAAACTTAAATTTAAATTCAGCAAACAAATGAAATGGCAATGGTGTTACGAAACAAGTGCTGGAAGTTATTTGTATTTCCTTTAATAAAATAAAGAAATCCATATTTTTCTGAACAGCAAATGTCAGCTGCATTTTTTTCTTGTTTAGTCATTTTCCAAAGGCAAATACAAAGGTGTCTTGTGGAATTGGATTGTCTAATCAATCAGAACTTCAGCTAACTTGCATCCCGAGCAAAAGGGAAGGGTCTATTGCTTGGTGATTGCAGCTTATCTCCCAAAGTAACAGTTAGAGTTTCAAATGTGTTGAGAATGAAAAAATGAATAAACAAATTGGAATTGCCAAGATCCATCTCACCAGTCAGAGAAGCAGGCAAGAAGAAAGAAGCAAAGCAGAGACTGACTTTGCTCCCTTCATGGGAGACATTTGCCTTGGGCAAATTAATGCCCTAAGCTTATACAGTCCCCTATCGCACAAAAGGCACACAGGAATCTAATTCATCCACATTCTGATAGCTGTTGTATGGAGAGACAGACCCACAATCATTCTATCAGGGATATGTTTCCTTCTTTACTTGCCAAGAGGCTGAAGATTTCCAGTGCTCGGCAGAGATCACCAAATGGTGGCAAATGCAATCCAACAGCAACTTTGGGCAAATGCTAGCAAAGTGATAGAGAATGGGTCCCATTTCAATTTGCTAGGTATAACAGGCTGAAAAATGCTGGAATTGCAGGGGTGGCTGGTTAGCCAGGTCTCCTTGCAAAGTCCCATCTAGCGTTTCTTGTGCTTGATAAACTGTGAAGCAAACCGTTCAATTAAAATTGATAGAAGGGTTTTTATTTTACTTCTTAAAAGTAAAGCCAGTGTAGGTTAGGCAGGTTTTTTTTAAAAAAATGATTCTTTAGAATATTAACAAATTGATACAAAATAGTTAGGAGAAAGAGGGTGTTGTGTTCTGATGGTTTTATCTTACACATGGATTACAATGTATCTGAGCCAATGTAACCTTGCCTATAGCAACAATGTAACCTTCAGCTGTATCATATAAACCCTGTAATAGGACGCGAGCTAATGACCACCAGCTGGCAGCAGCGAGCGTCCAAGCTCTCTTGGTCCGAACTCATCAAAGGCAACAGCGCGGGAAGTTTTCCCGCCACCACCTACACCTGGACAAGAAGGGCGTGACCCGCAATGACGTCACGCAGACAGTAGCCAATGGGCTACCATGGCACCACGTTCAAATGTATTACTACTGTATATAAAGAGCTATCGATCCGCCATTACCTCATGTTCCCTCTGTCCACGATGCAATAAACCTGAGTTAACCCAGCCCGAGGCTGTGTCCTGTGTCTTGGTTTGCATACACCAAATTGGCGACGAAGGTGGGATGATGGATCCCCACGGAACAGCCAGGGCACAGAGCGGTTTCAACATCACCAAACCGCAAGACTGGGAGCTGCTTGAGATGGACTTCCAGGCGGCACTGGTGGAACTCAGAGTCAAAGGAGACGACGAGGAGAGGAAGAGGGCCATCCTCACCAGAATGCTCGGGATGGAAACTAAGCGGACGCTGGTGGGCATCATCGCTCCGAAGAAGGTGAGCGAATTTAAGGCGGACGACATCATGAAGCTGCTGCGAGAGCGTTTCTGTCCCTCGAGGGCAATGTTTCCCGCTCGGAGCGCGTTTTGGAGGCGAGTCCAAGCGCCGGATGAGTCGGTTGAGGCATTCGTGGCCGCCATGAGGATAGCCGCCGCCCCCTGTAAATGGGGCAACATCCTAGAGATGGCCCTCAGGGACGGCGTGTTGTGTGGCCTGAAAGACAAGGAGGTACAGCGCAGCTTGATGAACAAGGAGCCGCCACCCACGCTGGCAGAGGTCGTAGAGGCCGCGGAAGCCGCAGAGTCCACGAATGCTGGAGTGGACGAGATGCACCAGTGGCGTGAGTGGCGTCCTAGAGCCAGCAAGGCGGAAAATTCGGTGCACGGGAAGTCCGGACAGTCGGTGCACGCAACCCGACGGGCCTCAAAGTCGTCTACGGAAGGCAGCGACGGCGAGGAGGTCCAGAAGGTCCGAAAGGGTGGTCGACGCTGCGAGGGTTGCGGAGCGGCCCATGAGCGCGCGAGATGCCCGTTCAGGAAGGCCGAGTGTTACACCTGCGGCCGTCGGGGGCACATCGCCAAGGCATGCAGAAAACGGAAGGAGGGCCGGAGGCAGTCACAAGACCGTGCGGCCAGACCGGACCGTCCAGCGAGGCCCAAAGATGGCGCCCAGACCACGAGGAAGCAGGATGGCGTGGGCCGCGTCTCGGACGACAGCGAGGACGACGCCCCAGTGTTCAGCGTGTCCGCGGGACAGTCCCATTACTTCGTTGAGGTATTAGTACAAGGGGCCCCTATTAAGATGGAAATTGACTCGGGGTCCTCCTATTCTATAATTCCCCAGAAAGAGTTCTTGAAAATCGACCCCCACGTGCGGCCCAAACTTAAAGCGTTGAGGTCCACGCTACGAGACGTACAGGGAAACAGCATTCCGGTGTTGGGGGTCGGGAAATTTCGGGTCAATTTCAAGAGACATTCTGCGGAACTGCCCCTAGTTGTCCTCAAGGGGGGAAGCTGTAGCCTCCTAGGGACACAGTGGTTTCAGCCCTTAGGTTTGTTCATAGGGGGAGTGCATACCGTGGGGGGGGGACCCAATACAAGCGGTTTGCGATGCGCATCCCGCCGTTTTTAAGAAAGGACTCGGAAAGTTCAAGGGACCCCCTGTAGCTTTCGACATAGACCCGGAGGTCCGCCCGATAAGACTCAAACCGCGCAGGGTGCCGTTCGCACTCAAGGACAAGATAGAGGCGGAACTGGACAAACTGGTGGGCCAGGGGATTCTTATTCCTGTTGATTCCGCGGAGTGGGAAACTCCAATTGTAACGGCTCTAAAGGCTAACGGGGAGGTGCGCATTTGCGCTGATTATAAGTGTACAATTAACAAGGCGATCCGCCCTAATGCATACCCGGTGCCAGTGATCAGCCACCTTTTGGCCAGGCTGAATGGGGGAAAGTGTTTCGCTAAACTCGATTTGGCACAAGCCTATCAGCAACTTCCTGTGACCCCCGCCACGGCCGCGGCACAAACGATAGTTACACATAAAGGAGCGTTCCAGGTGTCGCGGTTACAGTTTGGCGTGAACTCGGCACCCGGCCTTTTTCAGTCGCTTGTGGAACGCCTCCTGAAGGGTCTGGAGGGGGTGTTGCCTTATTTTGATGACGTGTTGATAACAGGGGGGAGTGAGGCTGAACTGGCAAAGAGGTTGGACAAAGTACTGACCGTGTTCGAGAAAGCGGGGCTGAGATTGAGGAAGGACAAATGTGTCTTTTTCGAAACCGAGGTCGAGTTTTTAGGGTTCCGGATCACACCCGAGGGGATTAAGCCGTCAAAATCCAAAGTAGCAGCCATTAAAAAGGCCCCTCGCCCCACATCCAAAACCGAGCTACAGTCCTTCCTGGGGCTCCTCAATTTTTACCATACATTCCTCCCGCGGAAGGCGTCCGTGGCCGAACCGCTCCATCGGTTACTCAAAAAGGAGGAGACATGGATGTGGGGTGACGAGCACGAGAGGGCGTTCAAAGAGCTAAAGCAACTCCTAACTTCTGAGGCAATCCTGACGCACTTCGACCCCAAACGGCCAGTGGTCCTAGTCTGTGATGCATCCCCGGTGGGGGTGGGGGCGGTGCTTTGCCACGTATTGGAGGACGGAAGGGAGGCCCCGGTAGCGTTTTACTCAAGGTCCCTGTCCCAAGCGGAGCGAAATTACGCACAAACCGACAGGGAGGCGTTAGCAATAGTAGCGGGGACCAAAAAATTTCACGATTTTTTGTATGGCCGTCCGTTCAAAATCGTGACCGATCACAAGCCACTGTTAGGGATTTTCACGGCAAGCAAGCCCACGCCGCAGATCCTGTCCCCGAGAATGCTGCGATGGGCTATTTTCCTCAACGCATACCAACATGAGTTGGAGTACCGGCCCGGAAAGGAGATCAGCCATGCTGATGCACTTTCGAGATCCCCCTTGCCCTTGTCGGACGACCAAAAGGCGAGAGTAGAAAGAGACCGCCAGGTGTTGCTAATTGAGGTTCTAGACGCACCCCCAATAGTACCAGCCGACATTGCTAGGGCGACAGGCAAGGACAGAACGCTGGAGAAAGTTAGTTCATGGGTACAGAAGGGGTGGCCGGCATCGTCCCCGAGTACAGAGTTCGACCCATTCTTTCGGAAGAAGCTAGAGTTGTCCCTAGAAAGGGGGTGCCTTTTGTGGGGCCAACGGGTGGTGGTCCCTACGCCCCTGCGGACGAGGGTGCTCGAACTGCTGCACGTCAGCCACCCGGGCATAGTTCGTTCAAAGGCGCTGGCCCGGAGTTACTTCTGGTGGCCACAGCTGGACGCGGACATTGAGCACATGGTCGGCACTTGCGAGGCATGCCAGGGATCCCGACCTGAGGCGGCCCGTCTTCCGCATAGGGAATGGGACACAGCAAGGGGGCCATGGTCCAGAGTGCACGTAGATTTCGCTGGCCCATTCCGAGGAACCATGTTTCTCCTGGTGGTGGATGCGTTCTCCAAGTGGCTGGAGGTTATCCCAGTAAAGAGCACGTCCTCCGCCACGACAATTAGCCAGCTAAGGAGAGTCTTTTCCACGTTCGGTTTACCCGACACTTTAGTCAGCGATAACGCTAGTTGTTTCACCTCCGCTGAGTTCGGAGCATTCATGGAGGCAAACGCCATTCGGCATGTCACATCCGCACCGTTTCACCCGGCCACGAATGGCCAAGTGGAACGGCTGGTGCGTACAACAAAGGAGGCGCTGCGGCGCATGGGCCCGGGGGACCTGAATCACCAAGTATGCCAGTTCCTCTTAGCGTATAGGGTAACCCCCTTAGCGTCAGGCTACTCGCCGGCAGAGCTCTTGATGCGGCGAAAACTGACCACGATCCTGTCCAGGCTAGACCCGACGAGAGTCGAGGATAAAGGGAAAAACATAGGGTTGGCAGTCTCGAAAGGTTTCGCCGCCGGTGACCCTGTTCACTGCAGGAACTATTCCAGCGCAGGGCCAGCCTGGGTACCAGGGACGGTTGTAGAACAGACGGGGCCAGTGTCGTACCGAGTCGAGACTATCACCGGCCTCCTCTGGAGGAGGCACGCAGACCAACTGAGGCACCGAGTGAGTGGGCCAGTCAGTGGGGCTCAACAACAGGATTCAGCGTTAGGGTTCTCCCCCACCCGCTTAACCCAAGGGGGAGACAGCAGTGGACAACAGTCCCAAGCAAGGGGGGAAGGCAGAAGCAGCGGCCCCGACTCATACCCTTTTGATACGCCAGTCCTATCAGGGGCCGGGGAAGGGGGAGAGGAGTTCGCGACCGCTGCCCCCGATTGTAATGTTGATTTAGATTTTGCGAGCCGGGGGGGTTTTCAGGAGTGTTCCCCCACCCATCCAAGCGAGAAGAGGGGTTTTTCGTTAGCCCCCAGTGCCCCCGGTTCCTCCCTAAGAAAGAGCACACCTCCCAACAACGCCGCGGAGCCGCGGCAAGTCACTAACGAGTCTCCCTCTCCAATTACAGGACAGGAAACCAGGGGACAAAGAGAAGGTAGCAAACCCGGGGAGAGGCAGCCCGCATCGAGACCCCAGCGTGTTCGAAATAAGCCATCTTGGCTGAGAGACTTTGTCTCCTAAAGGGGGGGGGAGTGTGTTTAAGTGTGGGCTCGAGACTTTGTCTCGTCCTAGGGGGGAGGGGTGTTGTGTTCTGATGGTTTTATCTTACACATGGATTACAATGTATCTGAGCCAATGTAACCTTGCCTATAGCAACAATGTAACCTTCAGCTGTATCATATAAACCCTGTAATAGGACGCGAGCTAATGACCACCAGCTGGCAGCAGCGAGCGTCCAAGCTCTCTTGGTCCGAACTCATCAAAGGCAACAGCGCGGGAAGTTTTCCCGCCACCACCTACACCTGGACAAGAAGGGCGTGACCCGCAATGACGTCACGCAGACAGTAGCCAATGGGCTACCATGGCACCACGTTCAAATGTATTACTACTGTATATAAAGAGCTATCGATCCGCCATTACCTCATGTTCCCTCTGTCCACGATGCAATAAACCTGAGTTAACCTAAGTCCTTCCATGTCCTTCCATGAAGTTGATCATTGTGAGAGCTAGAAATCTGATGAATCCTTGGCAACATTTTTGTTAGATAGAAAATCAATCTCCTTTCCAACACATCTGGGAACAGGATTTCCTCCCACAAAACAACTTCCTCTGCATAAATGAACATCTTTTGGTATCCTTCCTTCACCTCCAGCTTTGTGTGACAAAGATTAAGATTTTTTTAAGTTCCTCCATTGGGGATGGGGGAGAGAGAAATCCTTTTCTCTCATCCAAAGGGCAATTAAACCCCATTACCCTTCACAAAATGCACTCAGGTAAGACAGTCACTGAGAGCCTGTGAAATTGTCATCAAGTAATCATCATAAAGGTGGCTCAGAGCTTCTGTCAGGAAGAAGCCAGTTTTGTTCAGCCCAGAGCCATTGCAAGTTTGGGGAGAGGAATGCTCTAAAGGAATTGTACAGTAATACAGAAGCTTTCTTCCTGCTTGGTCTTCGTTTGCAAGAGCCTGCTGACTTCCAAGCAGAAGAACACATTTCTCTTCCTTATGTAGCTAAGAATAGTGAAAAACATCAGCACTGATTTAAAAAAGACATGCTGCTACTCAGAACGAAGACAGTTTAGTGCTGCCAGCATATAAACCTCGAACAATATATGCAGCCTTCCAGATTTCAAAACTGTATGAAGCACAGATACTTGGATCTGATCCATCAAATGGTAATATCAGCCTGAAACAACACTGCTGGCATTCATATCTCATGATGCTCTTACATCAGAATCCTAGATTAGAGATATCTCACAGCATCTCTACACTAATGTTTCCATACTTCTATCTGTGCCAGTGTGATTTCACAACTGAAATTCAATCTAAAGCATTCTCTCAGCACATAGTGAAAGTGGACTTGATCCATGAAAGCGTGCATTAATATATAGCAGTTATTCTTTTAAAATGCCACAATCTCTCTCTCTCTCTCTCTCTCTTAGCACTAATTAGCATAAACATTCTGAAACTGACAAGGTCAGGAAGACAAGTCATTTTCCCTTCAGGATGTTAAATCAATGATCTTCCACTTAGCATTTATTTATTTGTACAGAAATGTGTTTCATTTCAGATCCTTGATGTGTTCTGTATGAAATAATCATCTTTTGGTCAAGTCACATAGGACCCAGGATCAACTGCCCTGAATTTCTAAGGTGGATGTAGGAAAGCACACCTTGCTTGTTTGTGTTAAAGAAATAGCTGGCTTTATCTGGACTAAATTATGTCACAAACAGAACAAACCCTGGCACAACAGACCCTGCTAACGTTTCATGAAGCTTTCAATAGTTGTTTGGGCTTATTTGTACTTTTTCTGTTTCTTTCTATTTATTTTCTCCCCTGTTGTCTCTTTGCTGTAAGGCTTCCTTTATTAAGAAGCAGGCAGATGGCACCTAGTAACAAGGGGAGGAAGCGCATTCAGTTTCACTCTGAAAAGCCAATATGGAATAAGGAACTCATTTTTAGAAGTTTCCATTTCTAACATTTTTGGTGTGGGGTTCTTCCTTCTTCTGTAAAAGCTTTCCAGTTTTAGTCTCAGTGGAGCCCTTGGAGGGGTGTCTAAAACAAATTCTGCTTTGCAGAAGGTTATGCCATATACGCTTGTTATTGGGGAGTTGATCAAACTTTGGAATGGTCTCAGATCTGCTTATACGGAAGATGCTTGGTACCTTGTATTCTCTCATGGCCCCTGAGCAGCAGGATGATCTGGCTATTTAGTAAATGAAGTCTTCAATACTGGCAGGAGGTTTTTCGGAGAAAAAAGTTATCTTCTAAGAACACATGTTTCCCAATGGGTAGCTTATGCCCAGATCTGTGTGTTGTCTGGATAGAATGAAAAAACATCTAAGTGTAATTTTATACATGCCTGATAAATAAGAAGAGCAAAAGAGTCTGTTGTCAAAAAACAAGGAATTGTTCTAGTAAAAGATGCAGTGTTTTGTAATTCACATTTTCATTGCCAACATTGATACTTGATATTCTTTTAAATAAAACCAGCAGCCACGCAACTAGGAAGTAGCTTGCCTAGCCTACATTTATTTGGTGCAAACCTTTGAAGGCTTCAGGCCAGGATATCTGAAGACTGCCTACTAGCTCATGAACCTACCCAAACTTTAGGGTCACCCTCTAAGGATCAAAGCACATGTTTGGGAACAAAGGCTGTTCCTCACTGGGAGGCAAGGTATAATAAAGAAGGTCACATTGTTGGGGGCAGATGGTTCAAAATAGTTGTTTACCAGAGAAAAGGCCTACTCTGTGATGGCACTCAGCCTGTGTAAATAATGAGAATAAGCTATTCGGAGTCTCACAGTGTTTCTGCCCAAGCATCTTTTTATAGGTCTCCCATGCATGAAAGACAGTCATATCCGACTCTAGGGTGTATCAATTCTATGTATTGATAAGTTTCTGAAAGTCAACATCCTTTTTATCTTATTCCACTTTTGGACTGTTTGCTGTTGTTGTCTAAGGTTGAGAAGAGCAATGTTAGAGAGAAAATGGAGCAATAAGAGTGGTGTAGATGTAAGGCTATTATCCTCATTGTGTCATTAAGATAAATGTCAATATTATTATTATGACACCTTCTCCATACAGGAGCTCAGTATTCCGTGACACTAATGATTATGCCACTGCGTGCACTGTTTTTGCTTGTGTTACCTAACCTGTTCCTATGATTTTCCTATTCAGATTGTTCCTTGTTTTACATTTTAATCCAGTAACTTCTAGGTGCTTTCTAAATGTAAGAGACCAATCAAGGATTAATTTGAGATACTTTGGTTTTTTTTAAATTAATTTTTATTAAGTTTTAATTTTTATACACACAACAAAAAAGAATTTTTTTAAATTAAAATACATACAAAAATATCACCTTATAATCTCTATTGGTATGCAAACTTACATATACAATATTGAAAAAAGTAAAATACAAAAACCCTCCTACTTATTATAATAATAAAATTCCATCTCACCCCCACCCTTCCATTACCATTTTTAATTTTATGGAATTTGTTATTTCCAAATTAATCCTTAACCCATATTAATTATTAATCCACATTTTATTAGATCCCATTAAATTATACCATGCAACTAATAACTAAATAATAGTCAACAGTAATACCGTAATCACCCAGTGTATTTACAATATAATGGAGTCTGCGGGATATCACATTTATTTTTACCGTTTCCAAAAACTTATTTGATCAGGTACCCGACTCTTCCCCCTTTCTCCCTTCAGGGAGTAATCCACAAATGGCTGCCAAATTTTCCAAAATCTATTTTCTTTAATTTTACCCTTATATTTATTTATCTCTGATGTTAATTAATCATTCAATGCAAGATCCCACATCTCTTTATACCATTCACCAATTTTTAAAATTACATCTGTTTTCCAGTTTCTTGCAATACACTCCCAGTAGTCAACATTATAGATATTAATTCTTTTTTATCCTCATTTAAATTCAAATTTTCCACATCCGTTATCAACATTGTACTTGTCTCCAGCTTAAATCCAAACCCCATAATATCACAAATCTCTTTGTCAATTTTTCTTCAGAAATCATTTACCACATTACATTTCCACCATATATGTTCATACGTTCCCAGAGATTGTTTACACCTCCAGCACATCTTGCTTTTAGCGTTATGCATTTGATGTAATCTCACTGGAATCAAGTACCATTTCCACAGTATTTTGAAATTATGTTCTTTTATTCTAACAGACATAGTTCTCATAATCCTTTTCTTCCATTTACCTTTCCAAATCTTTTCTGGTATTTCTATATTCAAGTCCTGTTCCCAATTTAACCTCATCATTTCTCGCGGATTACCATCCTTATTTAATATTCCACATATTTTACTCACCATACCCTTAATTCCAATATCACCTTTTCTTATCTTTAATATCAGTTCCTCAAATTCGGTTTTATCTCTATCTAAACTAGATTCCCCCAAATATCTACCATCCCATTTATTTACC
The DNA here is from genome assembly GCA_035047305.1 of Bradypodion pumilum. Taxonomy (NCBI): domain Eukaryota; kingdom Metazoa; phylum Chordata; class Lepidosauria; order Squamata; family Chamaeleonidae; genus Bradypodion; species Bradypodion pumilum. Next base: position 244,064,243 of record JAWDJD010000001.1, on the reverse strand, counting down.
AGAGCTGTCTGAAACCAATTCAAATTCAACTGTGCGTAAATTTCTATTTTCCTTTCACTATCTTTACAGGCACGGATCCAGTCCTTCAATAGGAAAACATAATTTCTTATCATTACTTCTTTCACCCTTTTATCCAATTTTATTGGGAAATTTTTAATATCCTCTATTTCTATTACCGGAGCTATGCCGGGGCATAAATCTTTATTAATCCTATTCCATACTGCCAACATTGTCTTCATCATTTTATTTTTAACCTGCATTTTCCCCAGAGTGTTGCTTAGAAATATCCCTTTACCCTCTTGATTTAACTCTTTCATCTCAATTTCTTCCCATAATACCTTTTCCCTCATTAAAATCTTCATAATATTTTTAACTTGAAGTGCCCTATAATATCTTCTCAGATTAGGTAAACCCAATCCTCCCTCTTTTTGTGATAAATACCAAAGGGTCTTTACTATTCTAGGTTTTTTCCCCCATTGCAATAATTATTAAATATAACTTGAAAATCCTTAATTTCCTTATCATTCAATTAAACTGGTAATGCATCAAATAAAAAGTTTATTCTAGGCAACAACGTCATTTTACACAGTGCTATCCTGCCAAACCAGGGTAGCTTTATTTTTTTAAATTGTTCTATTTTATCCTTAATTTCCCTTTTTTTGTTTTTCATAATTCAGTCCCTTAAAACCATCAAATTTATTTGAAATATTTATTTCCACATACTTCAAACTATTTTTAACTTGTAATTTGTATTTATCCTTTATTTCATCTTGCTCCTACTTATTAATATTGCAAAATATCATTTCAGATTTGTCCCAATTTATTCTCAATCCTGTCATCTCTTCAAACTCCTTTAAATGTCTTTGTATCTTTTCAAGTGCATTCCTAGGATGCTTTACAACTACCAAAGTATCATCAGCATAAAAACTTCTTATTCCCTAATATTCCTTCAATATCCTTATCCTCTCGTGATGTTTGCTAATAATTCCATTGCCATAATAAACAAAATCGGAGATAATGGGCACCCCTGCCTTGTTCCTGCTTCTAATATAATTTCATCTGTAAATTCATCATTCACCTTAACATTAGCGATACCATGTTGATACAATTGTTCTATCATTCTGATAAATCTCTCCACAAATCCGAGAGATTTAATTATCTCGCTAATTGTTACCCATTGCAATGAATCAAATGCTTTAAATATATCTAATGATAATAGTCCGACTTTCTGTTTGGTTTGTCCTACCATATCTATCATATCTAAAACTCGCCTTGTCAAATCTGACATATGTCTCCCTTTCAAAAACCCGCCTGATCATTATTTATATAATTGCCCATAAAACCATTTAATCTATTAGCCATAATTGCTGTGAATATCTTGGCGTCTTGATTTATTAAAATGATGGGCCGATATGACTCCACTTTTTCTAAGTCCTTTCCATGGTTTGGCAGTAAAACAATTGTTCTATGCCATGATGTTGGGAACATTCCCCTATCCAATATATAATTAAACAACTTCAACAATCTTGGAACCACACTATCTTTAAATTCTTTATAAAACTCTGCTGGAAGTCCATCATCCCCTGGGGATTTGTTCAACTTCAAATTGGCTACCGTATCTTTTATCTCTTTTTCAATTATTCTTTCTTCCATTCTAATTTTATGTTCCTGATTTATCTTATTTCAAGAGTGCTTCTCCAATTGTTTCCTCAACCTTTCCAAATTTATATTATTTTTGTGTATAGTTCCTAATAAAAATATTTAACCGTCTTAAGCTTATCTTTAATTTTATTACATCTCATGCCATTATTATCTATCAAAATTCCTATCTCTCTTTTACTCCTCTTTTCTTTTACTGCTCTTGCTAATAATTTTGAGCTTCTATTACTATATTTAAAATATTCCCTCTTTAAATATATTATGTCTTTTTTCACTTTTTGTATATCCTTCCCTACCAATTCTGTCTTTAACCTTTGCATCTTATCAAAGACCACCTTATTGTAGGTCTTTGAATGCTCCTCTTGTAATAATTTAATCTCCTTTTCCATTTCTTCATGTTTATTTCTAATTTGCTTATTTTTAATACTAGCCAATTTAATACATTCCCCTCTAAACACTGACTTCATGGCATCCCATACCACACTATAATTAACTTCTCCTGTATCATTCCAATCCCAACTTTCATTCCATTTTTTCCATTATCTGTTCTTTACTCCTGCTGTCTTGAAACAATTTATCATTATATCTCCAATTTTTCCTAATCTTCCTTTTCCCTTCTATTTTTAACTCCAACCAAAACTTTGCATGATCTGACTCTTTAAAGATTCCAACTTCTGCATCCTCTAAATTTTTTGATCATATTTTCTGTAACAAATATGTAATCAATTTTCGAATATGTATCATGAACCTGTGAAAAATAAGTATAAACTCTCTCTGACCCTTTAAGCTCCCTCCAGACATCCTTCAGGCCTAATTGTTTCATCCATTTATCTAAATTCTCATTTTAGCACCTCTTCCAACTCCTGATATATTTGTACTGTCCTTGGGAGCCCTTATTAAATTAAAATCTCCTGCTACAATCATTTTCATTATTCTTTCCTTTTCTAAAATACCATGCACTTTATCTAAAAACTCTTGTTGTTGATCATTTGGAGCATATATATTTACTAACATTATTTCTTCATAATCAATCTTCCCTTTAACAATTAAATATCTGCCTTCCATATCGGATATACTATTTGTCATCTCAAAACCCAATCTCTTTTAAATCAAAATCGCCACCCCTCTTGCCTTTGAAGTTCCATATGCCTTTTCATAAAATTGCAACCATCCCAGAAATATCTTACTAATATCTTCAGATTTTTAGTGAGTTTCCTGGAGAAAGGCTATATCCAGCCTGTCTTTCCTCTAATCTTCTTCTCTTCACTTGACAGCCAGTACCTTTCACATTCCATGTCAATACTTCAATAACCCTCATACCTTAATAATAACCGTCTTTTATATATTCTGCAAACTCTTAGAAGTGCAAAACCCCTCACCCAACACACGTTATAAAAAAAGAACAACATCAAAAAACATTTAACATACAATTCTGCCCTCCCCACTCCTTTTTCCAAAAAGTGGCCCTTGACAATCAAAGAGGGGAAGGGGAGCATGTAAGACGTGCATATCAGCTAATGCTCTAGCGCTCTATCCTCAGCTTATAATTAAAAAAGAAAAAAGTTATAAAAATATTTCCTCTACCATTCGTTCCGTCATAATCCCTGCTAATATCTCATTACCTCACCCATCATCCACCAGTGACTGTATCTCTGGTGCAACATCTGTTCCTCCTGTAGCCCCCCCCGATCTTGGTCACTTCCATATTCCCTTTGAATCCCCCCTGTTTCAGTCAAGGCCTTTCTTAATGCCCTCCACTCTCGAGATGACGTCTTGACCAATCCAATTTGACACAAAGAATCTAGCAGATCTATTTCAACATCCATCATGTGCATTTTTTTGTCATAAAAAAACCTGAGCTGTTGGGGGAATCTCCAATTATAATCAATTGATCGCTCTCTGAGCAATTTTGTCACAGGATTCATCTTATAATGCCATACCCTTTCATCAACTGATATATCGTTATAGATTTCAAAATCACGCCCATCAATTTTTAAAGCAGCAGACCCAGCCTGTTTTATAAATGCCAGCACCTCTAATTTATCCACCCAATTTACAAATTTTACCAAAACATTTCTTTGATTTTTTTACCCTTCCTTGCCCCCAATCTGAAAACACTTGCAATGTCTTCACTTACAAAATCTTTCCCCATCTTCAAATTGTTTAACCAATCAACAATTCTTTCCTTCAGCTTGTCTGGTGTTTTTTCCACCAAATTACGAATCACCACGTTTTGTTTCCTCATCACCTCTTCCACCATGTCTAATCTTTTCCCCTGTGTTTCAACTTTTAATTTAACTTCTTCTGGTTCCTCATGCAACCCTCTCATATCATCTTGCATCAATTTCATATCAGTTTGCACCATACTCAAAATTTTATCGGAACGCCGCCGCCACACACCTGGCCCCGTTGTGGGCAAAGAGGATTCCCGGCCCCGCCCTCCCCCCTCAAGGGACTCTGAAGGCATGGGAATTTGTGGGTGGTTTAGCTGATTTGTATTTATTGCATTTTTGTATTGTAGTTGGTGTAATACCATGTACTGTTGCGTAATTTTGTATTGTTGTTTTGCTTGTGAAACTGTATTTTGCTTTGTATTGGTGCTATATTGTATTTCTGTATGTTATGCATTGTGAACTGCTTTGGGTTGTCTGCTGGATGAGGAAAGCGGTATATAAGAATAAATTTCAATTCAATTCAATTCAATTTTCTGATAATTAGCCTCAACTTTTATTGATAAATCATGGAACTGTGAAACAAGCTTTTTTGGCATCCCATTATCTCCTCCTTATCTGTTACCCTCTCCTCCTTAATTTCACGAAAACCCTTCGTGTTTGCCTCCTCTATCCTATCAAATTTCTTAAACAATTTTCCCAACTCCACCATTATTTGTATTTGATCTATGGGTTCATGTTCCATTGCTCCAGCTGGTGGTGCCTCCATCGTAGCAGATTTGTCTTTCTTCTCCTCCTTTCTAGAATCAGTCCTCTTAGGCTTTACCACCTCCTCTTCCTTCTTCTTTTCCATTTTTTCAATTATACTCTCAAATAATACTTTTAAAAGCTGAACCTCTTTGTTACCAATAAAATCCTGCTCCTGATGATATTCCAGATTTGTGTCACATTATGAATCCAAATATACTCTGCTCTCGTGGCACTCTGGACAATCACTGTAGCTTTGCTGTAGTTAAACAGTTACACTCCCAGTGCCAAATTGTATCCAATAGCCATAAACACAGTTATAGATTTCCAGAAACTATATATCCAAAGGAGAATAGGTGAACATCCAAAGAGCAGCCCCTCAAACTCATCAAAAACTTCTGCTGAACCCCAAAAAATCTAGTCCAAAACAAATTACAGCTCCAACCGAGGGCCAGGGAAAGAAAACCCTTTCAGAAAAAAGAAAAATAACTCAGCAGCCCGATCTGTATCCAAATAGTAAGAAGAAGAAGAAAAACACTTTCACTCCAAAGAGCCAAACTGCAGCATCAAAAATAAAAAATAAAAATTTCCACTGTAAATCCAATCACAAGTTCCAAGCCACGGCAGCGGTTTCCGAGCGAGATCCCCCTCTTTCTTCCAACTCATAAACTCTGACTCAAACTCCGTTCTTCCCATCCTTTTAACTTTCTTCTCTTCTTCTTCTTCTACCTTCTATTGCCTTTTGTTCAAACTCTCAAGCTCTCACTCCACTCAATTCCAACAATCCATTCTTTTCCAGCCATCCACCTCCCAACTCTTCTTTTCCAACTTTTAACTTTTGTTTCTGCTTTCACTCGGCATCATTACTTCTTTCTGTCCTTCCTGTCCTTCCCTTCCTCCTGATTCACCTCCTCTTACTCTCTACACTTACTTTATCCTTCTTTACGCACCAGCCGATTTCAGGACCTCCCGTCCACCACTTCCAATATTAGCTTCTTTTTTGCTTTAAACATCTGGAGCCCAATATCTTCTTCCAGAGTCCCATCCGACCCGGGTGGCTCATTCAGCATAGCCTGCGCCGCGCCTCCCTCACTGCCTGTTCTCCGATCTCTGACTCCTATTCAAACCACAGCAATATTCCAGGCTCCGACAACTCTTTTCAGCAAGTTTAGTTCCGAAATTTTTCAAATTATTTATTTAAATCCACATTAAGTCCTTGTTAAAAGCGCAAGCCAAGCAATGTGCGTGTTACTCTAATGCCATCTTGGCCACATCCCCCATTCTGAGATACTTTGGATGACAGTTATGTTTTATCCACTTTTCACCAAAAAATATTACATCTAGTTCTTTATTTGCTATTCAATTACTTAGATGGAAAACACATACTTCAGTTTTATTTTGGTTTGGACATAACCTCCACTTCCCATCGTATTGACTTAATACTCTCAAGTCTTGGTGGGAATATGTTCCCCTTCCTCAAGGTCCTTCATTTGGATAGCATAGTAAAATCAGGTAGCAAATGTAACACCAATTTTCAAAAAAAGGATCCAGGGGTGATCCAGAAAATTACTGACCGGTCACTTCGACATGTGTTCCAGGTAAAGTGATGGAAACCAGCCTAAAAGATAGAATTAATGGACACATAGACGAGAAGGCGCTGCTAAAGGAGAGCCAACATGGCTTTTGCAAGGGCAAATCATGCCTCACTAACCTGTTGGATTTTTTTCAGAGTGTCAACAAGCATGTGGATAAGGGGGATCTAGTTGACATTGTTTATCTGGACTTTCAGAAGGCTTTTGACAAGGTCCCGCACCAAAGGCTCTTGAATAAACTTACCAGTCTTGGAATAAAGGGACAGGTCTTGTCCTGGATCAGCAACTGGCTAAGGGACAGGAAACAGAGGGTAGCACTAAATGGACACTTCTCCAAGTGGAGGGAAGTAAAGAGTGGGGTCCCCCAAGGTTCAGTACTGGGACCACTGCTTTTCAACCTCTTCATAAATGATCTAGAAGTAGGAGTAAATAGCAAGGTAGCCAAATTTGTTGACGACACTAAATTATACAGTGTAGTGAAAACTGTGAGAGATTGTGAGGAGCTCCAGAGGGATCTCTTGACACTGGGGGAGTGGGCAAAACAGTGGCAAATGAGTTTCAACATTAGTAAGTGCAGAGTGATGCATGTTGGGGCAAAAAAACCCAATTACATTTATAAACTGATGGGGTCTGAAGTCTCTGCGACAAACCAGGAAAGGGACCTTGGTGTCCTAGTGGACAACTCAATGAATGTGACAACCCAGTGTGCCTCAGCAGTGAAAAAAGCAAGCTCAATGCTAGGGATCATTAGGAAGAGTATAGTGTCATTTTGCCTCTTTATAAATCTATGGTGAGGCCCCATCTGGAATACTGTGTACAGTTCTGGTCGCCATACCTCCAGAAAAATATTATGGAGTTGGAAAAAGTGCAGAGGAGGTCAACCAGAATGATTACAGGACTGGAACACCTTCCTTGCCATCTGAGGCTGCAACGGTTGGGCCTCTTCACTTTTGAACGATGGCGTCTAACAGGTGACCTGATTGAAGTTTATAAAATCATGCACGGTGTGGACAAAGTAGATAAGGAAAAACTGTTTTCCCTATCACATAACACTAGAACTAGGGGGCACTCCATGAAACTTTTGGGTGCTAGTTCTCAAACAAATAAGAGAAAGTACTTTTTCACCCAGAGGATTACTGGTCTATGGAACTCCCTGCCAGAAGAAGTGGTGACAGCTGTCTGTCTTGACAGCTTTAAGAAAGGATTAGACAAGTTCATGTAGGACAAAGGTATCAATGGCTATAATTATGGATACCTAAGAACAACCTCCGGGTTGGAGAGATAGGCAGGATATCTCTCAATGCCATTTCTAGGGAATCCTAAGCAGGTGAAGGCATCTGCTTGGAAATAATACCCTGAAGCAAATGGTGAGCCACTGTGTGAGAAAGAATGCTGGACTGGGCTGTGGCCTGTTCTTATGTTCTTAAGTATAGCAAAATCTTTCAGAATTATTCTCTGGTAAATCGTTGATATATAAATTTAAAAAGAAGTGGGGCTAGAACTGATCCCTGTGGTAAACCATTCTTAATGGTAAAAGATTTCCTAATAGCATTTCCAACAGTAACCTTGAAGTATCGATTTTTCAACATGTTCTCCAAAAGATTTATTACTTTAAAACATGGGATGATTTCCTTCAACTTAATCATCAAGCCATCAAGCAACACTGTGTCATAAACTGCAGTAAATTCAATAAAAGTCACATTTTTAACTCCTTTTTGATAATCAGCATCAATATATGAGGTAGGAGTCAAGGCTTGTTCACATCAACTTCTATTAGCACGGAACCTAGCCTGAAAAGAAGGGACAACCATATCAATATATTGGTATATTAGGGGCTGCAGTGGCTCAATGGTTAAGAAGCTCACCTTGTTAGCTGGAAGGCTGGCAAGTTGGCAGTTCAAGACCCGGGTACTGCATGATGGATTGAGCACCCATCTCTGTTCCAGCTCTTGGGGAGCCTCATTTGGGCATTCCCTGAGTGGAGTTTCCCCCCGCAAAAATCCTTTCAACCCAGAATAATTTCTGATATGAAATTATTATCATTATTATTGGTATATTCTGTGTAGAGCAATTGTCCCAGAAATTTAGAGCAAATGTTCAACAAAACTATAGGGCCATGACTTGCTAGATTGTCCTGTGGTTTCCCAGGTTTTTAAAATGGCAAGAGTTTGTGATATTGTGAACAGGCTGGGGACCTGTCCAGTACTCAAAACACATGTATAAAAGTGTTGTAGCCATTTCCACTATGTGTCCTAATTGTTTAATAAATTCTGTGGAAATCCCATTGGGTCCAGCAGCCTTTCATACTTTGAGGCTTTGTACAGCCCTTTCCAGCTCGCCTTCTGAGAATGGTAGAGAAGTGGGTCTTCTATGGTTTGTGCATTCAAATAACTTATTTCTTGTTTTACCTCTTTTTTTAAAAAAAAAGTGAGTCTAAAAGAACATTTTCTGCATGATTGTGTGTAGAGCTATCTGGGATTATTTATTTGGATTTTTGGATTGAGAATTGGAGTTGCTGCCCCTAATTTCTGTACCAAAGGCCACGCTTTCTGGCCAACAAATGAGGAATATTTTTTTACTAAATGAGGGATCCACCATATATTATAATCCACTTCTTCTGTGTATCATTTCCAGGTTGCTTTCCTAAAATCCCACCTTGTTTTTTTAATTGATCTTATTAGAGATAGTTATAATCCTTACTTAAAAAGAATAAGTCTATGTTGAGTGTTCAGAAATCCAGAAGGGACTTTCCTTGTAAAATAAAGGAGAAGTTTTATGTTATTTGTAGCTACTAGGCAAAGATCCAGATTTGTTTCATTTTGCCATCTTGCAGATGGAAAAGTTTTCAAATGAGTTTTCAAAAAGAAGATGCTCTAAGCCCTTTTTTAAAAAGGAGCAGGAGAAGGTATTATTGTGGAGAAGAATGCATGGCCTAAGGCAGGGGTTCTCAACCTTTTTAAGCAACATGCTTAAAAAGACAGCTGAGTGGGTTGGATTGGTGGTTCTCCCCCCCCCTCACTGTAAACACTGCCATAAAACGCATCTATGGCTGTCATAAGTGTATTTACGACAGCCGCAGGTGCACTTAATGCTGTCATAAATGTGTCCACTTCCAGTGGTGGTGGCAACATGGGCCACATGAAATGGTGCCATGGGCTGGGGCCAGCCCGCAGACTGTAGGTTGAGAACCCCTGACCTAAGGCTTACCAATCACCCTTTAATATGTAGGATAATCACTGTGTACTCCATAATGATTCAGCTGAGAAAAATGCATTTCCTCTGGAGGTTGTTGGAGTAATTTGCCCTTGCTAGTTTACAGGGAAAGTGTTAAAATTAACCAGCTTCCCTCTAATCAGAACTGCTCCTCATTTACTAAGTATGAGTGACAGCAAAAAACAAAGCAGAGAGATTGTTCCAATTCAGATTCTGTTGCTCACGCCTATTTCCTATTGCTGTAACAAAACCCTAGTGCTTAGCTGATATGTCAAATCCGATGCAGCTGGCAAAATTGAGGGAAGGCAGTGCTTTGTTCCAGAGAAAGAAATGATGATTTGATTATCTTATCTGCAGCTGAATGGAATCCATCTTCAATAAGAAAATTATCCCAATAGAGGATCAAAGGATATACATTATGAACAAAAGGCTGCACTTCAGCAAATTCAAGGTTGCTAAACTGAGAAGAAGCAAGACTAAACCAAATATATTGGAGTGTGAAATTGTGAGATTAATTTTATTAGATGCAACCCTATTGAGGGAAGTATATTACTGGGTTTCTGTTGTCCATAAAGTAACATCACTTTCTTTAGGGCCATCTCATCCCACCTCTATTGTCACAATTTCCCCTGATTTAAACTATCATAAATCCCTCTTTGCCACCCAATGTTTCTTGTCTGTTCTTTTTGACCAATGCATGGCATACTTTATGTTAATTAATTACAAGTTGTCAAGTGGATTCATATTTACAACAATCCTTCCCAAGGTTTCCAAATATGAAGTACATGAAATTGGTTCATTGGTATTTCCTTCTGGTGACACTCTTGTATAGTGACACAAACTGACTCTTTTCTCAGAAAGCACACTGGGGAATCAGATTTTGCAGTTTGCTGTTCCACTTCACTGAACTGGGATCCCAAGTCTAGACTCAGGCTGCAGTCCTACATTCAAACAACTTGGGATAAGTCCTATTAAATTCAATTGAGCTTATTTCTCAGTACTCCATCATATAGGGAGTGGTAGCACTTGTGGATAGTTTCAGTTGTAATGGGGTCAACAGCTACTAGGGAGCAGCAGTAGCTGAAGTGACATTGGCAGAAGAGGCAATGGCAGTGACACTGAAGCTAACATTTTCTGGTATTGGCAGAAGGTGCCAATGGTAAACCATCACCAAACTTTCCCTATCAAGAAAAACCTATGATGAGATGACACAAAATGAAACAAGATGGAAGACGAGACTCCCAAGTCAGATAACACTCAGTCACTATGGGGAAAGAGCAAAGGACAAATAGACTGCAGCAAAGACTTTGACTGGGTGGATCCTGAAAAACTGTAGATTTTTCTGAAAGAAATGAGTGTGCCTCAGCACTTGATGCATAACCTTTTTTTTTTCAAGAAGCTACTGTTAAGACAACATAGAAACACAGAATGATTTCCTATAGGCAAAGGGATCAGACAAGGGTACATTTTATCTGTTCAATTTGTAAGCAGAACATGTCATATGAAACCTTGACTGGATTCAGATGAAGGAGGATGAAAAGTGACAGGGAAAACATCAATAATTTAAGATATGCAGATGATACCAACCGACTGGGAGAAAGCAGCAATGACCAAAAAAGGACTTTTAATGAAAATGAAAGAAGAATGTGGCAAAGCAGGATTGCAGGTGAACATTGAGAAGACAAAAATCATGACTACAGAAGAATGTTGAATGATTAAAATTGAATGCTGGTGAAGAAAAATTTAAATAGTGTGTGTGTGTGTGAATTATACCTTGCTTCAGTCAACAATCCAAATGGGGATCTCAGCCAAGCAATCAGCAGAAGACTCAGATGTGAAAGAGCAGCAATGAAGGACTTAAAAACCACCATCAAGTGTCAGGATGTCTCACTGGAGACCCAAACCAAGATCATCCACATTCTTGTATTCCCAGTCACTATATATAGGGTGATGAAAGCTGGACAGTAAAGAATGCTGACAGGGGAAAATGATTAATTTAATCATTTAGACTAACAGAAAAATAAATAAGTTGGTCCTACAGCAATTCATATCCTCTGACATTGACGCTGCCCTAGTTTGGATCTATAAAAAACAAGTTTCTCTGAAAAGACAATCATGCTGGGAAAGGTTGAAGGGAGCAGGAAAAGAAGAAGACCACATATGAGATGAATTAACTCCCTAAAACAGGGGTAGCCAACTTTGGTGCTCCAGCTGTTCTTGGACTTCAATTACCAGAAACCCCCATAAAAAGCCATGGAAAAGCAGACAATAAGATCAGTAATCAAAGAGATGAATTCCAAGGGCTTCTATGTATTGAGATTAAAGAACGGCTGGAGCACCAAGGTTGGCCACCCCTGCCGTAAAGAAATCCACAGGCTTTTGTTTACAAGATCTGAGCAGGGTTGCTGTGAACAAGATACTTTGGAGATCATATATTCATAGGGTCGTCATATGTCAGAAGTGACTGACTGATTGATTGATTGATTCGATTTGTATGCCACCCACACAGCATATGCCAGCTCAGAGCATACCTGTCAAGTTTTGGTTTTGAAAATAAAGGAATTTTTGTGGGCTTGGCCAAATTGGTGAGTGTGACCAAATTGGTGGGTGTGGCCAAATTGGTGGGTGTGGCCAAATTGGTGGACATGGCCAAATCAGAATGCAATTAAGGGGGAAGAGAGAGAGAGAGAAAGAAAGAAAGAAAGAAAGAAAGAAAGAAAGAACACACAAAAGAAGGAAAATATCAGGGAGTCAAATGTCAGGGCTCTTTAGGTGCTGTGGGGAAAAATAATATAAGGAAGAGGCTGATAAGCAAAATGTAATGTGGGGTTCCTAAATGAGGAAATTGGGGAGGGGGGTCAGAAAGAGTTGCCAAAATGGGCAGGAACGAGAAGAAGGTCTATTCTGGACAGGTTTAAAGGGAGATCGGGGTTTTGGGGGAGGGGGCCTGGACAAAAACTCTGATCGGGAAATAAAATTGAAAACAAAACCAAAATTAAAGAGGGAGATTGAAAATATAAGGAGGGGGAACAGCAGGAGCCAGGAGCGCACCAACCTGTTTCTCTCTTTCTCTAATCTCCCCCTCTTTCACCCCCTTCTTCCTGATTTCAATGTAATCAATTCATCATGACCCCCCTCTGTTTTTTATCATGGGAGTTTGTGAAGAGGCGAGGGAGGACTCCAGATTGAAGGTGGGGCATCAAAAGAGAGTCAAAAGGGAGTTGGGGGAGACCCAGAGAAACAGCCTCGATTAGCAGTTTCGTATTTACGCCAAGGCAGGGTTTCTCTCTTCTTTTTCTTCTTGGGTATGTGTGTGTGTGTGTGTGTGTGTGTGTGTGTGTGTGTGTGTGTTGCCTTTATTCTTCTCCTTCTTCAAGAGGAGGAGAAAGAGGGAGGGAGAGAAAGAAGGAAAGAATGTATATAGGAAGGAAGGGAAGAAGGAAAGAAAGAGGCAAAGAGTGATGGAGAAGGAAGGAGGAAAAGAGGGAAGGAAGAAGGGATGGGAAAGGAAGGAAGGAGGAAAAGAGGGAGGGGACGAGTGATAGGAAAAGAAAGGAAGGAAGAAAAGAGGGAGGGAAGGAGTGATAGAGAAGGAAAGAAGGAAGAAAAGAGGGAGGAGTGATAGGAAAGGAAAGGAAGAAGGAAAGGAAAGAGGGAGGGAAGGAGTGATAGGAAAGAGGGAGGGAAGGAGTGATAGAGAAGGAAGGAAGGAGGAAGGAAAGAAAGAGGTAGAGAAAAAAGGGCTGTGGCTTGTCTTATACAGGAGACATTTTATATATATACTAGCTGATTTTGCCCAGCAGTGCTGGACTTTTTAAAATTGTGTTGGTTAGTGAAGGGTTTGGGTTTTTTTCTTGAAGAAATGGTGCTGGGCTGTTTTAAATGGTGTTGAAAGGTTTTGTGTTTGTGGCTTCGAGGCGCTGCGTCTGCCTGTGGCGGACTTGCGCTCCCAGTGTGTTGTTTTTATTTTTATTTTTTGCGCGCTGGCTTCCTCAGTGCCGGGCTCTTTAAAATGGTTTTGGAAGGGTTTTGTTTTATTTTTATGCAAATGAGGTTAGTTTTTAATTGTGGTTTTTTTATTTTTTATTTTTACGCATGGGCTGTTCGAAACTGTGTTTTTTATTTTTTGTTTTGGTTTTTTGGTTTTTCAAAGGAGGAAAGGATGATATAATTTTTTTATAATTATTGTATTTAACCAAATAATAAGTTACTATGTGTATTTTTTAAAATAGTTGTGCCTTGGATAATAATTTTTAAAATGTGTAAGAATATGTTTTTTTTAATCAATGTTTCCATACTGTGTTTAGATTTTTTTTTGGGGGGGTGAAAACTTATTTCCTTTTTTTTCTTTTTTTGTGATTAGTGTGAATATTTTTGAATGATTTGATAACTTTTTCAGTGTTTTTGGAATTAATCTTATTATTTTGAATATTTTGGGATGTTTTTACTCTTGTGGCCTCTGGGTAGGGCTGGTGAGCTTTTCTTCTACTCTATAATTTTTCTCTACTGTCCTCTGGGTGTGGCTTCTTCTTCCGGTAAGTATTCTCTTTTTTTTCTCATTTGAGTTCCGGTGGTCATGGAGTGAAGACGTCTCATGGTAAGCTCTCTGGTTTTATTTTTTGAGGGGGCGGGGTGTTTTTTTTGGGGGGGGGTTGTCTGTGTGTCTTTTCTTGTTTGTTTTTGGCTGTTTTTGTGTTTCCTTTTTGTCTTTATGATTTTTGATTTTGAGTGTTTTTGAGTGTTTTTGGTTTGTGTTTTTGTGTTTACTTTTTAAGGCTTTTTTTTTCTTTTCTGCGGGCCAGGCTCAATGCCTGGCCCATGGAAGGGAAAGACAGGGGTGAGGGGGGGTCTTTTTTGCATGGAAAGGAAAGGCTGGGTGGGGGGTCTTTTTGTTTCACGGGCCAGGCTCAATGGCTGGCCCGTGGGAAGGAAGGGTAGCAGTGGCAGGGGGGGCCTTTCTTTTCCACAGGGCATGTTGGCTGGCCCGTGGGAAGGAAGGGCAGCGGCAGCAGGGGGGCCTTTCTTTTCCACGGGCCATGGCAGTGGCGGCAAGGGGGCTTTCTTTTCCATGGGCCATGCTGGCTGGCCCGTGGGAAGGAAGGGCAGCGGTGGCGGGGGGGTCTTTCTTTTCCGTGGGCCATGCTGGCTGTAAACTTTTAACTATCTGTAATCCTCAAGTCAGACAAAGTTACCTCTTTATATCTTGATTCCCTAAATCCTGGTACCAGTCTGGCCAGGTTATCCTGATATGGTAATAGAGTAGACCATACTGCCAGCGACTCAATGCTGTCAGGCGGCATTTAATTAACCTGACTACCCTGAGAACTAAAGGCCTTGGGTGCTGGAGTCCACAGGGAAGGGTGATGGTCCCCAAGTGGATTAAACCCCACTTTAATCCATCTTAATGGAGGGCAGCAGCTTCATCCATAGTGACCTGGTGCTGAAGAGGACTTTGTGTGCCAAAAGTGCTCAGGACCAAAAAGTGACTTGCATAACTGGGGTGTCATGCTGTGATGCAGAAGGCAGATGAAAGGCCACAGCATTATATTCTCAGGACAGTCTTCAAGGCTGATCACCATAATGATTGCCTAGATTCGGATGAGGCAAAAGAAGAAGAAGAAATCCTGGTAAGATCACCCTTGCTCAAAAGCCAGTTGTATCCGACTATAGGGTTTGATGCTCATCTCTATTTAAAGCCAAAGAGCCTATGTTGTCTGCATCTACAGACATTTCCGTGGTTGTGTGGCAGACATAATTAAACACGGAATGCTGTTTATTTTCTCACCGAAGCAGTACCTATTTATCTACTTGCAAATTGCTGCTTTTTAACTGCTAGGTTGGCAGGAGCTGGGACAGATGACGGGAGCCCACTCCATCATGCAACACCCGGGTCTCAAACCACTGACCTGCTGACCTTCCAGTCATCAAGTTCAGCATCTTAACCACTGAGCCACCACAGTCCCCAGTACCCAGCTGCAATTTTTAGCATAGCATATGGGGAAAGATGGCATTGCCTTGACAGGATCCCATTCATTCTGCTTGATTTGTCATAGATCTCCCAGTAGGGATGTTAACACATATGGCCCAATTTCCAACATGCCAATTACGGTACTAAGAAAGTTTTCTGTTAACTTTGAGTCTCAGATTGACAGAAGTGGTCTCCAATTATCCGTGCTTAGTATCTTCCCTCCTCTTTTAAGCTGTCTAAATTAGCACATGCAATTCTTGACAAACTATAAACCAGACAATGACAAAAAAGTAAGTCTCACAATGCTTATTCATTGCAAAATTGGCACTCAGAGAAATTGCAGCGGAGATTGAGCAAGGGCTGGCTGTGATTGTTTGCCACAGAGGAAATTTTCTTTCCAAAACTTCATTGCAGGCGCACCCCCTCAAAAAAGGACTCAGACACCGGTAAAAGTGGATAACGGCATTGGGCCACATTTATTGATTCATGCCCTAGTCCGAATTATAAATTTCAATTGGTACCTCAATTGGTACTTCACCAATTATAATTCTTAAGGCAAGCAGGCCGCAGTAACACTGGTAAGGTTCCTCCCAAAATTGCCAATGGCAATTGGCTACAATGTATCCATTTGTATCAATTTGTTTGTTTACAACAAACAAATTGTTGACCGTAGTCAATAAACTATCTACTGACCCCACCCTCTGACGTGTATCCGTAAAATCCCGGGGTGATGCATGCTGGAGAGCTCCTGCCATCACCCCATTGCCTGATTCGTCGTTGACCGGACAACGTTAACAAACTTGTACCTATCTAGTGTTGTCCAGTCAATTGCGAACCTGCCGGATACCTGTGGGTCATAAATATTTACCTTACCAGTGCTACCCGCCCATGTGACTGAAGTCAATAGCAAAAAAAACCTGTATCAAACCATAGCAACAGTGTGGGATGGGCGAAAAAACCAGAACCAAGAGGCCAATGTAGGTTCCAGCCAAAAATTCCCACCCGGCCCCGAAGCGACCAAAATATCACACTGTTAACTAGGGAGGGGTTGGAGGGAAAAACTTCTCCGCTCCGTCGCTTTTTAAAATGGCAGCTCGGCTGCCTCGTGGCTACCCCTTTTATAGAGGGATAGCCACGCCCCCTGACTCACCCGGATGTCTGAGTCCGGGTGGGGGGGCCTGCAAAGAGCGCGGCGGCCATTTTGGCGCCGCGCTTTCATTGCAGGCGCACCCCCCAAAAAAGGACTCAGACACCGGTAAAAGTGGATAACGGCATTGGGCCACATTTATTGATTCATGCCCTAGTCCGAATTATAAATTTCAATTGGTACCTCAATTGGTACTTCACCAATTATAATTCTTAAGGCAAGCAGGCCGCAGTAACACTGGTAAGGTTCCTCCCAAAATTGCCAATGGCAATTGGCTACAATGTATCCATTTGTATCAATTTGTTTGTTTACAACAAACAAATTGTTGACCGTAGTCAATAAACTATCTACTGACCCCACCCTCTGATGTGTATCTGTAAAATCCCGGGGTGATGCATGCTGGAGAGCTCCTGCCATCACCCCATTGCCTGATTCGTCGTTGACCGGACAACGTTAACAAACCTGTACCTATCTAGTGTTGTCCAGTCAATTGCGAACCTGCCGGATACCTGTGGGTCATAAATATTTACCTTACCAGTGCTACCCGCCACACGGGGAGGCTTAATAAAGGCTCACCACCCCGCCCCCCCCCAGACCGTCAGCTCGGTCCACAGGCCTGCTTGCAAATCTTCCAGAAAGAGGTCCATACCTCTTGGCGACAGATGGACCCCATCCCCTGCATAAAGTTCGTAATTTTGAAGACTAATGTTGGGGTGTCGGATGACCCGCCCCGCACCCTTGTCTGCAAAGAACCGGGCCACTGCCCCGTTCACCGCGCGATGAGCGCGGTCAAGGGCCTGAAGGTTAATTCCCCCCCTGTAAGCGTGACGCGGTATGATGTCCGACCATAACAGGGTCATGGCAGGCCACACATAACGCAAATAGGCCAGGTCACTGCAGATCTTATGTCTTAAAGAAAGGCCAGTGACCTGGCCTAAGTCATTACCCCCGAGGTGGATCACCAGGACATCAGGCGGTTCAGCATCCCTGATGGAGAATAGGAATGACAACAGTTCCCGCCATAACATTCCATGCTTACCATACCACCTGAGACATGCGGATGCACGTAGTCCAAGCTGGGGTCCCCACTCTGTCGCCGCAGCGTACTGCGCTGCCCAGTGCACATAGCTATGGCCCACCAGCCATACTGCCACCGGTGTGCGGGGGCACACAAGGTCTGTAAGATAAAAAAGGGGAGAGACAGGCCAGTGACTTATGTGGTACTCATATTTGAAAAGGGGCGAACATACAATTCAAAACACTTGGAGCCCCACCTCCCCATCGTACATATATCAGCCTCTGAGTACCCACATGCAGCCGCAGTAGAATCAGCTCCTATTCTAAAAGAATGGGTGCCATAACGAGCCCCGGGAAGGCCAACACTGGACAGTGCCTTACCGGTCACCTTCCAAAATTGAAATTTAGTAAGGGGAGACCCATCTTGGTGGCAGAAAAACGGGCCAGGGTGCGTACCACGCATTGCAAGGAACTCTTGTAGGGCACCAACCGGACAGATGTCTGCAATAGAACATCGTAGCAGTCTAACACCACTGCCTACTCCGTGCTGATCAACTTTGGAGGAACGAATCCTCAACTGAGCCCACTCATTGGAGACATAGACATCGTCGAGTTCCAGTGCCCTAAGAGCCGCATCCGCCTTAGACAGTAGCACCAGCTCACTGATGCAGAGCGCTCCAAAAAAGGCTACCGTGGTAGCCGCATGAAACAGAGCTGCCTCATACCTGTCAAAACACAGGTCATGCCAGGCTCGTGCAAGGTGGGTAAGGACCCTTAGGGAAATAGGGTGGCGAGTGTTCGGGCTGCGCCCACGTTCCCTCGCCCACCCTTCCAAAACATGTCTTATACGGAAATCGTTCGTACTGTCATCCGAACCCCTCACTTTGGCCATGAATGCCAGTGCTGACAGCCTGGATGCAATGGTGCGGGGAGCTAGGCCCTGACTGTGTAAGTAGACCATAAATTGTAGAAGGTGTGCAACTGGTATGGGCCACACCTCGGGCAACTGAATTTGCGCACAAAAATCCCTAAATTGACTGTATGCATGGTGATACGCCTTACGCGTGCGGGGCCCCAGCGACATGCCGATCGCCCGGTTCACCTCTCCTTGCCAAACGTCCAAATCTTGTCCGGGAGCGGCGAGGGGAATTCCTCTGCGTCTGGAGCCAAGGCACGGAACCGGGAGATCTGCAGGCGGGATAAAGCATCAGCAATATTGTTATCAATACCTGGTACATGTCTGGCCCTGAAGAGCACGTTGAGGCGTAGGCTGCGCAACACAAATTGGCGAACTAACTCCATGACTTTGGGTGATTTAGAAGTCTGGGAATTGACAATGTGCACCACCGCAGCATTGTCACACCAGAAATGAACCACAGAATTGGCCCACTCCTCGCCCCATAGCATCAGAGCACCCAGGATCGGGAAGAACTCAAGGAACGTCATATCACGTAGACGATCTGAGCCCCTCCATGCAGGAGGCCACCGGCCATAGACCCACTTCCCTTCAAAGTAAATCCCGTACCCCAGAGACCCCGAAGCATCCGACTGAACCTGGAACCTAGGGGAAACCAAGAGGTCAGACCTCCAGAATGACACCCCGTTGAAGTCCTGCAGGAACTTAAGCCATACCCACATGTCAGCTCTCATGCCCCTAGTCAGTCGAACCCTGTGATGGCGCCTGGAGAGGCCAGCCATGGCATCGCACAAGCGTCGAGCAAAAGCCCTGCCCAGCATTACCACCCGACATGCAAAGTTAAAGTGACCATGTAGAACCTGGAGCTCACGAAGTGACACCTTGCGTTTGGCCAGTAAGGCCAAAATCAACGCAGTGACCCGGGTAACCTTATCCATGGGCAACCGGGATGACTGCAAGACCGTGTCAATTTCAATACCCAGGAATGTGAGCTTAGTCGATGGGCCCTCGGTCTTTTCGGGCGCTAAAGGGACACCGAGTTCCTGCTTTAGTGTCTGAAATGTGTTGAGGAGACGCATGCACGTGTCCCCGCCCCGTTCACCCCCGAACAAGAAATCATCGAGGTAGTGGGCTACAGACCGAGACCCGGACCTACGAACAAAGGCCCACTGAAGGAAAGTACTAAAACGTTCAAATGCTGAACAGGAAATAGAGCAGCCAAAGGGCATGGCCTTGTCTACATAAAAGTTCCCTTGGAATCTAAAACCTAACAACTCAAAGTCGCCCGGGTGCACAGGCAACAAATGGAATGCTGACTTAATGTTGCATTTTGCCAGAAGTGCACCCGTGCCACAAGAGCGCACCATGCGCAGGGCCTGGTCAAATGATGTATACCTGACCGAACAAAGGTCGTCAGGGATGGCATCATTGACCGAACAGCCAGTCGGGTACGACAGATGGTGAATTAAACGAAACTCCCCAGGGGCCTTTTTAGGAACCAAACCTAAAGGGGAAACCTTCAGATTGGGAAAGGGTGGCGAAGGAAAGGGACCAGCCACCCTACCTGCCTTGACCTCCTTAGCAATACTCAGGGCGGCCACCTCCTCCCTACCCTTCAGTGAAAGTAAATTAGGGGCATCTTGGGGGCACCTCTCCCCTCTAAATGGGATGCGGAAACCCCACTGGAAACCCTCGAGGAGGTACCTAGCATCCTCCCCCCTCGGGTAAGTTGAGAGCCACCGCTCTAACATAGGGACGTTAACCGGGGAGGGGGCCTTTTGAGTGACCAGCTCCATCAGTGGCAGGCCTGCCCGCCCCCTGTCCACCTCTGCCTCTGCCCCGTGACCCGCCCGCTCGCGGACACGCAGCGGCGGCGTGGGGGCCAGCACAAGAGGGGCACTCGTGTTTATATCGGCACTGTTTTTTATTGCATACGCCATTGGCCGAGAAGCCCCAACACAGCAGGCGGGCTGGAACCCCCTGCCCCACCAGCTGGCGGGTAGCCTGTGTTGGAGCCGCTCGCTGGACCGCATGCCCACAATGGTACCTCTCCCCAGGCGTCGGGCGCGTGGGGGTCATGTATAAAAGCCACGGTTTCTGGCATGGCTCATCCCACCTCATCTCCGGGTGTAAGGGCACTCTCATTCTAAATTCCTCATCGTAAGCCAACCACGATGGGCCAGGAAAATCCACCATTGCCCGGTAAATGTTGTCCAAATATTGGACCATAGGGATGGCCAGGTCCGGCCAAGCCCTGAGGTACACCGCCATGTATATGAGATAGGCCGGTAACCAGTTGGCCCAGGTGTGTGGTGGCTTGCGATGACGAGATAGCTCCTTGTCCTTATCATCCTGCCCTTCCTTCTCTTCCTTGGTGGGCTCCCGGTTCAATAAAGAGAAAATGTCGACATACTCCCCCCTCCAAATCTTTTCCCTCGTGGCCTGGGCCAAATGATCTCCGAGGGGCAAGGAATACCCAGCTGTAGGCAGAGCCGACACCGGCACAGTGTTGATACGGGGCATCAGGAGAGGAGCCTGGACTGTCCCTGCGACCCCCGGCGCCGCCCCGGGGGGGGGGGAAACCCCGGCACTCCAGGGTATGCCCCCATGGGACCAAGCTGCACCCTGGTAAGCCTGGACCTGGTGCCCACCCGACCCCACGGTACTAGGCCACGGCCACTGGAACCTATCCCCGATGTCGGAGTGTGGTATGGGTACATTAGTTTGAACCTGATACTCACTGGGTGCACCCCCATGAGCCGCCCCCACTGGGGGTTCCGGCCCACGGCGGGTGTCGGAGCTCGTGACCGAAGTCGAGCTCGGCGGGTCCCCCCGACCACCATCCGTCTGCGCCGCTTGCAGCACGGGGAGCTGCGAGGCCCGGGCAGGCAGAGGCCGGCGCGCCTCCAGCAACTCAACCCAACTGGTCGCCTGCTGAAGAGTGACGGCTGTCGAGGCAGGAGGCTGGGTGAAGGGTACCCCCAACGAGGGTGAAGCCCCCCCCCCAACGGGGTTGTTGGTGATCCCCAAGGACGCCTCCAGCGCCGCTACGCGGGCCAGCAAGGCATCCACCGTTGCGGAACCCCCCGCATACAGAGGGCCAGGTGGGCCGGACGGCCCGCTGAGCAATGGTCCGGGGCTGCCTACTTGGAGGCCATGTCCCCAGTATGGCCATGTCCAAAACTCCGACCCATGCTGGGCCGGTGGTAAGCCCTGCCCTGCATTCGGACCAAACCCCCCACCATGCTCAAAACCCATGGCCTGTATTTGCGGGCCGGGGGCCGAGGCCCCACCCGCACCATACCCACCCCCCTGCTGAAGGGCCGGGGCCGGCCATTGTGGGCCGGGGGCCAGAGCCCCAATGGGGGTCGTCTGAGGCTGGGTAGCCACGGGCCACGGGCTAACCTGCCCCATCCCACCGGTCCCGGTGGGTGCATCCGGCATGGGAGCCTGAAGTGGGGGCGCAGTCGCGGTCCTCCGACCCGACTGCTGCCTCCTAGTTGGGCGAGACTGGGTCGCCATGACCTTCTTCTTAGGAGGCATGAGGAAAGTGATCCCTTTTGCAGGGAAAGATAAGCAGAGTAAATCGGCGAGCAGCGAAGGCTCCAATAGCAATCCCCGTGTAGGGAGAGAAGCCCATGGCCGGAAAGCCGAAGATTGAAATAGAGCAGCGCAGGCTCCGTTGCCGAGCACAGCTCCCTAAAAGTGGTGAAGGGCGAGAAAAACCTCTCCGCTCCATCGCTTTTTAAAATGGCAGCTCGGCTGCCTCGTGGCTACCCCTTTTATAGAGGGATAGCCACGCCCCCTGACTCACCCGGATGTCTGAGTCCGGGTGGGGGGGCTGCAAAGAGCGCAGCGGCCATTTTGGCACCGCGCTTTCATTTGTTTTAGTGTATTTTGTATATTTTGTGTTGCATAGGCAATGTTTCGCTTTGTTTTAAAGTTGAGCCCAATCTAGAGAAGAAACTGTTCCAAATAGAAATGACAATCTGACAATACTTTTAAAAGCCAGAGTGATATTGAGGAACCTTAGACAAAGAATCATGCTTTTAATGTGTCTGTTTATCAGGTGTGAACTCACATGTGACAGAAACATGTATTTCACATTTTTAAAGTACAGACAACCCTCAATATAAATCCTCCCACAGCAGCACAGAATAAAACAACATGTTTAAGAGATGGCAGCACCAAATAAATTGTACACAGAAAATAGTAATAGTAGATGTGGACCACTAAACCCCACTAAATATATAAAATCTTGTAAAGGTAAAGGTCTCCTTTGCTGGAAAGCCAGTTGTGTCCAACTTTAGGGGGTTGGTGCACATCTCCATTTACAGCCAGAGTCAGCACTAAATACAAACAGTGTCTGCAGACATTTCCGTGGTCATTTGTCAGGCATGACTAGATGCCAGAGCACACGGAACACCGAAGGAATACCTATTTCTTGCTTTTGAACTGCTAGGTTGGCAGGAGCTAGAACAGAGACGGTAGCTCACTGCATCGTGTAGTAGGTCATCAAGTTCAGCATTTTAGCCTCTGAACCACCACGGTTTCTTCGTATAAAACCTGGTCCAATGTTAAACAATAACATGCCACAACTGACCAGCTATAAAACATGCTGGAGTGTCTGGGCAAGTAGAATAATCTTCATCTGTTGCCCCAAAGACAACTGAATATCATATGCAAATTGCCACAACTGTAGGAATGTATCTGGATTCTGTCAGGCTGTCTCTGACGCATTTTGTAAACAAAAGCCTCTTTGCTTGCATGAGAGACAACGCTCCTTATCTCTCCTTATTTGGGTTCTGACATTCTGATTGATTATGTAGGTTAAGTTTCGTTTCTGAGATACTCTGCTTGAATAAAGAGAAGCCATTAATATCCTTTGTAAAGCCAAAGACTGCAGTCGTGTTTTCTGTCTCTCTCTGTTCTTTCCTTACTCTGAGCCTAATGAAGCTGGACTTCATGGACTCTTAAGTTTCTATCTTAAAAGATCTGATGATATAAACTGCTGCTTCATGAGACTGATTGAGAAGAGATCTTTACATGAATCAGATTTCTACAAGTGGCGCTCCGTGGGAGGCTTTGAACTACAATGAGAGAGCCTTCTTTGAATTCTGCTTCAGCAATTAGCACCTAATTATCACCTCATCGACCGGGACAAGGTCTCATTCACCTACGACCAGGCAAAAGGTCCGACCGGGAAGGTCATAAATCAAGCGCTTGAGAAATAAAACAGGGTGAGTGAAAATGGGGTGTGTGCTAACTTCGCAAATGCAGGAACTTTGTAAAGATATCTCAGATCTTTTGAATAAGAATGGGCGAAAGGCTGATGAGAAAGAGATACAAAAGCTAGTCAAAGCTATAGGGAAAATCAGTCCTTGGGTTAAATTTGATGAATGCTTGGACTTAAAACAGTGGAAACAGATTGGGAGAGAAATGCAGAAGCATAATGGAATTTCTGTATCAGTGCTATTTACATGGGAGGAAGTCAGAGACTGCCTTCAAAGACTCACTCCAAAGAATATTCTGTTGTCTCAGGGGCTTGCTGGCCCCCTCCCAAAGCTTTTGCCCCCAGACAAGGGAGGGGCTATGGCAACTGCCCCTCCATCATATGAGAAACAACAGCCCCCTGATGGGGGTGGAGGTGGAAATGGAGATGGGACATTATATCCTGCCTTGCAGCAATCAAGCACTTTTAGCCCTACCAAAACACAGGTCTCTGCTGCTTTAACTGCAGCTGTGCTGGACGTGCAATCTACTGAAATATACCCAGTGATAAGGGGGGCTCCGGCTGTGGGCAATGCACCGGCAGTCCCAGATAGATATGAAACCCTCCATTACAAATATCTGAAGGAACTAAGAGTCAGCATACGTGACTATGGGGCTAATGCACCTTTTACAAAAGCTCTGTTGGAAGCCATTGCTTCTCAAAAATTGCTACCAGTTGATTGGAAACAGATGATCAAAGCACTCCTGCCCCCTGCAGAAGCCATGCTCTGCTTGCAAGAGTGGAGGGATGTGGCTTGGGAGGTACATCATACACGCCCTGCACTCACGATGGATATGTTATGTGGGGAGGGAAATTTTGCTAATCCCACACAGCAGTTGGCACTCACTGATGCCCAGTTGGGAGATATTGCACAGATAGTCATGCGTGCCTGGAATAAGATTCCTTCCAAAGGGGATAGCTCCGTTGCTGGATTTGCAGCAATAAGGCAGGGCCCTAAAGAGGATTACACTGAGTTCGTTAACAGACTCATGACTGCCCTCAGCCGCCAGGTGGAAAATGTCCCGGCACGGGAAATGCTCATGAAACAACTGGCTTTTGAAAATGCCAATGAGGATTTTAAAGGGGCTCTGACAGCTGTTTATGCTAGGCCAGGAACATCTATAGCAGACATGATGAAAGTTTGTCAAAATGTGGGGACTCACAGTTACAAGGCTCAACTTCGGGCAGCTGCAGTTCAGTTGCCCACAACTCAGGCTCAAAACAAACGTTGTTTTGGCTGTGGAAAAGAAGGACATTTTAAAGCACAATGTCGCTTCTCTCAAAAGCAGGCAGCACGCCCTTCAAGGAAGTGTCCCATTTGCCAGAAGGGGTACCATTGGGCCAATCAGTGCCGCTCAAATCCTAATGCCAACCCCTCAGCTGCTCAGCACAAAGACTCTGACTTTTCTCCACAGCAGCAGAGAAATGGGAGTGCGGGCCAGGCTCAGGCCCAGGCAAAATAATAGGGCTACCAGAGGTCAGTGAGGAAGCAATAGCGGAGGTTTTGGAAGAAGATATGGAACTTGCCCAAGAAATGATTTCACGATATAGAAAAAACCATCCTCTAAAAGAAGGGCTTTTGTTGAGGTTATCTAAGGACTGTACTTTTACTATGCCAGGGTGTGTGGAGGCTCTTCCCACACTGGTTGATGATGTTATTCCCCAGGTCATGGTGGGCATTGTTCTTCCTTGCCCAGACGCCTTACCCGCTTCTGTACACATTGCAGCAGGGTCAGTTACATTGGGTCACCAAGAAATTGTCATCCCTGCATCAGCCACGCAACATCTCACCCTGCCTAAGGGACAACCTGTAGGACGCCTTCATCTGCTCCCACTAGGGACCACTGTAACTCCATCCCAGGAGGCGACTGTAACAGCAGCTATGGCGGTGATACAAATCACCGAGGATAGACCGACCTGCTCGCTGATTATGGGTGGACGTTCAGTGTCTGGATTGGTCGATACAGGAGCCGATATTTCAGTGGTGGCAAAAAAAGATTGGCCAACTGGATGGGCCGTCCGCCCCTGTAGGGAAGTTTTTGGGGTGAGTGGGTACGAGCCAGCACAGCAAAGTGTTCATCCAATCGTCTTTGAGACCTCAGGGGGAACAAAAGTTTCTCTTCACCCCCTGATTATGGATATTCCTATTACTCTCTGGGGCCGGGATCTCCTGGCTAAAACAGGGTGTACCTTGCAGACAAATTTTTGATACGGGCCTCCCCTGCAGCGCCGTTGCATGCACTTCCACTACAATGGAAAAACACCCCGCCAGTGTGGACGGATCAATGGCCACTCTCAAGAGAAAAGCTCCAGGCGGCGGAGGCCCTTGTACAGGAGCAATTAAATCTGGGACATATTCAAACAACCACTAGTCCTTGGAACTCTCCAATTTTTGTGGTGAAAAAGAAGTCTGGAAAATGGCGATTGTTGCATGATTTGAGAAAAGTTAATGAGCACATCTTGCCAATGGGACCTCTACAATCTGGACTTCCTAATCCGAACATGATTCCTGAAGATCATCAACTCATGGTCATAGATTTGAAGGACTGTTTTTATACAATCTTGCTAGCGCCACCAGACAGAGAAAAATTTGCATTTACATTGCCAGTATACAATAATGAACATCCTACTCAACGGTTTGAATGGTGTGTCTTGCCTATGGGTATGGCCAACTCGCCGACTCTATGCCAACATTTTGTGAACATGGCTTTGGAACCTTTCAGGCAACGTCATCCAGAGGTTAAAGTCTATCATTACACAGATGACATTTTATTGCATGGTCCACAAGTCACGGAGAAGCACCTGCAGGACCTAGCAGACATTTTGCAACAAGCGGGCTTGATCATAGCTCCTGAAAAAGTGCAGCGGATGTATCCATTCCAATATCTGGGACATAGGCTCTCAGCTACCGCTTCAATTCCGCTATTGCCAACGATAGCTATTCCAGAGCAGTTCACTCTTGTACAATTGCAACAATTGCTAGGGAACATAAATTGGGCTCGTCCTTTCTTGGCCCTGAGCATGGAGGAACTGTCACCACTCTTTGCTGCTCTTTCTGGACACACTTCTCCAGCGGACATCATTCCCTGCACAACGGAGATGCGTACAGCTCTTCAACGCCTCAACGAAAAGCTGCATACCATCGCTGTGGATCGGGTGCCCTCAGGCACCATTGCGCTGGCATGCGCTCTTCTTCCCACACCGAGGCTGCCCACTGCGGTTTTGTTTGCACCTGTCAACGCTCAGAAGGTGGCCATCGTGGAATGGCTACACTTGGCGCACACTCCCTCGAAAAACTGTTATCGCCTGCCTGATGCGATTGCTGATCTCTTCCTTAAATGCAGTACTAGGGCAAAGCATTTGACTGGCTATGACGTTGACTTTGTTTGTTTTCCTTTTTCGCAGGATCAGCTAACCGCCTTGCTACAGCATTCTGAGGCATTTCAGGTGCCATGGCGGACTTTGTGGGACAAGTTAAATTTAACCCCCCCAAGGATTATCGGTTTACCTTGCTGAATCTCACTTCTTACTCCCTGTCATCCTCGCTTTGCATGCAACCTATCTTGCATGCCGTTACTCTTTTCTCGGATGGCTCCCCCTCCCGTGGAGTCCTTACATGGCAGGGTCCTACTGGGGAATGGGAGGTTGTTTTTACAGGACCTCAAGCATCGGCCCAGTGGTCGGAACTGGCAGCGGTCATACTTGCTTTCTCTACGTTTTCTGATGTGCCTTTTAACCTGATTGTGGATACTCAATATGTTTACCACCTTGTTTTTACTTTAGCTCAAGCTTATTTGTCTCCATCGATGGATAGGGATCTTTTTGCTTTATTCCAACAGCTTCAAGGTTTTCTTTCCAACCGTACGGTCCCATTCTTCATTGCCCACATACGCTCTCACACAAGGATCCCAGGTTATTTGACGGAGGGCAATGCACGAGCAGATTCTGCTCTCCGGGACTCTGCTGAGGTTTTTTCTCTCTTTGACAACCCCATTGACAGTCATGCAATGTTTCATCAATCTGCTAAGGTTTTGCATAAATGATTTTCCATTCCTATGTCACAGGCTAGAGACATTGTGTCATCCTGTGCTTCCTGTACGAAGTCTCCTATATTCCTGCCATTTGATGCTGTTAATCCTCGAGGAACAGAAGCTAATCAGCTATGGCAGATGGATGTCACGCAAGTACCTGCTTTGGCTTCGCTTTCTAAGTTACATGTGACTGTTGATACCTTCTCTGGATTTATATGGGCTACACCCTTGCGGGGTGAAACATGCAGACATGTTATACAACATTGCATTTGTTCGTTTGCGGTAATGGGTAAACCTAAACGCCTTAAGACAGACAATGGGTCATCATATGTTTCTTCTGCCTTTCAGGACTTTTGCCGTCAGTGGGACATTAAGCTAACCCATGGAATACCCTATAACTCGACTGGACAGGCGATTGTTGAAAGAGCCCACCTGACATTCAAAAATTTGTTACACAAGCAAGTGGGAGATAGAGGGGTTCCTGTGGCTGAAATACCTACAGCTGTTGCTAAAGTACTGTATACTCTTAATTTTCTTCTTGCTCCCCATAACAGGTCACACTCTCCAGTCGAATTGCATTTCAGGACCGAGGAGTGTCTTCCTAAGCCATTGGTCGTTTATCGGCAGCAACCGGATCCTGAGTGGAAGGGTCCTGTACCTCTAATCACCTGGGGACGAGGATATGCAGCGGTTTCTACAACATCAGGACCTGTGTGGATTCCTGCTCGAGCGATCCGCCCATGGAGAGAGAAGAAGGTTACTCAGCTCCAGGATGGTGGTTCACCAGTGAACTAAATGTGCTGACATTTGTTCTTTTCTTTTTTACTGTGCTTCCAGCTGTAAGAACAATGACTCATGGGGGCAACCCCAACTTTTGGATTCGTCATGCTAACTATATGTTTGAGGTTCATGGTAAGAATGCAACGTTATACTATGAGCATCCACTGGCCGTGTCTCAAATGGCCTTTCTTCCGGCATTGTTCAACACGCCTGAGTTGGTTATTGGACATTTGCAACATGTTGATAGGTCTACGCTCTTCTCTAATCCTCCAGAACAATTTAACAACACCCGCTGGCGAAGCATGACATTCAAGAAATACACTAAAGGACTTTGTTTCTGCTGTCATAGTTCTGGAGTCTGGAATAGTAAATGGAAGTACTGGACTCAAGCACAAAGGGTTTTGAGGAATGTAGGCAATTATACGGGTTGTGATGATTATTTTTGGTTATGGGGTAGTTATAACAGTTCTTATAAGCTTAATTATACCTTGTTTAACACTACTATTGAAGATATATATGATGTGTTTCCTATGTTTACTCCTGATTATTCTGCTATAGATAGTGGTTCAATTTGCAATGGATGGCAAATCAAGGATCCTAACATGTGGTTCTTTTTTAATGGAGTTGCCATGAATTTCCATCCAGGACAATATCAATGTGCAGCATTGGGTTATTTTACCTTACCCATACAAGTGCAAATGCCGCTTCGGGCAGATGCACGGCGCCGGAGAGCTACTGCCGGCCCGATGGGTTCTGGTTGCAAGGATGAAGTGATAATCGATGTTCAGCTTTCTGATGGTAGCTCCTGGGGGAGAGCTATAGGAAGTGCTATCACTGGAGCACTCACATTGGGATCATACCCAGGTGTCATTTCCCAGGAGAATAGAAGGTCCATTTTGGGACTCACCTGTAGGCTGGAGAAATCAATCAATGCCACAGGGAGGGTCATACGGGATCTTCAAATGGAAATCACTGAGCTTCATCAAGACCAAATGCAGGACAGACTGGCCATAGATTACCTGTTAGCAAAATCCGGAGGATTTTGTAAACTGGTCAGGAACCAGGGATGTCGGGTAAAATTCCAGGATCTGAATAATACTATTGAGACAGAACTTCAGAATTTACAGGAGAGCATTACTAACAATGTACGCACTGATGTTAATCTCTTTGATTGGGTGACTTCTTGGTTGCCTGATTTATCTGTCCTTAGACAAGTTTTCTTTTATGGGTTCATTATTATTATCTGCCTTATATCTTTGTGTTTTTGCATTAATTGTATTCCTAACCTTATTTCTATATGTAACGCATGTCCACTGCGTAGAAGGGAGACATCGAGTTTTGCACGACGGCAATTGTACTCAATGAGGTATCATCCTCCGGAACAAGGTACCAGGAGTCAAGAGGGGTACGATGTCCAGGAGGACAGTGATGATGTATATGGAGGAGTAGTTATGGAGTATGATGACATGCAGGGGTATGATTAGCCGTCCCTCTCTCAAATTTTAATGAAAAAGGAGGACATGTAGGAATGTATCTGGTTTCTGTCAGGCTGTCTCTGACACATTTTGTAAACAAAAGCCTCTTTGCTTGCATGAGAGACAACGCTCCTTATCTCTCCTTATTTGGGTTCTGACATTCTGATTGATTATGTAGGTTAAGTTTCGTTTCTGAGATACTCTGCTTGAATAAAGAGAAGCCATTAGTATCCTTTGTAAAGCCAAAGACTGCAGTCGTGTTTTCTGTCTCTCTCTGTTCTTTCCTTACTCTGAGCCTAATGAAGCTGGACTTCGTGGACTCTTAAGTTTCTATCTTAAAAGATCTGATGATATAAACTGCTGCTTCATGAGACTGATTGAGAAGAGATCTTTACATGAATCAGATTTCTACACACAACCAAGAAATATTCTCCCTCATTGCCATCTGTGATGTTTAGTGATGTTTAAATGTATTGTTAATAGGGAAATGGAAAGTGTATTGTTTTGAAA
The DNA here is from genome assembly GCA_035047305.1 of Bradypodion pumilum. Taxonomy (NCBI): domain Eukaryota; kingdom Metazoa; phylum Chordata; class Lepidosauria; order Squamata; family Chamaeleonidae; genus Bradypodion; species Bradypodion pumilum. The sequence continues at coordinate 244,033,745 of JAWDJD010000001.1, read as the reverse complement.
TGTGTAGCTTCTGTAAGTATGGGATGGGTGTGCAAGGAGTATGAAATGTTGCCAGGAAAGGTTCTGATTTCTGACGGTTTCTAATCGTTTCTGAGAGAGACTAGGGCAGTTGAGAATGGTTAGGTTTTTGGAGGAGCATGGGGTGGAATGATCAGGTAGGGGGTGATTTTGAATAGGACAGCTCTGTTTTAGGGTGAGAGATGATGACAGACTGAAGAATTGTGCTGAATGAAGTCAAAACTTAGGAAGGAATAACAGCATTTGAGTACTATTATATTAATTAAATTCTATGAAATTAATTCAAGCTGACTGGTATTGGAACTCAATACCTGAGGGTTGGCTATATATAGGGTGTTATCAGGGACTGAGGAAAGAGGCTAATACTCACATATGGGTCAACGGCTGTGGCAGTGAAAGAGGAAGATAGGAAATAAGGGGCAGTTAGTCCTGAGGTTACTTAAAGGGATTGTTAACTAAAAAATCAAGTGACAAGACAAAGGAAATTCCGATATGAGTATGTAAGGGAGGGGCAGGACACCATCCACTTAAACTTCATGAGACAGGAGGAGGCAATGATGAATGAATCTTTGGACAAGGTCATGTAATAATGAGCAGAGTTCAGACACATTATTTCTGGGTCTACTGTACAACCAAGGTTCCCCCAACCAGTATAATTAATTGCTTCCTTGGTGGTGAGTTCTGGGAGATACAGTCCACAAAGATAAAGGTCTCCCTTGCTCAAAAGCCAGTCGTATCTGACTCTAGGGTTCAGTCCTTCTCTCTGATGTTCTTCTGTACATCCTCTTATCTGCAGTCCAAACCAAGGAACCTGCAAAAAATCTGGGTGTTTTTTTTCCTGTGTCATCTCTTAAGAATGAAGTGAAGCCTCTTAGAGAGCAAGACTCTCCTGTTTTATGTGGATTTGCTTCAAATTCATAGATGGTGTTTAGACAGGCCCTACTGCCTTATCCAATACCCCCCTGCAATGATTATGCTGCAGCCCCTGTGTGGACCCTGGGCATGAGATTCATGAAATGGCCCTTTGCCATTGTTCACTCAGCAGGACAAATTGTGATTGAATAGCTCCTGTATGTTGATGTTTACACAAATTTCCTCTTATTGGGCCACCTCTTTTATACTCATTTATTAACCAAGGTACCCATTTATTAACCAAGTTAAGCTCTTCTGTCGCCACTGGTTCACAATCTTACTTGTCCATAAAAAAGCAACAGTAAAACTAAGCACACACGTTCTGGCTGTAACTATAAGGAGGCAGATGTGTTTCTTTCTCTTTACAACTAGGGTAAATTGTGGTTGCCCCTCACACGCATGTCCTTTTCCAACAAATCATCTTGGTTCACAAGATCTGTAGACCTACAGTTTTATTTCATCAAGGCCATCAGGGCTGTGGTGGTTCAATGGTGAAGAATCTTGCCTCGTTAGCTGGAAGGCTGGCAAGTCACCAGTTCGAGACCTGCATACTGCATGACAGAGTGAGCGCCCATCTCTGTCCCAGCTCTTGGGGACATGAAAGGAGCCTCATTCAGGCGTCCCCTGAGTGGAGTTTCTCCCGCAAAAATCCTTTCAACCAAGAATAATTTCTGACATGAAATTATTATTTTCAATGCCATCTTTCTCCTATTCTGGTGCTATAACAAATGGGCATGTGGTAAAGTTTTGCTTTCCCTGCTGCCCTCTTCCACAGAGCTCTCAGTCTTCCAACAAAATTTTTGTTGGGTCATCAAGAAGCTGCTTATGCTGGGAAAGTGACTGCATGAGGAGCATCATCACTGTGTGCCTTCTGTCTCACATGGAGATCATTTCTACACAGCTTCTTTCCCAATCCAATCCGCTGTGATAACTCACGTGCCTATGTGCATGGACATGCATAAACACCCCTCAGTGAAAAGGAGGTAAAAGAAATGACACCTAGAAGAACTAATTCTAACAAATGACACTGGATCAAAATAATGGAGTACTAACATTGCAGGGAATGGGTGCTTCAACTCTGCCCCATATATTAGTGTCCCTTTAAACCTTTTGTTTATCTATAGTCTGAAAGGTGAGTCATCGATATGGTTAATGTTGTTTTAAAATAATATAGAAGTCAAACAAGGCCAACACCACAACTGCTTAGTTTGCCTGCTGTCCAACTGATTATATTCTAACTAGATACATGAATCTTGATTTCACATATGTGTGCATTATGTTTTTCAGGTTTCTGGCATGCTTCGTGTTGTTTAGTACTCCCTGCACAATCACAATTAGGGAGTTCAATCCTTTCCAAGTGCCCATCAGTTTGCTAGCCTATAAACACTTTTAATAAGTATGGCTAATAAACTGGATTTTATTAGCCACCATTTTTGTAATTTTTTGCAGCCACTTCTACCCTTCATTGACAAAAATAAATCCTCAGCTATTCCAGTGCCAGCTTCATTCGCTCTCCTGTAATGTGGCAAGTAATTAAACCCTTATAGCAGCAGCAGGGGTTTCATTGCCTAGCAGAAGCTCATCTTCTATACTCTGGACTCATCCAGAGAGATAATGTTTTAAATATCTTTCCATTAAAAGGCTTCAGCAACAAAACTTTACTTCATGATATGTCCGTTGGACAATGCTGAATATTTTATGTTCCTTTCCTCCCTTTCTTCCTTGATCACCCCCATAATAGGACAGCTAAACCTTCTTTCTGGAACATTCTGTGTATTTTTCGACAAATCTTGCTCTTTTCCCCTCTTACTTTGTAAGTAATAATAACTATGTGCCATCAAGTCAATTATGGCTTACGCCATCCTTTCCAGGATTTTCTAGGTAGAGAATATACAGAAGTGGTTTACCATTTCCCTTCTTCTGAAGGTGCCCTGGGGGACTGTGTAGCTTGCCCATGGCTACATAGGATAGCTCTTCCTTGAGGAGGCATAGTGGGGAATAAAACTTCCAACCTTTGGTTATGCAGTCAGAGACGTAAACCACTGAGCTGACCAGTTAACTATTCTTTTTAATAAGGGAGAGAAAAAATAGACATGTACACAAAAGAAATGTGGCTAACTCCATCACATCTAGTTTACGGAACATTAAAAAAAGTAATCCCCAAAAAGCCCATTTAAAAAATTTAAATATATGCAGAATTTCCGTCACTCTACTTAGAATGGAATATTCCACATGGATAAGGGTGGGAATATTTGGCAACACTTTGTGGAGTAAGCAAAAGCCTGTGAATTTCCACTGTGGTTGCTACCTCAAATGTGAAGTAGCCAAGAGTTTTTGAATTGTATCTCTCTCTCTCATTCCAGTAAAAGAAGGTGGGACACCAACTCATCATCTTTCAAAACCACAGAGCTGGAAAGGACTCTATGGACCATTGATTTCAGTCCTGGTCTAGGAGGATATTGTGTCCAAATGTTAATTACGCATATTGCTTTAAGTTATGTTAAGTCTTTGCTGTGTTCGCGCCCTTTTCTGTAACCATGCACTTTTTGTGTACCACATTCTATGTACTGGATTGAGTCCCGCACAGGTTTTCCCATGCGGACTAAATGTATGGACAAATGTATCACTGTAACTGCCTCCCCACCTCTATATAAGTTGCTACTCTGTCTCTGTTTTCCCCAGTCTGAACTGTAGCCCAGTCAAGATGTACTTTAGACCTTGCAAAAATTCCCAAGTTAATAAAACTCTGGGATGTTGTGTATGGGTGCTCAGTGGAGCCACACTCAATTTATCCAACAAAATTTCCTTGTGGAACCGGGGTGGAAGGGTGGGGTGGAAAACTGCAAAATTTTAGCACTTTTCTCAGTTTTTCATTTATATCTTCTAAACCATGCACTTTTTGTGTACCACATGTAATTAGAAAGTTGTAGAGCATTAAAACTCCTTCAGTTATCACTGGTCAGACCTATTCTTAACCCCATAGGTACCAAGATACAGGGCTTTGAAAAAGTGCTAAATTTCTCAAATGTGTAAAAAAAAAACTGCTAAAAAGGCTGGTTTTTGCTATATATCTTCCATTTCACAACATATTTAATGGAATTTTGGATTCTACTTCAGTTTCCAAATGTTCACCTACATCCCCCTCCCCCCTTCCCTCCCACTACCCCTCCTCTGTAGGATGTTCATACTTACAATGTACATCAAAGGTTCAAAGAGCATGAAAACCGAGTTCATCTTTCAGTTTGGAAATTTTGACACACCCCCCCACACACACACACACACACAAACACACCTTCCTCAGTAATTGTTCATTTAGTACCTACCTACATGTTTCAAAAGTACATTAAAGACTTAATTTTTGTTTTATGTTTTTCAGTTGTGTCCCATCGTTGAATCTGCTTGTTCCTTTCTTTATGTTTATTTCAACTTGAGTGACAGTGATTACGCATACAATTATCTGGACAGGAGCTCCAATGGCCTCTTCCAGTGTGCCAGGACAGTGTTTTATTTATCAAAGGAGTTTGGCAGGTAATCATTTTTTTAAAAAAAAAATTAATGAATTCTTTATTGATAAGCATGCTCATTATAGTAGTTTTGATATTACAACTGCACTCTAGACATAAGTAGAGTACAATTTTAAGATATTCACAAGACATAACATAGATACCCTGTACATAAAAAGACTGTGAAATTTATTTATTTATTTATTTATTTATCATTTTATTATAATTTGTTTTTCCAGATGGTGAAGTGACAAATATGAAGTCAAGAGGAGTCTCCAAGCTACTTGAGTCCAGCACCAAATGAAGAAATTCCACTCATCAACAGTTCCTGTAGAGGGTGTTGGGTGCTTCTGGTACCAAGTAGTAAGGGTACCAAGTCAGCATCATATGATGCAGCATTCACCAATATTCAAGGGGAAGCTAACTTTGGCATCAGGAAATATGCAGTAGTTGATGGAGGCTTCGTACTGCATCAGGTTGTATGGAATAAGGCCATAACACCCACGTGTTGCCAGACCTACATGAACTATGTGCTGTGGTATTTGACGGATATCCCATTGATGCCTCCTACCAAAGTACCAAGGCCGCAGAATGAGTTCACCAGGCTGTACAGCGCTCATCCACAAGACTCATTTTTTCCTCAACAACTGCTGTGACGATAGCTCAAGAGTCATTTTTATCAAATGACATCAACAAAATAAACTTGATCACAATGCTGATGACAGAAATGACTGCAAAGGGGATTTAAGTGCAACAAGCTACTGAAGATGCAGACATTATGATTGTGAGAACAGCAATATCTAAGGCTGCTGCACATGACAGTGTTGTAATCACAGGTGAAGATGTCGATCTCCTCATGATACTGACAGCCCTTGCCTCCACTACTCACAAAAACATCTATTTTCAGAAGAGTGGGATAGGCAATGCCCCATCAGTCTTATATTCAGCAGCTTCATGGAAGATCGACCCAAAAGACATCCTGTTTCTTCATGCAGTCAGCGGTTGCGACACCACTTCAACCCCCTTTGGACAAGGGAAGAAGAAAGTGTGCAAGCTGTATGAGAAGAACAGTTCCCTACACTTTTTGGCTGCTGCTTTTAAAGACTCGGAAGCCACCCCCTCCCAAATTTCTGAGGCAGGGGAGAAGTTTTTGGTAGCGCTGTATGTGCGGGAACATGGAGACTGACACGTTGGACAACCTCCAGTACCAACTGTTTACCAAGTTGGTGGCCAAACCCACATTCCAGTTGGCCAGACTCCCTCCTACCAAAGACGCTGCCACCCACCATATTTTTCTCACGTACCTCCAAGTCCAGATCTGGCTAGGTAATGACGACATCATAATATCAGTTTGGTGGTGGTCACTGACAAGGGAAGGTGTTGTTCCCATCAGAGCCACTCGAAATGCAGCCCCTGACAACATCTTGAATATAATATCCTGTAAATGCAAGAAAGGGTACAGCACTGCAGGTTGCAGATGCAAGAAAGCAGGACTGCGGTGCTTCATCCTTTGCAAGAACTGCGCGGGGAACGGTTGTGAAAATTCCCCTGAGCCTGACCTCCACAAGGAAGAAGTGGGGGACTGCAAAGAGCGGAGCATGATGGATGTAGTGCTGGATAAGGACAAAGAAGGAGAAGAGGAAGCTCCGTACAGGACAAAACGCCAAAAATATTAAATGTATGCTTCTCAATGCTTCCTGTTTTACTTTATGTACATACACATTGCTTCCCATTTTTATTAAATTTTACAGTACATAACTACTAATAATTTCATAAGAAATACCTGTGTTTTTTAGTCTTTACTAACCTAAATAACATCTTATAAAGGTCACTCAGGATAGAGCCATGTCGTTGTGGGGGGTGGGGCTGGGTCAAAATTTCCAAACTGAAAGACGAACTCAGTTTTCATGCTCTTTGAACCTTAGATGTACACTGTAAGTATGAACATCCTACAGAGGAGGAGGTAGTAGGAAGGGGAAGAGGGGGAAGGGGATGTAGTTGAATGTTTAGAAATTGAAGTAGAATCCAAAATTTCATTAAATATTTTGCAAAATGGAAGTACATAGCAAAAACCAGCCTTTTTAGCAGTTTTTTTATTTACAAATTTGAGAAATTTAGCACTTTTTCAAAGCCCTGTATCTCGGTACCTATGGGGCTAAAAAATAAGTTTGACCAATGATAATTGAAGGAAATTTAATGCTCTACAACTTTCCAATTAGATGTGGTACACAAGAAATGCATGGTTCAGAATATGTAATCTAAAAACTGAGAAGAGTGATAAAATTTTGCAGTTTTTACCCCTCCCCCCCCAAGGTTCCACAAGGAAATTTTGTTGAATAAATTGAGTGTAGCTCCACTGGGTACCCATACAGAACATTCCAAAGTTTCATTAACTTGGGAATTTTTGCAAGGTACCCCCCATTTTGGACCTATGGCGACTGGGCTACTGAGCTGTAATAAATGACATGTTGGTTAACCCCCAATCTGCGGTTGTGTTGCTAATTACTATCGGACTCAATATTGGCAACGAGGATGGGATCTCCTGCCACAGCAACACCGTTCGGAGGGTTTGATGCGTCCAAGCCTTCATCTGCTTAGGATTCCCTGGAAATGGCATTGAGAGATATCCTGCCGATCTCTCCAACCCGGAGGTTGTCGTTAGGTATCCATAATTATAGCCATTGGTACCCTTGTCCTCCATGAACTTGTCTAATCCTTTCTTAAAGCTGTCAAGACTGACAGCTGTCACCAGCTCTTCTGGCAGGGAGTTCCATAGACCAATGATCCTCTGGGTGAAAAAGTACTTTCTCTTATTTGTTTGAGAACTAGCACCCAAATGTTTCATGGAGTGCCCCCTAGTTCTAGTGTTATGTGATAGGGAAAACAGTTTTTCCTTATCTACTTCATCCACACCATGCATGATTTTATAAACTTCAATCAGGTCACCTGTTAGATGCTGTCGTTCAAGAGTGAAGAGGCCCAACCATTGCAGCCTCAGATGGTAAGGAAGGTGTTCCAGTCCCCTAATCATTCTGGTTGCCCTCCTCTGCACTTTTTCCAACTCCATAATATCCTTCTGGAGGTATGGTGACCAGAACTGTACACAGTATTCCAGATGGGGCCTCAACATAGATTTATAAAGAGGCAAAATGACACTTGCTGACTTATTTTCTATACCCTTCCTAATGAGCCCTAGCATTGAGTTTGTTTGTTTTTTCACTGCTGAGGCACACTGGGTTGACACATTCATTGAGTTGTCCACCAGGACACCAAGGTCCCTATCCTGGTTTGTCGCAGAGAGTTCAAAACCCATCAGTTTATAAATGTAATTGGGTTTTTTTTGCCCCAACATGCATCACTCTGCACTTACTAATGTTGAAGCTCATTTGCCACTGTTTTGCCCACTCCCCCAGTGTTAAGAGATCCCTCTGGAGCGCCTCACAATCTCTCACTGTTTTCACTACCCTGTATACTGTCGTCAGCAAATTTGGCTACCTTGCTATTTACTCCTATTTACTCCTACTTCTAGATCATTTATGAAGAGGTTGAAAAGCAGTGGTCCCACTACTGAACCTTGGGGGACCCCACTCTTTACTTCCCTCCACTTGGAGAAGTGTCCATTTAGTGCTACCCTCTGTTTCCTATCCCTTAACCAGTTGCTGATCCAGGACAAGACCTGTCTCTTTATTCCATGACTGGTAAGTTTATTCAAGAGCCTTTGGTGCGGGACCTTGTCCAGATAAACAATGTCAACTGGATCCCCCTTATCCACATGCTTGTTGACACTCTTTAAAAATTCCAACAGATTAGTGAGGCATGATTTGCCCTTGCAAAAGCCATGTTGGCTCTCCATTAGTAGCACCTTCTCTTCTATGTGCCTATTAATTCTATCTTTTAGGATGGTTTCCATCACTTTACCTGGGACACATGTCAAACTGACAGGTCGGTAATTTTCTGGATCACCCCTGGATCCTTTTTTGAAAATTGGTGTTACATTCGCTACCTTCCAGTCATCAGGCACAAAGCCTGATTTGAGGGAAAGATTATATATTTTGGCTAGGAGATCAGCAATTTCATCTTTAAGTTCCCTGAGAACTCATTACTCCTGGATCCTCTGAAACAAACAAACATTGCTCTGGATTTTAACTTCAGAATACAAAAGAAAACAAAGCACATCAGAAAGTTCCCATTTGATTTGAGCACCATTTTTAGCTTTCTTGTTTCACTTCAGATCTATTTGGAAGTGGACAAATGCACCCGCTTCATGTTGTTTTACAAAGGAGTTAAAATCCAAAGCCCATTCATACTTGCAACTATAAAGGTGCTTTTAAAATATGGAAAGTACAAAAAAAGTTTGGGAAATGGTGCCTAATTAACTTCAGTGGAATAAAGATCCCCTTTAAAAAGCATGTGCTGCTGCTTCTTCCTTTCCGCTGTTTGGCTTTTTGCCCAGAAAAGGCAAATCCAATATGTCAGGAAAACTGACTTTATAAAAATAGAGACAATCTGTACAACACGGGGGTGGTATTGGTGATGTTGGTTTGCAAGTTTCAGAAGCTGACATAAACATCTCCTCCATGAATGCAAAATGCTCACACTACCAGCCATGGGGAATAATACAGCATTAGCAGCTAGGAAACAACTGCTGCTTACTTCTCACTTGCCTTTTCCCAGTCTCTGCAGTGCTCTCTGCCAAAGAGAAATGTTTCTGTGAAAAGGATCTAGGCTCTTGGCAATCCCATCTATACACAGAGGTTGCATCCGTCAATAGCATTTAAACAATGCAACCACACAGCAAAGCACAGCCACTACCCTAGTTGTTGCGCCTCATTAAAGGCTGAGTCTCATCCAAGCCTAATAAGCTACTCCTCTGCTATAAGCCTCTGAGACTGCTGTGACTTAGTGGTTAAGACACTGAACTTGACAACTGGAAGGTCAGCAGGTCAGCAGTTTGAGACCCAAGTGCTGCACTGCTGTCTCAGGGTCCTCCAAGTGATGTTGGAGAGGTTAAGATCCTCAGCAGTTTGAGACCCAAGTACTGCACAATGGAATGAGCTCCCAGCTCAGTCCCAGCTCCTGCCAACCTAGCAATTTGAAAGCAGGAAATTGCAAGTAGATAAACAGGTGCCACTTTAGTGGGAAAGTGACAGCGTTCTGTGCACTGCAGTGTCTAGTCATGCCTGCCACATGACTAACGTCTCCAGAGGCCAGACACAGACAGCGCTGGTTTTTTGGCTGTAAACGGAGATGAACATCACACCTTAGAGTCAAATACGACTGACTGTCTGTTGTGTTTGGAATATTGTGCCTTTAAGAATGTAACACTCGGATGAGTGGATATAATAACCACCAGCTGTAACACTGTATCAGGACGCGAGCTAGTGACCACCAGGGCCAATAGCGAGTGCCCAGCTCACATGGTTCCAATTCCCCAAATACCTACAGCGCGGGAAGATTCCCGCCACCACCTCACCTGGACAAGAAGGGCGTGACGGGGAATGACGTCATGCAGACAGTAGCCAATGGGCTATCGAGGAGCCACCTTCAAATGTATAGTCATAGTATATATTGAGCTGTTCATCCACCATTACCACATGTTCCCCCGGACCATCATGCAATAAAGATGTGTTAAGCCAACCTTTCGGCTGTTCTATTGTCTTGGTTCTCATACACTAAATTGGCGACGAGGATGGGATAATGGATCCCCACGGAATCAAGACAACGCAGGCCGGTTTCAACATCAACAAACCGGAAGAATGGGAGCTGTTCGAGATGGACTTCCAAAGCGCACTGATGGTGTCCGACATCTCAGACGAGGGGAAGAAGAGGGCCATTCTCATCAGGATGCTCGGGTTTCCTGCCATGAAGGTATTGGTGGGCCTGGTGTCTCTGAAGAAGGTGAACGAAGTGCCGGTCAAGCAGCTCCTGAAAGCGATGCGCAACCATTTCCAGCCCCCGTTTTCAATGTTTTCGGCTCGGGACTCATTCTGGAAGAGAGTCCAGGCACCTGGTGAGTCCGTGGCTGCCTTTGCAGTGGCCCTCCGTTTGGCCGCCGGCCCATGCAAGTGGGAGAACCTGGAAATCGGCCTCAGGGACCGCATGCTGTGCGGCCTGTGGGACGAGGAGGTTCAGCGAAAGCTGATGAACAAGGAGCCGCCTCCGATGCTGCAAGAGGTCGTGAAGGAGGCGCAGATGGCGGAAGCCATGAGGACTGGGGTTAAGGGATTCAGAGCAAGGCCCCCACAACCCGACAAGGCAGCGGGCTCGGTGCAAGCGGCCAGGCGGGCACCACACTCCTCCACAGAGAGCAGCGAGGACGAGGACATCCGGAAGGTGCGGAAGGATGGCCGGCATTGCGATGGCTGCGGGGCGCTCCATGACCGCATCAAGTGCCCGTTCAGGAAGGCCGAGTGCCACAACTGCGGGTGCCGAGGCCACATAGCCAAGGTCTGCAGACGGCGGCGCAGAGACCAGAGAGGCTCAACAGACCGCTCACCGAAAGGCCAGGAAGGCGTCCGGCCCTCGAGGAAGCAGGACGGCGTGGGCCGCATCTCCGACGACAGCGACGACGACACGGCAGTCCACAGCGTGTCCTTAGGACACCCACGATATTTTGTTGAGGTACTGGTGCAAGGGGTCTCTGTTAAGATGGAGATAGACTCGGGTTCCTCATATTCCATCATTTCCCAGAGGGAGTTTTTGGGAATTTCCCCCAACGTGCGGCCCAAGCTCAAAGCACTGAGGTCTACGCTGCGGGACGTCCAGGGGAATAGCATTCCGGTGTTGGGGGTTGGAAAATTCAAGGTCCAATACAAGCAACACGCCGCGGAACTTCCCCTGGTTGTTCTCAAAGGGGGGAGTTGTTGCCTCCTCGGGACTCAATGGTTTAAGCCCCTGGGTTTGTTCATTGGGGGGGTGCATGCCGTTGGGACTGACCCAATTCAGGAGGTGTGCAACGTGCATCCCGAAGTGTGCAAGAAGGGACTCGGAAAATTCAAGGGGCCCCCAGTCGCGTTTGACCTGGATCCGGAGGTCCGCCCAATAAGACTCAAACCGCGAAGGGTGCCTTTTGCACTTAAGGACAAAATAGAGGTGGAACTGGACAAATTGGTGGGCTAGGGGATCCTTGTTCCTGTTGATTCCGCGGAGTGGGAAACTCCGATTGTAACAGCGCTTAAGGATCATACACTAAACTGTCGATCAAGGGTGACCTTACCAGGATTTAGAGAGTGGAAATACAAAGTGGTGGCTTTGTCTGACTTGGAGATTATGGACAGTAAAAGTTTATAGTTAAGAAATAAAGGCAACCTTTACCTGCTTTAAGCCAAATCTGATCCTACAGTTTCACTTTTACCTGTGCAAAGTTTTGTGGGGCAATCTGGGTCTCTGGGTGAAGTCCACCCTGGAGATCCTTAGTATACCCTTGTGGATTCTTTCTGATCTGCCCTGCCTAGTTCCCAAAATCAAAATCAGGTGTGATCTGGGTAATAAGTGTTGGGAAAATGCATGCTTGCATACTTCTCCCTTAAATCTAGGTGTCTGTGAGGATTATGTTTAGTGTTGGCTCATCCCCAGTTAGTACTTAGTTAATATCCCTCCCTTTGTGTTGTTGTATCCCCCCCCCCCCATTCCCTTTTATTTCTTTTTATTCTTTTAACTGGGGTGGAGGAGTAGTAGGGTGGGGAAGTGAGTGGGCGATTTGGGATTTTAAAATCTGTTTTTATACATTTTTAACTGTTGTACGCCGCCCTGAGTCAGGTTCTCCTGATTGGGCGGCATATAAAATTAAATAAATAAATATATAAAAATATAATTAACTGCCTGATACTATCTTTGCTAGCTGCCTTCACTCTTCTCTCCTTAATTTTTCTGCTCTTCAAAGAAGTATATGTGAAGATTGAGACTGACATAAGAGAAAGCCAGAAACTATAGTAAAACCTTGGCTTCCATTAACCAAGAGGTATTGAACAGATCATTTTTCCTTTCTTCAAGGGAGTGAGTGAGACTGGGCAGATCTCTCTACACATTTATCTGCAATGGAAGAGAACAACCAAATTCCAGATCTTTCCAGCAGTTTGATAGAGATCACAGGAGTCATGGAGCTTCCATTAGCTATTATGACTCACAGGAACAGCCTCTATAGCCATAATCATTCAGCAAAGATATTAAGATTCCAACGTTGCATGTGGCCAGTCTTACTCCTCCTTCCCTCACGGGAGCACTTAGTGCACTCTCTGGGCAGGTCACAAGTTAATTACCATTTTGCCTTCAAAATGCTGGGTACTCATTTTACCAACTTCAGAAGGATGGAAGGCTAAGTCAACCTTGATCTCCTACAGGATCAAGCTCATAACATTTTGGCTGCAGTGCATCAGTTTAACCACTGCATCACCAGTGCTCAAACACAACCCCTACATTCTGTACCTTTGCAGGTTTGGGCTTACCTTGGATACCTTGGAGTCGTTATTCAGCGGGGAGTCCGCACATTGGTAGATATCTCTGCGATGACATTCCGCACATGTAAATGGACCTCAGAAATCAAGCCCACTTGCATGCAGTGTTTAAGCCATTTGAGTGTCACATCACCCGGTGGCTAGGTGGACCATGATGCGTGCCCTCCACTTTCACCTTGCCCAAGAGACCCGACGGAGGATGCTTTGGTGAGTTTTAGTCCCAGCCTAACATCATTGAGCAACACTGCCTAACTTAGACCACTCAAGCTCCCCACACCCCAATAAGGCTCTCACTACCCAAAGGTGGTGCTGCTTCTTTGAGGTTTGGCACAAGGACTAAAAGGTGATTCAGATTGCAAACGACTCTCTTTTGTTTTGTCTCCTTCCAGTTTTTCTTTATTTCCATTGATCTGCCCTTTTTAACCTTATCTTTTATGAAACTGAGCCATTGTTTAAATGTAGTTTTTTAAAACTATCTTAACTGATTGACATGTACAGGAATGAGATCAGGATCAAATCACAAATCCTAAACTCATGTATGGGTGTCCGAACCTCTCCGTCTTTACTGAGCACCTGGCAGATTCTAATATGACTATTTCAAAATATGGAATGACTTCTCCCTTCCAAAAGCTGCAGACAAAAGCACAACAACTGAGTAATTTCAGATGATGAAAAAGGAGTGTTAGCTCAATAAAACTCAAAATCATCAATTAGTTTGGGATGGCAGTGGATGAGTTATCATTTGCTTGGATGGTAAAGATGGACATAAACCTTTTCTTTTTTATTTACAGCTCATAGCAGCTGACTGGACAAATGAGCCACAAAACAGAAATGCCATTACAATCCACAATAATGGATTACTTTGAAGGTACTACCGATGCACTGAAAAGACAGATGCATTTCACTGTCTTGAGGAAGCAATGCCATTAATCTCCAAAGTCTTCTTTTCTGAATATGAAACCTAAGGAAAAAGTGGTATATAAGTGTAATTGCTATTGCTAAATATGGAAACAGTGGATTATGAAAAAATATGTCGGTTCGAATTAAAGTGAAATGTTGTAGAACAATTTGAAGATGGTGCGGTTAAGTTATTATACTCAAAATATATTAAAGATTGTTGGAGATGTAGAAATGAAGTTGGGACATATTTTCATTTATGGTGGGAATGTAATAATGTGAAGAAAATATGGGCAAGGTTTTTTAAATAATAATAATAATAAATCAAATAGTGTATATAAAACTGGAGATTCGTACTAAAATAGCATTATTAATGGCCCTTGGAAATAAACATAGAATAGAATAAGAAAGAAAATATTATTATAATGGTCACAGTTTTGAGATTGATTATTTTTTTAAAAAAATGGAAAGTACATAGTATCTGACTTTAGAAAAATATGGGGAGAATTTATAGAATATGTTTTAGTAAAAAGGAAAGGAGTGTGGCCAGGGCAAGATCTTTTATCTTTTTGAAACAAGAGGACAACTATCTAAATAAAATATAATGATATAGACCAGGAGTTCTCAATCTTTTTAAGCTGAGGTCTGGGTCACACTACTTCAGTCAGCTTTGGGGGCCAGATGGCCATTTTGCCCTTCCTCCACCACATGGCACTTCCGGGGCCACATGAAATGGCACCACAGGCCACATCCGGCCCACGGGCCACAGGTTGAGAATCCCTGATATAGACTCTATGTAGAATAGTTAAATGAAGGTATATAATCTCCCACTAGTGATGGGTGCACCTTGTCTTGCTTCCATGCTGGAGGTGGATAATGTATTCTTGGATAATGGACAAGAAATTTAATAATTTATTTTTCACATCCCTAGAAGAAAGTTAATGTGAATGCCTTTGGTCCTTTCCCCCTTTTATCATCTACATTCTGAGAATAAACAACTTGTAGGCATTGACACTAATGCCAGTCTAATTATTTTAACATTTTAATTTGTTTTGAATTTTACCTGTAAATCCATAATTTTAAATTGTGCAATGTTCTGATATTAATAAAGAAAGAAAAAGGAACTTCCAGTATCATGATTTAGACAATATAATGTAGTAATTATTTTATGTAATTATACTGTGGCTTGGAGGGACATAAATGTCTTTTCTCTTAAGCAGGTAAAAGCACCAGAATCACTGTGGAAATAATTAGCTATTTATAAGACAACATTTTATTATGGCGTTTAAAGATGGAAGACTTGCTATTTTAAGACTTGCCTCAACATATCCCCCCCCCCTCATTTTTAAGCTTTCTCTAGTAATAAAAGAGAAATACTGTTGCCTTTTACTTTTGTGGCATGAATATGTCTTCACAACAATGCATCAGTGAGAATTAGTTATTGGATTAAACAGATGTCCTATAAGACTTCCTTGTAATTATTTGCAATTGAATTTCTGGGCACATGTTACTGTAATTGCTCCTTTTTAGTCTATTGAGGCTTCAGTCTTTATTACCTCTAAACTGCAGTCGTTGTGTCCCCCCCCCCTTTAGTGTATGAGAGTCTCCAAAACGCGCTCCGAGCGGGAAACATTGCCCTCGAGGGTCGGAAACGCTCACGCAGCAGTTTCATGATGTCATCGGCTTTGAACTCACCCATCTTCTTCGGTGCAATAATGCCCACCAGCGTTCGCTTGGTCTCCATCCCAAGCATGCGGGTGAGGATGGCCCTCTTCCTTTCCTCGTCGTCTTCTTTGACTTTGAGTTCCACCAGTGCCGCCTGGAAGTCCATCTCAAAAAGCTCCCAGTCTTGCGGTTTGGTAATGTTGAACCCGCTCTGTGCCCTGGCTCCTTGGGAATCCATTATCCCATCCTCGTCGCCAGTTTAGTGTATGAGAGTCAAGACACAGGAAACAGCCAAGGGCGGGGTTAACTCAGGTTTATTTCATGGTGGACAGAGGGAACATGAGGTAATGGCGGACGAACAGCTCTATATATATGGTAGTAACATATTTGAATGTGGCTCCACGATAGCCCATTGGCTACTGCCCGCGTGACGTCATGGCGGGTCACGCCCTTCTTGTCCAGGTGTAGGTAGCGGCGGGAAACTTCCCGCGCCTTGGCCTTTGATGGGTTTGAACCAAGAGAGCTTGGACGCTCGCTGCTGCCAGCTGGTGGTCATTAGCTCGCGTCCTATTACAGGGTTTATAGTGATACAGCTGAAGGTTACATTGTTTCAGATACATTGTTATCACATGTAGAAGGTTACACTGTTAGAACACAACACTCCTCCCCCCTAGGATGAGACGAAGTCTCTCAGCCAAGATGGCTTATTTCGAACACGCTGGGGTCTCGGCGCGGGCTGCCCTGCCCCGGCTTCGCTCCCTCCTCCTCGCTCCCTGGCTTCCTGCCCTGTAATCGGAGAGGATGACTTGTTAGTAGCTTGCCGCGGCTCTGCGGCTTTGTTGGGAGGTGTGTGCTTTGTTTGGGAAGAACCGGGGGCACTGGGGGCTAACGAAAAACCCCTCTTCTCGCTTGGATGGGTGGGGGAACACTCCAAAAAACCCCCCCGGCTAGCAAAATCAAAATCGTAATCGAATTCGGGGGAAGCGGCAGCGGCGGCCGCAAACTCCTTTTCCCCCTCCCCGGGCTCGGATAGAACTGGCGTGTCAAAAGGATATGAGTCGGGACCACTGCTTTCCCCCCTGGCTTTGGACTGGTGTCCTTCTCTGTCTCCCCCTTGGGCTAAACGGGTGGGGGAGAACCCTATCGCTGAATCCGGTTGCTGAGCCCCACTGATCGGCCCCTCACTCACTCGGTGCCTCAGTTGGTCAGCGTGCCTCCTCCAGAGGAGACCGGTGTTAGTCTCCACCCGATACGACACTGGTCCCGTCTGTTCTACTATCGTCCCTGGCACCCAGACTGGGCCTGCGCTGGCATAGTTCCTGCAGTGTACAGGATCGCCTACGCCGAAACCTTTCGAGACCGCTAAACCTATGTTCTTCCCTTTGTCCTCGACCCTCGTCGGGTCTAACCTGGACAAGATCGTGGTCAGTTTCCTCCGCATCAACAGCTCAGCCGGCGAGTATCCGGATGCTAAGGGGGTCACTCTGTACGCTAACAGAAATTGACAGACTTGGTGATTTAGATCTCCCGAGCCCATGCGCCGCAGCGCATCTTTTGTTGTGCGCACCAACCGTTCCACTTGGCCATTCGTGGCCGGGTGAAACGGCGCGGATGTGACGTGCCGAATTGCATTTGCCTCCATGAATGCCGCGAACTCAGCGGACGTGAAACAGCTAGCGTTATCGCTGACCAGAGTGTCGGGTAAACCGAACGTGGAAAAGACCCTCCTTAGCTGGCCAATGGTAGTGGCGGAGGATGTGCTCTTTACCGGAATGACCTCCAGCCACTTTGAGTACGCATCCACTACCAGGAGAAAAATGGTTCCCCGGAACGGGCCAGCAAAATCTACGTGCACCCTGGACCACGGTCCCCTTGCTGCGTCCCATTCCCTATGCGGGAGACGGGCTACCTCCGGTCGGGAGCACTGACATGCCTCACAAGTGCCAACCATATGCTCTATGTCGGCGTCCAGCTGGGGCCACCAGAAGTAACTCCGGGCCAGCGCCTTGGAACGGACGATTCCCGGGTGGCTGACGTGCAGCAGCTTTAGCACCTTCGGTCGCAGGGACGTAGGAACCACCACCCGTTGGCCCCACAAAAGGCACCCCCTCTCTAATGACAATTCTATTCGTTTTCGAAAAAATGGGTCGAATTCCGTGCTTGGGGATGACGCCGGCCACCCCTTCTGTACCCACGAGCATACTTTCTCCAGTGTTCTATCCTTTCCCGTCGCCCTGGCAATGTCGGCCGGTACTACTGGGGGTGAATCTAAGACCTCTATTAGCAATACCTGGCGGTCTCTTCCTACCCCTGCCTTCTGGTCGTCCGACAAGGGCAACGGAGACCGTGAGAGCGCGTCTGCATGGCTGATCTCCTTCCCGGACCGGTATTCCAACTCATGTTGGTATGCGTTAAGAAAAATAGCCCACCGCAGCATCCTCGGGGACAGGATCTGTGGCGTAGGCTTATTTGCAGTGAAGATTCCTAACAGGGGCTTGTGATCAGTCACGATCTTGAACGGGCGACCATACAGGAAATCGTGAAATTTTTTGGTTCCCGCTACTATCGCTAATGCCTCCCTGTCGGTCTGTGCGTAATTCCGCTCTGCTTGGGACAGGGACCTTGAATAAAACGCTATTGGGGCCTCCCTTCCGTCGTTCAACACGTGGCAAAGCACCGCCCCCACCCCCACCGGGGATGCGTCGCAGACTAAAACTACCGGCCGTTTGGGATCGAAATGAGTCAGGATTGCCTCGGATGTTAGGAGTTGCTTTAACTCTGTGAATGCTCTCTCTTGCTCGTCACCCCACAGCCATTTTTCCTCTTTTTAAAGTAACCGATGGAGCGGCTCGGCAACAGACGCCTTCCGTGGAAGGAAGGTATGGTAGAAATTGAGAAGCCCCAGAAATGACTGTAGTTCGGTTTTGGATGTGGGGCGAGGAGCTTTCTTGATGGCGGCTACCTTAGATTTGGACAGCCTAATTCCCTCGGGCGTGACACGGAACCCTAAAAACTCAACCTCTGTTTCGAAAAATACACATTTGTCTTTTCTCAGTCGCAGCCCCGCTTTCTCGAACACGGTCAGAACTTTATCCAATCTATGCGCCAGCTCGGCCTTACTCCCCCCCGTTATCAACACGTCATCAAAATATGGCAACACCCCCTCCAGCCCCTTCAGGAGGCGTTCCACGAGCGACTGGAAAAGGCCAGGTGCCGAGTTCACGCCGAACTGTAAACGCGACACCTGGAACGCCCCCTTATGTGTAACTATTGTTTGTGCCGCCGCTGTGGCGGGGGTTACAGGGAGTTGCTGGTAGGCCTGTGCTAAATCGAGCTTAGCGAAACACTTTCCCCCATTCAGCCTGGCCAGAAGGTGGCTGACCACTGGCACCGGGTATGCATTAGGGCGGATCGCCTTGTTAATTGTACACTTGTAATCAGCGCAAATGCGCACCTCCCCGTTAGCCTTCAGTGCTGTTACAATTGGAGTCTCCCACTCCGCGGAATCCACAGGAACAAGAATCCCCTGACCCACCAGTTTGTCCAGTTCCGCCTCTATTTTGTCCTTTAGTGCGAACGGTACCCTGCGCGGTTTGAGTCTTATCGGGCGGACCTCCGGGTCTAGGTCGAAGGCTACAGGGGGTCCCTTGAACTTTCCCAGTCCACTTTTAAAAACGGCGGGGTGTGCGTCGCACACCGCTTGTATTGGATCCACGCCTACGGCATGCACCCCCCCTATGAACAAACCTAAAGGCTGAAACCACTGCGTCCCGAGGAGGCTACAACTCCCCCCTTTGAGCACCACTAGGGGAAGTTCCGCAGAATGTCCCTTAAAACGAACCCGGAATGTCCCGACCCCCAACACTGGAATGCTGTTCCCCTGTACGTCCCGTAGTGTGGCCCTCAACGCTTTAAGTTTGGGCCGCACGTGGGGGTCGATTTTCAAGAACTCTCTCTGGGGAATTATAGAATAGGAGGACCCCGAGTCAATTTCCATCCTAATAGGGGTCCCTTGTACTAGTACCTCAACGAAGTAATGGGATTGTCCCGCAGACACGCTGAACACAGGAGCGTCGCCCTCGCTGTCGTCCGAGATGCGGCCCACGCCGTCCTGCTTCCTCGTGGTCCGGGCGCCATCTTTGGACCTCGCTGGACGGTCCGGTCTGGCCGAACGGTCTTGTGACTGTCTCCGGCCCTCTTTCCCTTTCCTGCACGCCTTGGCGATGTGCCCCCGACGGCCACAGTTGTAGCATTCGGTTTTTCTGAATGGGCACCTCACGCGCTCATGGGCCGCTCCGCAACCATCGCAGCGGCGCCCTCCCCTTCGGACCTTCTGGACCTCCTCGCCGTCGCTGCTTTCCGAAGACGACTTCGAGGTCCGTCGGGTTGCGTGCACCGACTGTCCGGACTTTCCGTGCAACGGGTTTTCCGCTTTGCCGGCCCTCGGACGCCACTCGCGCCACTTGTGCATCTCATCTACTCCAGCATTCGTGGATTCCGCGGCTTCCGCGGCCTCTACAACCTCTGTCAGTGTGGGTGGTGGCTCCTTGTTCATCAGGCTGCGCTGCACTTCCTTGTCCTTCAGGCCACACAGAACTCCGTCCCTGAGGGCCATCTCTAAAAAGTGGTCCCATCTGCAGGGGGTGCCGGCTATTCTCATAGCTGTTACGAAGGCTTCTACCGACTCGTCCGGCGCTTGGACTCGCCTCCAAAACGCGCTCCGAGCGGGAAACATTGCCCTCGAGGGTCAGAAACACTCACGCAGCAGTTTCATGATGTCATCGGCTTTGAACTCACCCATCTTCTTCGGTGCAATAATGCCCACCAGCGTTCGCTTGGTCTCCATCCCAAGCATGCGGGTGAGGATGGCCCTCTTCCTTTCCTCGTCGTCTTCTTTGACTTTGAGTTCCACCAGTGCCGCCTGGAAGTCCATCTCAAAAAGCTCCCAGTCTTGCGGTTTGGTAATGTTGAACCCGCTCTGTGCCCTGGCTCCTTGGGAATCCATTATCCCATCCTCGTCGCCAGTTTAGTGTATGAGAGTCAAGACACAGGAAACAGCCAAGGGCGGGGTTAACTCAGGTTTATTTCATGGTGGACAGAGGGAACATGAGGTAATGGCGGACGAACAGCTCTCTATATATGGTAGTAACATATTTGAATGTGGCTCCACGATAGCCCATTGGCTACTGCCCGCGTGACATCATGGCGGGTCACGCCCTTCTTGTCCAGGTGTAGGTAGCGGCGGGAAACTTCCCGCGCCTTGGCCTTTGATGGGTTTGAACCAAGAGAGCTTGGACGCTCGCTGCTGCCAGCTGGTGGTCATTAGCTCGCGTCCTATTACAGGGTTTATAGTGATACAGCTGAAGGTTACATTGTTTCAGATACATTGTTATCACATGTAGAAGGTTACACTGTTAGAACACAACACCCCCCCCCCAAAAAAAAACTTGGTTTTCTCTCTCTCTCTCCCATATATCCTAGCAGGGCATTTCTGGCTTTGAGTAACATTCAGTAATGTTAGTAAAGAAAGAAAGAATCAATAACTGGATAGCTATCATATCCATCATATCTAATGCCTATCACTGAAGACGAAGCATCTACATAGAGGTTTTATTCCTAGATGGGAACCACATTCAGCTCCAACTTTCAATTCTCTTGATATTGTGGCATTGAACTTCCCTTCAATGACGACAAAAGAAAACTCCACCCCACCTTCTCCCAGTAATAGATTTGCTAGTTCTCAAGGTACAAATGAGTAACTCTCCAAGGAGGCTGATACTTCTTCCTGTGTCTCCAAATGGTCAGATAAATTTCAAGGCGAGCAACTCTGGCAAATGATACAAAATAGATGGGTGTGTAAAACATGTTTTAGAAGCCTGGTCACCCATCTTTGCTCATTTCCAACTGGTACCAGGACACACAGTGGGGAAATGTGTGTTTGCAATCTGTTACTGGTTGCCTCCCAATTTTTGCCTGCTGTAGCTCTGTCAAGGTCAAAGTCTGACAGGCAAACACAGTTCTCACATCAGTATAAGATTTTAACACTCCTTGGTAGCTTGATTCTGTGGCGGTCCATCACAGCTGACATTTATCCCTGAAAGGTTAATTCCAGTATAAAATCAGATAACCTTTTCCAGCCATATCTAAGTTCATCCGGGACTCTAGGAAACATCAGTGTGCCTATTTCTGCAAGCTTTATTAATCTGCATTGATTCCATGCATTAAAAAAAAACCCCAAAATCCCAAACAATTAAAAATCATTGAAAGCATTCTTAACAGTTGTGAAGAAAAAGCTGTAGGTACGAATGCTTAAATCATGTATGAGTCATCATTTGTTTACTGTTATGTATGTATGTATGTATGCATGTTCATTATACTGTAAAGGCAAGAATGTAACCACTCCAGATACAAACGATATCAGCTGTAAAGGAACGCGAGCAGACAGCCCATAGAGGGCAGCTGCGAGCGTTCAGTCTCACATGGTTCACATTGCTCAATCACGGACAGCCGCGGGAAAACCTTCCCCGCATTCAGCAGCAGGAAAGGAGGCGTGCCTGGGCGAGGCCACGCCGGTAGCAGCCAATGAGCTACCGTGCTACATGATTCAAATGTAGAGAGCTACTGTATATATTGAGATGTATCACCGCCATTACCTCATGCTTCACTGGAACCTCATGCAATAAACCTATGTTAAACCAACCCTTCGGTTGTCCGGTTGTCTTTGGTCCCATACACCAAATTGGCGACGAGGATGGGATATGGCTGCCCACGGGACCAAGACATGCGCCGGCTACGAGATCAAGAAGCCGGGAGACTTGGAGCTGTTTGAGATAGACTTCAACGCAGCGCTGGTGGAGCTCGAAGTCTCAGATGAGGCCAAAAAGAGGGCCATTTTCGTCCGCATGCTCGGACACGAGACCAAGAGGACCTTGGTGGACCTGATCGCGCCGAGGAAGGTGAGCGACCTCAAAGCTACAGAGCTCCTGGCGGCGTTGCGCGCCCATCTCCGGCCAGCAATAGCGATGTTCCCCGCTCGGAGCGTGTTCTGGAGGCGAGTCCAGGCACCCGGGGAATCGGTCGATGAGTTCGCCGCGGCCCTGCGGTTGGCCGCCGGCCCATGCAAGTGGGAGCTCCCCGACATCACCCTCCGGGACTGCCTGCTCTGCGGTCTGAGGGACACAGAGACTCAGCGCGCGCTGATGAAAAGGGAGCCGCCTCCCACGTGGCAACAAGTCCTCGACATGGCACAGGCCGCAGAGGCCACTACTGCCGGGGTGCAGGAGCTTCAGGACTGGCGCCCGAAGCCCGCCAAGGCAGAGAGCTCGGTGCGCGCGGCCCGGCGAGTTTCGAACTCGTCTGCGGAGAGCGGCGACGACGAGGACGTCCGGATGGTCCAGAGAGAGGGCCGGCGCTGCGACGGCTGCGGCGCCGCCCACGCCCGCGCCAAATGCCCATTCCGCAAGGCCGAGTGCCACAACTGCGGCCGGCGCGGGCACATCGCCAAGGTCTGCCGGAAACGGCGCGAGGCCACCAGGAGTTCTCCAGACCGCTCGGCGAGGCAGGACCGCACCACGAGGCAGGACCGCACCACGAGGCCAAAGGACGGCACCCGGACCACGAGGACGCGGGACGGAGTAGGGCGCATCTCCGACGACAGCGAGGACGATGCGCCGGTTTGCAGCGTTTCCACGGAGCACCCCCGTTACTTCGTTGAGGTAGTAATACAAGGGGCCCCTGTTAGAATGGAGGTGGACTCGGGTTCTTCATACTCTATTATTTCCCAGGGGGAGTTCATGAAAATCGCCCCCCGCATGCGGCCCAAGCTCAAAGCGTTGAGGGCCACACTGAAGGACGTGCAAGGGAACCGCATCCCAGTGTTGGGGGTTGGGAAGTTCCAGGTCCAGTTTAAAAAGCACACCGCAACGCTTCCCCTAGTCGTCCTCAAGGGAGGTAAATGCAGCCTCCTCGGGACTCAATGGTTCCAGCCCCTGGGGTTGTTCATTGGGGGGGTGCACGCCGCGGGAGCACACGCCGCCGGGACTGATCCAATACAGAGCGTGTGCGACGCGCACCCCGAGGTTTTTAAAAAGGGGCTCGGAAAATTCAAGGGCCCCCCAGTGACTTTCGACCTGGACCCTGGAGTACGTCCAATCAGACTTAAACCGCGCAGAGTGCCTTTCGCACTAAAGGACAAAATAGAGGCGGAGTTGGACAAATTGGTGGGCCAGGGGATTCTTGTTCCTGTTGATTCTGCGGAGTGGGAAACTCCAATTGTAACAGCGCTCAAGGCCAACGGGGAAGTCCGCATATGCGCTGATTACAAGTGCACCATCAATAAGGCGATCCGCCCTAATGCGTATCCGGTGCCGGTAGTCAGCCACTTGTTGGCCAGGTTACACGGGGGGAGGTGTTTCGCTAAACTCGACCTGGCCCAAGCCTACCAGCAACTCCCGGTGACCCCCGCCGCAGCTGCGGCGCAGACCATAGTCACCCACAAAGGGGCGTTCCAGGTATCGCGCCTCCAATTCGGCGTGAATTCGGCGCCCGGGATCTTCCAGTCACTTGTGGAACGCCTCCTGAAGGGGTTAGAGGGGGTGTTACCCTACTTTGATGACGTATTGATTACAGGGGGGAGCCGGGCCGAATTAGCAACAAGGTTGGGAAAGGTCCTGACAATATTCGAAAAGGCGGGGTTGCGGTTGCGGAAAGACAAATGCGTCTTCTTCGCTACAGAGGTTGAGTTCCTAGGGTTCCGTGTCACTCCCGAGGGAATAAGGCCAGCCCAATCCAAGGTAGCCGCCATCAAGAAGGCCCCTCGCCCCACCTCCAAGCCCGAGTTGCAGTCGTTCCTCGGACTGCTCAACTTCTACCACTCCTTCCTCCCGCGGAAGGCAGCCGTGGCAGAACCGCTACACAAATTGTTAAAAAAGGACGAGGCATGGAAGTGGGGCGACGACCAGGAGAAGGCTTTCAATGACCTGAAGCGACTCCTGGCATCAGATGCTGTACTGACCCACTTCAATCCCAAATGCCCAGTGGTCCTGATATGCGATGCATCCCCGGTGGGGGTGGGGGCGGTGTTATGCCACGTGCTGGAGAACGGTAGGGAGGCCCCGATAGCGTTCTACTCTAGGTCCTTGTCCCAAGCGGAGAGAAACTATGCTCAGACAGACAGGGAAGCACTAGCAATAATTGCGGGGACCAAGAAATTTCATGATTTTGTGTACGGCCGCCCCTTCACCATAGTGACTGACCATAAGCCTTTGCTAGGCATTTTCACCGCAGATAAGCCCACACCCCAAATCCTGTCCCCGAGAATGCTCAGGTGGGCCACTTTTCTCAACGCGTATCAGCACGCGTTGGTAGACCGGCCCGGGAAGGAGATCAGCCATGCCGACGCCCTGTCGAGGTCCCCCATTCCCCGGGATTGCTGCCACGTGGGCGAAGTAGAGAGGGACCACCAGGTCTTAATGATAGAGGTTCTAGACTCCCCTCCAGTAGTACCGGCCGACATCGCCAAAGCGACAGGCAAGGACAAAACGCTGGCCACAGTTTGCTCCTGGGTACAGAAAGGGTGGCCCGTGTCTTCCCCAGCAGCGGAATTCGACACATTTTTCAAAAAGAAACTAGAGTTGTCCCTAGAGAGGGGTTGCCTTTTGTGGGGACAGCGGGTAGTGATCCCCACGTCTCTCCGGCCGAGGGTGCTTAAACTGCTGCACGTCAGCCACCCGGGGATCGTCCGCTCTAAGGCGCTAGCCCGCAGTTACTTTTGGTGGCCCCAGCTAGACGCCGACATCGAACACATGGTCGGCACTTGCGAAGCGTGCCAAAGCTCAAGGCCAGAAGAGGCTCGCTCGCCACCTAGGGAGTGGGACGCAGCAAGGGGGCCCTGGTCCCGGGTACACGTAGACTTTGCTGGCCCGTTCAGGGGAACGCTTTTCCTCCTCGTGGTGGACGCGTTCTCCAAGTGGTTGGAGGTCATTCCAGTCTCGAGCACCTCCTCGGCCACAACAATTAAACAGTTAAGGAGGGTCTTTTCCACGTTCGGTTTACCCGACACCCTCGTCAGCGATAACGCTAGCTGTTTCACGTCCGCCGAGTTCGGGGCATTCCTGGAGCGCAACGCCATTCGGCACGTCACCTCTGCCCCCTTTCACCCAGCCACCAACGGCCAAGTAGAGCGCCTCGTGCGCACCACGAAAGACGCGCTGCTGCGCATGGGCCCCGGAGACCTCGACCTGAAATTGTGCCAATTCCTGCTAAGATACAGGGTCACCCCATTAGCGTCAGGGTACTCCCCCGCAGAGCTGTTGATGCGCAGGAAGCTGGCCACGGGAATCTCCAAGCTAGACCCCACAAGAGTAGAGGACAAAGGGCGGAACATAGGGGTGGAACCCACAAAGAGTTTCAGCGTAGGCGCCCCGGTGCATTGCAGGAACTACGCCAGCGCGGGGCCAGCCTGGGTGCCGGGCACCGTAATAGAACAAACCGGCCCTGTCTCATACCGCGTAGAGACCAGTACAGGTTTCCTGTGGAGGCGACACGTGGACCAACTCAGGCGCAGGGTCCCCGGAGAGCAGGACGGAGACGAGAATAGCATCGAATCAGTGTTAGGGTACTCCCCCACCCGCTTAGCCCAAGGGGGAGGAAAAGGGGAGCATGGGTCCCCACCAAGGGGGGAGGAAAGGGAATCGATCCACAGAAATCTTTTGCGGGAGTTTCCCCGAAACACAGATGCCCATAGAAGTTTAGACGTTGATTTACAGTACCAGGGGGAGTTAGCGGAGTGGTCCCCCACCCGTCCTAGCGAAAAGAGGGGTTTCAGTTCAGCCCCTGGTACTTCCAGTCCCAGTAGCCCCTGTGAGTTAGAATGCAATATAGCGCCAATTTCCCGGAGACCGACACCCCCAAGACGGGAGGCATCAGCGAGTCCGCCCACCACAGTCTCAAGGTCCCCCGAGCAGGGATCAGAAGGTAGCCGAACCACAAGGGCGACCTCATCGGTTCCGCGGTTCACAATAGGAGGGTCCCCGGGGTCCGAGAGCAACAGGCAGGGGTTCACCTCCCAACTATTCATTCCTTTCCCATCCCCGGGCGCGAGGCAGGCACGGACGCCCCACAGAGCCACTAACGAATCCCCGTTTCCCGTTGCAGGACAAGCACCCGCGGAGTCAGGGATCACAGGCTCTCCAGTACTAGGCCAGACGCAAGCACGTCCCAAGCGCACGTGCGGCAAGCCACAATGGTTGCGGGACTTCGTCCCATCCTAGGGGGGAGGGATGTTATGTATGTATGTATGTATGCATGTTCATTATACTGTAAAGGCAAGAATGTAACCACTCCAGATACAAACGATATCAGCTGTAAAGGAACGCGAGCAGACAGCCCATAGAGGGCAGCTGCGAGCGTTCAGTCTCACATGGTTCACATTGCTCAATCACAGACAGCCGCGGGAAAACCTTCCCCGCATTCAGCAGCAGGAAAGGAGGCGTGCCTGGGCGAGGCCACGCCGGTAGCAGCCAATGAGCTACCGTGCTACACGATTCAAATGTAGAGAGCTACTGTATATATTGAGATGTATCACCGCCATTACCTCATGCTTCACTGGAACCTCATGCAATAAACCTATGTTAAACCAACCCTTCGGTTGTCCGGTTGTCTTTGGTCCCATACACCAAATTTACAACTATGTAAACTTGCAAATATGAAACATCGTAAGTTGCAGGTAAAAGCAGAGACTACAATTCTTAAAAAGATAAAACTCTGTAAAGGGAGAAATATTCTACTTAGCCTTCTAGCATATTTAGACATACATGTGAAAAACAATAAGTTTTCTATGTGCTCTCCTAGCCATCTGCCAGTTCAAATCTATGAAGGAAAAGCCATGATTTCCTGGTCCATGGATGTTGTCAACTTCTATCTGTCCTATTTATTCTGCTGCTGTGGTCACCAAAACTAAGTTTACATGTTGCCTGATGGTTTGATCTTTCTCCCTGTTATGTATGATAACTGTCTATGTAACTGTCAAGGTGATTCAAACCACCATGTTCCCGCGCTTTCCTAGCTGTCAAACAGCGTCTTTGCAAGTCGTCATTGTTCCTTGAACACCAAACTGGCAACAAAGGTGGGATGGCGTCCCCACAAGGCAGCAACATTGGCCCATTCAACCCGGCTCATCCAGAGAAATGGGCAGTCTACGAAAACCGTTTCTGCCATGCTATGGCCTCCCAGAAGATCACCAATGAAGACCAGAAGTGCTCCTGTTTCCTCACACAGTGCGGATCTGAGACATTTGAGCTGGCCATCCACCTCGTTCTTCCTCGGGACGTGGATGAGGTACCGCTCACTGAGATCCTGTCAGAACTGAGGAAGCATCTACAACCGGAGGTCTCGATCTTCCTGGCCAGGGTGGCCTTTCACAGAAGGGAGCAGCTCCCTGGTGAATCCGTTGCCGAATACGCCGCCGCTCATCGCCTTGCTGCTGACGTGTGCAAGTGAGACAACATCGAAGAAGCGCTCTGAGACCGTCTGCTGGCTGGCATGAGGGACGAAGATGCTCAACGTCACCTCATGGTCAGGAAGATGCTAACATTCAAGGCCGTACTTGAAGAGGTATTAGCATCTGAGGCCGCACAGTCCGGGGTGAAGCTTTTCCAGCATCGCTACTCCACTACCAGTGCCACCAACTCAGCCGTGCAAGCTCACCGATGCTCATCTTCATCCTCATCAGCATCTCCTGGTTCCACCTCTTCCTCGGAGTCTAGCGACATAGAGGGTGAAGTCCGAGCGGTTCAACGGAAGTGCCAAGAGCACCGTGACAATCGGGAGAAGAAATTCCTTTGTAGGTTTGATAGCTGCGGGGCCTGGCATGACCGCAAGAAGTGTCCATTCTGCACCGCAGAATGCCACAACTGCGGGCAGAAGGGGCACATAGCCAAGGTATGCCGGCAAAAGCGGAGACCTTCAGCACCTGAGTCGAAGCACGGGCATTGCTGCAATGCGTCCATTGCCAAAGTTTCACCCGAACCAGATCCATGCCAAGTGGACAGCGTCAGTGAGTGTTTCTAAACCGACCTGAGCCTTCAGGATATCCCCTTCAGAATGGAGGTGGATTCAGAATCGAAACAGCCACTGGTCTGATCTGGAGGAGGCATGTGGATCAATTGAGACCCAGAATACTGGACCCACAGGACAAATACAGACACTCAATGTTAGGGTTGATCCCCACCCGTTTCAACTCAGGGGGCAGAGATAATAGTCAGCAGCCAGCTAACATTGACCCAGAAGTGTGTTCTAGGGACTGATTTCAAGGGGGAATTGTGGAATGCTCCCCTACCCCCACACTGTCCCAGCCTAGCACTCTGGACTCCTTTATTAATGATGACCACTATTGTTTAGAGTCACCCTCCACTCTTAGTACATGTAGGAGGGACCCTCAGTTGTCCTTATCATCCCCAGCATTAGATTTTGGTTTTGAGTGATCCCCTGCTCCTCCATCTGACAAACGGGGCTTTGATTTGGGTTTACAATCCTCTCCCTCTAGTCAATCCCTCACTTCAGCTGGATTGCCGATCCTACGAGCCCCTGAGCTGGCTCAACCGAGCGTCCAACCAAAAAGGGAAACTAGACCACCATCCTGGTTAAAGGATTTTGTTTTTACCTAGGGGGGAGGAATGTTGTGTATGTAACTGTCAATGCTATTCAAACTGCCATGTTCCCGTGCTTTCCTAGCTGTCAAACAGCATCTCTGTTTGACAGCTACGAAATCTCATCAGGCAGCATAGTCTCGCGATATTTCGAGAGGCGCACAAATTATAATCTGACAGGAGTGAAATGTATCTTTCTTATGCAAATAAGTGGATTGAAATGTGTGCACACTTTGTTAGCCAATTGGCATTGTTTATTATTGTTACTGTAACTGTTTATACTATATATAAGTCCGAGTTTTGCCCCATCCAAACCGTGTTCAAACCCCACCAATAAAGATCTGTATTTCACTTCTAAATGCGAGTCGTCATTATTCCTTGAACACCAAACTCCCATTATTTATTAGCTTGGCTTACTCTTTTGGATCTGTGTCTAAATTTTACTAGCTCCATTATCTTTGTCGATGTTATTTTCTCCCAACTTGCAGATCACATTAGTTGCCATAACAACGTAAAATCTGATAACCTTTGCTAGACTAGAGAAAGTTTGCTGATTAGAAAAATATAAATATATTTGGTGGTGGTGGTTTTTTTTGCTACTCTGCCAGAATAAATGGTTTTAGAGCTTCACTTAATGAGAAGGCTCCATTCACTTACAATGTGTTCTGATAGTCTTGTGGAACTCTTACACGTTTATATTTATTTTGCTATTTTAATTAAAGTAGCTGTTTGTCCTGAAGTAACCCTTAACAGGTAGTGCCTTGCTATTTCAGCTTCCATTTTATGATTGCATTTCACATTTCACAGTTGCAACTTCTTAAACTGCTCAAATCACTTAATACTTGATTCACATGAAATTTTAAACTTTGATATTACACTTCCTCCCATCAGGCGAGCATGGGAAGATGTTACTTGTAGATTTTTCCTGTTGTTTAGCAATTTCGACATCTTGACATCACATGGACCCATTCCTATATCTTCCCAATCCCCTTCCTCTAAAATCTGGTGCCTGAAGTCTCAGAAAATGGCATGCTGCTTACCACATATCAGAGAACATATATTGGTAAGAGCCTCATAGATAAATAGGGACCATTTCAGTGGGGAAAGATCCTGGGGACATGAAAGGAGCCTCATTCGGGCATCCCCTGAGCAGAGTTTCTCCAGAAAAAATCCTTTCAACCCAGATTAATTTCTTTTTTTTATTGAGTTTTTAATAAACATACAGAAAAAAAAAACATTAACAGTACATTAACAATACATTACACTAACAAGTCCGTAGTATCATACTAACAAACATTACTATATGCTAGCACATAACAATATCTATATTCATTAACTACTGTTTAACCACCAAATATTAAGAACCATTATTTCAAAGTCCAAAGTAATAAAAAAAACTTTCTGTACTACCACTAATCTTTTTAACCAATAAAAATCACCCTGTGAATATATACAATGCCCGGAGAGTTTATTGTCTACTCAGCTCCAGAAGCTTCTTTGAGATGGTACTGGTCCTGAACTATCACTTGCCATAATAGAGTGATCCACGAACGGTTTCCATATATTCCAAAATCTATTCTCTTTTAAATTATCTCTTTTGACTTTAATCTCCCATGTCAATTTATCGTTCAGTGCTAAACTCCACATTTCTTTATACCATTCTCCAACCTGAATATCTGCATCATTTTTCCAATTTCTGGCTATACATTGTCTACCCGTTGTCAGTACAATTTCCAGCAATTCTTTTTCCTCCTTGTTTAAACCCAAATCTTCCACATTCGTTAAAAGAATAGTACCCGACACCAGCTTAACACTTTTACCCAATATTTCACCAAATTCATTTTCTATTCTTCCCCAAAAATCCCTTATTTTTTTACAACTCCACCACATATGTTCATATGTTCCATCAAATTCTTTACATCTCCAACATAACTTATCTCTTTTATTATCCATCTGGTAAAGTCTTAATGGAGTCAGGTACCATTGCCACAACATCTTGAAATTATGTTCTTTAATTCTTACAGACATTGTTCTCATAATTCTCTTTTTCCATTTATTTTTCCATTCAATCTCCCCAATTTTTATATTCAAATTTTGTTCCCACTTCTGTTTCAAATCCTCCTGTGGATCTGCACCTCTATTCAATATATTATAAAGCTTACTTACAAGACCCTTAATACCAGATTAATTTCTGACATAAAATTATTATTATCTATTTGCCAGAGAGTACATGGTTGTGGTGGGCTTGCTGTTTCCTTTCCTTTCCGCACTCTGGGAACTTCAGACCAGGAGAGCAGCACACTCTGGCATCATCATCTGTCAGCCAGAGGACTGATGATGATTTTCTAGATGCAGCATTTGCACAACCTTATTGTGCCCCCTCACGGTCCATCACTTAGGTTTAAAATACTGTAGTGCAGTATTTAACAGGATTCACTGCCAAACTGTTCTGTACCAGTAAAATGCTTCCGCATTCAGTGCATTGTCTGGGCAGCTGGCTGCCAACAGAGGAATGGGTAAGAGCAGCAATTGTATCTTGATTGCTGAAGAAGTCATATTATCAAAGTGAAGAGGAAAAGAGTGAAGTGGCAGTGGTACAAAGGATCCATCCAGAGGATCCAACCATGAGGTTGATTCAATTGGAAGGAGGAATGTAGTTTTCCAAATCAAATGAAGAATAAAGAACTGACTGCTTGCACAGCGATTTGATTTAATCTCCAACAAACTGAGCCTCCATTAGGACCCAGCAAGAGAAATGCAATGGAAAGGTGTGGTGCAGTGGTGCAATGGCACCATTTTTGTGGTCCATGGCCAACAGGTTGGCTCTCCCTGCTGTTGCAGAGACAGCCCAGTCCAGAGGAAAGAACGAAACAGTAGCCAGCTAAGCTTTGTTCCTAGCATTGATTCATCTTACAGGATGCAAGGCAGAAGCATCCAAGTTCGAGATGAAACATTTGTGTGACCAGATAGATCTGTGACAAGAAATGGATTTCTACTTGTTGATTTCTGTCCTAATCAGGTCTTCAGTAATTGTATCTGTGGAAGAGAACAGACCTCTCTCCGCCCTTTCTCCAACATTTCTATGTTTACTGGTAAGGTCTTAATGGAAAATATCACTCCACTAAGGCAATGTTCCCAATCACAGAGGGTTTTCACCATGGAGCTGGAATCCTCCTTTGGTCCCTTTATTGTTGTATAGATCGTCTATTTCTTGG
Source organism: Bradypodion pumilum (assembly GCA_035047305.1). Taxonomy (NCBI): domain Eukaryota; kingdom Metazoa; phylum Chordata; class Lepidosauria; order Squamata; family Chamaeleonidae; genus Bradypodion; species Bradypodion pumilum. The sequence continues at coordinate 244,001,436 of JAWDJD010000001.1, read as the reverse complement.
CTTAGATTCCTGCCTCTTCAAGTATTCCATGGTAGTCTGTGCATTTCTTTAGCAGGAACTATAGGTACTAGGTTGGAGTTTGAGATAAGAATTTTTTTTGCATCTCAGAATTCAGGCTGTGGCCTCACATAACAAGCTGTCCAAGCAGGCGCATGCTGGTATATCGGGCAATTGCGCTTTATCCCACCCCGCCCTTGCCTCTGGCACCCTGGGGTGCAAATAATAATAATATTTTATTTGCCCAACACTCTGCACCTCAGATTAAATCATTTGTCCAAGCTCCCCCCTTCAGCTTGGAGCAATGGTCTATTCCAAAGTGCTGGATGCCTGGCGGAGCTAGCGAGGAGCGGCAACCAAGCAATTCCCGGGGGCAGCCTTATTTCCCCATCCCCTTGGTTGCCACCGCTCGCCTGTTTCATGGAATTTGAATGCCTTAGTCATGTAAATAAATTACAAGAGTGTGTTAGTGTTTAGGTTTCATAGAGACAAACCTGTCCCCCACTCCCTGTCCAGCGCCTTCCCATTGTGCCCAGCACACCCCTGTGTCCAAGAACATGTAAGCAAATAGCAAGTCTTCGACAATGTCCAAGTTGAATTAATGTTCATTACAGGAACTAGTCTCTTTTCCCAAAGTTTCTCCAAAGCAGGGTTGGCTGCTGTGGCTCTCTAGGAGTCTAGATGCTTTTGAATAATTAGAATGTAACTCTTGTTCATCACCATGACACTTTTTACACTTTTGCAGTGATTAAAGAGTTGTTTGAAATTCTCTTTCTTTCTGATCATCAAAATTAATTAAATCAGATCATCCATAGATGAGCAAGGAGATATTAAACTTCCTTACAGTCTTGCATCCTAGCCTTATCAGGTTTCTGTGAGAATACAGTAATACCACAGATAATGCTAAAACTTGGTTCTACAAGTCTTAGCGTTATCTGATTTTTAACGTTATGTGATACATTTATCGCACACTGTTAAAAAACAGCCAGCTTTCTTTGTGGGATGCCGGGGGTGAGTGCGCCCTCCTGCATTCCCCCAAACCAAACAAGGGATCACAGCGTCTGATCCCTGGCTTGGTGTGGAGGAAACTGCTCAGACCTCCCATTTCCTTTGGGGTGAGAGGGTGCAGGTGGGCTTTCACCCCAAGAAAACCGGCAGTCCAATGCTCAGATCACCCATTTCCTTGGGAGGAGAGCCCACACATGCACTCTCAACCCAAGGAAACTGGCAGCCAGACACTCAGACCGCCCTCCTGTTTCCTTGGGGGGAGAGCGGCCGTGTGCACTCTCCCCCCAAGGAAACTGGTGGCCCGACACTCAGACTGCCTGTTTCCTTGGGGGAGAGTGGCCACGTGCGCTCTCACCCCAAGGAAACTAGCGGTCAGACACTTGGCTCAACGGAGGCCCCCTTGCCCCCAGCAAGGGAGCCTCCAGCGATCTTTGCCCTGCGGGCATTGTGGCAGAGATCAACATCGGGGAATTTGTGGAAAACATTTGCATCGCACAATGTTATCTTAACGTTGTGTGGTTCAAAAGTGTTCCTCAAATTCCCCAATGTTATCCGATTTTAGCATTGTCCAATGCATTCGTTATCCGAGGTATTACTGTATAACAATAATTTAAGCTGGTTTCCTCGTAGGAAATAGGATACAACAAAGCTGCTTGTTCCATGTCTGCAATTTGTGTTGATCACAACAGCTGCAGGTACTTGAAGTCATCTACCAGAATGTTTACACTCTTCTTTGTGCATAAGACGATTGTGGGAGCCAAATACAATCAGTGAGTGTAAGTGTAAGAAGAAAACACAGGAGATTTTCCTGTTTCTCAGTATTCAATGTTGTTTATCAAAGCAGAAGTGAACATTTTGCAAAAATGTATTGCATTGTGTCATTTGGCACAAGAAAGGAAAGGAGAACAAATCTTCTGGGATCCTTAGAGGAAAAACGCAGAGATGGCCACTGTGAAATGTGACAGGTCTTTGCTTCTTGAGAGCCTTTGGCGTAATAGAGTGTAATTAAAGGGCTGATTACGTATGGATGGCGTATTGATAGCACCTGTGCCTGTGGGAAGCTTGGCACTCACAGTAAAATGGTAATGCTGCTATGCAATTAACAAGCATTTAGCGAGTATTCAATCCTGGTTTGTTTCTCCGCTAATTTCCTCCTTCATTATATAAGTGGCTGTGGTCACTGCAAAAAACTGTGGTTCAAGTACCTGCAGCTGCTGAGGTAAATGAATGCATAGTCAGAGTAGAACTTCCCACTCCTTGCTTCCCCGCTGAGGACACAAGCAGCAGAAATTGTATGAAGTAAACATATTTTGCTGTGTTGGGCTGATACAGAAGATACTTGGAAGCGTATGGAATCACTGAGTTGGAAGGGGACTATTAGACTGTTGAGTCCAACCAGGAATCTGAATCAAAACAGATATGACAGACAACTATCCAATTCTTTCTTAAATGCTTCTACTGTTGGAGCGCTCACCATCTCTCGACGTGGTTGGTTCCACTATCATACTGCTCTAACTGTTAAGACATTTTTCCTGATATTTAGCCTACATCTGGCTTCATGTAGTTTGAACCCATTATTATGTGTCCTTTCAGTCTGGCCAGGTTATCCAACGGCAAGTGTCAGGTAGCAGTTAACTGACCTGACAACCCTGAATTAATGGCCTAGGTTGCCGGAGAAGGGTGATGTTCCCCACTTGAATCCATCTTGATGGAGAGTAGCAACTTCATCAATACTGGTCTGGGGCTGAGGAGAACTTTGTGTTCCACAAAGGCTAAGGACTAGAAAGTAACTCATGGAACTGGATCAGTGGTATGGGTGTCACGCTGTGATGCTGAAAGCAGATGAAGGGCCACTGCATTATATTCTCAGGACAGTCTTCATAGTACAGGCCAAAGGAACTGCAGAATGGACACACACACACACACAAACTAACATGTCAAGAAAAACATTTCAAGCCCCACTCTGTCTAATTCCTCTGATGATATATTTCTTTACAATGTTTAGAAACACACAACATCTAACCCTAATTTGTTAAAGTGTTAAAATCATTTTTAAAGATTCCTTTCTAAGTAATGACAAATGTTACTTTTTATCTTTTTATCTTTTTGAAGTAATTTGGGAGTTTTTTGTTATTTAATTGCATTTTGGTGCTTTTAAAAAGTAATTTTGAATGATTAATTTTAACGTGTCAACTAGAGAATCAGTTTTACAAACACATCTTACTGTTCTAATGTTGAGAGATTCATTTTCTGTAGTAGTGTTACACTGTGTTAATGCTATTATTTAATATTACCAAAGTGTTTCTCTATCTGAATGAGCATCTAGTCATGTGAGCCTTCTGACATGCACCAATGAGGAAATAAATTTAAATTTATTTCTTCATTGGAAAAATGATCTCAGCTAAACAGGTTTTACTCCCAAATAAGCATTCCCAGGATTGAGTCATAATTGTAATCATTGAAGAGCTTACATAACAAAGACTTTGGTTGCATCTTGACTGTCAGAAAAATTGAGTTGCCAATCAGTTTTTCTCCAGATCAGGTGAAGATCATATATCGTTTGTCCCAGTTTGAGTGTCCTTTGTGGAATCCTGCCCAAAAGGTTTTTTTTTTAAACTAACAGCTGTCACCAAGCAAGACCTCTTAATTTCCTTCTTCTCCTCTGGTCCCCTCATAGGATTTTTTTATTCCCACCTGGGGCCAGCCAAAGCCAGGTCTCCTTCCTTACTCCTGGGAGTGTGGTATGTATGATGTGTGTATTAAAACTGTCAAGATTCAAACCGCCGAGTTTCCAACCAAACGGCTGTCAAACAGCAATGCTGTTTGACAGCTGCGAGATCTCGGCAAATCGCAAAGTATCGCGAGATTTTGGAGAACGCGCAATTTGAAAAGTGACAGGTGCACTATGTATCTCTTTCATGCAAATGAAGGGATTAAGAAGTGTACATAGGTTGATTGACCAATCGGCATTGTTCTTTGTTGTAACTGTATCTTTCTGTATATGTATAAAAGTCCGTGTTTTGCCCCATCCAAGTTGTGTTCAGACCCTCCAAATAAAGAGCTGTATTTCACTTTCAATGCTTGTCGTCTCCAATTCCTGAACAGTAAAGAGTGGCAATGCAGAGCCGAGAAAAAGATCTTGCCAATGGCTTCTCACTCACTCTGTGGTGTACCTTGAGGGCCCAGGTGCCCTAGTTAACATGACTCAACCCCCACCCTATTGCTTCCTGGCTTAACCGGTAGCAGAAATTCTGGCTGGCCCCACCCATCAAAGTTTTGAAATAAAGTAGTCCTAATTCAGGTGCAATGCAGGGCTTTCCCCCTGTCCATACCCACCATACCACAGCCACAGTGTGGTATTAAATTTTTTTGGAGCCCACCACTGCTTATACTCCAAATTGCAGCAGCAGCTCCACAGTCAATCAGATCAACTCTATGAGGGGCTTTTTGAATGTGTGTGAATGGAAGGAGGGATAGTCACTGGCTTGAATCCTGCAAACTTTATGGGACAAATGGCCACCATATGCAGTGACATGCACTTGCACACAGAAGAACGCAGTGATTTAGGAACTGATAGAAAATAAGTGACCTCAATGGATGGTTTAAGATGAAGCACATTTTGGTAAACTAATGCATGCCCCAGCCATGTGTCCTGTGTTCCTTGGCAATTAAATCGACTTTGTACATGGAAAAATAGGTGCAAATGTAGGACCTTTTAGTAATCAAGAAAAAATATTTGGCTATGTTTTCTGCTTCTTTGTGGTTTTATATAGGACTTTCTCAGGTCTATCTGGAGACTGAACCAAAGAGCCTGCGTACACTAGCTGCTCTCCACCCTGATCTTTGCAAAATGCAAAATATGTTTTCTTCCAGATTTTAAAAAAGGGTATTTTATAGGGCTACCTCCTACGCCTGATAGCAGGGCAAAGTGGAAATTGGCTCCAAATGTATAAAAGAAAACAGTAGGCAATTTTGGGATGAAAAACAAACAAAAAAGAAAGCTGTGTTATTACTGTCATCTGCTGTCACCAAAAGGCTGTGAACTGCTATACCTTTTATTTGAAACTGTTCCTGTCACATCCATCACCTTCCGTAGCAAGTGATTGTGATATCGCTGAGGTAAATCAAGCACAGTCGGGCAGGAAATTCTTCAGAATGAACAGTGGTGGGAAGAAAATAGATTAAGAGTGTCTGACAGTGAAATGGCAGTTTGGAACTAGGCTGTGTGGATTTTCTGACTGGCTTCCCAGCTAGTGAAGGAAGATATAGAAGGAATCTTTATGAAAAGCAGAGGGACAGTTTCTACAGGCCAGCAGGAACCCTATGAATCACTGGGTTGGGTTTGGAGGCATTTTTGATTTTGTCTCTCTGTTTGCTGCTCTGAAGAAGGCGGTGGCTCAAATCCTGTTGTGTAGCTACATGGGAATAACTTGACATAACACTTGCTGTAGTTACAGTTGTACCAAGAGTCCTATCCACAAATCATTTCTGCCAGAATTGCATTGCACAATCAGGTGAAATGAGAACCACAAGACCAAGTGCACACTTGTCTTGGGGCTGAACGACTGGCACATTTGCCACAGCAAAATGTTATATTATGCCTTGCTGAATTTTGTGTCTCCTATTAAACAAAGCGGACCAGGGGAGAGGAAAATCAGTCTGTTTGTTGAAATATCAAGAGGCACAGAAGAATTATATCTATACAGTATTCAGTCTGCGTGTCTCAGGTTGTTGGTGTTTCTCCTGGAGATTTTGATTCCAGTTTGTGATTTATCCAGTCCTGCATTGCACATTATGTGCTCTGTATATAAGTTAAATGCTATTCCACTCCAGCTGCACCAGGCTTCTTAACTCCAGTCTCTTTAAGTGCAACTGAAGATTATGCTTTTTGAGGAGGCCTTTGTAAATGTGTCAGCTATCCCTGGCTTTTAGACTGGGACCCAACTTATACTTTCCCAGTACAGCGGCTTAGGACATGGATCTGCTGTATTTTGGCCCAATTTTATGGCATTTTTACTGTTTGTTTTATTGTAGCTTATTTTTATTATAATTTTATGAGGGATACTTTTAAAATGTCAGTTTGTTGTATGGGGGATTTTGTGTTGTTAGCCGCCTTATGTAGGGGATTCATTCTCCCTAGAGAGGTGGAGTATAAGTGCAACAACAACAACAATGATAATAATAATAATAATAATTCAATTAATTTTCTGGAAAAAAGGAAAAGGAATGATTGCTCAGAACAACAAAGATTAAAATACTGATTTTATTCTTTCACATATTAAGCATACTTCAGACTTCTTTGTGATTCCATTTTATAACCCAAACTTTAAGCTCAGAAGCAAGTGCTGCTGAATTCAGTGGAACACTTCAAAAGAATAATGCACAAGAGTAATATCTGTGGGTACAGTCTTTTCAAAAAGACATTTGGAAGATGCAGAGTTAGCAGCAGTATGTAGTAGTGCCTCCAGGTCTGATGATAAGACACTTGAAGACATCCACCAATCTGGGAACATCTGTAAGTCAGGAAAGAAATTCTATTCTGGATCTGGAAAACATGCCACTACGCTGCAGTGCTGGCACTGAGCCTTCTGTAGTGGAAGAGGCTTTTAGAGTCCAGTTTCCCAGCATGTTTTATAGCTTCAGTAAAGAGTTTTGCCACCTGAAACAGTAAAGTCCAAGAGATCAATATACGTTCTTATAGGACTCATTTGACAAAGCAGATTGAGGAGAATAAAACATTGTTATTTTCCAGCCTCATCAGTTGACTGTTGTTGTTTTTTTGGCAGATGTCTCAATTTTTAATTTTAAAAAAAGTCTCAACAGTTATTTCACTGTTGATGCAAAAGTGTGCCTCCTAATTTATTTAGATACATGGAATAGTCACTAAGGTGGAAGATGGGGTTGAGAATGATGGTGGATTTGCCTGCTGTACTAATTTACAGCCAACCATTTGAAAGATTCAGATGGATTCAGTCAGGTCAATATAACAAAAAACAACAACAACTAATTCCTACCTCCTAAGAGATTCAGCCAGACAAAGATGGGATACATATACATATACATCTCTCTCTCTCTCTCTCTCTCTCTCTCTCTCTGTGTATATATATATATATATATATACACACACACACACACATATATATGTGTGTGTGTGTGTGTGTGTGTGTGTGTGTGTGTGTGTGTGTGTGTGTATGTGTGTATATATATTTTCACAGGATAAAGAGTGAGTTGTGTTTCTAAAACAAAATATGTGTCACATTACTCAAATTCCAAGAGCCAGAAAATAAACTTATATTAGGTAAGCATTTACATTTCTTCTTCTTCCGTGTCTAGGCCAGGTGTGAAACTGACAAAATGAGGTCATTTTGCAGTTCCTTTCACCCAACCTAGTGTGAGAAAGATCAGCAGGCAACACAAGGTTACCGTTGCCAGGGTAAGTCAGATTGTGGTTCAAAAATATCACAATCTTTTAGGAGGCTCTTTCTACATACCCCATTTATATTACTGGTAACATTGCATAGTTTTCTACCTCAGTGACCAATGGCCTCACCTACCAAATAGGGCATTAGGCCTTGTGATGTCATATCACCTTAGACTGGATGGGAAAGGCTCAGAGAAGATTGCTAGATTTCTCTTCTGCCTGCCACCCGTGTAGCTAAGGATGGGACTCTCACAGTGTCTTGCTTGCAGTGAGAAATTAAAGGGGGGGATCCCTGTTTGAGACTACACACACCCAAGAAATCTCACAGCAAATCTCAAGAGAACTCTTGTGGTAATTTTTCTGAAAGGAATGTCAATCTGCATAGAAATAATACAATTCCAAATCAAAATGAGTGAACTAAATTGATTCCTGTGCAGACTGCCACATTTCCTAGATAAGGGCCGAGATCTGAAGATAGATGATGCAAAAGGTTACCTACTAAGCATCCAGCCAGTTAACTCCTAAACACTGCTATAGCTATTATATATGTAGATCTGTTGAAAATTAGAAGGTCTACCTTAGAAATGAAATGATGACATAAGAAAGAACTACAATATGGATGTCCTATACTAGCGGGCTTGCTCTAGTTTACAACATTTAGCATTCAAACTAAAAGCTTTAAAATTTAGACCAGAATCCTACTGTGAAAATAAAAATGATTGAAGCTGCTGTGCTGTAGCAAATTGCTTACGTGTTGGTCATTTGTTCGTTATATGACCAGCCACATGTCCAACATGGAACAAGGACCTCATCAGCTAGCCACAGCAGCTTCAACATTTTTCCTCCTTCAGCAGGTGCTAAAATCAGTAGTGTTCTGGCCTAAGACTTTAACCTCAGCAACAATACAACCTGAATCAGCAGCAAAGTAAAATATGATGATAGTGATACCTGCAAATTAGTAAGCAGAGAGGTTCCACTGTCAACAGCTGTCCTGCGGATCAGATAATTGTCATGGGCATACTTTGTATTGTTATTGGAGAGGTTAATTACCAAATCTATGCTCCCATCTTTTAAGAGCCTGAAATGAAACATAGAGGACATTATTGCAAAAAATAAAAATAATAAAGCCTGGTAAATACATACTTTTAATATTTCATCAGCATTACTATGTACTCTGTAGGCAAACGTCTGCATCTCTAAAGCTAGGTCCAAAGGCATTAGGGAACCTGCTTACAATACTGATCAGGATATTCAAACTTAAAAGCAAACAGTATGAGACAAAATCATAGTGGTGGATGAAAAACATTGAACTATAAGGCCATATTCTGTTCAATACAGGACTGTTTTTCCAGCTGCAACTACTAATGGCACAATGGCAGCTTCTGTTAAATTAACCCTCATGATCAGGAGGCCAAATACTGATCAGAAATACAAAGGAATCAGAGAAGCTAGGAAACAGTCCAGGAAAGCTCACAGCAACTGCAAGCTGTTGACTGCTTCTGGTGGTCCTGATACTACATAATGTCACACAATGGTTGGTTATAACACTTTTGTTAATTAGTTGCATGCAGGGATGTAAACGTTATCTTGGTTCTTCTCTGGTCAGTAAATGGGACAATCTATTAAAATGCCTTTCTATGAATTTTGGTTTTTGGTCCATCTCAGACATATCTTGCACATTTTTTATTCTGCGTTTTTGGCATGTTTTTTGCAAATTGCAGAAATTATGAGACTACAGTAACTGTTGATCTGTCTCATGTAACAGTAAGCACAGATACCTTTGGTTTTTTTTCTCATCTGACCTAGGTGAATCCTTAGCTTTACAAAACAAGCAGACACCAGTTTTGTGCCAAAACCAGACTTTTGCATAAAGTGGATTTTGTGCAGATTACACAAAATGCAACATAAAATTTCCTTTTAGTGGCTCTGGCATTAGAGATGTGACCTCTAAGGATGTCTTGCAGAATCCTTAAGAGATTTTCTGTGTTTATATAGCTAGTTTCATTTAGCATCTTGCCAAGGTCAAGATATTTTCACATCTATAGTTATGTTTATATTGCAAGCCATATCTTGGGAAGGTTAATTTTTGGCAGTGCAACCTCAAGAACCTGTATTCCAATGGCCTGTATTCCAAGATCTCTTTGGGACAAGGGATCTTAGATGCTCAAGGTTAGCCTGTCAGTTTTAGTTTACTGAGACTCTTACTGTCGGACTGAAGGAAGCTGGGAATCGGCAGAATCCTGTGATGGCCAGGCAACTGGAAGCACAGGGACATTATTGCCACGAAGCCAGTTAAAGATTTCTTCTGTCGCATAAAGCTGCAGTGAAATAAAGACCACCTTCTTATATGATTGATAATAATAAACTTCTCCACTTAACAATGAATCATGTTGCACAAGGCTGACCCAATCCCCACTCACAAAACATCAAGCTAATCCTTCCTAAGGGCTGCAATCATATTGGGCAGCTCTGCCAGCACAATGGGAATAGGCATGGTGAGCAAATAGTTGTTGATTTAAGGCAGGGGTTCCCAACTTAAGGCCTGTAGGCCAGATCCAGCCCATGGTACCATTTCATGTGCCTCCCTCCAAGGGCATTTGAGAAACAAAATGGCCACCCCTTTGAAGCTGTTGGGACACAATGGTCACCCCAGATGTGCAGGCAGGGCAAAATGGCCAGCCAGTCTTTAAAGCTGACTGAGAGAGTGTGACTCGGCCCTCAGCTTGAAAAGGTTGGGAACCCCTGATTTAAGGTTTCCTTTTTTCGATTTCAGAGTGCATGTAACTTGATCACATTGTGTATGAGACTCATGTACTGTATCCTAAAATCTCTTTTAATGAGGCAGTTTGCAGTTGCTGGTGTCAGCTCCATTTCACTCATGGAGCTGCACAACAAGATTTCAACCATTGACTTTTATGAACAGAAACAGGAACAATGAAATCCTTTATGTATAGGTGACCCACGGGCTATTTTTTTTTTAAAAGAAACCCTTTAGGGTATGTGTTTAAGGAAAAAGTTCTTGCAATGTGGTTTGAGTTTCACAGACTCAAGCTGTATGTCATGTAAATTCTTTCTCTCCCAGTTGGAATTGATGGTGACAAGTTACAGTGCACAAATTAAGATAAATTTCAGGGATTCCCCAGCACTGGGGACCAGCTCCTACGAAGGATTGCTTCTCAGTCCCTTTTCTGTTGCAGAGTAGAAAGAGATGTGCAATCCAAAGAGAGTAATGATTACCACAATGCACACAACAGTTTTGATTCCTTAAAGAGGATACTATCGTACCAGCTTACCTGTTTTTCAGAGACTGGTAATTTCCAACAAGCTCTGTGTGTAGATTTCCAAACAAGTGGGTTAGTCCTTTCTTATCCAACAGAACTGAAACTTTGTTCTGCTGCCCTTTGACTTTCCACCACTTGAGGAAATGCTTAGCCACAGAACAAGCCCAGGTGATAAATCAGAGTGAGAAGGCTAGCTGGCCCAGAATAATTTCATCACAAAGGCAACATTTAAAAGATGAATTAAAACAACAAAGGTTCATGCAGAAAACTAAAGAACATTTCTTGACATTTAACTTATTGATCTTGATCAGCCCAAACTCACTGGATTAGCTGGTTATCAGATCAGCTGTTCTTAGATCCAGGATCTGACACAGCTGCCAGACGCAGAACAATGGTTGCTTTCAAGCAAAAGGCACACTTATAAATCTCACTATCAGGAAGCATGGAAAGAATTCATTAATAACTCATTTGTCTGGCCCCACCTCTTGGTTAACATTTTCAACACCAATTTTAAAATTCATTAGCTGAATCATTAATTACTACCAATGTTAATTTTTGGGGATAATGGGAATTTTTGGAATAATGACCAACTTTTCTTGTAAATTTAATGGGGAAATATAATGGGGAAATAAATGTAGGAGCTTGTGGATATTTTTCAGTAAACTTAACGATTTTCTGTAATTCAGCATGAACATTTTAATGCATGAATAGTAATTCCATTACAGATTAATTTCACAGGTTTTTCTTAACGTTTTAATATTTATTAGTTATATTTCTTTGACAATTTGATATTAACATGTTAACATTGGTAGAATCTTGTTGGTTAACTTCACTGACATTAAGGTAAAGGTTTCCCGTGCTCGAAAGCCAGCCGTATCCAATTCTAGGGTTCAGTGCTCATCTCTGTTTCAAAGCTGAAGAGCCAGTGCTGTCTGCTTCTGCAGATGTTTCCATGGTCATGTGGCAGGCATGACTAGACACCGGGGTGCACAGAATGCTGTTTCCTTCCCACCGAAGTGATTCCTATTTGCAGGCGCACCCCCCAATAAAGGACTCAGACACCAATGAAAGTGGATAACGGCATTGGGCCACATTTATTGATTCATGCCCTAGTCCGAATTATAAATTTCTATTGGTAATTGACCAATCATAATTCTTAAGGCAAGCAGGCCGAAGTAACACTGGTAAGGTACCACCCAAAATTGCCAACGGCAATTGCTACAATGTATCCATTTGTATCAATTTGTTTGTTGACCACAAACAAATTGTTGACCGTAGTCAATATCTAACTAATGACCCCACCCTCTGACACGTATCCGTAAAATCACGGGGTGATGCATGCTGTCTAGCTATAGCCATCACCCCGTCGCCTAGTTCATCGTTGACCAGACAACGTTTAACCAACTTATGCCTGTCTAGTGTTGTCCAGTCAATTGCGAACTTGCCGGATACCTGTGGGTCATAATGTTTACCTTACCAGTGCTACCCGCCCATGTGACCAAAGTCAACAGCAGCAGCAGAAAAACCCCTATGTCAAACCATAGCAACAGTGTGGGATGGGCGAAAAAACCAGGACCCGGAAGCCAATATGGGTCCCAGCCAAAAATTCCCACCCGGCCCCGAAGCGACCAAAATATCACACTGTTAACTAGGGAGGGGGTGGAAGGGAAAAACTTCTCCGCTCCGTCGCTTCGCAAAATGGCAGCTCGACTGCCTCGTGGCCACCCCTTTTATAAGGGAGCTGGCCACGCCCCTAACTACCCGGATGCCTTCGTCCTGTGGGGGGGCCGCCGCAAAGAGCGCGGCGGCCATTTTGGCGCCGCGCTTGCATTGCAGGCGCACCCCCCAATAAAGGACTCAGACACCAATGAAAGTGGATAACGGCATTGGGCCACATTTATTGATTCATGCCCTAGTCCGAATTATAAATTTCTATTGGTAATTGACCAATCATAATTCTTAAGGCAAGCAGGCCGAAGTAACACTGGTAAGGTACCACCCAAAATTGCCAACGGCAATTGCTACAATGTATCCATTTGTATCAATTTGTTTGTTGACCACAAACAAATTGTTGACCGTAGTCAATATCTAACTAATGACCCCACCCTCTGACGCGTATCCGTAAAATCACGGGGTGATGCATGCTGTCTAGCTATAGCCATCACCCCGTCGCCTAGTTCATCGTTGACCGGACAACGTTTAACCAACTTATGCCTGTCTAGTGTTGTCCAGTCAATTGCGAACTTGCCGGATACCTGTGGGTCATAATGTTTACCTTACCAGTGCTACCCGCCACACGGAGGGGCTTCAAAGAAGGTTCGACGCCCCCCCCAGACCGTCAGCTCGGTCGACAGGCCTGCTCGCCAATCACCCAACAGGAGGTCCACACCTCCTCGCGACAGATGGGCCCCATCCCCTGCATACAAGTCATAACTTTGGAGGCTAATAGCGGGGTGACGACTGACCCTCCCCCAAGCCCTGTAGACAAGGAAACGCGCCACTGCCCTATTCACCATGCGTCTAGCACGGTCAAGGGCCAGGAGGTCAACACCCCCTCTGTAGGAATGGCGCAGGACCATGTCCGACCAACAAGGGTTGTGGCGGGCCAGACGTAATGCAGGTAGGCGAGGTCCTCGCAAATCGCATGTTTCAGCGACAAGCCGGTGACCTGGCCCAAATCATTGCCCCCCAGGTGTATGATCAGAATGTCAGGCGGGTCAGCATTCTGGCCTGAAAAAAGGAAAGGCAGCAGCTCCCGCCACAACATGCCATGCCATGTGAGACTTGCGTATGCACCAAGTCCCAGTCGGGGTCCCCACTCTGTCGCCGCAGCATAACGCGCTGCCCTGTGCACGTAGCTATGGCCCACCAGCCTTACTGTCACCGGTGTAATACGACACCCCGGGTCTGTAAGGAAAAATGAGGGAAAGTAGGTAAGGTGACTGGGTTGGTACTCACGGCGGGAGTGGGCGCACATAAAACTGAAAACATTGCGAACCCCACCGTCCCATGCTACGTATGTCAGCCCCTGAGTACCCAAAAGCAGCTGCGGTTGAGGCCGCCCCTATACGGAATGAACGAGTGCCATAGCGGGCGCCTGGGAGGCCCACACTGGCCAGCGCTTTGCCCGTCACCTTCCAAAATCGAAATTTAGTAAGGGGAGACCCATCTTGGTGACAGAAAAACGGGCCATGGTGCGTGCCATATAGTGCAAGGAAATACTGTAGGGCACCAATCGGACAGATGTCTGCCGAGGAACATCGTAGCAGTCTACTCCACTGCCTACGCCGTGCTGATACGTTTTAGAGGAGCGTATCCCCAACTGAGCCGAATATTGTTCACTCAGACATCTCCGAGTTCCAGTGCCCTACGACTTGCATCCGCCTTATACAGCATCTCAAGCTCGCCGATGCGGAGCACTCCACAAAAAGGCCACCGTTGTAGCCACATGAAATGGGCTGCCTCATCATATCAAAACAGAGGCAAGGCCAGCCCCGGGCCAAATGGGTAAAAAACCCTGGGGAAATCGGGTGGCGGTCATCCGGGCAACGCCCACGTGCGTGCACCCACCCCTCCAAAACATGTCTCACATGGAAGTGAGTGGTGCTGTCCACAACTTGCATCCGCCTTATACAGCATCTCAAGCTCGCCGATGCGGAGCGCTCCAAAAAAGGCGACCGTTGTAGCCGCACAAAATGGGCTGCCTCATCTTATCAAAACAGAGGCCAGGCCAGCCCCGGGCCAATTGGGTAAAAACCCCTGGGGAAATCGGGTGGCGGTCGTCCGGGCAACGCCCACGCGCGCGCACCCACCCCTTCAAAACATGTCTCACACGGAAGTCAGTGGTGCTATCCACATGACCTCCCACTTAGGCCATAAAAGCCAACGCTGACAGCCTAGATGCTATGGAGCGAGGTGCAAAACCCTGGGCATGCAGGTAAACCATGAACCGCAGAACATGGGTTACCGGGATCGGCCAGGTTCCTGGCATTTGGAATTGGGTACAGAATGCTCTGAAAGAATTAAATGCGTGGTGATAACCTTACGCGTGCGTGGCGCTAGTGACAGGCCAATCGCCCGGTTCACCTCTCCTTGCCGATGTTCCATATCCCGTCCGGGAGTGGCGAGGGAAATTCCTCCGCATCCGGGGCCAAGGCACGGAACCGGGAGATCTGCAGGCGGGACAAAGCATCAGCAATATCATTAGTAACCCCTGGGACATGCCTAGCCCTGAAAAGAACGTTGAGGCGCAGGCTACGCAACGCAAACTGGCGCACTGGGTCGATAACCCTGGGCGATTTAGAGCTCTGTGCATTGAGAAAGTGGACAACAGCCGCATTGTCACACCAAAGTGTACAACCGAGTTGGCCTCCCCCTCGCCCCATAGCATCAAAGCACCCAGTATAGGGAAAATTCCAGATACGTGAGACCACGCAGGCGACCCGTGCCTGCCCAGGATGGTGGCCACCCACCATGGGCCCACTTCCAATTGAAGTACATCCCATAACTCAGGGATCCTGGGCATCGGGCTGTATCTTAAAGCAAGGGGAAGCCAGGAGCTCAGACCTCCAAAATGGCACCCCATTGAAATCCCTCAGGATCTGTAGCCAGACAAGCACGTCTGCCCTGATACCCCGGGTAAGTCCAACCCTATGGTGGGGCCTGGATAGTCCTGCCATGGCATCGCACAAGCGCCGCGCCAATGCCCTGCCCGGTGCGACGACCCTGCCAGCGAAATTGAGGTGACCATGCAGCACCAGCAGGTCCCTCGGTAATGCCATGCGCTTGGCCAGCAAGTCCGAGATAAGGGCCACTAGCTTTGACACCTTATCCCGCTGCAACCTAGAAGCCTATGCTACCGTGTCAATCTCCACCCCCAGGAATACTAGCTGTGTAGGCGGGCCCTCGGTCTTTTCAGGCGCTAAAGGGACACCAAGTTCCTCCATTAGCGTCTGAAATGTGTTGAGGAGACGTGTGGACGTGTCCCAGCCCCGTTCAGCCCTGAATAAAATCATCCAGGGAATGGGCTACAGACCGGGACCCTGATCTGTGAACAAAATCTCGCTCTAGGAAGATGGAGTAACGCTCGAATGCCGAGCCCGAATCGGAACAGCCAAAAGGCATGGCATCAGTGCAATAATATGCTCCCCGGGACGGGGGC
This sequence comes from Bradypodion pumilum, assembly GCA_035047305.1. Classification (NCBI taxonomy): domain Eukaryota; kingdom Metazoa; phylum Chordata; class Lepidosauria; order Squamata; family Chamaeleonidae; genus Bradypodion; species Bradypodion pumilum. The sequence goes on along the minus strand of JAWDJD010000001.1, from coordinate 243,985,568 downwards.
ACAGGGACAGGGCCAACGACCCTGCCCGCATAGACCTCCTCATCATTGCTGGCAGGAGCCACCTCCTCCCTCCCCCTAAGGGATAAAGATTGGGGGCATCCTGAGGGGACCTATCACCCATGAAAGGGATACGTAACCCCTGCCTAAAACCCTGAAGGAGATCTCCGCATCCTCTCCCTTCGGGAACAATGTGAGCCAGCGCTCCAACATGTCCACATTAAATGGGGAGGGAGCCCTTTGGCGAACTAGATCCATACGCGGCAGTCTTGCCAGCCCCCTGTCCACCCCTCCCTCTGCCCCGCATCCCTCCAGGCCTGGGACAGCCAGAGGCCGCATGGGGGCCAGCACAGGGGGGACACTAATGTCTGTATTCGCCATTCTTCCTATTGCAGGAACCATTGGACGAGAAAGTCCAGCACAGCAGGCGGGCCGAAACCCCCCGCCCCGCCCCCTGGCAGTGGACCTGTGCTGGGGCCGCCCGCTGGACCGCATGTCCACAATGGTATATCTCCCCGGGCGCGGGGCGCGTGGGCGTCATGTACAAAAGCCACAGCCTGGCATGGCTCAACCCACCTGATGTCGGGGTGCCGGGAAATCCGCATATGGAATTACACGTCATAAGCCAACCACGATGGGCACGGAAAGTTAACCATCGCCCGGTAGATGTTGTCCAAATACTGGACCATCGAAATTGCCAAATCCGTCCGGGCCCTAAGGTACACCGCCATGCATATGAGGTAGGCTGGCAACCAGTCGGCCCACGTACGTGGTGGCTTGCTACGACGTGCCTGCTCCTTATCATTCTCATCCTGCACCCCCCTACTCCTTGGTGGGCCCTCTGTTGAGGAGTGAGAAGGTATCCACGTAATCCCCCCGCCAGATCTTCTCTTTGGTGGTCTGTGCCAAATGGACACCCAGCGGTAAGGAATACCCCGCCGTCAGCAAGGCCGACACGGGCACAACAGGAACTGCTGGCATCTGAAAGGGGGCCTGTACTAACCCAGCCACCCCCAAAACATTCCCCACAGGGTAGAAAACACCCCCCACCACGGGGCCCTGAGTGGTAGTTATCATCGCCAGGCGGGGCGTAAGCGGCTGGACCGCCGCCCCACCCGCGCGGGGCCAGGCCATTGGAAACCCCCCCAACGTGGCCACGTGTGTAGGTGCACTAGCTTGGACCACATACTCACGTGCTGCACCCCCGTAGGCCGCCCCCACCGGGGGTTCCGGCCCACTGGGGGCGTCGGAGCTCACAACCGCCGTCGAGCTCGTCGATGGGGCCTGACCCGCACCGGTCTGTTGAATGGGGAGCTGCGAGGCAGTGGCCCAGGTCGTGCCACGCGCCTCAAGCAGCTCGACCCGTCCCGTCGCCTGCCGCTGCCCAGCAGACGACGCGTCGAAACGAACCCCACATGGAGACCAAGAGTGGCTAGCCCGGGCCAGGGATGTCTCGAGGGCCGCAACGCGGGCCAATAAGGCTTCCACGCTGACATGGGGCAAAGGACCAGCCGGCCCGCCTACTACAGGCATGGGTACAGGTCCCTGCACCCCGGGGCCCGAATAGGGCAACAACCCCACACCCGGGCCCGTTAGGGCCAATGTAGCAACCTGCCAGGGAAGGGGACCGGACCACCCCCCAAGGCTGGAAGGCCTCGGAGCGAGCTACGCTCCTATAAAGGGAGGCCCAGCGGAATGGGCAACACCACGAGAGGTGTCCACCGCTTGCGGGCCGAGGGCCACAGCCCCTACTTGGCCAGGGGGAATAGAACCCATTCCACCGGTCCCGGTGGGTGCAAGCAAATGTGGCTGCTGGGGAGGCGCAGCCGCGGTCTTCCAACCCAGATTGCGCCTCCGCACCGCACGAGCCGCGCTCGCAGCCTTCTTCATCTTCGCGGGCCTCTCAGCCAATCGATGGGAAGCCGAAACGAGAGAATGCAGCAGCCAAAAGGCTTCCCGGTAAAAACCAAAAGCGACGGAGGTAAGAGGGAAAAACTTCTGCGCTCCGTCGCTTCGCAAAATGGCAGCTCGGCTGCCTCGTGGCCACCCCTTTTATAAGGGAGCTGGCCATGCCCCTAACTACCCGGATGCCTTCGTCCTGTGGGGGGCCCCGCAAAGAGCGCGGCGGCCATTTTGGCGCCACGCTTGCATTATCTACTTGCAATTTCTTGCTTTCAAACTGCTAGGTTGGCAGGAGCTGGGACAAAGACGGGAGCTCATTCTGTCCTGCAGTACTCGAGAATTGAACTGCTGACCTTCCGCCTCTTAGCCACTTGAGCCACTGCATTAAGCGTAGTGGTAAATCACCACTAGTTAATAAGTTGCTACATATCCTACAAACAGCATCTTGTTCACTAGGAGCAATCTTCCACAGGTGTCACTAACCAGAAGGGCCCCAACCTTTAGTGTATTGATTATCTGGAGGACAGATAAGAAGTGAGACCTGGGGCTGACTTTTTCACACCATCTTTGTTGCATCTCTTTTCAGTCTTAGAAAATCCAGCTTTGCATGGCATGTACTGTATATCTCACTGGTAAAGGATACCTTACAAAACAACACATTTCTGAATGTTTGCCAACTACCCCTTTTCTCTCCTTTTATGCAGGCTTGCCTCTCCAGTGAATATGCATCATCTCAGGGCATTCATAAGCAAACAAACATACCTTGAAACCTTGGCTATGCAGCTGTTGTACTTCATCAAGAAATTTGGGGGAGAAGGAATTCTGAAAGAAAAAAATAAGGAGAGTGGGCAAGAAAGCCATGGGGTTGAGCAGCAGGCATGATCATGTTTGCAGATTGGAGATTTCCCAAGAGATGGCGAGGCTCTGCTATTATAGCGGGGTATGTAGTAAAGCTCAGTCTTGGACATCTCCCTTCTTCTTAAAAGTGAAAGCCATAAAGGGCATGAGCTTTATTGTAGCAGGCAAGTTATTGTAGATTAACAAGCTTCAAAGGCACTGTTTGCCTTGAATCTCAAGTCTGTATCTTACCAATAATTTCGATTCCCTAGGCATAGGGTGTTAACACAGCACACTGCCTTTTAGGATTTTATAGCCAAGGATTATGGATTATTGGACTATAAAAACTGAGTTCAGCCATCAGAGAAACAAAAATTTGCAGGCAGAACAATGTATGCTATTTGGAGAACTCTGCATAAATGTACATTAACTAGCATTGTGAGACCTTTTTTGTACACTTTATAATTTTGCATTGAATGGTCTTTCCTTCTTTTGGACCAGAGGAAGAAAGGGAGAAAGGGTCTGGGATAATTGTATAAAGAGAGGGACATGAGAAGAGAGTCATACCAAGTGAGGGGAAGGGAAGATATTTCACATGGAAACTGACAAAACTATAACTTACTATAATCACACACACACACATGCTCTTTTTAAAATGAATGTTCCAGTATCCAGTATCCTTTGTTAACTGATTAGTCATCTGACCACATCACGTTAAAATGTGATAAAATACATTAGATAAAATATTATTTAAAAAAGAGAATAAAAACAGATTAAAAGTTCTTCTTTTGTGTCCCGATCAAACCCTGGACTGCCAAAATGAAGACACTTTCTTCATTTTGTCATTGCCCAAACCCAAGTCCTCATTGGTGCATGTTTCTGTCAGCAATCAGCAGACCAGTAAATGAGCAGGATTCTGTATTTCTCCACATTCACACCGCCAGCAGCGGTGATTTGAGCATGTTGGTTTTCCACTTAGGAACTCCTACCCTCAGCCTATTCAGGGTCCTCCAAGTGATGTAGGGGAGGTTGAGTTCCTCAGCTATATCCTCTTTTAATGTTGTTCCTTGTCCGATGAGCTCCTTCCTCCATCTTCTAATTTGCTTTTGCTCTTGTGTACTCTCAAGAATATTTGTTCTTGCTATAAAGCTCTTCCTGGATCTGAGCTGGCGGACTTGAGGCTCAAAGGATGTCGAGGGTCATTCATTTTCTTAGTTCTCTTGGTGTCTGCTACTACTTCCCTCCTTATCTTAGGTGGAACAATATCAACATGATGGAATATTTTCTTAACTGGTGTAGGTTTGAGGCATCCTGTTCACACAGCTTCATTAACAGTGATGTCAACTTGTTTTGCATGTGTGGATGTGCTCCATACTAGAGCTGCATACTCTGCTGTGGAGATGCTCAAGTCCAAAACTGATGTATGCAGTGTGGATGGCTGAGTTCTCCATTTATAGTTTGTGAGTTTCCTGATGATGTTGTTCCCTGTGCTAACTTTGGCTTTGGTATTCAGGCAGTGCTGCTTAAAAGAATGTTCTGTCAAGTGTTACACTGAGGCATTTTGATGCTGAACAATGCTGTAATCAGTTTCTTTGCCAACGATACTCAAGGTGCTGCAACAAAGGCTTTTATCTATACCTATAAATCTGTGCGTTAACCGTTGGAATGTGACAAAGGATGTTGCACCAGGTCCCACTAGCCCCGACCGAGCCTCCCTGCACTCACCCGAACTGGGTTCGCAGGTAACTGTCGGGTTGAGAAATGTGGCAGTGGGGCAGGAGCCCCCCAAACATGAACAAAGAAAAAGGACTTCAATTCCCAGCATCCTTTGCACTGTGCAACCCCTCAGCCAATCAGGCTGAGGGATACGAGCACAGAGGAGGCTGGGAACGTGCGCTGACTTAAAAAAAACAAAATGGTGGGAGCCAGAGGGAAAGACTTTGAAAGACGCAGCTGGAGGGAGCCAGGAAAAGATAAGTGTTAGGTAAGGGTTAGGGGGTGGGTGAGGGAGGCAATGAAAGGTGCTGGGTCCAGAAGGGTTGGGGGGACAGACCCCTTTTGTCCCCCCAACCCTACCAAACCCAGGGGACCAGGGAGAGGAGATCAAATACACCCCCCCACACACACACACCCATGCACACACTCCATTTTAAAAGAGAAGAAACCACTTGGTTTCTTCTCTTTAAAAATGGAGTGTTTTTTTGGGGGGGGGGTGGGCAATGATCCCCTCTCTGCTGGGTCCCCTGGCTCTGGAAGGGTTGGGGGGTACAGACCCCTTTTGTCCCCCCAACCCTACCAAACCAAAGAGACCAGGGAGAGGAGATCGAATACACACCCCTCCCAAACACTCCGTTTTAAAAGAGAAGAAAGAGCTTGGTTTCTTCTCTTTAATAAAGGGGTGTCCTGTGGGGGGAGGGAATCCCCTCTCTGCAGGGTCCCCCAGCTCTGGAAGGGTTGGGGGGACAATACACACACACACACACACACACACACACACACACACAAACTCTGCTTCTCTTTCTCTTTCTCTCTCTCTCTCTCTCTCTCACACACACACACACACACACACACCACTCCTGCCTTACCAGGAATTTTTAACGTGTGTGTTGGTGGTTGGAGTGGTATTGTATGGGTAGTGGTGGTTGTGCACACCCAAAACCACCCCTAACCACCAACACACCTCTTTTTTACATAAATTACCAAAAAGAATGATCCCTTACAACACAATTTAAAACAGCCCGGCTCTTTACCAACATTAAGAAAAAAACCTTCCAAAATCATTTAAAACAGCCCGGCACCGCCGGGAAAAATCTTCCAGTTTTATATAGTGTGATAAATACCTGATGTCCTAACTGGATTCAGAAAAGGAAGAGATACTTGAGATAATATTATAAATATCCTCTAGTTACTGAAATGCACCAAGAAATTCCAGAAGATCAGTGTATGCTTTATAGATTACAGCAAAGCCTTTGACTGTTTATAAGAAATTGTGGGTGATCTGAAAGAAATAGGTCGCTTTTGAAAGGATGATGCTGGGAAAGACAAAAGACAGGATGGAAAGAGAAAGAACAAATGTGAGATGGTTTGACCTCCTAGAAGATTTACTATCTTGAGTTTATAAGAACATCTTCTTCAATTGTATTCAATCTGAATATTGGCTATCATCATGGAGATCAGTCATGAAGATTGTCCTGGAAACAATATAATGCAGTGGCCTTCCATTTGCCTTCCACGTCACAGCATGACACCTGTATCACTGATCTAGTTCTGTGAGTCACTTTCTGGTCCTGAGCGCTTTTGGCACACAAAGTCCATCTCAGCCCGAGGCCAGGATTGATGCTGCTCTCCATCAAGATGGATTCAAGTGGGATTTAATCCATTTGGAAACCATCATCTTTCCCTGTGGACTTCATCACCCAAGGCCATTAATCCTCAGGATTGTCAGATTAGTTAACCTCCACCTTACGATCAGTGTTGAATAGAGAAGACTTAATGGCATGTAACACCACTATCGCACAAAGTCTGGACATGATTAGCTTCAAAGGCAGTAAAAAAATCACCTTCAAGTGGAATGTCTACATAACATCTGACAAATAAGAGGGCAGAATTTCCCAAAGCCTAGCTAGAGTTGTGGATTCTCTGTTTCTGATAGAGATCAAAAAATCCTAAAAAGTAGAGTGTAGACTTTGTGGTGGAAAAATGAGTCAAGCCACAGCTTTAAGGTCTATAGACAATGGTGAGAATTTCATGGAAACCTATTTCTGTACTTTACACTAAGTGGAAAATACAAATATCCAACATGACACGGCAAAGCTGGCAGCTTCCGGCTGATGGAACTGCTCTGCCTTTTGATGATGGGTGTTGGCTTTCACAAGAGTACTATGAAACATGTATTGAACACTTGTGACACATAAAACAGGCTCTCCTGGAAAAGAAATTGCAGCTGTCAACCTTCATTTGTGCAAACCTAGATGTAAAAACTGATTGAAAGTACCTTTGCAAGCAACTGCTTGCTACTAAAACCTAAAAGCTACAAGCTTGCTTATTTATTGCAAGCTATCAAGGTTCTGTTTTCAATATGTTTTTCACATGTAGCCAATGAATACAGGCTCAGATCCTCAGTTGATATTGATTCTTATGGAGCCATGCAAATTTGGTTAATACTAAAAGCAACAGTGAATGTTCTACCTGATGCATTTGTTAAGAATTTTATCAAATGCAAAACATAAAGCCATTTTTGCCCTAGGCTGAACTGTCAGATCATTCAAGCCTGAACAACAGTCTAAAATAATCCTTATTCTAGATTTAGGGTAAATCTAATATATTAGATAAATCAGTAATAAATCTGCCTGTGTGCATTTCAGCTCTCTGTTTCCAAATTGTTTGGAATTTTTTTTTCTAAATGGCAATCACTAAAGACTTAAATATGTTTTATAAGGGCGGCCTGTCATATGAGGCCCTGAATGGGTCTTTTCATTCATTTTCTCCTTAAAAGGAGCTGTTGGGCACTGTGCAAAGGGGGTCTGTAAAACTGTGATCTGATGGAAGGGGCAGGACTGATTTCTTGTCCAGAAATCCCTGGGAGACCCCCTGCTCAAATTAGAATATAAAATTAACATATAAACAATTCACAAGAAGGATTACATAGGAAACATGTAGAATAGATGTAAGTGTATTCAGAGAACAGGCAGTTTCCACAGATGTTCTCCTCATAGGAAGACACAGTGTCTTCTCTTCATAGGAAGACACTGTGAACTTAAAAAAGGCAAGGAGACAAGCCAAAATCACACAACCCTGGCCAAAGGATAACAAGAAACTGATTGGAATTAACTAAGATCTAAAAATAAATCACTCCTTGATTGTTCTTGGTGTTTTATGATGCTCAGCATTTCTGCATCACAGATGTAAGACAGATGCATTTCCTCCAACAAGCATTACTAAATAGCCCAATCAGGAAAGTGAATGAAAAGACCCATTCAGCTAATATTGTTTAATAGAAAATGTAGAGTTCCAGCCAAAGTCTCTTCATTAGCATCGTAAGTTTCCCTCCGCCACCAACCCAATCCAACCCATTTAAATAGAATCGTTAGAACCTTCTGTTGCAGATTAGGGCAGTATCATTTTTTTTTTAAATAGAAAAGCAGAGATGTAGCTGTATACTATCCTCCAGGTTTAAAAATCCACACACACAGGGAAATGGTCAGGAGCTAAATAAGCCTTTGCAGCACTCCTTCCCTAATGTTGCTATGCATTTGCTGCTTCTACTTGGTCTTGTACACCACCTGCTTTTATATAAAATAGAGGGGCGCAGAGAATCTATGCTGCCATAGTTGAGAATCCAAACCAGGTTTGTTAAGTTTCAGAGCACTGGCTGATGTCTTAGGACTGTGATGGCGAACCTTGGCACTCCAGATGTTCTTGGACTTCAATTCCCAGGAGCCCAAGGTTCGCCATCAAGGTCTTAGGGAATGACCGTTCTTCTCTATGCCTCAGACTGTGAAATAAATCTCAGGTCAAGTGGCTTTTGAGGGGTGCGATTTTGCGGAATGAGGTAGCTTTCAGCCTGGGCACCAATTTTTGGCTGACACCGCAATAGCAATAAAAGCAAAGCAACCACACTTATATACTGTCCCATAGTGCTTAGTACACTCTCTGAGCAGTTCACAAGTTAGTTAGCAACTTGGTGCAACAGAAAGTTGTATGCATAATGGTTTGCACAGTGTCAGGACAACAAAATGCTAGGAGCAAGGGGAGGTGACTGTGGGGGGTCAGGTGGGGAGCTACCAGACCTTCCAGAGTGCTACTGGGTCCTTCTGTGCAATTTTGGAGCGAGACAAACAGTGGGCTGACTTGAGACTACAGTATCTGCAGGATTTCACCCCTAAGCAATCGGAGCCTTCTTCATGCAGTCCCTTGCACAGCCACATCACAAGGGCATATCTTCTGACCCTAACATCTCTGGTAATAGGATGCTGCTGACATGGCAAATCTAATTGGAATGCATTAAAAAAGTGAATGGAATGTGATAAAGAAGCCTCTCATTGACTTACTAGATATCTATAATAGGAGCAGTGAGTAGATAAGTGTTTCAGCCATGCCACCTCAATCATTATATCCATACAACAAAAACAGGCCATGCTGGATGCTGTAGGCACCATTAAAAAGTGCCCCTGGACCCCTCCATTGTGCAGAGATGGCTTCCCAATCTCCACAGCACCATGGACTTAATACACAGTCAAGTAGTTCTTCTCACCCATTCATTTGGATTCAGTCCCAGTAACCTAATCTAAACATTTAATGAGATAGGATGGGGGAGAGAGGATGGCATACACAGAAAGAGCATCCTCGAAGATTGTGCTAATTGTTGAACAATTTGGGGTACCTTGGGCAATGGCCACCTTGTATCAGTTGTATCCCACACTAGGTCAGGCAAATGGAACTACAGATTGAACTCCCCAAAGGTGGCTTCATTTTGGCAGTTTCACATCAGCCTAGACACGGAGGAGGAAGGAGGGAGAGAGAGGGGCTTATAGACCTCCTAAGTGCATAGTCCATTTGCAACACTTTGAATCTGGAAGTGACTGTCATTGCCCTTAAAAGGGCCTAAAGCAGGGTTTCCCAACCCATGGCCCACAGCACCATTTCATGTGGCCCGTGCCACCGACACCACACCTGGAGTGGAAGTGGACGCTTTTACGTCAGCCGTAAAACATGCCTGTGCGTGTGCAAATGCACCTGTGACTGTCGTAAACGCAGAGGTAGCTGCATTTACAACAGCTATAAATGCACCCACTCCTGCGGGGTATGGTCTGGCCCACAGCGTAAAAAGGTTGAGGATCCCTGGCCTAAAGCTTAAAAAAAAATAAGCTCCTTCTCTCTGTTTTTATGGATCTGTGCTATAGAATAGCAGGACAAATGCATTGCCTTCCATAATCTCCCATTTTTATTCAGAACCATACCTGAATTATTATTTTAAAGGATGGAAACCTATTTTATCTTTTAAAATTTGGATTCCCTCACCACTTCCTCAAGAGCCAGTTCACACTGCAGTTATCCCAAAAGGAAAAATTCAGCAGACTTCATACCTGATACTCATTTCCAACTCCCATAACTAACTGGCTCTTCAAGACTTTCACTTTTGGCATGGAAAGTTGATGACTCATTAATCGAGCAGGGAATGTCCAAGGTAAAGGTCACCCATGCTCGAAAGCCCATGGTATCCGACTCTAGGGTTCAGTGCTCATCTCTGTTTATAGCCAAAGAGCCAGTGCTGTCTGCATCTGCAGACATTTCCATGGCCAAGCAGCAGGCATAACTAGACACCAGGGTGCATTGAATGCTGTTTACCTCCCTACTAAAGTGGTACCTATTTATCTACTTGTGATTTCTTGCTTTCAAACTGCTAGGCTGGCAGGAGCAGGAACAGAGACAGGAGCTTGCTCTGTCATGCAGCACTCAGGTCTTGAACTGCTGACCTGGTGATCTTGTAGTCGTCAAGTTCAGTATCTCAACCACGAAGCCATCACAGTTCTTTTATTGATTTGCATGCTGTAGTAATAGTATACATTGTACTCTAGGTCTCCTTGAGAGGACATCTTGCCCTCCCCCTCTTTCTTTTTGCTTTTGCTTGTACCACTCATTGGGTCTGCTTCCTGTTGTTGAAACTTATGGGTCCAATTCCCACACCCTGTCTCAGTGTCTAATATAATCACTCACAAGCTGAGAAGTCGGTATTGTTTTTAATTATTTTCTTATTGACTTTATGTAGGGTGTAAGCTTATTACAAGCACAGCAGGGGGATTGTAAAAGGCCATCAATTGTTTTTATGAGACCCCTAGCACTTTCCAATCTCAGATGTAGTGACTGATCATTTGGGATACAGACGCACAGGCCTTGAGGAGATTTATGAACATAGCTCGCTCCTGTATCACTTGCGGCTTGTAATTACCCCATGGTAGTGAAGAAACATTACAAGAAAAGGAGGAAGGAGGAGAACACATCTTCCTGATATCTACTGTGGTCTGGCTACTTTTATGGTCTCAACGTGCATATTCTCACATTCCATTTACACCAAGTTTATCAAGGTATTATTTTTAATGGAAGAAAACAACATTAGCCTTGTCAGGAGGTTTTGGTAGTGCTTCTCATGACTAGGCATATGACCTCTGGGAATTTCATATATTGCAGGATTCCTCACTCCAGGATGCTAAAACTAGAAAGGAGCCCTGGTAGCCCAGTGGTTAAGATGCTGTACTTCGACCCAAAAGGTTGTGAGTTCAGCCCTGGCCAGGACTTAAGGCTGACTCAACCTTCTATCCTTCCATGGTCGGTAAAATGAATACCCAACACGTGTTGGAGGCAAAATTCTAACTAACTTGTGAACCTCCCAGAGAGTGCACTAAGCACTATGTAGTGGTATATAAGTGTGATTGCTTTTGCTTTGCTTGCTTTAGATTTGTTTTTGTTCCCAGGAAAAAAATCTATTTCAATATATGTACCACAGATTTGGCTGAAAGCAAATATAATCTCAGAACACATAATCTCAGAATCTCCAACTATTCCATCTAGCAGCCTATTCTGGTGAGTAGCATCTCTCTTAGATGTTAGACAGAGAGCCCACATTTGTCTTCAAATAACCTTTACCAAGAATACCACTGCAGAAGGAATAATAATAATTTTGTGTCAGAAATTATTCTGGGTTGAAAAGATTTTTGCTGGAGAAACTCTGCTCAAGGGATGCCCAAATGAGGCTCCTTTCATGCTCCCAAGATCTTTTCCCCACAAAAGTGGTCCCTATTTACTTACTTGCAATTTCTTGCTTTTGAACTGCTAGGTTGGCAGGAGCTGGGACAGAGACGGGCACTCAAATCATCATGTAGTACCCGGGTCTCGAACTGCCAGCTTGCCAGCCTTCCAGCTAACAGGGCAAGCTTCTTAACCACTGAGCCACTGCAGCCCCACAGAAGGAACTGAGCACCTGATAAACTGCCAGCAGATGTTCTCTCCACAGAGCTAGGGGCACCTAGAAAGAGCCATTTGGGGATCTCCCATATACGCTTCACTCAACCCTAATTTTTAATAAAACCAATCTGTTTTACACTCTGAACAAATATGCAGGTTTGGCCCTTTTCTGAACTTCGCAATAGAGTTGAGTGTATTACTATCTGACAGTTCCAAGGCAACGACAGCCGCTGATGCCAGGTTTTCATGGCAATCACCCTGCATCTGTAAAAGTATGGCGATTCATGTCTTTTGACCCCAATAGTGCTCAGTAAATAGTGAGCCTCCAATGTTAAAATTCGCGAACGTGAACTTGGGACAGTCAGACTAAAGTAAAATACTATGGTGTGTATTATAGGATTCTCAAACAAATTTTTATTTTTTAACATTTTACTGTATATGCTCGGTGTGTCGGAAATCCTTTTATTCTATATGTGATGCCAGAATGGTTGTGTTATCTGGTGCACTCTGTCTGGCCTTTGGCTGTAATAATAAAGATTTGATTTGATAGAGTTCTAAAGCAAAAAAAAAAGTCTACCAAATAATGATAAAATCTGTAGAAAAATACTTATTTAAACCACAAAAATACATGTGCTGTCAACGGTATATTTTAAAATAATAGAAATGTTTGTGTGATTTCAAAAGAAACTTTCACAGAATGAGCATAAAATGGATGGAGTAGGTGTACAAAAAGACCCAAGGGCAATGTAAATGAGAAAAGGAACCAATCTGTTTATCCCTGATCCCATCGTATCCCACCGTTCTCTGCTTCTCTATCAAAGCGGGTGCAGCTCACCTCAATTCCAAGCAGAATTCCCTTCTGTGGCAGCTTGAATCCTGCTGATAGCATTGCCTTCAGGAAGGCAGAAGGGACATTTTCACCAAAGCTGGCCACCTGGAGAGCGAACAAAATAGAGTAGAAGAGCAAAGAACAGAATAAAAAGGTGAACAATACTTAAAGAAGGATCTTGAAGCAAAACAAGTAAAAGTTTATTTAAAAGAAAGCAAACCTATGAGGATTCCAAGGTGGTTTTTTTGTCTCTCTCTGTATCTCTCGTCTGGGACCAACAGAGACATGGCAGATCAGCACAAACAAATCTTCTATTTTAATTAAGCAATAATGAAGGGATAAGCGATGTTTTACTCTGATAGCACACTAGAGAGCAACATAAATGGATCCTGCTATGAATTATGTGGATGCCAGTTTCTGCTTCACACAGTATGCATGTGTTTTTACAGGATGTTCACAATACTTAATGCTTAAATAACAGCAAGAGTTATAAAGGCTTCCCTGGGCCTATAAATGAACGCTTCCAGCTTGCAGTGGGAACACTCAGTACAAGGTATTTAAGTGGGAGGATTTCAATACAATACAGAGAATGAATCAGGAAACCAACTAAGGATGGAGAAGAATTTCATTTCTGTTCATTTTAAGAATCTTTGAAAAGATGTAATTTTTTTAATATTTAAAATAAAAAGAAACTTGAGAGGGAAAAAACAAAATACTGTAATGTGGGATTAATGGCAATAGACAGATTTGTCCATCCAGGCACAGAGATTTGAGGACTTCACTCTTAAATTATGGCTTTGAATCTACCACCTTAATGCATTTCTTTTTTCTGAAAGACTCCTCATGTTTAACACCTGCATGGCAGACAGGTACAACGTGGACTTCCACAGCATGTTTGGGGCAAAATGCTAACTACCTTGTGAACCACCGAGAGAGAGCATGAAGCACTATGGGCAGTGATGAGTTTTAAAAAATATATTACCTATTCTGTGGGTGTTGTATGGTGGGTGTGGCCAGGGGAAAGCCCTGCGTTGCACCTGAATAAGGACTACTTTATTTCTGCTACCGGTTTTGACGAACTGGGCGAACCTGCTGAATTCCTTCCCACCACTGACTATGGGCCTACATATAAGTGTAATTGCTATTGATATATTGAAAACAGCTTTACCCATTGCTTTTGGCCAAAGGAAATTGACTGAATAATTTACCAAGTTTTGCAAATCACATACAGTATTTGGTAATGGGGCGGGGAGTAGGAGAGATTTTTAACATTTCACATGTGGGATAAAACGTAACTGACAGTTTTTCCCATCCCAAAATGCAATCTAGATATGGTCTTATGTCTACCTTAGCATGCCAATCTGAGGTTGCATTACACCAGTGTTTGAGAACTAGGTCTATGATACAAAGCCCAGAACAAAGGTACAAAAAGGTACAGTGGAAGGAGCAGGAGAAGAGCTGCCATAGTCTTTCTCTGCCCTCCTCCATTTTCAACTGGTATGGCTCTCTCCATCAGAACCTTCCTGATAGGAACTGAGAAAGCTTCCGGTATATCTGCTTACAAGAAAGTCATTAAAGGCAAACAAGCATCAATTAATTAGTTAAGGGCCAATCCTGTAACCTGATTTGTGAAAGGAATCCCCATGGAACTGAATGGCCCTTGCTTCTGAGTGGATACATACAAACTCACACTATCAGAGGCTTTCCCAATATAATAAAGCATTTCATAAAGTTTTCAGTTGGTGACTTTCCTCATTAAAAGTCCAACAAATATTGTTTCATGCTTTCCCGCCTTCAAACAGTTAGCCTGAGCTAGCATCTAGCAGGGGTTCCCAACCTTTTCAAGCTGGGGGCCGGGTCACGCTCTCTCAGTTTTGAGGGCTGGACGGCCATTCTGCCCTGCATGCACAATGGGGTGACCATTTTGTACCAACAGCTTCAACAGGTTTAACAGCTTTAACACTTTGTTTCTTGAATGCCCTTGGCAGGGTGGAGGGACCACATGAAATGGCACCACAGGCCAGATCCGACCTGTGGGCCTGAGGTTGGGAACCCTTGATCTATAGGCTGGATTCCTTTGCAAGGGAAAGGAATAAGGCTGTATGTATTTGTCATAACAAGTATTTCCTCTACACATATACCAGTTGAGCCAGTTATACAGGGCTAAGAAGCAAGCCTACAGTATATGAAGTAATAAGATTAGACTCCATATCTAAAAAAACCAAACAATGACACCAAAACCCAATGGTGTGTCTATGTAGGAAATTGGCAACCACAGTGCCAACTTCAAGATCATATTCCTTTTTAAGCCTTTCCTCTGTGTGACTACATTCATCTCCTCACCCTCTCTCATAAGGTGAACAGGTTCGACTTTTAGGGCTAACCACAGTTAGATAGAGTGAAACATCCATCTCAGGGAGGAGCAACAGAACAAGATGTTGCAGGCTGTAAAGGTTTCTGCCATACGACCTGTCCTGGACTCTCTTAAGCTAGCCTGTTCCCCTCAGTTGCAATGACAGATGCTATATTCCTGCTAGTGATAAAGTGGCAGTTCTGACATGAACTGTGTGTGTGTGTGTGTGTGTGTGTGTGTGTGTGTGTGTGTGTGTGTGTGTGTGTGTTTGTGTACCCCATGGCAGATTACCCCCCCACAATATTTGTACTGTTATTGGAAATCATACCAGTATGAGGAAATTCATTTTTAAATAATCTTTGCTATACAATTCAGGCCCACAAGAAGTTCTGTGTGCATTTAAAACACATTTGTAGAATAAGTGACTGTTTTACCAGGAGAGAGTTATTATCCTCCGTTCACAAAGACCTTCACAACTCTCCTGTTTTATGGCGATTGTGAATATGGATCTATCTAACTCATAAAAGTTAATAATCCTTTATGACTAAAATATTCTTTCCTCTATCTAACATTCAGAAAACATATCCTTAGCCCCTTGGCTAAACTACTGTTCTCTCTCCTTTTCTCCCTTATGAAGTCAACTCCCTTTGGAAAGTTGGAAGGACAATCAGCTCTTTTTCTCTCCATTAAATAGCCTGAAACCAAAATTTGCTACAGTTGTGAATTTAACCACTCTCTATATATAAAGACTTGAAAGAAAGTGACATTATCATAGTAATGCATGTGCGTGCATGAACACATGGACATACATGCAAAGATACTATTGTAATCTATCATTCAACCACGAGCCTGTATATGCAAACTATAAAGTGATATTCATTACATTTACCTTCCAACCCTATTTACACATATCTGGAGGCTAAATCTCATTGAATCAAAGAGTCATATGATACAATGCCTTTTCCCAAAATTAATCTAGGGTACTCTTGTTTTTTGGTGGTCTATATGGAGATCTCTTATTTCCATTTACAAAGACTCTCCTTCATTAATAATATTCTGCTAGACTTTATAGGCTTTAAATCATATGTACATTTAATTCCCTAATGGTATCAATAAGGTCTAACTATAGCTACATTGGCAACAAGACGAATAAGTCTGGAAGAAATGAAAAACTGTACCCCATAGTTTCTTCTACACTTGCATGTCTGTGTGCAGACCAATGCATAAAGATGAGTAACAACTCTACCAATCACTTCCCCCAGTTGCATGAAACAGAGTGTTAAAATTGCTACCACTGATGGGATCCAAGATATGCAAAACCTTCTTTATATGCCTGATTGTGGATGGCCACCCAGATGTTGATGTTGTATACTTACTCCAGGGGTGTGCTGATCAGGACTACTGGGAATTGAAGTCCAAAAAAAAGCAGGAGCACCAAAGTTGCCGACCACTGACTTACTCAGTGTTCAATGAGATGCATATTTGAGGATAAATTTAGAAACATTCCTAACCATCACTGGGCAGCTAATGAGCTAGACAAATGTCATAACTTTTAGACACAAATTGCTGTAAATCAAGAAACATGACCTGTTGCATACCAGATCATGTGACTCAGCATACAACAAATGTCTACAGAGATTTCTTAACTTATGGCAATTTGCTTTCAAAAGTTACACAATTTGCGTAGCTGTGCAAAAGGATTTTAGCCATTAAGACAAAAGGTTCAGGTTGAAAACCACATGTTGCCTATGTGATATTGCACCAAGAAGGTTTCTGAAGGAATAGATTTAAGGGATTAGATTTGATAGACAGAGTGCCTGAAGAATTATGGACAGAGGTTCATAATATCATACAGAAAGCAGCAATTAGAACAGTACCAAAGGAAAAGAAATGCAAGAAGGCAAAGTGGTTGTCTAATGAGGTTCTTCAAATAGCTGAAGAAAGAGAGAAAGTAAAAAAGTAAAGGTGAAAGAGAGAGATTCACTCAACTTAATACAGAATTCCAAAGGAAAGCAAGGAGAGATAAGGAGGCCTTCTTAAATGAGCGGTGCAAAGTAATAGAGGGAAACAACAGAAGGGGAAGGAGTAGCGATCTCTTTTTTAGAAATGGGGAAATTAAGGGAACATGTCATGCAAAAATGATAAGGGACAAAAATGGTAGGGACCTACAGATGCAGAAGAGATTAGGAAAAGATGGAAAGAATACACAGAAGAACTCTACAAAAGTAGGGTTGCCATACGTTCTGGAAAAACGGGATTGTCCCGGCTTCAAGGTCGGAAAAATTGACCTGGCCAGTTCAATAAAAATCATGTTAAAGTCCCGGATTTTTGAAACTTACAGATTGTGTATTAAAATACACCATTAAAATAAATTTGAACTCTTGCCATCAAATGAGCGATTTCCTGTGACATTGGAGTTGGAGTATATCTGGAGACAAATCTTAACATCCTTGCCTCACACCACTGCCCAATAAGTGTGACTAGTGTGTTTCCTGGAACTGAGGATGTTAAGAGTTGACCATGACACAACTTCTCAGAAGTACGACAGATCATCTTACAGTAAGAATTAACTGTTGTAAATAAATTCATTTATGTATTGATATATTTAATGTGAAAGTGTTTTATAGCTGTCATTATATTATGTTTGTTTTTTAAAAAAGGCTATTTTGTAGATAACTCACCCATTTTTGTCAAGTATATTTCTGTCCCGGTTTTGTTGGAGAGAATTATGGCAACTCTATACAAAAGGGACCTCAACATCCCTGACAACCACAGTGATGAGAACATGGACCTTGAGCTGGACATTCTGGAGTATGAAGTCAAAAGGGCCCTAGAAAGCATTGCCAACAATAAAGCTAGTGGAGATGATAGTGTTCCAGTTGAATTATTCAAAGCCTTAAAATATTATGCAATTTAAGTGTTGCACGCTATATGCCAGCAGATTTGGAAAACACAGCAATGGCCACAGGACTGGAAAAGGTCAGTTTATGTTCCAATCCCAAAGAAGAGCAATGCTAAAGAATGTTCAAACTCTCGAACAATTGCGCTCATTTCACATGCTAGCAAGGTCATGCTCAAATAATACAGGCTAGGCTTCAACAATATGTGGATCAAAAACTTCCAGAAGTGCAAGCTGGGTTCCAAAGAGGTAGGGGCAGTGGTGGGCTCCAAAGAATTTTACTACCACACTGTGGGCATGGTATGGTGGGCGTGACCAGAGGGAAAGCCCTGCGTTGCACCTGAATTAGGACTACTTTATTTCAAAACTTGGATGGATGAGGCCAGCCAGAATTTCTGCTACCGGTTCTGGTGAATTGATGCGAACCTGCTGATGCCCACCACTGGGTAGGGGAACTAGAGACCAAATTGCCAACATTTGCTGGATCATGGAGAAAGCAAAGAAGTACCAGAAAGGAGTCTGCTTCTGTTTCATTGACTACACCAAAGCCTTTGATTGTGTGGCTTATAATAAACTGTGGCAAATAATTAAAGAGATGGGAATACCAGATGACCTCATCTGCCTTATGAGAAATCTGTACGTAAGTCAAGAGGCAACAATTAGGACAGGATACAGAACAACTGATTGGTTTAGAATAGGAAAGGAGTACGACAAGGATGCATATTGTTACCCTGCTTATTTAACTTATATGAAAAGTACATAATGTGCTATGCAGGGCAGGATGAATCGCAAGCTGGAATTAAAATTGCTGGGAGAAACATCAACAACCTGAGATATGCAGATGATACTACCCTAATTGCAGAAAGTGAAGAAGATCGAAAGAACCTCTTGATTAGGGTGAAAGAAGAGAGTGCAAAAGCTGGCCTGAGACTCAACATAAAAAAACCAAGAGAATGGTAACAGGCCTTATCACGCCCTGGCAAATAGAAGGAAAATAAATGGAAGCAGTGACTGACTTTACCTTCATAGGATCCAAGATCACTGCAGATGGTGATTGCAGCCATGAAATAAAAAGAAGAAGATTAACTCTTGGGAAGCAAGCTATGAGAAACCTAGGGAACATAATAAAAAGTAGAAACATCACCCTGCCAAAAAAAGTCCACATAGTCAAAGCAATGGTATTCCCAGTAGTAATGTATGGTTGTGAGAGCTGGACCATAAGGAAGGCTAAGTGCAGAAGAATTGACACCTTTGAAATGTGGTGCTAGAGGAGTATTTTGAGAGTACCCTGGACTTCAAGGAGATCAAATAAGTTGATCCTGAAGGAAATCAATCCTGGCTGCTCCTTGGAAGGATAAATATTTGTTTGTTTGTTTTGTTGTTCAGTTGCACAGTCGATTCTGACTCTTTGCAACCCTATGGACCATTGCTCTCCAGGCACCCTTGTCTTCCACCATTCTCCTCAGCCCACCCAGCTCTGTTCCCACTGCGTCTACAATATTGAAGATGAAGCTAAAGTACTTTGGACACCAAATGAGAAGAGAGGGCTCACTCAAGAAGGCCTTGATGCTGGGAAAGATCGAAGGCAAAAGGAAAAGGGGGTGGCAGAAGATGAGATGGCTAGATGGCATTGTTGACACAATGGGCATAGAGCTGAGTGGGCTGTGGAGGATGGTGGAGGATAGGGGTGCCTAGAGTGCAGTGGTCCATGGGGGTTGCAAAGGATCAGACTTGACTATGTGACTGAACAACAACAACAAAATATACTTGTCTGTCAAGAGTTAGCCAGGGATTTCATAAATTGTACTGTCTATAACTCTGAAATATTTGCCAGAATCTGTTAGGTCTCAGTGAGGAAAATAAGAAACACGGAGACTGTGTTTTCACAATGGCCACAGCAAGAGGACAGTACAGTACTCAGAAGCAAAGGAAGGGAGACATCCAGTGGTCAGACAAGTAACATTCTTTAGTATAATTAGTTTGATTTCCTTCATGAGAAATGTGGAGTATTTTTAAGACAGCCTCTTCTCCAATCGAAAATTATAACATTTATGGATGCAAGAGGCCAGAAGTAAAAGTAAGCGGCTTTGTTGTCAGACAATTGAACAAATGAGACTGGCAGAAGATGCTGCAATCCTAAATTGGTAACAGAAGCGGATGGAGGCTGTGCAAAAACATCCTAAAAACTGCGTACCTCCCCAGTGGATGCCATTTCACATCGGAGAACAGGGTCCACATTTCTCAGACGGGGCCAGGAAAACATTGGAACCTGGAACAAAAAAAAGGGAGGGGAAATTTGGTGAAAAGAATGTTAATCTACCCCACTTGTATAGAAAAAATAAAAACAGAAGAGTTGTAGCACTTCAAAGGGTAACCTGGAGGTAGCCAACTTGGTGTTCCAGATGTTCTTGAACTTCAATTCCTAGAAACCCTGATCAGCTGGTGTGTTGACTTGGGCTTCTGAAAACTGAAGTCCAAGAACGCCTGGAGCACTAAAGTTGGCCACCCCTGGTCCAACCCATTTATTTCAGTGTGAGATTCATGGACCACTATCCATGCCCTCAAAGTCATCATTGAAAGCAACTGTATTTCTAACCTTCTCCATCCTACAGATCTGTTGGAATAAGAATGATGAAGAAATTCCCCATGGATTACAGTACTCATATCCTCCCAATGAATGTGTTTATACGGTGTGCATTTGCACATGTGTGCATGTGTACAAACTATGACTACCTGTTATAGAATGTTATGCTTACAAGGCTGAGACATTTAGCAATAATATGGGATGGTGAGGGGGATACAAAATGTCATGAGCTATGTAATCCCAGTGAAGAATTAATATATGAAAAATACCACTACTGCAGATTCACAAGAAATACCCAAGTCTAAGTTTCAAATCATTCTTGATATGTTTGTTTGTTATTTTAACTTCTGTATCATCCCATTAGTGCAAACACATTCTGTACAGTTCACAATGCATCAAGGCATCATTATAATCAAATAGTACAAAAGAATAATATACAAAAGATGCTATAAAATACTATTAAAACTTTGTCACTGGTTAAATAAAATAAAAAATTTAAATAGCATAACAAACTTAACTAATGTAACCTAACTTGTATTATACATATCCAATGCTTTTTTAAAAAATGATGCATTGGATATTTACTGCTCCAAAGTAGATTTAAACAACCACCCACCCACTTCCTCAGCCTGCCTAGAGCTGAGAAAATGTGTAATTTGCCAATACAGTGGTACCCCGTATAACAAACGCTTCATATAACAAAGCATTTTGGCGCTATTGGCAATACCCCACATAACGAAAAAAAATCGTTATGTGGGGTATTGCCAATATGATTCACATAACAAAAAAAATAACAAAGAGCTCCATTCCATGGAGCTTTTTCGTTATACAGGGTACTACTGTACAGTAAAACCCCAGGTTACAACCACCTCAGTTTACATTTGCTGTGGTTTACAATGGCAAATCCTATGGAAATGGCACCCCGGTTTACAAATTTTGAGTGTGTGTGTGTGTGTGTGTGTGTGTGTCTATATATCTATATATCTATATATCTATATATCTATATATCTATATATCTATATTTGGTTTACAATGATCAATTCAGACCATTTTAAAAAAATCAATGCATCCCTATGGATATTTCGTTTTACAAATTTTGGGGGGGTTACAACAGAGGCTATTGGAATGGACCTCCGTCGCAACCCAGGTTTTTACTGTATTGTGAAGTGGCTCTTTTCATGATATTGATGAATTAAAAGAGAAAGGCCCACTTAGGTTTATTTCTGACAGTTACATGTTCTGGAAACAGATGATCCTACCAAAAGAGCAGAGGCCCTTGACAGAGGCCAAATGTTGTATGGAGTATCACACAGCAGGTAGACTAGTTCATTCAAGCTACAATGCTGTTTGTTCACTTTCTTTATGACAGAACTATCCCATCCCTACAGCAGACCAAACCTTGCCTCCTCTCGGTCTCGGAAAAGCAATTTTGATAATGCCTCCTCTGCTGCAACCATGGTAAGAGATGGGAGGAAGCTCGACCTGTTTTTGCCTGGCTTGGCCACTAGACAAAGACTTGGGAGAAAATGCTTCCCGCTACTAGGAGAACAAGTCCAAACCAGAATGGAGATCTGACCCAGGGGCTACTTATGTATTACAAGAGAAAGTAAAACTAATTCATAATTACGTGCCTACTATACAAAAGGTTCTTTAAATCCCACAGGGTCTCTTGAGAGCCTTTTAATTATTTCTGACATTTTAGTAATCATTATTGCTATTGGCATTTAAAGGCATTCTATTGAGTTCTAAATAGATAAACTCAGTGTTTGCGATTTCCATACAAATGACTACAGCAGATTATCGAGATCTCATAACACTTCCTTTGCAATGCAGAATATCCAACAAGAAATTGGTTCTGTTCTCAAGGGCTCAGCTTTTGAAAATCATGGCTGATGCGATGCTTTTTGCTTATCAAAATATGCAGTTCCATCCTTTTCTAAACTATTGTGTCCTTTCAGTAGAATAAGTATGGGGCTGTGGTGGCTCAGTGGCTAAGAAGTTCGCCTTGTTAGCTGGAAGGCTGGCAAGCTGGCAGTTCGAGACCCAGGTACTGCATGACAGATTGAGTGCCCGTCTCTGTGCCAGCTCTTGGGGACATGAAAGAAGCCTCATTTGGGTGTTCCCTGAGTGGAGTTTCTTCTGAAAATATCCTTTCAACACAGAATAATTTCTGACACGAAATTATTATTATTGGATGTTGTTGGTAGGTTATAACCTATTTTGCACTCAGAGCAAACACAGCAGGACTTCAATACGTAAGCATTCACATTTTTGTATATAACATTTCCTTAAAATTTACCTCCTGCAATAGCCAGCGTGGTGTTAGTGAACAGAGTGTAACTTGGTTGAAATCCCCACTTGGTCATGGAAACTAACTGAGTGAGTAGGTGGCAATGGTAAACATTTCATGCACTTTGGGAAAAGTACTAAGGAATTTACTTGATGGCACACAACACAACACATAGCTTGAACAACTTCAATCAAAAGTGTAGTCTCAAAGCCCTGTGTTGTGGCCTGCCATGGATTTCATTATTATTAGCTTGTGTTTGCAGTCACTGAGTAGCAGATAAAATGTAAAGACCCTTTAGCTACATGTGAGATGTTGTACAAAACTTAATGAGTTGGTGGAAAACAAGTTGTAGAGGCTTGCTGTCTGAACATGGTTAAAACCTCAGTACCATTCATGCACGGTAACCTATTTATATACACAGCCAGGCTACCTGGATGTCTAATGCAATATACTCTTAGTTAACCCCATTCATTGCTCAATATATAGTTAACTTTGCCAATGTATAAGAAACCTTTGCTAATTTGGGCCTTTAATATTTTTACACATCGTATTCTAATCAAAGAGCAGGAAGATGCATAATTCCTTTCTCTTGACAATGCAAGTATATCTCTCTTTCTATTAAGTTAAAGACTCGTAAATTCTGTATTATTAATCCTAGGAGTCACAGCCAGTGAATTGTTCTGTAACATCTCTTTCTGCATACCTTAATGCCCACATAGTCTGAAGGAATCATGGGTTTTGTCAGTGTAGGGAGAGTAGACTCATGGATTTGCTCCTCTGTCATCACTTTAGTCGCCACATCAATGAAATCCAAAGAAAGAGATTTGGAAACAAATGGGAAAGAACGCGAAGCTCGTAGGTTACATTCTATCACCTTAAAGAGGAAGTAAGGAACACATGCTTAAATCTCAGGCATTGAAGAAAGACAAACATTTTCTTTGTTAGTACTGACTACTGAAAAGCCTAGTGATTTTAGACTTTTCTAGAGCTTTGATGTTCGGGAATTGAAGAGAAGCATAAAAGGGCCAAGCACAACTTTATTGTAAGCAAACCGAACATGAACAGCAATGGTGCAACAGCTCTTTATATACACTGTACAATGGATACATTTGAGCAGGAAACAATATGATTGGTTAGGAGAGGAGTAGGATGATTGAGGGGTTACCGGACCTGAGTGAAGACTTCATGTGTCTTGTTAGAAAGGGCGGGAACGCAAGTCCCACGATAGTTCAATACCAAGAAGAAGACAAAATGGAGGATCACCCCGATCCCATAATAACAATTACATGTTACAGCAATAATTAAAGTTACATACACAACAAGAGCTTAATCCCAGTCTCAGTCTATCCTTATGCCTCAATATGTATTTAGTAAATGGTTTGGGGAAATCATTTTTGAGCCATTTCCCAACACAGAGAAGACTTTTAAGTACATGAAAGAAACCAAGCTTGGGAAAAGTAATTCTTTAATTTTGTGGACATTGACCCATCTACAGAGAGAGCAACTGAACCTATAAACGTCAGAGAAAGGAGCAATGACTATGGCTGGGAGCCATCTTAGTTGTAGATGAACTAGGGTATGACGCATAAATGCAAAGCAAAACAATCACATTTATATGCCAACCCATATTGCTTAGTGCACTCTCTGGGCGGTTCATAAGTTAATTAGCCCCAACATGCTGGGTACTCATTTTTACTGACCTCAGAAGGATGGCAGGTTGAGTCAACCTTGATCCCTGGTCAGGATTGAACTCACAACCTTTTGGTTGCAGTACAGCAGGTTAACCACAGCACCATCGGTTTTTTTAAATGTACAGAGCAGCTGAATGGGGCTGTGAACAGAGAGAGTTTAAGCTCTTAATGTTCCTCTCCCTAGCTCCATTCCAGCATGTGTGCAATTTGAACATGTGTTATCTGGCCGTGGGAAGAGCTAGCAGGAAGAGATTCAAGTATGTTTGGACACTAAAATTGTTATGAGTCTAATTGGCACATCTTTGAGGCTCATCTTCCTCCTACGTTTTATTTGCTCCCTCTGACTTCCTTTTGCTTTCTAGCTATCCACAACGACCCAAGATTTCAAACTAGCAGGGCATGTAACTGTCAACGGAGGCAAACTTAAGCTGTGCTAATAGGATGAGTTGCATATAACATTCTTACAAATCTTATTTAGTGTTGATCAGATTTAAATCCAGTGTTGAGATAACACACTTGCTGACAGACGGCAATTCTACAGAGCTTGCTGCAAGACCAAATTGCTGCATTGTGTGGGCAGATAGGGTTCTTTTCTCAAAACTGTATCACAGAATGCCTTACAAAGTGGTGAATGGCAAAGAATATCAATGGCACAAAGACACACATGTTAATAAAAAAGGCAAGTATTATGTGCCAAGAACTGCTCACACAGTGTAGCAAAGACCATCTGTAAGAAAACTCCACATTTATTATGATTATTAACTATTTTCAATGTGTTAAAAAATGCTCTCACCAATACGTCATTTCCTCTGACAAGAAATTGAACATTGAATGGCCCAGAGATAGCAAAGGCATCTGCAATCTTCCTGGTTGCAGTTTTCACCTGTGAGAATACATTTTTTAAAAACCAAAAAAATATTAATGCCTGTATAGCTCTTCTAGTCACAGAAGTGGGGGGAAATGGAGGTGGTGGTGGTGGTGGTGGTATAACCAATTCTAGCCAAATTGTCTAGGTAACATCATGAGGACAACCCCACTGAAAGCCCAAGTTAGATCTTTTGTCACTATATGTTTTCAGATTTTAAGTACTCAAAATGTAGCCTTGCAATATTTTAACCACTTTTTACTTTATTAGCACTGCATAGATAATACAAAAAAACAACAGAGAAATCAAGAAAACAAAGAGGTTAAACTTCTTTAAAAATATTTAAAAGCCCATACCTGTACTTGCCGATGTAAAACTAAAGCAATAAAATTTGCTCAGTTGAAAAAAACAAACCTGTTAAAATGGCCAGAGTTTCCAGACACATAATAACACCAGGGGAGGGACTGCAGTGGCTCAAGTGGTTAAGATGCTGAACTCGCTGACTGCAAGGTCAGAGTTCAGTTCCTGGGTTCTGCATGATGGAGTGAGCTGCCGTCTTTGTCCCAGTTCCTGCCAACCTAGCAGTTCAAAAGCAAGAAATTGCAAGTAGATAAATAGGCACCACTTTGGTGAGAAGGTAAACAGCATTCCATTCACTTCGGTGTCTAGGCATGCCTGCCACGTGTCCATGGAAACATCTGCAGACGCAGACAGCCCTGGCTCTTTGGCTATAAACAGTGATGAACACTGAACCCTAGAGTTGGATATGACTGGCTTTTGAGCAAGGGTGACCCATTTAAACAGGAGATTTTATAACCAGATGTTATTGCCAAGGAAGGCCTCTCTTTCAATGGAGTATCTTCATGTTTCTCATGAAAGAAATACACCAACTGAAATCTTGTTGCTTCTCATAGTAAATCACACCAGATTAGACCTATTTGCATCTGGGTCCCATGTTGGGATTCACTGCTCTAGGTCCAAGTCAGTCCTAATTTGGAAAAATGCTCTCCCCCCCCCCCCATTCATTTTGCTAAGTAAAGGTAAAGATAAAGGTCACCCTTGCTCGAAAGCCAGTCATATCTGACTCTAGGGTTCATCTCTGTTTATAGCCAAAGAGCCAGTGCTGTCTGCATCTGCAGTTGTTTCCATGGACATATGGCAGGCACGACTAGACACCGAAGTACACAGAACACTGTTTACCTTCCCACCAAAGTGGTCCCTATTTATCTACTTGAAATTTCTTGCTTTTGAACTGCTAGGTTGGCAGGAGCCAGGACAGAGATGGGAGCTCACTGTCATGCAGGATGCGGGTCTTGAACTGCTGACCTGCTGACATTCTAGCCATCAAGTTCAATGTCTTGACCACTAAACCACTACAGTCCCCCCCCTTCATTTTGTTAAAGGGTCCCAAATTCATGGTGCTTTTGAATCTCATGCTACCTTTTTCTTCCATTGTATTAATAAACTACTGACCTTCTCCAAGGCTCCTTGGCTGATTGTTTGTGCAGGGAACACCAAGGTAGCATCTCCAGAGTGAATTCCTGCATCCTCCACATGCTCAGAAACAGCATGACAGATAACCTGTTTAAAAAGCCAGCCAAAAAAAAGAAGTGTTCACTTATGGCACCATTTAAATCTTTGCTATCCCTGTTCAATAATATAATACACAGAAGGTGGGTTGACTGCCAGACAATAATATGTTACCACGTCACATACATACAGTAACTGGACTGGTTTTCAGGAGCTGAATAATCAGTGCACTTTTAAAACCATATTTTCCAAGTTACTGTATTTTCTGGCGTATAAGACTACTTTTTAACCCCGAAAAATCTGTGCCAAAGTCGGGGGTCGTCTTATAGGACAGGTACTTAACTGCAGCTTGTTTCCCTTGCTTCATATGTCCGGCGCATATGGTAAGGGGTGCCGCGGCTGAGTCCCTGCTCTGTGCGGGGAGTATGGAGCAAGGGGAAGCAAGCTGCACACATCTTCCTGTACCTCGAGGAGGAGAACGTGAGCGCGGATTGGCTCTCCACCAGAACCTGCCCATTCGACTCGGAGGGCTGCGCGTCTTCGGGTTGAGTGTGGGTTAATTTTTATTTGGTGTGCATTGGAAGAGAGGTAGTCTTATACGGCAAGTACATTCCAAACTCTATATTTTAACTGGAAAAGTTGGGGGTCGTCTTATACGCCCAGTCATCTTATACGCCTGAAAATACGGTATTTGCGAGATACACAATCCCCAAATATTTTTTCATTCCCTTTCCCTTTCAATTTAAATAATTAAAGGCTACAATTTTATATACATTCACCCCGAAAATAAATTCCACTGAACTCAATGGGACTTTCTTCTGAATAGAAATGAATAGAATTTCACTGTAAATGTATTTTAACTTTTCTTAAGGCAGTCTATACTTTATGTTGATATGGACTTGTCTTACTGGATTATTTAAGGACATATGTTACATGCAAAGCAAAGCATATAGAAAAATTGCTATATTAGGATATGCATGTTATTATTACTGCCAGTGTTTTCTGCCAGAAGTTGTCATGAACTAATGATTCTAACACTGCATGGTGGGAGCTAAGGGTTTCCAGGAACAATTAAATAATCTTAGCATGATAGAGAACTTTGCCAGATCCAGAACAGCCTATCACAAGTATCTCCCCCATTCTATGATCAATGGCAATCATGTCCTGCACGATCTTCACTTGGAGAATCTTAGTTTATCTTTTCCACGGATGGGGAATATGGAGCACTCCAGATGTTGCTGCATATTAACTTCTATGATTCTACCACCATTTGGCTATGCTATCTAGAACTAATGAGAGAGCAGCTCAATAACATCTGGTGCAAACCTAAACTTTTCATAAATGGGTTTAAAGTTTGTTGTTCAAATTGCTAAATGGCAAAAATGTTATTTTTTGGCAATGTTCTTAAAAAGATTAACAAATCAATTTTCTTTAATTATTTGAGCAATAATGCACTGGCACTAATGCTAATATTTTCAGGCTCTGATCTAGAAGGGCATATCTTCTTTACGTGTGGAGTGTACATTAAAACAGACAAAAGAGTTTACTGTCTCTAGTGGATTATAACAATGCTCTTAGGACAAATATGCCACCTTCTCACAGTGCATTATGCAAGCCTCATGTGAAGAACAGACAATAAGGAGAATTTATTCAATAAATCACATACTGGATATGTTATCAGCAGTGGTGGGCAGCTACCAGTCCGCCCCGGTCCGTGCGGGGGAATAGTAAAAATTTCTAGTGGCCATGCCCACTTCCCCACTTGTGCATGCGCACCAAGCCAAGCCAGCATTTCCTGCTTTGAGCTTGGAGGTGGCAGTAGAGTGGAGGTATCGGGCAGGCCTCCAGCCATGTTGGCCAGTCACGGTTCCCTCTTCATCTCCTCCCTGGGACCATGGGGGGGGGGGGATGAGGTTGCAGGAACATCCTCCCCAGCCCAGGCCAGCCGTGTCGGGTTGTCATGGTTTTCTCTTCCTCTCCTCCCTTGGTCGGGGGGGGGGGGAGAGGTGGCAGGATCCTTTTCCTCCTCCCCGCCCCCCGGGCCCAGGCCAGCCACATCTGGTGGTTGCAGTTTTCTCTTCCTCTCCTCCCTGGGTTGAGGGGGGAGGGAAGAGAGAGGTGGCAGGAGCCTCTTCCTCCTCCCCCCGGACCAGTAGGGCAAGGCAGGCATGGATGTAGCATGGCCCGGACTCAAACCCACCACCGCCGCTTCTGGTTCCTTTGTCTGCCCGCCCAATGCCGAAGATCCACTGCAGCTTGACTCCTCCGCTGCTCCAGCCATGGCTCTACCCGACGATGCCCCGTCTCTGATGCATAGCTGTCAAGTATCCCTTATTGGCCAGGAAAACCCCTTATTTTGCCCTCTTTCCCGCCATCATCCCTTATTAACTAGGCTGCAATGCCCTATTGCCACCATTGGAGGGCAGCACATGATAAGCATAGCTGTCAAGTATCCCGTATTTGCCGGGAAATTTCCCTTATTTCCAAATCCAAAACTTGACAGGTATGCTCTGATGAGGGGCTGCTGAGGGCCTCTGGCACAAGGCCACCGGCAAGACCGCCGAGGGCCGCAGCCACGAGGCCTCCTCCGCCTCTCCACCGCCACCACACTTCAGTAGGCCTGGCCCTCAGCTCTGCTGCTGACTGCATGGTGGCAGAGAGGTGGAGGAGGAGGCCTCGTGGCTGAGGCCCTTGGTGTCATGGTGGTGGCCTTGCACCAGAGGCCCTCACCAGCCCCTCATCAGAGACGGGGCGGCATCAGACAGAGCCGTGGCCGGAGCAGTGGAGGAGGCAAGTGGCAGAGAAGCTTTGGCGTCGGGTGGGCAGACACAGGAACCAGAAGTGGCAGTGGTGGGTTTGAGTCTGGGCCATGCTACAGCCATGCCTGCCTTGCCCCCCCCCCCGACCCAGGGGGGGGGGAGAAGAAAAAAACATGACTGCCCAATGGCTGGCCTGGGGCGGGGAGGAAGAGGCTCCTGGTCCTGCTGCCTCTCTTTCCCCCCACCCACCCAAGGAAGAGAGGAAGAGAAAACCACGACTGCCTGACGGCTGGCCTGGGGCGGAGGGGGAGGAAGTTGGGCAGTCTCTGCTTGGGCATTGCTGCTTCCGCTCCCCCCCCCAATGGTCCCAGGGCAAGGAGGAAGACTGATCTCAGCTGCCCAACCTGGCTGCTTCCGCCCGACGATGCTTCCACCGCTTGGGCTTGCTGCCTCCACTCCCCCTCCCCCCATGGTCCCACGGCGAGGAGGAAGACTGAGTCGCGCCGCCTGATGCGCCGCTTGCCCCTTCTTGGTAAGTCTTTTTGTTTTGTTTATTTTGCACTCTCTGTGTGTGGGGGGGAGGGTCTGGTGCATGCTAAGGGTTATTTTTTTGTTTCATTTACTCTGATATGCTTGAAACACATGCTACCATTTAAAAAGTTTTATTCTGTGCAAACATATCAGAGAGTAAACAAAACAAAAAGACAACATACTAACTGCTGTATTTTAATGTGAGCTTTTGTGGATCAATTCCACTGGCTCTTTGGCTATAAACAGGGGTGAGTAGTGAACTCTAGAGTTGGATACAACTGGCTTTCGAGCAAGGGCAACCTCTACCTGATAACAGAAGATCCCTGTTTGGTATTCAGATTTGCTGTGGTTAGTAAAGGTAAAGGTCTCCCTTGCTTAAAAGCCAGTCGCATCCGACTCTAGGGTGCAGTGCTCATCTCCATTTATAGCCAAAGAGCTAGTGTCTGTGTTTGCAGAGGTTTTCATGGACATGTGGCAGGCATGACTAGATCACATGGCCATCCCAGCAAGTCACATGCCCAGATTATGCATTGCCCACATATTTGGCTCCACCCACATATTTGGCTCTGCCCACAGAGTTAGGCCCGCCCACAGAGTTAGCCCCACCCACGGTATGGTAGTAAAAAAAATGGTGCCCACCACTGGTTATCAGTTTGGAACCAAGCTATATGAGGGAGTGCCTCTTCCTCAGGAGTTATACCCAAAGCATCCAGGTATATAAACTCTGAGTCATTGTAGAGAGGCAAAAAAGCAATAACCACAACAAGAACTTTCTCTGCCATAGCCACCACCCTCTTTTCTGAACTACTAGCGGAGATTAGAACTGCTCCTACATTATTAACAATTTGTAAATTGCTATAATATGTGTTAGCAAGCCTTTAAAGGCCTATAGGATCATTAGAACTGTGTAGTGTTGCCCCTTGATCACCCCTTTTTTTACTGTTATCCTAGCTAAATGTACTGTTCTCTATTTGCAAACACAGAATGATAAAAGCAAACTAACTTGAGAACCAAAATAATAATATTGTTGTTGGCACATAGTATCTTTTTTATTGACTCAAAGAAGATTATACTGAAAGTAAGGTCACCCAAGCTGAGGGTTTTCATAAAATCTGTTTTAAGACTATCTTAGTTTAGTTCAGCTGCAAACCAATTCTTTTTTCAGCTTAAAGCATTTGTCAAGATTCCTTCTTATAAATCCCAGAAAATAAAAATAAGTCACAGTGTTAAGAAAGAAATCTGTACCTTCCCATTCTTTGCAACAGCATCCATCTCCACCTCTCGAGCTCCCTCAATGAATTTTGTTAATACAACAGGGTGTTCCTAATGCCGCAATGAGACAAAAAGCATATATGCAACTCGTGTGGATATATTTGTCACTTAGTTATGGTACTGTCTAGGTGGGGGGGTAAGAGTTAAGTCAAGTTATCATAAGAGAATTCCTCCTAGTATGTTTTAGCCACATGTCTGTGGAGATGACATTTGAAAATAAAGTGGAATAGCTAAAATTTTGCTTTACATTTCATGCCTTTAAATGTGCTTACGTTTACTAATATCTATGTGCATATTTCATGGCTGTCAAACAAAGACTATTTTAAAAAAATCTTACCATGTTTGACTTAAGTCTCTACTCATTTGAACTACCAATTCTTGCTTTCTATCTATAATTTTGTACCATCAAATCAATTCCAAATTATGGTGACTCTTCCTAAGGTTTTCCCAGAAAAAGAGTAGTAGGATATGGTTTACCATTCAACTTCTTCTGGGGATACCCTGAGACCACTGTGCAGCTTGCCCATGACAACATAGCCTGGCTCTCCTCTTGGCAGGCACAGTGGGAAAGAGAATTTCCAACTTCTGCTTCTGCAACCATATACCTAAACCACTGAGCTATACATCTCTACAAATAATTTCCCCAAATATCTCAATTTGTAGACCATAAAAGCTGTTTGGGAAAGGAAAAAAATTGCAAACCTTTACTATATTCCACTTGCCCTCCGGTATCACTAATCTGTAATGGCCTACACTCCTCTACTACAAGGCCTTTGTATGCAACAACAAGAAGAGGCTACTGGGTGCGTGCACACATATACACACACACACACACACACACACACACACACACACACACACACACACACACACACTAGTAGAGGTTGCCCGGCATTGCCGGGCTGTTTTAAATTGTGTTGCAAGGTTAAATTGTGTTAATGTTTTTTAAAAATTGCTTAGTCTGTAATTTTAATTTTTAAAATGTTTATTTATGTAAAAAAATTTTGGCTTGGCTGTTATTAACTGTGATCTGCTTTTTTGTTTTTTTTAGGATTAATAAAAGAACAAAGTATGATATAATTTTTTCAAATTGTTTTATGTAAGCGAATAATGTTTTAGTTTTTTAAATTTTTTTAATTAGTTGTACCGTAGGTAATAATTTTAATAATGTAAAAGTAAATGGTTTTTTTACATTCAATGTTTTTAAAATGTGTTTAGATGTTTTGGGTTTTAATTTGAGTTAAAACTCAGCACAGGATTTTTTAAAGTTTCTATTGTATTTTATTGACATATGTTTGTGATTTGTGTTAAAGTGTGTTTTAGTGTAATTTTTTTGATTTGTTTTTATTGGTGTGACCTTTTGTGTAAAATTTTGAATTTGTGTTATGTTTTTGATTTGTTTTTACTCTTGTGGCCTTTTGTTTTGTTATGTTTTTGAATTGTTTTTACTATTGTGGCCAGCAGGTGGTGCTGGTAGGGGTTATTGTATTTTGACTATTTTTTCTCTCCTGGCCTCTGGGCGGAGCTTCTTCTGGTAAGTAGTCTCTTTATTTATTCATTTCTTTTCCGGTCCCCGTGGAGGTAGGACATCTTTTGGTAAGTCTGCTTGTTTTCTTTCTTTTGTGTGTGTGTGTGTGGGGGGGTGTTGGAATTTGTAATTTTTGTCTGTTTGTTTTGTTTTTGATTGTATTTTTGTTTACTTTGCATTGTCTTTTGGAGTTTTTGTTTGGTTTTGTGTATTTTTAGATGTTTTTGACTGTGTTTTTAGTAATTTTTTTAAAATTATTTATTTATTTGGTGGTGGGGAGGGGGCCATGGTCGTTGGGGGTTAGGAAGGGTGGGCTAGGTGGTGGGGAGGGGAGCATGGTCATTGGGGGTTAGGAAGGGTGGGCTAGGTGGTGGGGAGGGAGGCATGGTCGGTGAGGGTTAGGAAGGGTGGGCTAGGTGGTGGGGAGGGGGGTGTTCATTGCGGGATAGGAAGGGTGGGCTAGGTGGTGGGGAGGGAGCGTGGTTGGTGGGGGATAGGAAGGGTGGGCTAGGTGGTGGGGAGGGAGCGTGGTTGGTGGGGGATAGGAAGGGTGGGCTAGGTAGTGGGGAGGGGGCTTTATTGTGTTATATTGCTTTGATTGTGTGGAGTCGTGAAAGTAGATGGGGTTTCCCCTTTAATATCAGTGGGTGGGGGGTTGCGACCCCCCTCTCCGCTGGCTCCCCTGGGGTTGGGAGGTTTGGGGGGACAAAAGGGGTATGTCCCCCCAACCCTTCTGGAGCCAGGAGACCAGGGAGAGTGGATCGATTCCCCCCCCCCGTTACTTAAAACAACTTTTTAGGAGGGGGGGAATCGATCCACTCTCCCTGGTCTCCTGGCTCCAGAAGGGTTGGTGGGGCATACCCCTTTTGTCCCCACAAACCTCCCAACCCTAGGGGAGCCAGGGGAGAGGGGGCTCATAACCCCCCACCCACTGATATTAAAGGGGAAACTTCAGTCGGGACCTTCAGGCGCCGTGGGTGAGGGAAAGAAAGCCGGCTGGTGTTTGTTTGGCTGTGAGGCGGTGAGTTGTTTTTCTTTTTAATTTTTCGGGTGCCGATTTCCTCAGCGTCCTGCGCGCTTAAGTCATGCAGGACTCTGGGGCTTGTAGTTGTGGGTTTGTGATTTGTGGTTGTTGTGCTTTTTTTTCCCTGCAGCTCGATTTTGATTGGCCATGGCGCGTTTTTCAATGTTCTTTGTGGTCGCACCTCTCAGCCTGATTGGCTGTGGTGCGGCGCGGTGCAAAGAACATTGGGAAATGAAGTTGTTTCCCTTTTTTCGCATTTGTGGGGCTCTTGCCCCACTGGCACATTTCTTAATCTTGCGTTTACCTGGGTACCGAGTTCGGGCGTGTGCACGAAAGGTGAGTGCGGGCTAGTAGGGCCCGGCTAAGGAGCCTATGCAAAGTTCCAACGGTTAACCCTCGATTTTATGTGTGTGTGTGTGTGTGTGTGTTGTGCATGCATCAATTCTAGAATTAAAATTCTTTTGAAAGAAGGTGAACTATGAAATGAAAGAGACTAAACCTATAGAGCAGTAACAGAATGGATGATAAAAGCATAGATTGCACTACGGAAGATGTTTGGAATTTGGGAACTAATTACGGTATTTTTAATGTTCCATCCTGTGGAAAATAACTTACAAAACAGTGATACACTGCAAAAAATTTACTATCCCCACCCTGGGCATGGCTAACCCTGTGGGAGTGGCTGATTCTGTGGGCCATGCCCACTTGGCTGGCCAAACCATGGCCTGGGGTAGGGAGGTGGGCGTGGTCGGTAAGTGGGCATGGCCTGTGGAAATTACCGCTACCGGTTCCCGGGATCCGGTGGGAACCTAGAGCAGTGCACCACTGTTACAAAGAGAAAATAGCACAGCAGGGGAAAACCTTGCTCCCAGCTATACCAATTTCTTTTAAAAAAGAAACAAGTGAAAGTCCTGTCTTACCTGCCATCCTGGTTTGTAGTCCTGCATGTGTGGAAGCAAGTTGGACATACTATATCAGTGATGGCGAACCTTAGTACTCAAAGTGTTCTAGAACTTTAATTTCCAGAAGCCCTGATCAGCAGGAGTGCTGACTTGGGCTTCTGGGAATTGAAGTCCAAGAACACTTGGAGTGCCAAGGTTCGCCATCACTGTCATAGCCTTTTGGGCTGGTCAGAAAAGGAACTAAGGAACATATAACTGCCTACAATGCATGCAATGATTCTCTTTGCCCCATTCATTCTTCAGAAGACCACCAACCTCCTTCCCTTTTGGCATCTAGAAGGACATTGTCACAATGAAGGCTGTGATTGGTGGGCAAGGTAGGTGGTTGATACTGGGCATCAGATCTTAATGATTTTTGTTCCTCTTTCCCTGTTGCAACTTTGACACAGGGTAGTTAAAGCAGTGGGTCAAATCCAGTTAGGAGGGAATTTGAGCTATTGTGCATATTTCCCATAAAATGGGCTCTCATGTACATGTCCAATTTAGGGGTTGCTGGATCTTCTTCAATCCCAGGAGACAGAGAGAATAAGAGAGAAAGGTGTCATCTATCCCCCTTATTCTATCCCAACTTTTATCGCTATGAATCCCTGCTCAGTTCATCTCTCAACATAGATGTTATTATTCCTTTGTCTTCTCTTGACCTCCTAAAATCGTGATGGTGAACCTTGGCACTCCAGATGTTCTTGGACTTTAATTACCACAAGCCCAAAGTCAGCAATCATGCTGATCAGGGCTTCTGGGAACTGAAGTTCAAGAACAGCTGGAGTGCCAAGACTTACCATAATTGCCCTAATATATATACAACACCCTGCTGCTAAAATAATGTATAACTTTCCTCCACACACAGTGCTTATTCTCTAAAATAAAATTCTCCCAGATCTAGAAAGCATCACTACATCCCCAAATTCCCCACTGGAACTGCCACTGGCCACTCTGATAAAAGAATCAGGGGGCAGCAGAGAATGAGATGGTTAGATGGTATTGTTGACGCAATGGGCACAAATCTGGGCGGGTTGAGTAGAATGGTGGAGGATATGGGTGCCTGGCATGCGATGGTCCATGGGGGTCACAAAGTATCAGACTCAACTATGCGACTGAACAATAACAACAAAATTGCTCTAAATTCTGGTGTATTTTCTCATTTTTAACCATGCATGTTTGGAGATGAAATTTCATGTGATGCCAGAGCTCTTAGTTCCCTTAAAGCTTTCCTCAAAACTCACTTTTCTGTTAAGTCCTTGGCAGAACCCTGTGGTTTCCACACCCTGCAGTCACTGATCATAATTGAGCTGAAGCAAATGTAACTGAAATAACTGCTTATTGCTTTCCTGTTTATGTCTGCTTTTCATTCCTCAAATGTTTCTCCCGTGCTGAATTTCAAATAGAAAGCACCTTGAAACAGTGTATAAATATTTTGTACTCTGTAAAGTGCTATGCCCTACTGTGGGGTTATATAGATATATTTCAAACCTGCAATATTCCATGAGATCAGCTGGAGGAGCTCAGATGTGGTTTAGGTGTGTGATAAATACAGTAAATCAATTCAAGAATTCAGTGACGAGCCTTTAGAAAATGAAGAAGGAATTCAGTCAAGAAAGGAGCTAATGGTTGGGGTTAGCAAGGATGTAAAATGGGCGAGGAGCTAGAAAGAAGGTAGATGCATCTTGGCATCTAATGGGACACAGCTTTCTTCCCTCTCTTTCTGTGCTTGTGAACTAGGTGTAGAACAGATTCGGAGAAGATGATACCTATAGGATAGAGAAAGGAACACACCTCACAGATGTTAAAAAGAATGAAGGAGCTGAAGTGAGGTTGGGTGGATAGAAAAGACTAAAGCATTGAGCATGCAAGGGGAAACTGCTTCCCTCCTCTTTCAGCAAGAAGCATGTCTTACAACAGCTATTAATGTTCAAAGGCAATCACACCCAGAATTATGCAATTATCTGCTACAATAATCTTTTGGAATCATTTCCCATTGCTGTTCAGTTAAAACAGCTGCTACATTTTTTTGCTACTTTACTCTGTAAGATACATGGACACCTCAGCACCACTCAAGATGATCATGAGAAGAGTGCAGTGACAGAACTCCTGTGGTCCATGGAGTCAGGCACCGAATGTTGAATCAGAAACTCTTAAAACTATTTCTCGCTCTTCACACACAATCACTTTGTGATGCTAAGATGCTAAGCAAATCACAGAGCACCAAGTGCTCCAAAAGGCACAGAGCTCCCAGATGGAATCAGATGTCCAAACGTGATTGGCATTTTGGATGCTGAACTCTTGAAAAATCTAGTCTAAGTGGCTGCTGATGGAGCCTTCTCTTTTGAAAACTGGAGTTCTGGGAGCAAGAAAATTCAGTACTGAAAATGATGTAGTTTCCTAGCTGTAATCTGATCCTTGCTTT
Source organism: Bradypodion pumilum (assembly GCA_035047305.1). Lineage (NCBI taxonomy): Eukaryota > Metazoa > Chordata > Lepidosauria > Squamata > Chamaeleonidae > Bradypodion > Bradypodion pumilum. Next base: position 243,948,350 of record JAWDJD010000001.1, on the reverse strand, counting down.
CTCTAAAAAGAAATGTGAGATCTATGTGCAACAGGGATGAAAGGAAGGTTGTCATCCCCAGTCCAATGAGGCCTCTAAGAAGGAATCTTCAAAGTTGGACACAAAAACTCTTGATTTGTGTTAACTTGGATTAGAAGAAATGAAAACCACTACTCTTAAAGATATTGCTAAGACAGGGGAAAATTTTCCCCACAGATATAAGGGCAAGAGATAGCTGTTTATTCCAAGAGTGCTCCCCTGATCTCAAACACTTTCTTCATACCTCCAACAGCTGTGGTCAAACAATACTACTGATACAAGGGGGTTAGGAGGCAAAAACTCACAACAAACATCTCCCCACTTCCTGGCACATTATATAAAAGCTTTTGGTCAGCTGCTGCTATTCCTCCTAGCTAGTAGCCACTCCCCACACTACACCCCGCAAAACATATTGGGAGGTGGCATAATAGAGTCTGCCTGGAGTTGGTTTTCTGTGCTCTTATCCCAACAGGAAGTTTCAGTCTTAATAGGGAGTGAATTACGGATGGATCAAGCCACCAAAGATCACATGAGACATCCCCATAGAGTAGAGCTGCTTACCCAGCCAACCTCTCACATCGCAGTGGTTCAAGGAGATATGAAGAGAGAAGTACCACTGGGCCCACATGCCTAAGACTGTCTATCTGGGGCTAGATGCTCCAATCAGCTTTCTTAATGGCACATCTGCTTTCTTAATGGCACAGTATAATGAAATAAGTCCCGTTTAAAACTGTGCTTTTTTCATTATCTTTTTACCCTCCTAATTACCTTGTGTTTTAGTACTTTCAAGATGGAGATTTTTTATGTGTAGGAGTCTCGGTATATGACGTACCAATGAGAGACAGAGGAATATAAATTAATTTCAATTGGCTGGGAGGCACCACGTGGGAAGACTGATATCGGAATAATAAAACCACTGTGTGAGAAACTGCTCTCTATCTTTCACCTTGGACAAGCCATGGGGGAGCCGCACAGAATGTAATTGTGAGTCAGATAAGGCCAGAGGGCCTAGATAACCAGTTAAGTTTTCTTTATTTTTTATGTACTTTGAATGACTATGTTTGCAAGTTTCATTCCTTATGCTATACTCATTTTTTCAACTTACTTAATAAACCTTATTAATCATAGATCCTTTGTATCTATTGAATTGGAACTGGGGTTGTCTGGACTATACATGATAATTGAATCTGAATAATTGGTTCCCTACAACCTCGCTAGCCTGGGCCAAGCAGAGCCAAGGGGAACTCATAAGGGGGGTTGCCCCATAAAGGAGGTAGCAGATGCTGCTGGTAAGAGGGCAAATGGTGAGGTGTGACAGGAAGGCATGATTAAAATCCCCTGAAAAAGGATCAACATCATGACAGTGAGCAGGTGAGAAAATTCATGATTCATTTACAGAACAGATTTGAAATTTGCAACGAGGTTCATGTTGTCCATATAAAAGAGAGCAAGCTGGAAGTGCATTTGTTTCTCTCTTGTCTTAAGTTTTGGAAAGCCGCATTTCCTTGGATACTCCCAAGTAATTTCTGTTCATTTTACTTTGAAATGTCTGCAATAAAGCACAGAACTTGGGAAAACGACTGCTTATAGACTATAACTCTCATACTAGCTGGGAATTCTTGGAGTTGTAGTCCAAAAAGTAACTTTTCCAAGACTTTACAAAATGTTGACCCTTTATTAAACCCTTGTGCCATATCTTACCATTATTCTGGGGTGTACAAGCAAAAATAATGATATAGGAGATCCAAAAAATACATAAGAACTTCTTCCATGCAATTCCAATAAGCTGTGCTTAGCCCTACTCTTTTATTTTCCATTTCTATGTGTTCCATGTTTTCTACATCAACATCAATGATAGCACAACAGCAACTCCACGTAGTGGTGGGCATCAGCAGGTTCACACCAGTTCGCCAAAACCGGTAGCAGAAATTCTGGCTGGCCCCTCACATCCAAGTTTTGAAATAAAGTAGTCCTAATTTGGGTGCAACACAGGGCTTTCCCCCTGGCCATGCCCACCATACCACACCCATAGTGTGGTAGTAAAAAAAAAATTGAGCCCACCACTGACTCCACAGAATGTGTGATAGTTCAAGATTAGATATAATGATTTCTTGGACTCTTTTTCCTAGCTACTGCTGCATGCCATCTCTTTCTTTTAAAAAACACTGCTTGCACTTATTTCAACCAAGCACGCAGACCTATCACATTTCTCTGTTACATAAAATACAAGATAAAACAAACCAACAGCTCATGCCCAAGTATTTTCATGGGGAAAATGTGATTTTTCTTTATTTACACTATTAAGCTCTATAGGTCAAAGATGGCAATAAATAAATGTTAAATGGAATGGAACTGTACCCTTGGGCCAAACAGAAGGAGAGCAAGCAGGTGAATTAAACTTCAGTGTCTTTTCATTTCATAAATGAAATGAACAAATCGTTTTTTAAAAACTAGCAAAACAAAATTCTATGGAGTAATAGGGATACCCTCTATCCAGCACATTTCCTACAGGAGCTAAAAGGGGGAACAAAGGTTAAAGCTCTAAGACAGGGGTACCCAACCTTGGTGCCCCAGGTGTTCTTGGACTTCAATTCCCAGAAGCCCTGATCAGCAGGAGTGCTTACTTGGGCTTCTTGTAATTGAAGTCCAAGAACACCTGCAGTGCCAAGGTTGGCCACCCCTGCTCTAAGATGTTGGTTCATTAGCACTTGGCTACAAACCTACTGTTTCAGTAAATAAATAAGTATTACAAGCTTGAGGTGCAGTAAGTATTCCAAAAAAGAGTCAGACAAGGATAGTGAGCAAGGACATTTTTTTCATATAGAGCCCCTGGTAAACTAACTGCCACAGATATCAACAATGAAGCAAATCCCACGGCCATGGGATGTCAACTCACTACTGAGGCATGAACAGAAATATGTATAACAAATAAATGTAGTTCTCACATGCCCACTAATTATTTTACTCTACTCTGAACTGTTTTTGTTTCCTGCCACTTAGGGTTATTTTCTCCAGTAATTCACCCCCTCATACCCATACCCCTTTGTTTTCCTCAAAGCACACTGAAAGCTCCCTCTCTTGTGTGAATGGCTGCATAGCTAGCTCTCGGAGATTTTGTTTCCTTATTGGTATCTGTGGCTGTTAGTTTCCCAGTGTTTAACATAACTGTGTGTGGATGTCGCCTAATGCACCATATACCAGAACATCATTACAACCAGATGTGTCCATAGTTTATCCTGGAAGAAGTAACAGGAATGGCTGGGGTGGAAAAGATTTTCATTGGTTAGGAGACTGTGAAATTACACGTTTTGCACTAAAACATAGAAATCTGCACATTTGTGACCTACAGATGTAAAAACAAATAGCTAAAATGTGAACATTTTAAAAAGAACGAGCATGCTTCAGGGGATATTTATATACACACATTAAAGAAGTGCATAATAAGAGAATCCATGCAAAAAATGTGCAGTTTTCCATGTAGGGGTTTAAAAATAGTTTTACAGCCTGATACAAACAAAGGGTTGAATGGGAACATAGAGAGAATTTAGGAAAGTGCAACAAAATCAGGGTTGGTTTTTTTTTACATCCATAGTCATGACTAGAATACAACAAAGGTACATTTATAGTGCAGTTTTTGTTACAGGTTCCACTTGTCTCTTCTATTAGCAGGGAATTTTTCCATGCCAAGCATACTTTGTTTTGCTCCATATAAAATCTTGGGCTAGCCCTAGCAATGTCTTAGTGTTCTTTAGCAATGATAGATTCTAAATGTTATGGGCTGTGGGAGGACCAGTTACTTCTAAGTGTTATGATGTAAGATACAGAGGCTGAAATCCTGTTGAGTGAGTGTAGATGATGATGCCATTAATTTGATTTAGCTTAATTTAGTTCAATTTAATTTAGTTTTCTACCTCCTTCTTCCCTATAGATTTCATTTGACTTGAGAAAGACTTTGGGTGCCTCAGGATGCTGGCAGTCCCAATCCTGGTGGCATTTTTTCTTCCTCTTGTCCCAAGGCTTCCCCAGGATAAAAGGGATACCTAGGGAGCCTCAGAACCTGCAGGATGGAATACGAACCTTCAGATACATTAATTTAAGAAGTAATATAGTAGGCTGATTATATCATTGCTATTTATGCCTATGAAATTACTGTGGTGGTGTTGTCTATTGAATGTAATTGTTCCGCCATTTTATGTTCTCCTCAGTTTCTAAGTAACGCGAGATTGGAGTTTGCGCCATTTTACTCCGAGAAGTGCGATTGATATCAAGTCCTTGATCACCACACTCTCCTTCAACCAATCCTGTTAAAGCCCGCCAAACTGTATCTTTCGGCACCTGTATATAAGGCGCTGTGGCACAGTTAAAATTGTGTTCTTAACCCTGTAATAAAGTTATGTGTTTGGCCCGTATTGCTGGCTGCTGCTCATTATTCCTGGAACACTAAAGGTGGCTTAGTGGTTAAGATGCTGAACTTGATGACAAGAAGGTCGGCAGGTCAGCAGTTCGAGACTGGTTCCCATCTCTGTACCAGCTCCTGCCAACCTAGCAGTTCGAAAGCAAGAAATTGCAAGTAGATAAATAGGTACCACTTTGATGGAAAGATAAAAAAGCATTCCATGCACTCTGGTGTCTAGTCATGCCTACCACATGTCCATGAAAACATCTGCAGACGCTAGACAGCACTGGCTCTTTGGCTATAAATGGAGATGAGCACTGAACCCAAAATCAGATACGGCTGGCTTTTGAGCAAGGGTGATTTTTACCTTTGGTAAAGGTCACCCTTGCTCAAAAGCTAGTCGTATCTGATTCTTTACCTTTACCTTAATTACATCAACTGGATTTCAGCCAGTTTGATACATATCTATATGACTCTGCTAAAACATGATGATGAATGAAGAGAAGAAACGTAAAAGTAACATTAATTATATTTCAATGACTTCAGTTCCTGAAACAATAAAAATTAAAATTAAACAAGTGAAATGCAAACACAAATTAACTGATTGTTCTGAGGTAAATGTATAATTTTAAAGTGATTTTTAATACCTGTGAAACTCGAGTTGCCTCTGCTAGGAATTTTTTCATCTCTTTTTCTGTATATGCTACATTCATTGCTGAACCACTAGGAGGAAAAAAAGAAGTTGTCTTTGGTTAAAGATGCCATTGTACCAGGATTTTCATGTTCAAAATATTGCTCCCATTCAAACCACTGCCCCTATGCTTTTAAAAGATGAAGGGACCATTTACCAAAGTGAATAAGGATTATGTATACCTAAGGTGAGTGACTCCAAAAACATACAAAAAAGAAAAGGGGATTTCTCAACCAAAGACTAAAAGGAAAAGGTTTTGGTTTTATAGCAGATGTTTCCCCAAGCTTATACTGTTCAGCCTTTTAAAGGGGTCAGAAGCGTAACTTGAGCATTTTTATCCCATTTGTTTTCTGTGCTTATTTGTATAATGCTTCTTATTCAGAGAAATTTTCAGGTTGGGTTGGCATGAATATTGCTCTGTGCTTTCATGCAGGACCCCACTATGCCCATTTGGGATTCATAGGAACCATAGAGAGAAAGTTAATGTGTAGGCCATGGCCACTAATAAATACAGCGGGTGCCAAAAAATGTATAGACATTTTAAGAAATGTTATCTATAATACCATAATTAAATTCAACTCTGAAAAGCAAAACATAGATAACATTTCTTAAAATGTCTATACATTTTTTTTTGGCTTTGGCAGTTAGTATGATGACAACAGAATTTCCAACATGCCTAACAATTTCATGCATTTGTGATAAGTTTGAGACACATGATACTGTGTGTGATGTGCACAAGGGAAAATCCAGGAGGCCTCACACAACAACAAGTCCTTCATCTTCTGCAATGGTGTTGGAATACTTTACACACTCACCACAGAGGTTTACCAAACAATGTGCACAGGAGAAAGGAGATAGCAGAACAAGCATATGACACTTTCTTAAAACACCCATACACTGCATGCGCAGTGATACAAAAGTCAAACAAGACTTGTATTCATCTTTTGTTATCAGTATATACTATTACAATTTTAATACAATTTTTTCCTTTCTTAAAATGTTTATACAGCTTTCTTTTTGCATGCTCTGTATATGCTGAAGGAAAGGAAATTCGGTAGCTTTGGCCCAGCTGGCACTGACTTCCCTAAACCCATTTGCTATGCAGGGAGGAACTGATGGGATGTTCGCGAAGTTTTTACCCTTCCTAAAATAATACATTTTCACACTAAGTCAGGGGAAGGAAACTGCAGTTTCACGTCTGGCCTAGACATGGAAGAAGAAGAAAATGGGGTGTTGCTTTTTTCGGTCACAAGTTCCTTGTTGTTGGGACTGGGCCAAATCCATTTCTGAGGCTAAGCAGGGACAGGACACCTCACTTCCCATAAGGTGTGATCCCTATAAGACCCCTGGGAGGTGTATTTGAGATACAGTATACTTGAAATCAGTGGTGGGATCCAAAAAATGTTACTACCTACTCTGTGGGCAAAGTATGGTGGGCGTGACCAGGGGGGAAGCCCTGCGTTGCACTCAAATTAGGACTACTTTATTTCAAAACTTGGATGGGCAGAGCCAGCCGGAATTTCTGCTAAAGGTTTTGGTGAATTGGTGTGAACTTGCTGAATCCCACCACTGCTTGAAATGATAAATATGTTGTTGTCTACACAATTGGTACTTTTCTCAATTTTCCTGAACAACAAGTCCTATACTTCTAATCACTGTACTCTGTGGGGCACATTACCCCAAAGGTTTGGAGTGAGGAGCTCTCCTCCCCAACTAATAAAATGACCTGACCCATAAGAGCAAAAAACTGAATAACTATTGTTGTCCAAATCATAATGGAAATAAAAAAGTTTAAATTATCAAGGCTTGGCTCTGCAGATTTTTTCCATTCCAATGTGTCAGTTATTTTTACAAGAGGAAAACTCCTTCCAATTTGATGATCTTCTCCTTCCAGACAATTTTAACTGATCCACAATTTTGATCATACAAAATTTCCTGCACTTGAGAATCCCAGGGATTGCTTCAAACACCTCACTGAAAAGACTTTTGAATAAATTATTTAATGATAACTCATAGTTCATTGCATCACAAAAGCTGCTTGCATATATGTTCAGCACTACAGTATACAAGAAACCGTTTCATGTAGGCTTCCCCCCTGCTTAAACATTCTTCTTGCTTCATCCTCAGATTGATAGTCTGCTTCTCTTTTATTATCAAAAGGCTTCCACTCAATTTCCATTTCCACTTGCAAACTGCACTTGGCAAACTCTATTTCTCTTCCTATCCTCTCATCTGTGAATAAGCACTTTGCTGCATTAAAATTTGGAGAGGAACTGTTTAGAACATCCCGTCACATTGATTCAACTTATTTCCAGTTATCTTTGTTTTGTTTTGTCAACCATGTCTGGGAAGGAGAAAACAGCTGCCACAGCATAAATCGGACATAAAACAGTTACAGGTAAAGGGATGTCTTTCGGATAGAAGTGTGTCACTGAAGATACTGCCAATATGATGCAGGTATGCCTGTCCTCTTGATGAGAAAAGTGAGGCTGGTAAGACGAGCTTATTCTTAGAGTATTTTCCAACTTATTATTATTCACTTTCCCCACCCACCCATCTTCTTATGTGCAAATAACATGCTGACATTTACAGATAATTCTCAAGGTTCCGGGAAGCCTAAAAAGAAATGTCAGAAATGTTTGTAGCACTGAATTTACTTTCAACATTTATCTCCTCGATTTTGAACCTGCCTGATCACTCTAGTAATTTTTAAAGCCTCACTCAATGGACTTCCACTGTCAAAGCATACCTGTCAACCATCCTGATTTGGCCGGGATTACCCCGTAATTCGGCGCCGATTTGCGCCATTTCCTGACCCGCGCTGCCAAAACCCCGTAATTTTGCAGCGGGGGAAAGGAGGCACTGCACAGGCCATCTGTGCAGGTTGCATTGCACGCATGCGTGGAAGGGCTCTATACTTCCGTAGCTCCCTTCCACGCATGCGCAGAAGGCTATGCCGCCTGCGTAGAAGGCTACGTAAGTGGCGTAGCCCTCCTGCGCATACGTACAACGCTGGTCTGCGCAGGTCCCGGATTCGCCGGAGCCATGGTTGACAGGTATGTGTCAAAGGTAGATGACTCTGAGAGCGGGGCCTTCTCCCTGGTGACCTCTAGAAGGTAGTAAAACATTTTCCCAAAGGGAAACTGGGCTGGTGCTTTTACTCTTAGGTTTAAGGAGACAAGGCTCTAATCTTTGACAGTGCTTTTGAAGAGGGAGAGAGCCAGCTGGATTTTATTCTTCTCGTGCTTTTTTGCTTCATTTCATTTTTATGATTTTAATATTGGCTATATGCAAATTCCCTTGTGGAATCTTTTAGCAGAAACAAATACAAGCAAAAAATAAGAAATCAAGTAGAGTGCTGGCAAGCCTAGATGAAAATTCCTGGCCTGCTGCAATCAGTAAAACTGGGAGGTTAAAACCTACAGCTCTTATGATCAGCAGTGGAAAAAAGCAGCTCCATTTTTATTAATACAGTGATACGTCATACAATGTCCAAACTTGGTTCCACAAGTTTGGACTTTATACAGATTTGAACTTTGTATGAGGCATGCAAAATCCTAGCCGCGATGCCTCATACAACGTCCAAATCCTTGCCGCGATGCCTCGTACAATGTCGTTTCCATAGAGATACATTGTACTGTAACAGCACAGACTTCAGGGCAAAGTCAAGGAAACAGACAGGAAACTGACAGAACTTTAAGAAATCATTGTCTAAAGGCTAAATACATTACAAAAACATGTCAAACAACCCTGATTGTCCAAGAACCTGAAGAATGCTGCAAAAAATCCCAGGAATGCTTCTAAAAATTCTGATGAAAAAATAAAAAAAATAAATCCAAAATCATGCTCAAAACCACTCCTAAACACTCTTCGCCTCGTGCAAAACCCACAAGAGCAATGCACACATGTGTCCTGCCTTTTATACTACCCAGGCACAATGCAACCTGGGGAAAAACCCAATGCCTCATACAAAGTCGAGTGACTTTGTATGAGGTAACATTTTTCAAAAAATTAGGCGATGTATGAATTCGATGTTGTACTAAGCGGACTTTGTATGAGGTATTACTGTATATATATGCTACCCTATTAATTTTAACATGATATGCAGTTTTCTTTCATGACAATGCACAGCTTGGAAAAATTGAGCAAAGGATAACTCAAGTTTTCATAGCTAGGCTTCAAATGGTTTGGCCTGCAAGCCTAATTTTTCCTGTTATGAAATCTCCTTTTTCTGGTTCTAGAGAGGCTATTATTTGTTGTTGTGATACATTGTTCAAGTAGCTTTTGATGTATGGTGACACTATCATGATTTTTTATGCAAGAAGTTTAAGGAGTAGTTTACCAATGCTAGCACTTCTATCTTTACCTAGTAGGTTTCTCAAGTCCTGGGCTGAGGTTTGATCCATTACAACACACTCTTTATAGAATCCAAATCAATGGCTTTGTTTTTCAGCCAGGAACTTAAAAACCTAAAGATCCTCCAAATTTCTCAATATGGCATGGCCTTAAAATATTATATACTAGCAAGGGTTGCCCGGCGTTGCCGGGCTTTTTTGGGGGTTTTGTTTTTTAAAAAATATGAGAAATGGTATTGGATGTTTTTTGTTGTATGTGTATTTAAATTAGTTATGTTTTTTTAAATGTGTTGTTTTTTTATACGTAGGTAGTGTTTTAAACTGTTATTAAAAAATTTGGATTTTAAAAAGAGATAAGGTTGATATATTTTTCCCCAATAATTGCATTTTTAAAAATAATGTGTTCCTATGTGGTTTTTGGTGATAGGTGTACTTTGGATAAGATTTTTTTTAAAATGTGTAAGTGTATGTTTTTTTGTAGATGGTTGTAGATCAATTTGAATTCATTGAGTGTAATATTTCCTGTGGCCACTTGGTGGTGCTGTTGCGTAATGTTTTAATGTTGATTTTGTCCTGGCCTGTGTATTCTTCCTGTTCTTTTCTCATTTCAACTCTTATTGTCGGTGAGGCTGTCTTGGTAAGTTGTGATCTCTGTTTTGTTAGGGGTGGCTTTGTTGTGATTTGTGGGGGGTGGGGGGTTGTGTTTGTCCTTGTTTTTTTTTTTTGGATTGTTTGTGGTAGATTTTCCTTGTAATTTTTATGTTTAGTATTGTTTTTGCTTTTTTTTAATGTTGTTGTTTGTGTTTTTGGAGTGGGTATTTCTGTGGGCCGGCCTCGGTGGCTGGGTGGGCCATTGAAATACCATGTGTTGTTAGGCTGGGGTTTTTTTCGCTTGCCGGACTCGTATTATTTACTCCGCCGGCCCGTGGTGGGGATGGGGGCATGGTCATTGGGGGTTAGGAAGGGTGGGCTAGGTGGTGGGGAGGGGAGCTGTAGTGTGTTATGGTGCTTTGTTTTTGTGGAGTCGTGCTTTGTTTTTGAGGAATCGTGAAAGTAGATCGTTTTTCCCCTTTAATATCAGTGGGTGGGGGCTGCGATCCCCCTCCCCGCTGGCTTCCCTAGTGTTGGGTGGTTTTTTGGGATAAAAGGTGTATATTGGCCCTACACTTCTGGACACAGAGGAACAGGCAGAGAGGAACGATCCCCCACCCACCCCTCCTTAAAACAACTCCGGTTTTAAAGAGAAGAAAAGACTGAGTTTTTTTAAGGAGGGGTGGTGGGGGATCGATCCTCTCTGCCTCATCTTTTGTTTCCAGATGGGTTGGGGCAATATAGTCCTTTTATCCCCACAAACCTCCCAACAGTAGGGTAGGCAGCTGAGAGGGGGATCGCCACCCCCTCCCACTGATGTTAAAGGGGAAACTCCATTCGGGAGCTTCAGGCGCCGCGGGAGAGTAAAAGAAAGCCGGCTGCTGTTTGCTTGCCTGTAAGCTGTTTTTCTTTTTAACTTTCCGGGCGCCGTTTTCCTCAGCATTCTGCGTGGGCGCGCAGGACGCTGGGGCTTGTAGTTATGGGTTGGTGCTTTGTGTTTTTGCTGCGTTTTTTTAAAATGCGTTTCTTTCGATTAGCTGCAGCGCGTGTCGGAACGCTGCGCCGTGCGAGAGCCTCTCAGCGTGATTGGCTCTGGCGCGGCGCAGCGCAAGGAATGTTGGGAAGTGAAGTTCTTTCCCTTTCTTGCCGTTTGTGGGGCTGAGGCCCCCGTGCCAGATTTTTAAATCCTTCGTTGACCTGCGTTGGCAATTCGGCCGTGCGCACGAAGGGTGGGTGCGGGTCAGTAGGGCGACGCATAGCAACCTATAGCCAGTTCCAACGGTGAACCCTTGGATTTATAGGTTAAGATATCATCAGCTACATCTGAGCAATAAACACAGCAAGAGAAAGGCTGTCCTTTCGCTATTCTTGCTTGATGCAGGCCTCTCTGCTTGTTCAGACCTAAGAAGAGGATCCAAGGTTCAAGGAAATAAACAATAGCAGCAACAAAATGGCTGCTCAAAGTAATTTCAAATAAGTAGGTTTTTTAAGGCAAAGTCAGAAAGAAAGAAAAAACACGGTCAGGAATTAGATAACTCAGAGTGTATTTTTTGGCTATAGGAAGCAGAGGACAAATGCAATGACAGTGATTAGTTGAGAAGGCTTATTTTAAAGAAAAGTCAGACAAGCTCTATGATCATCTGTCAGCCATGATAGCTAGTGAGACTTCCAAGGTTTAGAGCAGGGGTGCTCAAATCATCTGATCTGAGCTGCCATCAGCACTCCCAGAAGTGGAAGTAAAATGTGCATGTGCGGGCACGTTATCCAATTCAATCCAATCCATTTTAATTTATACTCCGCCTTTCTCGGCCAAAGCTGACTCAAGGCAGCAACAACATATCAAAATCAATACAATATGCACACGTGCATGCACAAAATCAATAAAATATGCACATGTGCATGCACATCTTACTTCTACTTCCAGTGGGAGGAACCACATGGCTCAACCACATAACTGGCCCACAGCCTGGAAAGTTTGGGCACCCCTGTTTTAGAGGAAATCCCAGTTGAGATCAAACAGAATACTAGAGGCTTGACATCAGACCATGGGGTAGGCTCAGAGGTACCTAGCCAGTCTCATGGCTGGCCTAGACACAGAAGAAGACTGTTGGGAATTCATATGAGAATTTTCTAAGTGCTTGGAGTGAAAACCCCGAGAGAAATGGAAACAGCTAAGAAAAGGACAGCCTCAGGAATAATAAGCAGCCTGCCTTTTTAAAATGATTCTGATTTGGGGGCCAGGAAGCAAGCAGCCCTAGAAATGATTTTGTGCAGACAATATAAAGCTGTGATAATATGTAGCCAGGATTCTAGATTATTATGGGGGGGGTTGATTGCTTCCCTCTGAGAGGTGAAGGCAGAGAACGGAGTGCCATTCTCTGCCTTTGCTTCCCAGGGAAGTGTCTTGCTTCCCTCGGTTGGAGGCACCAGTGCCTTCGGCCCCCACCCCCATGGAAGGGGCTCACTTTCCTCCAGGAGGCAAAGGCAGAGAACGGAGCACCGTTCTCTGCCTTTGCTTCCCGGGGAAGTAGTTCGCTCCCCTCGGTGGGAGGGGGACGAAAGCACCAGTGCCTTCGGCGCCTGCCCCCGTGAAAGGGGCTCACTTCCCTCTGGGAGGTGAAGACAGAGAACGGAGTACCATTCTCAGCCTTTGCAACCCAGGGAAGTGGCTCACTTCCCTCGGCTGGAGGGGGCCAAAGGCACCCATGTCTTCGGCCCCCGGCCCCTGAGAAAGGGGCTCGCTTCACTCCGGGAGGCGAAGGCAGAGAACAGAGCACTGTTCTTAACCGTCTTCCTGAGGGAAGCGGCAGGTGTGCAGGGAGAAGATGGACTCCCCCTCTTCTTCCCGCTACCCCGCCGAAGCCACAGCGAGGCTGGCGCTGGCCTTCGTCACCGGGGCCGTGGGGAGAAGAGGGGCTCCCCCTCCTCCCCACAACCCTGCCGAAGCTGTGGTGAGGCCAGCACCGGCCTTTGTCCCTGGGGCCATGGTGATGGCTTCCCTCTGGGAGACGAAGGCCGGGAATGGAGCGCCGTTCTCAGCCTCTGTCTCCCAGAGGGTAGTTGTTCGCGTGTCAGCCATTTTTAATGCGCGCGCCAGCTGCCCTGCTTCCTCCATGCTTGCGCCCTTCAACCTGATTGGCTGAGGGGTTGCGTGGCATGGAGGAGACTGGGAAGCATAGGGGTTTTTTTGTTCGGGTTCGTGGGGTGTTGGCCCCACTCTCAGCTGCCAGACCCTTGCGGTGATGCTCACAGGGTCAAAAGGTAAGTGTGGGCAGCTCTGTACAGGATGGTTGGGATGGGTGTGGCCGTGCATGCCGGACACGCACGACCCATGCACCTTTTTATAGGTATAGATTGGCACCAGGGGCGCAGGGTGGGGGCTGTTAGCTCAAGAAGGTTTTTGGCTCCCCTGGCTAATACGGCCCTGTATGCAACAGACCTTTGAATGTTACTTTTAAAAATAATTTCTCTCCTTATGTATAAAGGGTATTTTTTTAAAAAATGATGCTCACTACTGCAGTTTCTCCCAATAAGGTGTTATGAGCTTTAGTTATTTTTTAAACCTTTATTCTTAAAGAACATTGACATGGATAAAATGACCCCAATTTCAGACAAAACAGGGTCACCTGAAAATTTTGCTTAAAGTAAATCAAAGCAAATCAGGTAGCCTCATCTTAATTTATATCTTTTGCTGCACTATGCTGGTCTTGAACAGTAATAAAGATTGCTTTGCTTAAAGTTAATGTTTCACCATTACAAATAATAGTGTCTTGTTATAACAAAAGAGTAAAAATGTATTGCTTTCCATTAAAAAGTGATGCTAGTATTTTTTTAAAATCTAATGTTTTTTTGTTATCTGAAACAACTGTTTCCCAAGTTGCAGCTTGACTGTATTAATGGAAAATGAAACAGATGGCACTTTGCCTAATGGCAAAATAATTAAGATTGACCCCATATAAACATAGTGTTAAACTGAGAAGCCAAGTACTTAGCTCAATAAGTAAATGTCTAGTAAGGTCAACTAATTTTTCATTGTCTCTTTATCTATTTGGGCGGGGAAACAGTAATTTCCACATGTGGCATTAATAGCATTTTGATCCCCTAAAACCCTGGGGTGTACAAGAAGTCAGGAAGTTCAACCTGTGTTGCCAAAAATATCTTACCTCAAAACATAGGAAGGTCTCAATAAACATGGGTAGCCAACTGAGTTTGCAAATTCAACAGCATCTTCCTAAAAATATGGAAAACATTGGTTTTTTTTTAAAAAATGGCAATGATACCTAGACATTTAAACCTCTCAAAAGAACAAAAATGTGTATCCATTCTCAACCTAGAGTAGATATAAAATAATTAGTTTATTTGTGGGATTTTTTATCATTGGTTATCAAGATGATTCATATTTGTTTTTCCTTCTTCATCTTTGAAAAAAAATCCAAGGCAGGCTATGTCTGAAGGAAAGGCAGATGGATGGGTGAATGCTTTTAAAAGAAAACTTCCCAATTTATGCAAAAACAGAACAGCTTGAAGAGGAATGAACACATGTGAAACAGACAGAGCAGGCAATAAGTCATCCTTTCAAAGCTGAAACCCAGTCAGTCTGTACAAAAAGTAAAGTAAAGTTGGGCAGAAAGGACAGGAACAAAGTTTCTCTAACCAGAAGTTACCATGTACCAAATGTAAACATAATTTTATAATCTCACAACTCGGGGTTTTAAATTCTAAACTCAACAAAAACATCCAGTGTTTTCCCCAGTACCTCTCTGTCAGAAGAGACAGCCAACTGGACTGTCAAATGAAGTATGTATTACTGTATTATAGGCATGAAGTTGTTGGTCCAGATGGTATCTCTTAGGCATGGTAGCTAATCGTGCTTAAACTTGAATCCAGGCTATCCCACTTTAGACTCCAGATTGGAAAAAACACTCCCATGACCCCCATTATTTTCAGAAGGAAAATCGGAATATCAGAGAAAAGCTTTTAAAGCCTTGCTTTCTCCCTGACATAAGCCAATATCCTGCCTTGTGCACAGCAAACATTGTGCTAGCAGTTGTGCTATCTCAGTGAGATGTGCATTGTGCAACTGCTTGTGCATCCAGTTCACACAACAGACACTCTCACCAAATAGTGCAACCATTCGCACAGTGTTAGTTGTGCAGGCGAACATCTCCAGCAGGACATTGGCTGCAGAGTTTTTCAGAGAAGGAACATCTATGTGTAGGAGAAGACAGCCAAGTGAACCCTCATGTGCATTCAGAAATAACGAAGCCCAAATATAAATACAGTGGAACCTCGGTTAACAAATGGCTCAGTTGACATAAAAATCGCATAACAAAAGGATATGCATAGAAAATAGTGGCTTAGTTTATGGGGGAAAAGTTTGGAACAGATAATTAGTTTTCAATACATTCCTATGGGAAACCGCATTTCGGTTAATGTATTTTGGTTTTCAATGCATTCCTATGGGAAATTCAGTTAAAGTAATTTTTGAGGTTCCACAGAATACTGCCTCAAACAGAACTGGACCAATATGTTTCTTACCGCCTTGGAATGCTTGCTCTTATATCATTGCTGAAAGATAAAGGCTCCCATCCAAACAAGGGCAAAGAAAATTAAATTGTTATTATATCTTCAAGCAGTCACTAAACGCAGTAGCTATATGTCCACATACCAAGGAACTGACTGCCTTCCAGGGTGCCTGAGCCACCTTCAGTTCATCAAGAACAGCTGAGAATACAGACCGGTCTTCTGCACGGTCAATCTGCAGTGGGTTTGTACCCATAATCTTCACTCCATTTTTGTAGAGTGGCACAGCCAGGTTATTTGGAATCTGCCCTCCTACAGAGATGATGCACCCATCACATTCCTACAGATAGGAGAAGACAAAGATTTAGAGACTTAAAAAAAGTTGACGGGAGCCCTCTCCCAGGGCTCCCGTCATCAGCCTCGGGATGGGAGGAAGCTGAGCCTGGTGCCCCTCCCCCTGGCCCCGTCCAGGCAGGGGGTAGAAAAGGACACTGAACCGCTGCAGCCAACAGACCCGCCGCGCCTCTCCCGGGACTCCCATCATCAGCCCCAGGATGGGAGGAAGCTGAGCCTGATGCCTCTCCCCCTGGCCCTGTCTGGGCAGGGAGTAGAAAAGGACACTGAGCTGCTGCAGCCGACGGACCCACTGCACCTCTCCCGGGGCGCTTGCCATCAACCCTGGGATGGGAGGCAGTTTATGCCGGTTCGCCTGCCCTCGGTGAGAGCGAAGGGCGGGGAGAGAGACTGGCCGAGCTGTGGGGCGGCCAGGGCAGCGATAAAGACTCTGCCAACACCAGAGCAGCCAGAGACGCTGGTTCACCTGCCCTCGGTGAGAGCGAGGGCGGGGAGAGAGACTGGCTCCAGTTGTGGGACGGCTGGCATGGCAATGAGGACTTGGTTTGCATGTGGTCCCCTCCCCCCGGATATTACTGTGTATGATGTGTCCTTGATATTGATATTATATATTGTATTGGTGTACTTCTGCTTTATTATGTATTTATTTATTTTGTATACTGGTACTTATTGTGTTTTTGTTTTTGTTTCATTGTATTTGTATTTAAATATGTTGTGATGCCACCCTGAGTCAGCCTGCGCTGAGTAGGGCGGGGTATAAATCTAATAAACTAACTAACTAATGCAGCTCATTACCTTTAATCATCATCTAGTAGCAGGACTGTAAGCAACAAAATGAGAACAGCTTGCATTCAGAGAAGGGCATAGTTGCTTTGGTTCTGATGCTGTGGTTTTTGAGCTTTTCCTATATTTATTCTATTTATCAGTTAATCATAAGCAGCACTTCAGTGGCTTAATGGTTAAGCTGCTAAGCTTCGAGACTGGAAGGTCGGGATTCAATATCCGAGTGCTGCATGACGGATCTTGGGGACATGAAAGGAGCCTCCTTCAGGCATCCCCCGAGCAGAGTTTCTCCAGCAGAAATTCTTTCAATCCAGAGTAATTTCTGACATGAAATTTATTTTTATTTGGTTAATCTTAAATCCGGGCTTTTCTCCAATAGGTTCAAGATGACACACATGTCTCACTTATCTCTACTTTATTCCTACAACAAACCTGTGAAGTATGTTGAGCTGAGAAAGGGTGACTGTCACAAGGTCAGACAGTGAGGTTCATGGCTTAGTGCGGACTCAAACCTGCAGCTCCCAGGTCCTAGTCTAACTCCAATCACATCGTAATGACAATAATCACTTGTGATCCACCTTTAACTTCACCCAAAAGGTTGGTGGCAGAGTGTCCAGAGTGCCACCTATTGTAATACAGTAGATTTAGAAACTGTTGCTAAACAGCTGTGGCTGGAAAAATCCCACATTTATGGATGTCCCCCGTCAGTAATATCCAGAATACTATGAGATAAGTCGCTTTAGTCAGATGCACTGACAACACTTTTTTAAGGCTATGGTTTAGTAGCAAATTCAGATACACATAAATGGATGAGTTCTTATGTAGTCCATAGCTTGGAGGCTCCCAACCTGTTTGATCTAAGAACAAGAACACTGAACAAGTGATATTGACTAGGCAAGACTTCATGTTGATTTGCCAATAAGAAACATGGCCAGACGAGTTTCTGTACTTTTAGGAACAATACAGCAAACAAAACTTAGTAAAGACTAGCATAGGTTGCCCGGCGATGCCGGGCAGTTATAAACTGTGATCAGTTTTTTTGGGGTGTTTTGTGGATTAAAAAAAGAACAAAGGATGATATAATTTTTTCAAATTGTTTTATTTAACAAAATAATGTTTTATTTTGTGGGGGGGGTTTTAATAGTTGTACCGTAGGTAATAATTTTAAAAATGTGAAAGTACATGTTTTTTACATTCAATGTTTTTAAACTGTGTTTAAATGTTTTGGGTTTTTTATTTGAGTTAACACTCAACACAGGATGTTATAAATCTTTTTATTTTATTTTTCTGACATATGTTTGTGATTTGTGTAAAATTGTGATTTATTGTTATGTTTTTGACTTGTTTTTACTCTTGTGGCCTCTAGGTGGGGCTGTTGAGTCTTTTTGAGTTGTTTTTACTATTCTGCCCTGCAGGTGGGGCTGCTAAGGGTTCTATTTTAGTTTCACTGTTTTTCTCTCCTGGCCTCTGGGTGGGGCTTCTTCCGGTAAGTAGTCTCTTTGTTTCTTCATTTCAGTTCCGGTCATCGTGGAGGGAGGACGTGCTGGTGAGTTGTCTTTTTTTTATTCTGGGGTTTTTCTTTGTTTTGCTTTTGTGGTGATGGGTTGGAAGGTGTTTCTGTTTGTTCTTTTTGGTTTTGGTTTAGTTTTAGGTTTGTTTAATTAGTTTGGTTATTTCTGGTTTTGTTTAATTTTTCTTATTTTGTTGTTTATTTTTGTAATTAGTTGTTGTTTGTGTACTTTGTGGTTTTTTGTGTTGTAGTTAGGTGTTTTCTTTGTGGTTTTGTGCCATTGTGGATGTTTTTGTTTGTGTATTTTGTGGTTTATTTTTATTTTTTGTTAGGTAGGTCGGGGGAGAAGGAGGAGGCAGATGGTTCTCTCTTCTCTGTCTCCTTCTTCTCCCGGTTTACCTAACTGGAGATTGGCAGACAGCAATCCGTAAGGGGTGGTGCTCTTCCTTGCGGATTGCTGGCTGTTGCTTTTGTATTCGGAAATACAAAGGCATCAGCCAGTCATCCACCAGGGAGGCTGCTTCCCCTGACGAACTGCTGCCTGTTTTTGGGGGGTTTTCCCCACCCCGGCTCAACTTTACTTGAGGCTGGTGGTGGTCTCGCAGTGTCTTCGGCGGGGTAGCGTGGAGGAGAGGGAGTCCCTCTTCTCCCCATTGCTCCGGGAAAGAAGGACAGCGGGTGTCTCGCAGTGCCATTTTGTGGCTTTTGGTTTTGCGTGGCTGTGAAGCGCTGAGTCTGCCTGCTGGGGACTTGCGCTCCCATTGCTTTTTGTAAGTTTATTTTTCGCACACTGGCTTTCTCAGCGTTTTGCGCACTCAGGGCACGCAGGATGCTGGGACTTTTAGTTTTGCGTTTGTGGTTTGCGTTCATGCGGCAGTTTTTTTTCCTGTGGCTCAATTTCAATTGGCCATGGCGCGTTTCCCAAAGTTCTTTTTGCTCGCGCCTCTGAGCCTGATTGGCTGGGACGTGGCATGGTGCAAAGAACTTGGGAATTTAAGTCCTTTTTCTTTGTTTGCATTCATGGGGCTCTTGCCCCATTGGCGCATTTCTCAACCCTGCAACTGCAGGAGGCTCGGTACAGGATAGTATGGCCGGGTGCGGGAGCCTTTGTCACATTCCAATGATTAACGCTTGCATTTATAGGTATAGATAAAGGTAAAGGTTTTCCTTGCTTGAAAGCCAGTAGTATCTGACTCTAGGGTTCAGTGCTCATCTCTGTTTCAAAGCTGAAGAGCCAGCGCTGTCTGCTTCTGCAGATGCTTCCGTGGTCAAGTGGCAGGCATGACTAGACACCGGAGTGCTGTTACCTTCCTACTGAAGTGGTTCCTATTTATCTACTTGCAATTTCTTGCTTTCGAACTGCTAGGTTGGCAGGAGCTGGGACAAAGACAGATGCTTATTCCATCCTGCAGTACTCGGGAATCGAACTGCTGACCTTCCACCTCCCAGTCAGTGTCTTAGCCATTTAAGCCATTCAGGCATTTTTGGAGGCAAGGGACAGAGACCTTCCAAATTTACTGCCAATGTCCCAGAGGAAACCATGAAAGTTACTGTAACACCAAACAGGAAAATGGGCACTCATGCAAGCACACCCCAGATGTCTTTAAGTTTATGTTGAGCATTTGAAAAATCATTTTATCCTCAATGGCATTGTCCTCATGCATAAAATTAAGCATGTGTATAATTGCTTTCACAAGCACAGGTTGAAATTAAGCTCACCAAGGGCAGGACAGTTTGAGCCATAAATAACTGTGAAATAAATTAAGCCTGCTTGTAAATATTGTTCAGTATGCAATGAACAAGTGGCACAAGTGGTTAGGACACTAACTGGGAGGCAGAAGGTCAGCAGTTTGATCCCTCAGTACTGCAGGACAGAATGAACTCCTGTCCTCTGTCCCAGCTCCTGCCAACCTAGCAGTTCAAAAGCAAGAAATTGCAAGTAGATAAATAGGGAGCATTTTGGTGGGAAGGTAACAGCATTCTGTGCACTCCAGTGTCTAGTCATGCCTGCCACATAACCACAGAAATCTCTGCAGAAGCAGACAGCACTGGCTCTTCAGCTTTGAAACATAGATGATCACTGAAACCTAGAGTTAGTTACGACTGGCTTTCGAGCAAGGGAAACCTTTACCTTTACCTTTTGTCCACCTAATTACCCTTGCTTTAGCCTCATTCAATATGGCAATTTCAGATCAGGGGGAGAGAGAATGGAATGTAAACATCCTTGCCTCATGAATTGTCTTGTGGTTTTAGAGAAATGAAACTAATGTGTGATAGACATGTCATGTGTGAGATCATTGGTTGGAATCCCTAAAGAGGAGGGCCACAAGGGGGACCGTTTGGAAGGAGATATAACTCAGAGACTCACACGCACACACTGAGTCACTCTCTTGGATGCTGTGCTTTTGAACTGCAATCATGTAGCCTATTTAGCCAGAAGAGGGGCCATAGGCTATCCCTTAAACAAGCAACTTGTTTTCTGAGCTTTTGCTGGACTGTATTCTTTATTATGCTTTGATTTCAATATACCTTTATAATACCTGAAGAGACTTGGAGTGATTACCTGGCTCGACACTACCTTGCCTAGACACATCTAGATGCCTGGGTTGTCCAACCAGGGAGCTGCAACTTAGAAGAATGACAGGGCCTACTCGAGAGTAAGGCACCCTATTGTTACATATATTGACATGAAATATTGGTTTTGATTTTCTTGAAGCTACTTCAAGGGTGTTTTTTTTTTTTTAAATCACCTCCTTTTGGTAGATGTCCAAGATCCTCTCCAGCGACAATTCCTCAAAGTAGAGCCTGTCACACTCATCAAAGTCAGTGCTCACCGTCTCTGGGTTGCAGTTCACAACAACTGTCTTTTTGTGGAGCTGACGCAATGTGCGGATGCATGAAACAGCGCACCAGTCAAACTCCACACTGCTTCCTGTCAAGGAAAGGACAACCATCAATGATGTTTTAAGTGGCAGTGTGCAAGGAGGCTTTAAAACAACAGTATATGTCAAGGTCCCCAGGCACATCCAGATATTTGTGATCATTAGACCCAAACTCACAATGGAAAAGGGGGCAAGCATCTTGTTAGCACTCCTTCAATGGCATTTCACAGAACTAGCTCAGCAGCTAATGGGAAATTTTAATTTACATTCTGACAAAATGTTTACCTGTCATTTATCTACCATCGAAGTTTCATAACTAGAGATTGAAATAACGAGATACTGTTGTTATGGGCTGTCAAATCCTTTCCAATTTATGGCCACACTAACATGGTTTCAAAGTTACCGCATGTGAGATAGTCAAATGTGGTTTACCATTAGTATCCTTCAGTTTGCCAGAGCTGGGGTTTGAACCCAGGTCTTCTGTATTCCATCCAGCATTCTATCCAGTACATCACACTGGGACTCACTAGTCCCAGTATCTGTTACCAGACTCTAACTACACATTTACAAAGTCCATGAAGGACATATATAACCCTCAGTCTAGTTACTGTTTTCCATATACTAGACATAAGAATGGGTTACTTACCTGTAACCTTGATTCCTTGAGTTACGTCTGTGAATTCACACATTTGGGTTTGCGCTTATGCAGAACTCCATTTCGGATTATACCAGAGCTTTGAAAAAAGGAGGGAGAATTTGTTAAAAGAAGGCCTCGCCCATCCCCTTTATAACCCTTTCCTTCCTTAGTCCATTCCAAGCTATTGCCAGGTTACCTCACAGACGTGAGAGGGGAGGCAGGCAGGTCACGTGTAAATTCACAGACGTAACTCGAAGAACCAAAGTTACAGGAAAGTAACCCATTATTATTCTTCAAGACGTATGTGAATCCACATGTTTGGGTGAGTAGCAAGCTTCTTGGCGGATGGAGGGTTCACATCTGGTTCTGGCAGAAGACAGTTAAAGCGACGATGACAGAACTGCCCTTCTGAATCGGGTGTCCTGCATGGCCCTTGTGTCCATTTTGTAATGTTGGATGAAAGTTAGGAGTTGTGACCATGTCGCTGATCTACAAATATCCTCAATAGGCATGCCCCTTAGGAAAGCCGTTGACGAGGAGACCACTCTAGTGGAATGAGCCCTGACCTGTTCCTGAACTGGGGTCTTCAAGATTTATGGTCCTGACAACACACCTTGATATGCTCTTAGAGGCAATGGCGGATCCCTTTTTCG
Organism: Bradypodion pumilum; assembly: GCA_035047305.1. Classification (NCBI taxonomy): domain Eukaryota; kingdom Metazoa; phylum Chordata; class Lepidosauria; order Squamata; family Chamaeleonidae; genus Bradypodion; species Bradypodion pumilum. The sequence goes on along the minus strand of JAWDJD010000001.1, from coordinate 243,925,957 downwards.
GGCCTCCATAAGCGATGAATAGTCTTGTGGAGTTGTGAAATGACTTGGTCCTATCAATGTAAAATGGGATGGCTCTTTTCAGATCCAGCATGTACAGGGACCTCTCAATCGACAGGTTCGGGAGAAAGGTCTGCAAAGAAGGCATATGGCATGTCACACAGCAATTAATCTGGTGAGATTCCAGAGGTCTATGATGAGACAGAGTCATTTGAATCAAAGTACCTGGAAGACAAAAAAATCACTGTGGACATTGTGCAGGGGGACCCTGCCGAAGGATCCATTGCTGAGCTGAACAGTGAGCTAATGCAACATACTGCATTGCGACCGTGCCCATAACATTTCCCATTGGTGATGTGGGAAAGTATTAAGGCATAGCTGTGGAAAAGAATATGACTGCCTAAGAATGTCGAACTACTCCTGGCACATATATGGTAGAATTGCTGTTCCTGCTGTTGGGATAGCGGTATTGTTGGAAAAGAGGACGTGTCTTCTTTACAATTGAAGAAAAAGACAGTGTGATTTAACAGAGCATCCAATATCTCTTGCAGGGTTAGGTCAAGGTTGTTAGGCTTGACAACTCTAAGATGGTTCTGCGATGCAGAAACCATCTTCAGAGTGGACGCCAGTGCTCACTAACCAACAGACTTAGTCATTTTACTGAAAAGACCAGTCCGCTCAATTAACATCCATTCTGAATGCATATGTGAGATGAGAGCAGCCAAACTTGGCGCTGAAAACCATGCCGAGTATGAGATGCTTAGTGTATATCTTGGTGACATATGGGGGGGCGGGGGCTGCTAATAATGTCTTTAGCAGTATGTGTGGATTCTCTCTGGAGACCATGGCCAAATATAGGGTATGAGCAGTACGAATTCTGCTGATAGGTAGCATTTGTAGACACCCAATGCTCTCTGAGAACTAGCTACTCTAACATGTAAATGAGAGTTAACATAGAGTTGTTTGTCTAAATCTACAATCCGTTACTGTTCCTTTCCCTGATGATATAGGAAAGGAAGAACAAGACTGATTAGCTTTAATCATCTCCTGTAGAATGATATAAATGTGATTCCATGGAGGAATGGTTGGAGTCATCTGCTAGGATGCTGTCCGGGTTAGAAGCCTCAGGTCAGTGTGGTTCTAACATGATGACAGTCACCACTCTATGGATTAATTTGAACTAAGAGGATACCCCTGGCAGCTGTAGAAGCTAAAGAGCATTGCGAAGTCTCCTGCTCAGGGAAGCATGGAACAGAGGCGGCTGCTGTAGTACAATCCATGTGGATTTGAGGATCATTACCCCATAGTTGTTTGATAAAGCTACCCTGATGTCTGCTTTGGGGTGACGTAGGAAGAGGAAACAGTCTCAGGCTTGGAGCCAAGGAAATGAGGCAGTCGAGGCATTTGGTTTCCACCCTGGGGAAGGGGGTAGGAATGCCATGGAGCCAATCAGGTGTTGAGCTTGCAATCAGTCAGCAGTGTGGGCAGTGTATAGCTAGATGCCGAAAACTGCTGAAGTGCCGAAACTACCTTGATGTGGAAGTACGGCAATGTCAAAGTGCAGCTAGGTGTCAAGTCTGCTGATGAGCCAAAAATTTGTTTGTGTGGGAGCATGGCAATGATGAAATACAGCTAGGCATTGAGCCTGCTTGGATGCTGAGACTTCCCTAGTGTGGAAGTGTGGCAATGTCAAAGTACCGCTAAGTGACAAGTCAGCTTAGGAGCAGAAGCTTCTGGGAGGTATGTGTTGGGGCTTGGTCAAGAGCCATAGCCTTCATGGTACGGAAACATGGCAATGCTGCAGTACAGCCAGGCATGGAGCCTGCTGAAAAGCTGAGACTTCCTTAATATGGAGGTGTGGCAATGTAGAAGTACCGCTAAACTCCGAAGTCTGCTAAGTGCTGACTTCCATGGAATGGAAGCATGTCAATGCTAAAATATAAATAGGTGTTAGTCTGCCAGGAGCCTAAGCCTCCTTGAGTGGAAGCATGGCAATGCAGCAGTACAGATAGGTATCAAAGCTTGCTATCTACCAAAGCTTCCCTAGGAGCCAAGGCTTCACAAAAACTTTGTTGGAGTGGAAGCATACCAATGCTGAATCCAGTCAGGTGTTCAGTCTGTTAGGAGCCAAAGCCTCCATGGAGTGGAAGCGTGGCAATGCTGAAGTACCACTAGGCGTTGAAGCCTGCTAGGTACCAGTAGCAAAATCTTTGTTGGAGTGGAAACATGCTAATGTTGGATCCAGTCAGGCTCCGAGCCTGCTAGGTACCATAAACTTCCGTGGAGTGGAAGCATGGCAATGGTGAATTACAGCTAGGTGTTGAAGCCTGCTAGATACCATAAACTTCTTTGGAGTGGAAGCATGGCAATGTTGGATCCAGACAGGCATCTAGCCTGCTAGGTATCATAAACTTCCTTGGAGTGGAAGCCTGCCAGTGCTGGATCCAGTCAGGCCTTGAGCCTGCTAGGTACCATAAACATCCTTGGAGTGGAAGCATGCCAATGCTGGATCCAGTCAGGCCTCAAGCCTGCTAGGTACCATAAACCTCCTTGGAGTGGAAGCATGCCAATGCTGGATCCAGTCAGGCATCGAGCCTGCTAGGTACCATAAACTTCCTTGGAGTGTAGGTGTGGCAATGCCGTGGTAAATCCTCAGAGCTGACATTGAATCCAATGGCAAGTACCATGATGTGAGGCATGACATCCGCAGTGGTGCCAGAGGCCCTCGGTTTCAAATGTTTCGAGCCGGTAACAGTCCCATCCGTGGGAGAAGGCACAGAGGCTTCCCTAGGCATACGACGCATGGTTAGTATCCTTGCCTCAACATCATCCTCCACTTGTATAAAAACAGGCATACTCATGGTGTCCATGGGGTATATAAATTTGCGCAGCCTGGCTTAATGCCGGAAGCATCATATTGCCAAGGATTGTGAAAGATGGTCTTGTAGTTGAAACCTAGAGGGAGGAATAGTGAAGGAAAAAACACCTCTCCCATGAGAAAGGGGATGCACATAGAGAAATATAGCGGGCATATGAACAATAAGTTGAATACCAGGTAATTGATATCGACTATCCTTTGATCCATAATGGAAGCAAAGGAAATCAATTGCAGCCAGAGCAGCCAGTGCTGCAGCATTGCCTTTCTCAGCAGGGTCCTCCATTTTCTAGGCCTTAGGATGAGCAGGCATGTTAGAAAATGGCTGGTTGAAAGGCCCGAAGAGTCTGGGCTGTAGCAGAGTCCTCCATTTTGAGAAGGCATGTTAGAACAAGGTTGGTTGCAAGGCGTGAAAGAGCTTAGGCTGTAGCAGGGTCCTCCATTTTCTAGGCCTTCGGAAGAAAAGGCACAATAGAAATGCCTGGTTGCAAGGCCTGAAAGCATTGAGGATCCATTAATATGCTCCTTGTCTAACAATTTATTTATTTATTTATTTATTTATAGTCATATTTGTATATGCCGCCCACTCAGGCAGAACCTGACTCAGGGCGGCATTACAACAATTCTAAAAATACATAAAAACATTATAAAACCCACATCCCACCCCATTTAAAAACCCATATCCCACCCAACCCCATCCACCTACTATACAAAAGGAAAGAAGAGAGAGTTCTTATAAAAGCCAGCAGGCGGGCACCATAGTCCCATTCGGGCCCCACACCTGCCCTGCCAGCCAGGTCTTCACTCCTTTCCTGAAGGGCAGCAGTTCACTTTGGAGTCTTAGTCTATTGGCAGGAGGTTCCAGAGAGTTGGTGCGGACACGGAGAAGGCCCTCCTTCGGGTGCTAGACAGATGTGCACCCCTAGTTGATGGCACTATTAGAGAGCCCCTCCGGTCCACTCTGGTTGGACGGGCAGACACTCTTTGGACGATGCGGTCTCTAAGGTATCCTGGCCCCCTGCCATATAGGGCTTTAAAGGTCAAAACCAGCACCTTAAATTGCACCCGGAGACAAACTGGTAACCAGTGCAGCTCCCGAAGTAGCGGTGAGGCATGGGCATATCGCCCACACCCCATCACCACCCGGGCCGCCGCATTCTGGACCAGCTGCAGCCTCCGAATGGTCGTCAAGGGCAGCCCCATGTAGAGCGCATTACAGTAATCTAGTCGGGAAGTAACCAGAGCATGGGTGACCATAAGCAAGGAGCCCCGGTCAAGGAGTGTGCGCAATTGGCGAATCACCCGAAGTTGGGCAAAAGCCCTCCTGGCCACAGCCGCTACTTGTTCTTCTAGCAGCAGCCGTGAGTCCAGAAGGACCCCCAAGTTGCGCACTGGGTCTGTCTGGGGCAAAACAGCCCCATCCAGTACCAAAGGTGGTAACTCCCTGGATAACACGGGGCCCCCTATCCACAGCCACTCTGTCTTGCCGGGATTCAGCCGAAGCCCATTGACCCCCATCCAGACCCCAATGGCCTCCAGGCATCCGGATAGGATTTCAACAGCATCACTGGGGTCCCCACGGGCCGAGATGTACAGCTGAGTATCATCCGCGTACTGATGGTACCGCACCCCGTGGGAACGAATGATCTCACCCAGTGGCTTCATGTAGATGTTAAATAAGAGAGGAGAGAGCACAGAGCACTGAGGCACCCCATACTTGAGGGGCCTAGGGCTGGACCTCTCACTCTCTAACCACACCGACTGGGTACGGCCCTCCAGAAAAGAGGAAAACCAGGACAACACAGTGCCCTGGATCCCCAGTCCTTCGAGCCATTCCAGAAGGATACCGTGGTTGACGGTATCGAAGGCCGCTGAGAGGTCAAGAAGAGCAAGGACGGATGGACAACCCCCATCCCGCTCCCGCCAGAGATCATCCATCAGTGCGACCATTGCCGTCTCCGTTCCATACCCGGGCCTGAACCCTGATTGAAAGGGGTCTAGATAATCTGCTTCCTCCAGGACACTCTGCAGCTGGCGCGCCACCGCCTTCTCCAAAACCTTACCCAGAAAGGGCAGGTTGGAAACCGGCCTGTAGTTGTTAAGGACAGCTGGGTCGAGGGACATTTTCTTCAGGAGGGGTCGCACCAAAGCATGTTTTAGCTGTGCAGGAAATACCCCCTCCCGTAAAGAAGCATTTATTATCCCCCCAACCCAGCCACCTGTTACCTCCTTGGAGGCTTTCACCAACCAAGTGGGACAGGGGTCCAAAGGACATGTAGTGGCACGAACAGCTGCAAGGAGCCTGTTCACTTCATCAGGGACAACAGGATCAAACTGATCCCAGATCGTACTGCAAGACTGTGCCCCGGCACCTCCCCGACTCTCCCCATCCACGCCAGGGTTCAATCCTGAACGAATCCGATCGATTTTCTCCACCAGATGGTCAGCAAAGTCCTCAGCCGAACCCTGCCAACCGGGCACCGATCTCCCCCTACCGAGGAGGGACCTGGTTACCCGGAACAGGGCGGCTGGGCGATTATCAGCGGAGGCAATAAGGGCGGTGAAGTATTGCCGCCTCACCACCCCCATCGCCACTAGGTAGGCCCTAATAGCAGCTCTAGCTAGTGTCCAATCGGAGTCATCCTGGGTCTTCACCCAGCGGCGCTCTAGGCGTCTCTTTGCCCGTTTGAGTACGCGCAGTTCATCTGTGAACCACGGAGATGACCTAATCCCCCGGGCGCGGAGAGGCCGCAGTGGCGCGATTTCATCCAAGGCTACTATTGTCGTCCTATTCCACAGGTCGACGAGTGCCTCGGGTGAATCGTGTAGTCGATCCAGAGGAACATCCCCCAGTTCCCTCTGGAATCCGTCTGGATCCATTAGTCGCCGAGGGCGGACCATTTTAATAGGCCCTGCCTCCCTACGATGAAGTGTCGCCCCCAGAAAGTCAAGAGTCACCAGATAGTGATCTGACCATGGCACAGGTGAGATGACTAAATCCTGTAGTCTCAGATCACTCTGCCACTGCTCCGACAAGAAAACTAGGTCTGGCATGTGACCACTGCCCCTGGTCGGACCCTGAACTACCTGAGTCAGGCCCATGGCTGCCATGGAAGCCATGAACTCCCTTGCCACCTCAGAAGCCATCCCCAGCGATGGCAAATTGAAGTCCCCCAGAACCATAAGCCTCGGGAACTCCAACGCCAGCATCGAGGCGGCCTCGAGGAGCTCAGGCAGGGCATCCCTTACCCTGCAAGGGGGCAGGTACAGGAGTAAGATCCCCAACTGACCCTTGGGGCCCAGCCGTAGAAGCAGGGCCTCACAACCAGCCACTTGTGGAGCAGTGGCCCTAGCAACTCCCAAAGACTCCCTGGCAACAATGGCAACACCACCGCCCCTCCCCTCACCTCTAGGCTGGTGCCAGATACCGAACCCAGCTGGACACATGTCCGCAAGAGGTACTCCATCTTCAGGAGTCAGCCAGGTTTCGGTGATGCATGCCAGGTCGGCCAGCCCTTCCTGGATGGCATCCTGAATCAGGGGGGCCTTATTACAAACCGATCTGGCATTCACCAGCAGCAGCCTAAGGGCGGGGTCACTCCGGATCTGCTGCTCAGGGCCCAGAGATGTACCTGCAGGGCTGGACTGAGGGACCGCATTTAAACATCGGACCCGCATTCCCCGAGTGCGGCCCGCCCCACGGTACCCGCCATACCGCCCCATGCCCGTCACAACACCTATATGATTCTCCGGAACCTCCCTAGATAGAATGCTGCCCCTCCTTCCTGGCTGGCAAGACCAACATTCTCTCTTCCCTCCCCATCCGCCATCCCCCCCCCCAATTCCAGCAACAAGCATGGGCTCCCAAAACGCACAGGGAGCGCTAGCGAGTCCTGTCGTCGACATCTCCTTTTTCTTCCCCCCAGGTAGGGAGGACGGAGGCAGGGAGCTGGGGGGGACGTCCGTGCGCTGAAGCAGCCTCCACGGCGGCGTCTTCGGCTCCCCAATGCCACGGGGAGCCCTCCTAAACTCCCAGCCTGATGGCAGGGGGCGGGGAGGGTTTGTAGTATCTATCAAGTAAACAGGAATTAAACGCTTCAAAGAAACAGATATTATAAAATCTAGTAGTCTCCTGAGAGGGACTGCTTTACTCCTCTTTTAACAAGAAGAATTGTAGGTCTAAAATTAGAGTTGAAAAACATAGTTTGAAAGAGGGGGACAACAAGACTTACATAGATCCCTCTCTGGAGGATTGAAGAGACCTGCTGGGGCCATAAACTGAGAAAAGAATCTGGTAAGACTAGTTTGACGCAGGAAAATAGCTCTGGAAACCGACATAGGAGTCACTATTGCAGCAGAAAGAAAAAGACTAAGGAGGGAAAGGGCTGGCACCAAGGTTATAAAGAGGGTGGTGGGGCCTCCTCTAACAAATTTTTCCTCCTTTTTCCAAAGCTCTGGAATAGTCCAAAATGGAGTTCTGAACAAGCACAAACCCAAATGTGTGGATTCACAGAATTCTCGAAGAACCCTCAAATAAGCTTCATGTGTCCACCACTGGGAACATTTGTTGAGATAGTAGCAGTCTTGCATGTACCAACACTGGGTATCAGTGAAAGAGGGCTTTGTAGCCTAATGTGATTGTTGTTTGCCACTATCTTGATTGGTAAAGTTCTTTTCCTGCCTCTGGCTTTTCAGACAACCCATGTTCCCTCTCCCCGTTTGTTTTCTTCCATTATTCTGTTAACAGTCCTCTCTTCTTTCTCTAACCTGCAACCAAACAACAAGCATGGAGATTCTCTCCATGTGCTGGAGACTCCACTTTCCCTATTTTTATTACGACTGTAACAAACGGTAACTAAAAAAAGATACCCTTTTCCTCCATTAAATGCTTCTACATTGATTTTATCATACAAAGTGCTAGTTTTGTGCAAAAATGGGGGAGATTGATGGGACTGAGCTGATCTCTCCACATGTTCTCTGTATTGTTGTTGTTTCCTACCTCTTACTTTGCTAACTAAAAAGAATAACATAAATCCCCCAGTAGTTCTCTCTATCTACTCAAGGCAAGCAAAGAAAAGATGGATCTAGAACATGCAATGCTGTTCTAATTCCACGTATTCAGTAATCTATACCTATAAAAAGTAGCCTTAACCATTGGATTCATTCAAAGGCTCCCGCATCCAGCCCAACCATCCCCAACCTAGCCCTCCGTACTTACCGTAACCTCCGCCTTTCCAACTCTGCGGGGTTCCAGAGGGGCAGCAGCCCCAAGAACGCAACAAAAAAAAGAACTATGAGTCTCAGAGTCCTCTGCGCTGCGCAACCCCTCAGCCAATCAGGCTGAGGGACACGATCACAGAGGAGGCTGGGAAAGCGCGACACAGTGGTTTTAAAAGACAAACCGTGCCAGCCCGGGAAAGACTTTCAAGCCAGAGCCGGGAAAAGATAAGTGTGGTAGATGAGAGTTAGGGAGGGAGGGGGAGGCATGGCCCCAGTAACCATACCACCACCCCTGCCCCACCACCTAGCCCCCCTCCATAACCTCCACCGAACCCATGTACCTGCTGCCAGCTCCGGCTGGGTCTTTGAAAGTCATTCCCTCCCGCTGTGGCCTTCTACGTAGGGAGAAGCACCGGCTTGTCCTTCGTCTGTGCAGGCGACGTGGCCACGATGCCCCAAGGGATGAAGGAGAGGCTGGTGCTTCTCCCTACGCAGAAGGCCGCGACGGGAGGGAAAGTGTTTCCCAGAGGAAACCGATTCGTCTTCCTAGGAGGATGAAGGCCAAAAGATTCAGCCCCCGTCTTCCAAGGAAGACGAACACCTTAACAACGGGAGACAAAGGCCAAGCACAGAGCACTGTTCTCGGCCTCCGTCTCCCACAACCGCCCCCTCTACCCACACCCCCAAGCTTCTCACAGACAGCAGGGGGGAAAACATTTTCCCCCACAGCCTCGGAGGCCGGCACAAGATACCTCCATAGCATGGGGGTGGGGAAAGAGGATACCCCTCTCTTCCCCCCCCCCTGACCCATGCTTTGTCGAGGCAGCAGGAAAAAATGATGTTTTCCCCCACAGCCTCAGAGCCTAGCACAAGCCGGCCCGCAGCTTGGGGGGGAAAGGGTTACCCCCTCTCCCCCCCCCCAGCCTAGGCTACAGCAAGGCACCAGCTTGCCCCCTGTAAAAAATAAAAGACAAATAAATAAATAAATAAACCCCCACCCCGATGCAAGGATTTAACACAGCCTGGCCAGCAAGGCAAGGCCATGTTAAACCCTCCTAACCCCCCACCCCCACATACACACTCACACTCACACACACACAAACATAAAACCCTCCCACCCACAACAAAAAAACTGGGAGCACTTACGGAGACGTCTTCCCTCCATGCTGATTGAAATGAAATGAATTAAAAACAAAAACCGAAAACTCTTACCACAGCGCCACCTTCAGGCCATAAGAGTAAAAACAATCAAAAACAATTTAAAAACCCACCAAACACAGTACTCTTAAGCACAGCCCCACCTAGAGGCCACAAGAGTAAAAACAGTCAAAATAATTAAAACAAAATAAACAATACAATAAATAAACAAATTCAAAGAAAGTCAAAAACAACAAATTCAAAACAAATTCAAAACATAAAAAAAAACCACACACCCAAGAAACTGCCTGGCAAGCCCGGGCACCAATATGCTAGTCAATAGATAAAACGTGACACTAGGCCTTCTATTTTCAAATTATTATTAAACAGGAACTCTGATTTGCCATAACTGATGTTGGTGCCAGGGTCAAAGTAAATGTTAAGCTGAATATTTATTTCCTCTGATTAGCCCATCTTCTCCAGAACAATGTCCCCCAGCAATGAAACTTGTAAGTGAAACCTGGGTTTTATTTCCAGTGACCAATCATACAATGAAACACATCTAATGCAAAATACATAGTTGAGAAAAATCATGTTACTGTAAAATAAATAAAGAAATTATACCACAAGACATTTTTCATTGCTGGAGAGACTGCTTCTGCAAAAAAGGTTATCGACTTGCCTTCTAGTTTGACCTTTAACCAAAATTAAAATGGTGTGCTGCTCCCAAAAGGTATGAAGTGGGAAGAAGAAGCCCGTGCCTTATTTGTCATTTCTTTAGCCATTTTTGACATGGCCATGCATTATATTAGTGCCAGTCCCTTGTGGGTCTTTAAATTACATTGCCAGAAACAGACTGACGTTTTCAGTTTTCTTGTTGAATCTATTTAGTTCTGAAGCTTCTGAAATATCCTTGCAGGAAAATGCAATAGTCAGGCAAGGGGATGAAATGAGGGTTGCCCATGAAATTCCAGCATAAAATGAACTGTTGTTACAGAAGAAGACATTGAGCAAAAGAAAAGGACTTTCAAAGGTGCTTCTAAGCTAGAAAAAGACAGTGGAACTATAAGCAAGATTTACCTATGTGATACGGTCCACAGCCTAACACCATAATTCCATGGTCATCAAATTTTACATCATGCTCCTAAAATAGAACACAGTAAGAGAAGTTATTGGGAATTATTCTCGACAGCCTGCACTGTGCCCACGAGAAAAAGCATCCATATCTCACAGTTCTTTCTCCAAAAAATAAGACTTAGGGCTTCAGTTTGCTTCCATTTTAATGCCACTGAAATAAGCAACATTTTGGACACTTACTCTAACCTTAGTTATAAGACATGTCAAATGCATGTAATTATACTTTTGTGACATATATTCTATGTCTTATTGAAAGGGGCTGGTGTGAAAAATCATATAATAAAGGAAGGAATATACAGATCTAAAGTCACTTCCTAATCTTACTACTCATTAGTGTTGGCTTACAAAACGTTATAGCCATAATGAGTGCTTTTAATTAAAGGGCACTATCTGAGATACCACCAGTTGCAAATGCAGATCAGTGGGGTCATATGAGAGTTATTCCCTTGGTACCAAGTTTGATTCGGTAAAAAGAGCTATGTCTAAAGATTTTCTTGTATGAAGACATGTTTAGCTGACTCAGTCACATTTACATGGAAAGTGGAGGATGGAGCTCTGTTTAGGGACCAAAGAGTGCAGAAAACCTTCACACACCCCTGCATATTCAAATGCTCCTGGTCTCAAGTCTGAATCAACTAGTTGGGGGGGGGGGTGTTTGACATTAGAGTATAGGAAGCCAAACACATTGATTCTCTAGAGCAGTGTTTCCCAATCTTTGGTTTTTGGACTTCAATTCCCAGAAGCCTAAGTCAATTCCCCAAAGCACTGATCAGCCAATATACTGACTTAGGCTTCTTGGAATTGAGGTCCACCAGTGTTCCGCGGAACATAGTTTGGGAAATGCTGCTCTAGAGCAACTTTTAGAGAACTGTTTCACAAGACACTTTGGGAATTGAACCCAAGGCCTTACACACATAATACCTGTGCACTGCCTCAGGCCATGTGTGCTGCTATGGCAGTGTGGGCAGCCGAAGACGCCGCCCTGGCTGTGCAGGTGGCCGAGGCCGCCGTCGATCGCTGATCCTGGACCCCATCAACTGTCCGGGAGGGACCTCGACGCTGACCCAGACCCTAACAACAGTCTAGCAGTCTGGTGGGGAGGACTGTGACTATTTTGTTTTGTTTTGTTTTCTGTTTTCTATTGTTACTTTATTGTTATTTGTTTCACTAATTTGTAAGCCATCCTGAGTCCCTACAGCAAGAGGGCAGCTATAAAAGTGGATTATAAATAAATAAAAATAAATAAATATGGGCCCTGCCATTCAAAATGACTTCCATTCTTGGTAGGCTGCTTGTTTCTTCTAACTTCATGCTAGCCCAAGAAAACATAAATCATTACAGGTCAAGCAATCTTGCCCATCCTTGACTCAAGCTAGATTCCCACAATGTAAGAATTTTGCAGAAGAATTGATTCTGCTATACTTGTCTGATAATCTTCCCATTTTTCGCCTTGGCATTCTTCTTCCACCGTGTCTAGGTGAGATGTGAAACTGCAAAAATGAGGGCACCTTTTGGTGAATTCATTCTGCAGTTCCCTTCACCTGACCTAGTGTGAGAAAAATTAGCTGGCAACACAAGGTTGCCGTTACTACAGCATGCATGACTGTGGTTAAAAAATACCACTATCTTTGAGGAGGCTCTTTCTATGTACAGTGATACCTCATACAACGTCCAAACTTGGACTTTATACGGATTTGGACTTTGTATGAGGCATGCAAAATCCTAGCCGTGATGCTTCATACAACGTCCAAATCCTTGCCACGATGACTCATACAACGTCGTTTCCATAGAGATACATTGTACTGTAACAGCACAGACTTCAGGGCAAAGTCAAGGAAACAGACATGAACTGCCAGAACTTTAAGAAATCATTGTCTAAAGGCTAAATACATTACAAAAACATGTCAAACAACCCTGATTGTCCAAGAACCTGAAGAATGCTGCAAAAAATCCCAGGAATGCTTCTAAAAATTCTGATGAAAAAATTCAAAAAAATACAAAATCGTGCTCAAAACCATTCCTAAACACTCTTCACCTCGTGCAAAACCCACAAGAGCAATGCACGCATGTGTCCTGCCTTTTATACTGCCCAGGCACAATGCAACCTGGGGAAAACCCCAATGCCTCATACAAAGTCGCAGCGACTTTGTATGAGGCAACTTTTTTCAAGGAATTAGGCGATGTTGTATGAATTCGATGTTGTATGAAGCAGACTTTGTATGAGGTATTACTGTATAACCTGGAGGTAAATTTATCCACTTCCTACAATGTCATGTTTGGGTTTCGTAGCTACCTCAGCAAGCATAACCCTCATTTCTTCCTGCAGCTTTCACACCTCAATGATCCAGTTCGCTCATAATTCATTTTCTTTTCTTCAACACTTGAAAAAGTAAAAATCCCAGTGATTTGGCATTATGACTCTCTGACCTTTTTGGTTCAGGATGTGCCTGAGTGACATGCCAACTGGAGGACCCCACAGTTCCACCAGTGGGATTGTTCAAAATGTCAATGCCATCCCCTAAGCCACAGGTCTCCTTCAATTACTTTCATCCCACAGTTAGCTGTCTCTGCTGGCATTGCCCCAGCACCCACAAAGTAATCAATTTGGGATTCACTTGGACAAACTACTGTTGAGAGGGGGGGGATTTGCATTTTGCTTCCATAATTCATTACCAGTAAGTGGTGTAAATAGAACAGGAGACAACTAATCCACTGGGCTCACAGTGTAATGTAATGCACTATATACAATGGACTTGAAAGTGAGAGGCTAAATCTCGTAAGTGCGGGGTGGGGGAATCTCGTAAGTGGGAGAAAAACATATTTCAAGAATACACAAAAGAACAAAATCTGTACATCGATTGTTTGCAGAATTTGGGGGACAAAATTGCGACTGTGGGTGAATTTATACTGCTTACATCTCTGTTTAGCCTGCTCAAAAGGAGTTTAACACTTCCAGCTGTACTTTCACTGCCTCCATGGCAATCATCGAAAAACATTTCCACCAGTACTCCGGTGGGATTATACCTCTGCCAGCTTCTCTTATCCGTGGCTGTTTCTTGTTGTTGTTCAGTCGCACAGTCGGTTCCGACCCTTTGCGACCCCATGGACCATTGCTCTCCAGGCGCCTCTGTCCTCCACCATCCCCCTCAGCCCTCCCAGCTCTGTGCCCATTGTGTCCACAATGCCATCTAGCCATCTCATCCTTGGCCTCCCCCTTCTTCTTTTGCCTTCCACCTTTCCCAACATCAGTGCCTTCTCAAGTGAATCCTCCCTTCTCATTTGATGTCCAAAGTATTTTAGCTTCATCTTTACTATTTGACCTTCCAGTGAGCAATCCGGGTTAATTTCTTCTAGGATTGACCTATTTGTTCTCCTCGCTGTCCATGGCACTCTCAAAACCCTCCTCCAACACCACATTTCAAAGGCATCTATTCTTCTGCGTTCAGCCTTCCTAATTGTCCAGCTCTCACATCCGTACATTACTACTGGGAAAACCATTGCTTTGACTATTCTAATTTTTGTTTTCAGTGTGATGTCTCTGCTTTTCACTATGTTCCCCAGGTTTCTCATTGCTTGTCTCCCCAGAATCAATCTCCTTTTTATTTCATGGCTGCAATCCCCATCTGCAGTGATCTTGGATCCTAAGAAAGTAAAATCTGTCACTGCTTCTACTTCTTCCCCATCTATCTTCCAGGAGCTGATTGGGCCTGTTGCCATTATCTTGGTTTTCTTGATATTTAGTCTCAAACCAGCTTTTGCACTCTCCTCCTTCAGCCCAATCAAGAGATTCTTTAGGTCTTCCTCACTTTCTGCCATTAGGGTGGTATCGTCTGCATATCTCAGATTGTTGATGTTTCTCCCAGCGATTTTAATCCCATATTGTGATTCCTCCATCCCTGCACTGCGCATTATGTGCTCTGTGTATAGGTTGAATAAGCATGGTGACAAAATGCAGCCTTGTCTTACTCCTTTTCCTATTCCAAACCACTCTGTTATTCCATGTTCTGTCCTAACTGTTGCTTCTTGGTTCATGTACAGATTTCTCAGGAGGCATATGAGGTGCTCTGGTATTCCCATCTCTTTAATTACTTGCCACATCTTGTTGTGGTCCACACAGTCAAATGCCTTAGTGTAGTCAATAAAACAAAAGTATACTTGTTTCTGGTATTCCTTTGTTTTCTCCATGATCCAGCGTATGTTGGCGATGTGGTCTCTAGTCCCCCTGCCTCTTCTGAAACCTGCCTGCACCTCTGGTAATTCTCTCTCCACATGCTGCTGAAGTCTATCCTGTATTATCTTGAGCATCACTTTACTGGCGTGTGGGATGAGTGCGATTGTTCGATAATTTGAACATTCTTTGGCATTGCCCTTTTTTGGGATTGGGACGTATACTGATCTTTTCCAATCCTGTGGCCATTGTTTTGTTTTCCAAATCTGCTGGCATATTGAATGCAGTAATTTGACGCCATCGTCTTTTAGCGCTTTGAAAAATTCAACTGGGATACCATCATCTCCACTAGCTTTGTTGTTTGCAGTGCTCTTTAGGGCCTTTATGACTTCACTCTCCAGGATGTCTGGCTCAAGTTCTACTTCTTCATCATTGTGATTGTCAGGAGTGTTGAGGTCCTTTTTGTAGAGTTCCTCTGTGTACTCTTTCCATCTTTTCTTAATCTCTTCTGCATCAGCTAGCTCCTTTCCTTCTTTGTCCCTTATCATGGTCATTTTTGCTTTAAATGTTCCCTTAATTTCCCCGATTTTTTTGAAAAGATCTCTGGTTCTGCCTCTTTTGTTGTTTTCCTCCATTTCTCTGCACTGTTCTTTTAGGTAGTTTTCTTTATCTCTCCTTGCTTTACTTTGAAATTCTGTGTTCAAATGATTGTAGTTTTTCCTTTCTCCTTTGACTTTTGCGTTCCTTCTTTCCTCTGCTATTTTAAGAGCCTCATCAGACAACCACTTTGCTTTCTTACTCTTCTTTTCTTTTGGTATGGTTTTCTTTGCTGCTTCCTGCATGATGTCCCTCATCTCTGTCCATAATTCTTCTGGCACTCTATCTATTGATTCTAAGCCATTGAATCTGTTCATCACCTCCACTGCGTATTCTTTAGGGATGTTGTCTAGGTGATATCTTTCTGGTCTCCGTGTTTTCCTTATTTTCTTTAGTCTAAGCCTGAATTTTGCAATCAATAGGTTGTGATCTGAGCCACAGTCTGCTCCAGGTCTTGTTTTTGCTGACTGTATGGAGGTTCTCCATCTTTGGCTGCAGAGTATGTAGTCAATCTGGTTTCGGTGTTGGCCATCTGGTGATGTCCATGTGTAAAGTCGCCTCTTGTGTTGCTGGAAGAGAGTGTTTGCTATGACCAGTGCGTTCTCTTGGCAGAACTCTATCAATCTTTGCCCTGCTTCATTCTGTACTCCCAGACCAAATTTGCCTGTTATTCCTTCCACTTTTTGATTTCCTACTTTGGCATTCCAGTCTCCTAATATAATTAGGACATCATTTCTTGGTGTCTGTTCTATGAGGTGTTGTAAGTCCTCATAGAACTGGTCCATTGTGGCTTCATCTGCGCCAGTGGTTGGTGCGTATATTTGGATCACAGTGACATTGAAAGGTTTGCCTTGAAATCTAACTGACATCATTCTGTCATTTTTGAGATTGTATCCCATTACTGCTTTTCTCACTCTTTTATTGACAATTATGGCTACTCCATTTCTTCTAAGGTTTTCTTGCCCGCAGTAGTAGATATGATGGTTTCCAGAGCTGAATTCACCCATCCCTGTCCATTTTAGCTCACTGATGCCCAAGATGTCAATGCTTATTCTTTCCATCTCACTTTTTACCACTTCCAGTTTACCTTGGTTCATTGATCTCACATTCCATGTCCCTATGCAGTATTGCTCCTTACAACATTGCATTTCCCCTCCCCCCTTCCTGTCCCTCCCCTTCCTCCACTCTGTTGTGCTAAGCATCCTGTATCACCTAGCCTGCCCTTTTGTTTTGCCTTTTGTTTTGGTCCATAGGGTTCTCTTGGCAAGCTTTGTGGCGTGGTTGCCGGTGTCTACGCCATTTTTCTCTCCTCATACATTGTATCACAGTTTTTAAAAGTTTAAAACATTTAAGACAACATAATATCATGCATATTATCACACTTTAACAGTCTCTATGTCAGTTTCTATGTTTAGTCAGTATAAAGTCTCTATGTCAGTTGCTATATTAGGTCTTCTACATTTATATATCTACTACTTATCCTTTGCCTGGATCTCTGGCTCTCCTCCTCCTCATCACCCCCCATCCCCCTTGGGGATCCCCCGGCTGGGGTGGTTGACCGGCGGCGGCGGCGGCGCAGGCCCCTTTGCCGCTCACCCTGGCTCTCCTCCTCCTCTTCTTCACCCCCGGCTGGGGTGGTTGGCCGGCGGCGGCGGCGGCAGGCCCCTTTGCCGCTCGCCCCGGCTCTCCTCCTCCTCTTCCTCACCCCCGGCTGGGGTGGTTGGCCGGCGGCGGCGGCGGCAGGCCCCTTTGCCGCTCGCCCCGGCTCTCCTCCTCCTCTTCTTCACCCCCGGCTGGGGTGGTTGGCCGGCGGCGGCGGCGGCAGGCCCCTTTGCCGCTCGCCCCGGCTCTCCTCCTCCTCTTCCTCACCCCCGGCTGGGGTGGTTGGCCGGCGGTGGCGGCGGCAGGCCCCTTTGCCGCTCGCCCCGGCTCTCCTCCTCCTCTTCTTCACCCCCGGCTGGGGTGGTTGGCCGGCGGCGGCGGCGGCGGCAGGCCCCTTTGCCGCTCGCCCTGGCTCTCCTCCTCCTCTTCCTCACCCCCGGCTGGGGTGGTTGGCCGGCGGCGGCGGCGGCGGCAGGCCCCTTTGCCGCTCGCCCCGGCTCTCCTCCTCCTCTTCTTCACCCCCGGCTGGGGTGGTTGGCCAGCGGCGGCGGCGGCAGGCCCCTTTGCCGCTCGCCCCGGCTCTCCTCCTCCTCTTCCTCACCCCCGGCTGGGGTGGTTGGCCGGCGGCGGCGGCGGCAGGCCCCTTTGCCGCTCGCCCCGGCTCTCCTCCTCCTCTTCTTCACCCCCGGCTGGGGTGGTTGGCCGGCGGCGGCGGCGGCAGCAGGCCCCTTTGCCGCTCGCCCCGGCTCTCCTCCTCCTCTTCCTCACCCCCGGCTGGGGTGGTTGGCCGGCGGCGGCGGCGGCGGCAGGCCCCTTTGCCGCTCGCCCCGGCTCTCCTCCTCCTCTTCTTCACCCCCGGCTGGGGTGGTTGGCCGGCGGCGGCGGCGGCAGGCCCCTTTGCCGCTCGCCCCGGCTCTCCTCCTCCTCTTCCTCACCCCCGGCTGGGGTGGTTGGCCGGCGGCGGCGGCGGCAGGCCCCTTTGCCGCTCGCCCTGGCTCTCCTCCTCCTCTTCCTCACCCCCGGCTGGGGTGGTTGGCCGGCGGCGGCGGCGGCGGCAGGCCCCTTTGCCGCTCGCCCCGGCTCTCCTCCTCCTCTTCTTCACCCCCGGCTGGGGTGGTTGGCCGGCGGCGGCGGCGGCGGCAGGCCCCTTTGCCGCTCGCCCCGGCTCTCCTCCTCCTCTTCCTCTCCCCCGGCTGGGGTGGTTGGCCGGCGGCGGCGGCGGCAGGCCCCTTTGCCGCTCGCCCTGGCTCTCCTCCTCCTCTTCCTCACCCCCGGCTGGGGTGGTTGGCCGGCGGCGGCGGCGGCAGGCCCCTTTGCCGCTCGCCCCGGCTCTCCTCCTCCTCTTCCTCACCCCCGGCTGGGGTGGTTGGCCGGCGGCCAACAGAAAGAATTTAGACAGAAAGAATTTGAATTGCAAGGTCAAGAGCTACTAATAGAGAAAAATACATCATGATATACTGTTACTGTGCAGTAGTAAATGACAGCACTTACCTGGCCATTATAAGTGACATAGAGGTAATTAGTTACAGCAGGGTATTCTCCTGCCAGCGTGTCAATCTGCAGAAGATGGAGAGAAATGATCATCATGAGCCCAAAACTATTTATCAAGGTTTCACGCTTCACAGTTTCTTACCTTCCGTTCTGTCCTTCTCCAGACACAATGCCTTCTTCCTCGCCCCCTCCTCAAGTATTTATATGCCTACCACCACCAACTAAACAGTATCTAACTGATTTATTTTGCCCTCTACAGTAACTTTTTCCTTCCATTGTTCTGCTCTTACTGGATGTTGGACATCAGCATGGCCATCCCAGCTTTGGATGCAACAGCGCTGAACTGCGGTCAAACTAGGCCAAATTTTCTTCTGCTTCCTGCATCTTCTCCATTTGTTTTTCCTTGAACAATCATTTTTACCTTGCAACAAACCAGTGGTGGGATTCAAAAAAATTTTACTACCTACTCTGTGGGCATGGTATGGTGGACGTGGCCAGGGGAAAAGCCCTGTGTTGTATTTGAATTAGGACTACTTTATTTCAAAACTTGGATGGACAGGGCCAGCCAGAATTTCTGCAACCAGTTCTGGTGAACTGGTGTGAATATGCTCATGCCCACCACTGCAACAATCTATACCTTTGGTTTCTCATTGCATGACCAAAATGTTCTAAGTTTCGGCACTTTGTGTGCTTTCTTTTCTTTTGGTGGTCTTTATTTATTCTCTTTAATATGTCTTCATTGGTCACCCTCTCGATTCAAGAAATCTTAGCATCCTGGGACCGGGACTCCCTGCTCACGGTCACTCATGCTCTGGTCACCTCCAGATTGGATTACTGTAAAGCATTCTACATGAGGCTGCCCTTGATGACTATTCGGAGACTCCAGCTGGTCCAGAACGCAACTGCCCAGGTGGTGAAGGGGTGGGGGGCGTTATGCTCATGCCTCACCGCTGCTTCGGGAGCTGCACTTGTTGCCAGTGTTTCTCCGGATACAATTCAAGGTGCTGGTTTTAACCTTTAAAGCCCTACATGGCTGTGGCCCGGGATACTTACGGGACCGCATCTCCCCAAAGTTTTCTACCCGTCCTACGAGGGCAGATCAGAGAGGTTCTGTGGTGGTCCCCTTGACAAGAGAAGCGCACATGACACAGACCAGGAGAAGGACCTTCTCAGTGTTTGCTCAAGCACTTTGGAACCTCTTACCATCGGAATTGCACCTCCAGACAGAGCTGCTTCCTTTCAGAAAGGTCCTTAAGACCTGGCTTTGTCAGCAGGTCTGGGACTGTTCATGTGGTACGCCCCATGCCCACTGGCTAGTTTAACTGCCCGGGTTGAGTTCTTCTGTGATCTGTCAGTAGTGTTAGTATAGTGTTTTTAGTCTATGCTGTTTTTATGCCTTTGCATTTTCCTTTTATCTTTTAACTTTTACTTCTTAGGGGGTTAGGGAGGGTATTGTTGCAGTGTTTTTAGATGTTTTATGATTGTTTTCTTATGCATTTTTATGTATTATATGGAGAGGGCTTCTTACTGTAATGCAGCCCTCTCCTTTCTGCTGTTAGCCGCCCTGGGTGGCGCATGCACCAATAGGGCGGGATACAAATGTCCCAATAAATAAATAAAAATAAAATAAATTCACATTTCAGATATTTCTCTTTCTCTCCTTTTTTTACAGTTGCTTGTATTAAAGTACACCATTCCATGTTATACATTAGAACCAAGTATAGTAAAGGTAAAGGTCTCCCTTGCTCTAAAGCCAGTCGTAACTGACTAGGATTCAGTGCTCATCTCCTTTTATAGCCAAAGAGCCAATGCTGTCTGTGCTGACCTTTCTGTGGACACATGGTAGGCATGACTAGATGCTGGAGCACACAGAACACTGTTACCTTTCCCCACCAAAGTAGTACCTGTTTATCTACTGAGTGGGCGGCATATACAAATGTGATTAATAAATAAATAAATAAATAAATAAATTTCTTGCTTTCAAACTGCTAGGTTGGCAGGAGCTGGGGCAGATGGTGGGAGCTCACTTCCTCTCAAATGGCTGACCTGCCGACCTTCCAGTCATCACCATATAATGCACAGTCTTGAAGCCAATTTTGTGTTGCATTCTTCATCTTAAGGAAGCTGCTCTGGACTACCTCTGTCCTGAGTGTGGCTAAGCACTAACAGCAGCCCATTCATGCCCTGAGGGCAGAAGCAGATGTTGTATATGGCCCATAACTAAAAGGAAGAAATCGCTAAAGACTACTGTATGTGCATACCACGCCCTGCTTTCATCTCCCAGAGTTTCCTCATTAGCCTGTTTTGGTTTGTGACTGAATTCCTTTGAAATCCGATTTCTCAAACATGAAAGACATCCTCCATTCATGCACTCCAATACTTACATGCATGCAGGTCTAATCACAAGCTACATATGTGACAGCCTGTTTCTACCCTGAGTGCCCATTACTGTGTGGCAACATCAGAGCACAAGCAGCTGGAAGTATTCTAAGGCTTGAGAAAATAAGATGGAAAAATCTGCAGGAGTGAAGAGGAGGAAACCAAAGCAGCTCAATGAGGGCTGTATGTTTTCACAACAAAAGATGCTAGCCGGCTACTGGGGCAAGTGAATTGAGACATGGGGAGTTTGGGGTGAGGTGGGGTGGTGGGTGTGTAATGGAGTATTCTGATAGAGCAAATGGAGCGTTCTACTTTATACCAGTTTCTGGCAGAACCAGTCTCAAAGCATGACTCGACATCGTTTTTCTGCACAAGTATGTGTATCCCTGTCAACATTTCTCTTGTTATTACTTATTTAGTCCATTTGGAGCAGTAGTGTTTGGACAGAGCTGCAGACGGGGTGTTTAAAAAACATCAGGTCATGCAACAAAGCAACAGCTTCTCCAGAGTAGAGGACTTTGAAAAGCTATTATTGGTGATGTATGGGGCGGTGGCCTGATGTCCAAATTTTAATAGTCAAAAATTCATCTGGACCTGTTCAAGTTAATAGGCCTAACATAGTTAAGCAGTGTCTGAAGGAAGCATTAATTAGTTTCTGGATTGAACATACATGTTGCATAGTTAATCAGACCCAATAATTTCAATATCATTTGTTCTCAAGAGAATATACACTGCAGCTTTAAGACAAAAATTATATTGAATTTTGACCCATGACTATCTCCTCCTTCTCTTAGAATTTATTTTGGTTTCACCATTTTTTAGGCAACACCTGACCTCATGCCTGCCACATGACCACGGAAACGTCTGCAGAAGCAGACAGGGCTGGCTCTTCAGCTTTGAAACAGAAATGAGCACTGAACACTAGAGTCGGATACAACTAGCTTTCAAGCAAGGGAAACCTTTACCTTTACTATAAACAAAAAACATGACTGCAAAGCCTTTAGTAGTGCACGCACACACTCTCTCTCTAGTGCTTAGAATAGTGCTAAAGAGCTCAACTCCATATCTTTGATCTTTGTCTTAAATAAATGCAACCTTCTATTGCAATAATACTGATCTTTTAAAGTAGGGGTGCCCAAACATTTTGGGCTGTGGGCTGGTCACATGGTTGAGCGGGCCAGTCATGTGGTTCCTCCCACCCAGAAGCGGAAGTAAAACATGCATGTGCAGGTGCCGAATGCACCTGTGAATGCACAGAATGCTGCCCATTTAAGACAGGCGTGGGTCATTTATGGCAGTGTTCTGTGCATGCGTGTTTTACTTCTACTTCTGGGAGTGGCGAGACCATTGGGGGCTGGATGAAATGGCTTTGGGGGCCATAGTTTGGGCACCCCTGTTTTAAAGGATAGACTGTCACTGATCTTCAATTGATAAGCAGGCATTACTGTACCAACTCCACTAATCCCAAGAGCACAAAATATACTGATCAGATATATAAGGAAGGCAGAACAAAGAATCCGTAACTTGGATGAGAGGCTTTCAGCCATCAGCGGTCTTGTAAAAGGAAGATTGAGACCAAAGACAGCTGGCAGAACTTTCTTATCACTATCCTTTAATCAAACACCAAAATGACTGCAGAACACCTATGAAAGCAATTGTGGCATTGTCATGAATACCAAATGAACATATTATGTTCTGTGCTATCACAATGAATACCAAATGAACTTGCAATGATGGGACACTTAGAATAAAGTAGTACCCTATAAAAATATATTGCTGAGAGACAGAGAAAAAAAGTAGTTTCACGTTTCATGGTCACACAGCATGATGGGTCAACACCACTATTTCCAAGACTTTATACTTCCTTGATTGAGAATGAAGCAGAAGGAGCCTCATAACCATATGCATGTTAGAGAAGCAGGTCTTGCTGGTATATGTGGGTGAGAAAGAGACCAACAGTTCTGAAACTTCTGCTACATTTTGGGGGAGTCTTTCTCATTCAAGACTTGAGAGTCTGATGTCCTGGAATGCACCCCACCACTAACTCCCATGCATCCTCAAAAATGGCCACAGGAGTTGCTTGTTTGTTAAATGGAATCAGGTCCTACCTTTCTCAACTTGCACTTGAGAAGAAACAGAATTATTATAACAGTCACTATGAAGAAATAAAAGAGGACACACAAAAAGGAAAAAAGAGAAAAATCTCTTAGGGTCTCTCAGAATTAAGAATGCTAGTTAATTATGGCTTATGAACAATGCATGTAGCATTGTTGTTGTTGTTGTTGTTCAACTTGTATGCCGCATATTATATGATCAGGATAAAAATAAAAATAAAGAGAACATAGACCAAGTACTGGAGTACAGGATGAAAGAGATGCAATAATGAAAAATTCCTTCAAACCAGAATCATTTGATGATGGTCCCTCCTCAAAGTCTAAATGTTCCAAGGTAGGGAAAGAGAATAAAGCCAGGAAGTGTTTATTTTTGTAACATCCCTCAGTAGGTTCACTTCTAGATTTCAGTGTCTTCTCAGTGTTGCCACCTAAGGGCAAAGCCTTGGTTATGGCCCTGGCCCCAACAGATAAAAAGAAAAAGCTAATGAAATTCATCAGCCTCCTAATCCAGGAGAATGAGCCAACAGACAGTTTTCTCCTCACTGATGCCTACCTATATTAAGTAACTGTTCCTATTCTTTCCACTCTCAACTATAGAGATAGTTAATCGCTGAAAGAGAAATACCCAAAGGAAAAAATAAAAATGCAGAATAGATGGAACAGTTCCCAAATCTCTCCAAGGAAGCCTTCAGAAGTCTTCATAGTCACATCCTAGCTCACCTGATAGTCTTTTCATGTTCTTCTTCCTCTATATCTAAGTCAGATGTTAAACAAGGTTACTGTTGCCCAGGGTATGCCTGATTGTGGTTCCTAAATACAGTGATACCTCATACAACGTCCAAACTTGGTTTCACAAGTTTGGACTTTATACGGATTTGGACTTTGTATGAGGCATGCAAAATCCTAGCCGCAATGCCTCATACAATGTCCAAATCCTTGCCGCGATGCCTCATACAATGTCCAAATCCTTGCCATGATGCCTCGTACAACGTCGTTTCCATAGAGATACATTGTATTGTAACAGCACAGACATCAGGGCAAAGCCAAGGAAACAGACAGGAAAATGACAGAACTTGAAGAAATCGTTGTCTAAAGGCTAAATACATTACAAAAAAAAAATGTCAAACAACCCTGATTTTAGGGGACAAACCATACAACAAGTTTTTAACTTTTGAAAACTTTATGAAGTGCAGGTTTAAATGTTAACATGTCCCATCATACAGCACAGTGTTAATCTGCAGCCATGCGGCTGATCATACAAGCTACTGTAAACAATTACTGGATGGAAGCAAGGACAAAATGGATGCCAACATGTCCCATCATGCAGCACAGTGTTAATCATCCAAACTGAAGCAAACACCAAACAATCAAAATCGCACTCAAAACCACTCCTAAACACTCTTTGCCTCATGCAAAACCCACAAGAGCAATGCACGCATGCATCCTGCCTTCTATACTGCCCAGGCACAATGCAACCTGGGAAAAATCCCAATGCCTCATACAAAGTCGCAGCAACTTTGTATGAGGCAACTTTTTTCAAGGAATTAGGTGATGTTGTATGAATTCGATGTTGTATGAAGCGGACTTTGTATGCGGTATTACTGTACCACAATCTTCAAGGAGGCTCTTCCAGTGTACCCCATCTTTTCATGTGGTGAATATATACTGAAGCTGAAATCCAATTGCCAGGTACAGTAAGTTAAATTACAATAGGCCCATTGAATAAGCCACATTTAGTGAGTCAACTCCCACTTGTTCCATTGATTCAAACGAGTCTACTCTGCTTGCAACTTATTATACTAAAGTTAGATAGGTCCATTTGAATCCATGGAATTTCAAGTGGATTTGACTCTTCAAATACCAACTGTTTCAATGGTCTTTTTATAGTGCCACTTACTACACTAAGCAGCAGGATTTAAGCCTGTTTTTCCTCATGTGTATAATGGAAACATGATTCTCAAGGTTAATTTCCATTGTTATGAAAAAGGCGTATCCTTGTTTACTTTTATGTCTCCCTTGAACTTTTAGCTCAACAGGCCATCTTGCTAGCAGACAGTCAGATGTGTGAGTAATTATACCTGTTTCACCCAAGGTGTTACTTTCTTCTTGAGCCTCACTTCCCTGCTTTGAGCTTCAGACATTCCCAGACATTTCCCAATCTGCTTATCTGAGAAGCCGATTTGCTTGGCTCTCCTCAGGCTTTCCTCTGGAACTGACATGCTGAGAGGAAGACAAAAAAGAACATGTAACAGACACAATATACTTCATAGAATTGTTAAGACCTTGAAATTAAATACTAGGGGTGAAGAAGTAAAAGACTAATCACCTTTCATGCATCATACTTACATGTGAATCCCACTGGTAAATGCTCAGCAGGGAATCTCTGGTGGCCTAATCCATACCCTCATAAACTCTAGTGAGATGAATATACCACTACATTTCTCTTTGACAAATTGTGTGGTACAAAATCAAAATAACATGACACACTTACCTAGAATGCAAGCCTCTCCCTCTCTAAGCTTAATTCTCATGGACTTGTAAATGTTGCTCAAACTACACTTTACCCAAACTCACAAAACGTTAGATATGTTTTTCGCATTTCCATTTCCAATTCTCATTTTTCACAGTCTCACTACTAACCTTGTCTAATAAATCAATATCTCATGTACAAGCAAGCACTAATTCAGAAAGGAAAATACAATTAACAAATGCTGTTGTTTTCCTAAACCAGAGCTTTTAGGTCATGCTAGGAATGGGAGAATCCTTCTGCATTACCATCAAGTCCAACATTCACAGAAACACCCACAAATAATAATGTTTATGAAATTTAAAATATAAATGCCTTTTCCTAAAAGCTTTAAAAACCATTTAAAACCATTTCAAGGAAATGTCTGAATAAAACATTTACACGTAATCTGAGGATTTCCTGCCTTAGAAAGGGGTTGTACTATCCAGCTCTGTAGCTCTATGACTGCAAGAGATTCTGTCACCTAAGCATGGTTTTCTAGCCCAGATCAGATGGACTGGAGAGAAAGGTCAGAAGGCTGTTGCTTTTAAATGCTCAGACTAGTGAACAGGGCTTTAGCCAAGATTCTAGATTGGGATGGGCCCAAAAAAATTTTTTTCAGGAGGGGCAACAATGTCACACACACATATATATAACATTGACATCACGGGGTGGGTGGGCTGTTAGCTCAGGAGGGTCCCCACCCCACCCCACTCTGACTATGGCCCTGCTAGTGAAGCAGGTGGCTTTTGTGAAAACAAAGCCGTGTGGTCTTTACACAATACAAAGGCAACAGTGGGTGATACCTTTATTGCTTCAATTTAAAAAATTAAAACTAGAGCCTTTGTAACAACATTACAGAATACCTCAAACAACCGAGAGTTTTGCAGGACTTCAAAAACTTACAAGTTTTACTGGCATAAGCCTTTGCGATTTATGTACAAATTGCACAGACTCTTGGTTTAGGTTAACTGAGTCCACAGAGACTCAACAAATATTGGGCTTGTTAGTACAGTATTTGTGTTACAGGAAAAATTAAAAAGAAAATTAATAAATGGGTGATACCTGATCACTCTCTGCGATTGGTAAAAATGCACATATTCTCATTTTCTCCCAATTGTGCTTATGTGCATTGCATAACGTGTGTATAATTTTGCAAAGTTTTCTACCTGTGGGAAATGTGAATCTCATCAAGGAGAATGCATAGACTTAATCTGCAAATCTGATTGCCAAAGTATGTATCTCGTAGGAAAATCCATTGTAGAAAGAAAACTGGTTAATCAGCACCTACAGTAATTGTACTTCCCTTGATGTCCAGGTTGACACCAACAGTTCAAAGTTTATTCTATTTAATTTCTTAACTAATTTATTAAACTCATTAAAATGGGAGAGGATGATTTTGGCTTTCCTTTTGGCTTCCTCTGGAAAAACTAGCCTTCAGGTACTACTTGTCTCCACTCCTATTTAGATCTTCCATGTGCCTTTTGAACAAATGCTAAGGAGAAAACCTATGTATTGCCAAAGCAAGCAAGCAAACCTGGCTCATTTTCCCTCTTGGCTGAAAACCACAATGCAACTCAATAATTGAGTAATTTCAGGTAGAATTCTATTGACATCAGAGGTACTCAAGACTACACAAGCCATTGTAACTGAACATAAAAGAGGAATGTGGCACATAAAAGAAATAACTCAATTAAATAAGACCACATCGTATTCGCAGATAGCACAGATCATCAGATAGACAAATAAATAGGCTCAAGATCAACTCAACCCTGAACTCTCATTAGAAGCTACAAGGACTAAACTGAGATTACTGTACTTTGGATTTATTGTTGAGAGGACGCAACTCATAAGAGAAGATTGTTATATTGGGGGAAACAGAAGGCAGAAGGAAAAGAGGAAGAGGGACTGACTCAATGAAGGAAACTATAGTTTTAACTTTTGACAATCTGAACAGGGCTATTCAAAATAGACCTTTTCAGATGTCACTAATTCAAAGAGTCACCATAAATTAAGCTCCTTGATATTACACAACAACAACAGTGACAACAATAGCATGCCATCAAGTCAAATCAGACTTAACAGCAACTAATTTTCATGGTTTTCTAAGGTATACAATATTTAGAAATGGTTTATAAGTGCCGTCTTCTGGGAGCGCTCTTAGACTATGCAGGCTGGCTCCTGTCCCAATACACATACAGTGATACCTCATACAACGTCCAAACTTGGTTCCACAAGTTTGGACTTTATACGGATTTGGACTTTGTATGAGGCATGAAAAATCCTAGCAGCGATGCCTCATACAATGTCCAAATCCTTGACGCGATGCCTCGTACAACATCATTTCCATAGAGATACATTGTACTGTAACACCACAGACTTCAGGGCAAAGTCAAGGAAACAGACAGGAAACTGACAGAACTTTAAGAAATCATTTTCTAAAGGCTAAAAACATTACAAAAACATGCCAAACAACCCTGATTTTAGGGGACAAACCATAAAACAGGTTTAAAAGTTAACATGTCCCATCATTTGCACAGTGTTAATCTGCAGTCATGCAGCCGATCATCCATTTTGTACAGGATGCTGTAAACAATTACTGGATGGAAGCAAGGACAAAATGGATGCCAACATGTCCCATCATGCAGCACAGTGTTAATCATCCAAACAGCAGTAAACACCAAACAATTGCTCACCCCTCCAAACAGTGCCCCCCCAAAAAAGACCAACATAGGAAAAATTATGGAACATGCAATCTATTTTTAAAAGCCACAGCAGCAAACACCAAACAATTACCCACCCCACCAACAAAAATTCCCTTCCCCATCCACCTCCCCACCCCAAGCCAATCGGAAACAGAAAACCTCATTTACCTACCTTTCCACTGTGCCAAAGAATGGTCCAAGAACCTGAAGAATGCTGCAAAAATCCCAGAAATGCTTCCAAAAATTCTGATGAAAAAATCAAAAAAATCCAAAATCGCACTCAAAACCACTCCTAAACACTCTTCGCCTTGTGCAAAACCCACAAGAGCAATGCACGCATGCGTTTTGCCTTTTATACTGCCCAGGCACAATGCAACCTGGAAAAAACCCCAATGCCTCATACAAAGTCACAGCGACTTTGTATGAGGCAACTTTTTTCAAGGAATTAGGCGATGTTGTATGAATTCGATGTTGTACGAAGCGGACTTTGTATGAGGTATTACTGTACTGGGGAATTGAACTCCCAATACCCAACTCGTTGAGTTATCCAGCCAGCATACCACATAGAACAAAACCACAAAAAGCAATTTGCATGCTATTTGAACAGTAGTACACAAGGGAAACACCCATAAAAAAGGGGGAAATGTTATACTTGTGGTTTGATAACAAAGAACAGATAATCATGTTTGTCTAATTAAAAAGCTACATGATGAAGAACAAAGAACACTTCCTGATTGAGAATTCATGCAACCATCTCATTCATATGCTGATTAGGAGCAGTTCCCTGGGGCTTCCTTCCCAGACCTACCAGGAACTGTCATCATGGACAGAATGTTTCCAGTTTCACAACTCTACTGGTAAACTCAGGGTATCTATTCTTACTTCACAGACTGGCCAAGTGAAAACACAGTCTCAGTAAACTTGTCATGAAATGAGTCAGGGAGCTCAGCAGTGATTCAGACCCAGACCTCCTAGATCTAACTCCAGTACTGCAGTTAACAAAGACGTATTAAGTCTCAAGTTTATGATAGAACCCAACATAGTCCTGAAATTTCTTCCTCCAACACCATGTGAGTTCTCTAAGAACTCATTCCAATGATTCCATTCTGTTTTCTTTTTTTCAGTTGTGCCTGTTATAGTCTTCCTGAGATCATAATGGCAAAGTATCAGTTCTATGAAATCACTGGGCCATCACCAGCATTAGCTCTTCTAGCCCTGCTAGGAACATGATGATGAACCTTGGCACTCCAGATGTTCTTAGACTTCAATTCCCAGAACCCCAAGCACCCTGTGAATCCACACGAATGGGTTTACTGTGATTCATCTGGACTGCACTGCCCTCATTGCTCCCGGAAGCAGAATTAAAACACATCCATACGGGTGCTAGGATGATCCATTTTTCCTCCCTGGAGATGCTAGTCCTCCACACATAGTTCAGTGGTGGAGGACATGGTTTGTATGGAAGAACTCACATATTCAACCACAAGTGTGTCCTGAGTACATCTAGAGAAGGCTCCTGTGTGAAACTCTAGAGAACAATTATCCACAATACTGTTAGTAAGGTCAACTAATAGCATGGGTCAGTATATGGAAGCTTCCTGTGTGTACAAATCACATGCTTTCCCATTGAGATGTGACTCTTCCCAAGAGATGCTCCTTGCATTTAGTCTCCTAAGGAGAATCTGTCAAAAATAGTCTGGCCAGGTTATCCTGCTATGGTAATAAAGTAGACCACACTGCTAGTGACTCAATGCCGAGTGTCAGGCGGTGGTTAACTAACCTGGGCACCCTGAGGACTAATGGATTTGGGTGCCAAAGTCTGCAGGGAAGGGTGATGGTCCCCAAGTGGATTAAATCCCACTTGAATCCATCTTGATGAAGGGCAGCAGCTTCATCAATACTGGCCTAGGGCTGATGAGGCCTTTGTGTGCCACAGGGCTTAGGACCAGAAAGTGACTTACAGACCTGGATCAGTGGGGTTATGCTGTGATGTGGAAGGCAGATGAAAGGCCACTGCATTATATTGTCAGGACAGTTTCCATGGGTGATCGACATGATGGTCACCTATATTCAGATTCGGATACAGCAGAAGAAGAAGAAGATGAGGAAGTAACTCTTTACAAGTCATGGTTCTGTAGCTGAGTAACTAGCTTCTCTGATTTTGTAACCACGCACATGCACCCTTCAAACCCTTTTGTTAAAGCTAAATTCATTTAATTCATCCCTTTAACTAAATTTGAAGCATTGAAATTCTATGAGGGAATGATTAACTTCTTTTATACTGCTCTACTTTCTGCATTTGCTTGCAGGAAATGACAGTTTGAAGTTTCAGAGTGGGAGAAAAATTGTCTTCAAGCTAGACAATCAACCTTTTTACACACTGCCATAATCATTTAATGGTTAGGCAGTACCACTTACTTTCTAACGAAATAAACTCTCCTGTGTCTTCCTGTTTATAAACAATATAAATGATTCCCTCTTCACACTCTCTCCCTCCCTCTGTTTTCAGCTTCTAGTGAAGGTTTTTTGTTTTTTGTTGCTGTGGAGGTTATTTTCTTTACATATTTAAAATTCTACCCTGTCATCTCTGAAATTCCATCCCCTTATGCTTCTTCTTCAATAATAAATGATAAAAGGAAATGGAATAAATTCCTCTTAATGAGGAAATTTTCACCTAGCATAGAGGAACTGGGGAAATCTATTAACTGACTCGGGGAATGCCTGCAGCATGGCAATTACTGGGAGGGAAACAGAATGTTTCAGTAGGGTCTTCTTTTCCACTTGACTGGCTTTCATCTGATCTGCCAACTCATGAGTAACTCCAAGCTAGTGAGCCTGTGGAAAGCACTCTCAGATATGCAACTGGGTATACAACCAATCAGAGAGAAGAGCACACAGAGAAGGGATTGTATTGCAGTGATGGCGAACCTTGGCCCTCCAGATGTTCTTCAACTTCAATTCCCAGAAGCCCTGAGCAGCAGGAGTGCTGACTTGGGCTTCTAGTGTCCCTTTTGTTTTGTAGGAATTATATTAGGGACTTTTCACAGATTTCCCATCAAAATATTGTCCTATTCAAGAGTTATATTCGGTAGCGGGCAGAACATAAGAGAATGGAAAGGATACTAGCTCTTTATAATTTCTGGTTGTTCTTGACACCTTGGAGAATGTCCATGGATAGCAGAAGTTCTCCTATTCAGAAAACCTCTCTCAGAAATGATAACAAGGTGAAGTAATTCCACTTCTACTGGCATAAAACTGATATAATTTTTTTGCATATTTACGGCCATAAAGAGTATAATTCAGTGGCTACCTATGGCATATGGATACTCCTTAGTAAAGTTCTGTCTGTTCACCTGGGTCTTCTTGCCATTCCTGTTTCATTCAGTAGGAAGAGCAGCTCTTTAGTCATATGAAAGGGTAAGAAATGTGAAACAGGAGGTGTACTTGGAAAATGAGAAGGGTGGGCTGGAGATCATCAGAATTACCTTTCCTACAACCTAGCATTTTTTTCAATGGTCTGGATATAAATAATCTCAGAACCAGAATCAAGTATGGTTGAGCAAATGCCAGGGCTCCTGGGTCTCTAGAAGGTCTCTTTAAGATGTTGCCTATCAGTATCACTGGCATTCCTTGTTCCTCTGTCTTTTTTCAACAGGCATATTGTGAAATGATCTATTAGATGAGGCTATACAGCACTATCTGTTACCCAGTATGCTCTGAGCTTAGAGACGTACTGGAAAAATGAACTTGGTTGGCACTTACCACCACTCACATAGTACTGAATATGTATGTTTTTGTGTATGCCCAAACGTACACATACAGTATATATATATATATATATATTGGGCACTGTTGCACAAAAGCAAATGCCTCCACAAACTTCTTAACTTGTGGCAATTATCTGTTGAGTTTTACACTGATTGGCATAAAAACACAAGAGGATTTCAGCCTCTCTCTCTCTCTCTCCCCTTGTACTCAGTGCATATCAGCTGAGTCTGATTTTTTAACAAAAATAGCTGACAGAAAAATAAAATAAAAACTCTTTCTGTCTCTTTTCTTCTCCCTGCCAAGTTTTTTCCTCTGAGGTTCATGTTGATTTACTCAATTGGTTCTGACATTTCACAAGCCCTAGAATAAATTGCAATTACAGTAATGAGAGCAGGGCAAATATTGTTTGCCTCCTTGCCTCAAGGAAACAGGTTATCACTACTTTCCTCAAGAGGAAACTCATTCAAAAGATAGCTTGTCAGAATATGTCAAGATTCATCAAAGGAGTGGGAGATATAAACTAACAACTACCTTTGTCCTGTCTTCTCCTTCAACACGCACTGCTAGGTTTAGGTCACATAAATATATTTTCTAGATTTAGGTCACATAAAAGTATTCATTTAAAGCAGCTAAGAGTTTTCCCCCCAAGTCAAACAGCACATAAATGACACATAGCTGGTGAACTATGGCAACAATGTAAAATAGAGCAGAAATATGCTCTCTGCAGCACTAAGTCACATTTTAACATGTATAAAAATTAAAATCCTTCTGAGGTGCTCAGAAAGATCTTGATAGGCTCAAGCACTAGGCTGAAAACAACAAAATGAAATTTAACATAGATAAGTGCAAAGTTCTACACTTAGGAAAAAGAAATCAAATGCAGTTACAAAATTAAGCTCAATAAGGCTATAAATGATGAGGAGGATCAGGGAACTGGAAACCAAGCTCTCTGAGGAAAGATTGAAATGCTTAGGCTTGAGAAAAGATGGATGAGGGAAGAAATGATAGCACACCTCAAGACATGAAAGGTTGCTCTTCAAAGGAGATGTAGGATCTCATCTCCTTCATCACAAAGGACTAAAATGGGCTCAAGTTTTAGAGGAAGACAGATTTTGGTTGAATATCAAGAAAAACATCTTAACTGTTAGAGCAGTAAGACAATGGAACTAAATATCTCAGGAGGTGATGAGCGAGGAAGATAGACAAGTATCTGCCATATAGATGTTGATTTGGATTCCTGCAGGAAAGTGTTCAGGTCTTTGATCCAAAAGTCATCACCTCTCACAGAAGTTCTTTTACTACTCATATCACCAGAGGAAGCCATTCTACCAATGCATTTCCTGTGAATGGGAATTTAGCTAATATGCAAGCAAGTCAACACACATCTAAGTGCATATGAATCTCCATGATGAGGCTATTTCTTCTCCATACTTGCTGACACTGTACTTTCTGATTCTACATCACACTTGTACAATTCTTTCCAGTTTCTGGAAAAATACAGTATATAAATATGTAGCTGAGTGAACAGTATGCCCATGTGGCTTTCTCATGGTAATTATGCAACATTTTCTTCTCAGACTTATGAAGAACCCTATTGTTTGTATTCTATGGAAATACAAGGTAACCCAAAAGCTGACATACATAGGGGAAATGGGAAACTTCAGCTAAATGTAGTTTTATTAACAAAATATTCATTACAAAATCTTTCAAAATATTTACAAGTATTCTTTACGTGTTGACCACCTCTTTCTACACATACACACTAAATCTTCTCCCCCACCCATGGTGAACAAGTTCCAAGATATCTGTTGTTATGTATGGTGACGTTTGGGACACCCTGTATTTACTAAAATAGTTATATGCCTTTTCAAACAAAGAACTAGCATGCAAAAAGGAACGGGAAAAAATCCAAGCAAATTCTGTAAAACAAATTCCAGAAGAGAAGCATTAAATAAGTGCCTCCTTCCCCCAAAAAATGGTCCCCAGAGTTGACAAAGCATCACTTATCCGATTTCTGTCTTATGTACACTGCAATCTTAATAGAACACAGAATTCAGTTTCAGACAACAGCCCCATTGACCTGTTTGGAACTAATTGGGTTAGTTGGGATATTCTCTAATATTTTGACCACGTTTTCAATGTAGGATTTTCTCTAAACAGAATAAAAAACAGAAGTCAAAAAGCAACTGGTGTAACTTGAGCTTGTAACTATTTTCACATTTTGCCTCACTTACGTATTTCAAGGTAAGATCGTCCTCTACCACATCATGGGCTCTCCCTGCTATTGCTATTCCATGGTAATCAAGAAAGCTCAGCTGGCTCAACAAGCCAAAACAACCTTAAAAGCAAATGCCATTAGAGAGGAAGTGAAAATCTTCATAGATATAATTAAATAAAGCTTGCCAATTGATATACCTATATATACATTTAACTGTTGGAAGCTAAGATTTCTATTCATCTCATGAACTACTTACTATAATTCATAAAGGCTATACCTTTTATAAACAACAACCTTATCAAAAAAAAGAGTTCAGGAATAAAGACAGAAAGGACACAAACACTTCACACTTTCTATTATGCTTAAGATAAGGTTTCTATAAATTGGTGCCATAGGTATTGAAGAATTTTTCCATTATGATCGATTAACTGTTTTGTGCTTCAAAAATGAAAAGAAAAGAACTAAGGCACTTTAAAGACTAACAATTGATTTCCATCTGTGATTTCATGGATTACAATCCACTTCCTTAGACACAAGATTAAAAATTGGGTCTGAGGAAATAGAAGGTATTTCACAAAAGTTAACCCTGAAGTAAATATGCTATGGTTTAAGGTGCCACAGGTCTTCAGTTTCCATTTTTGCTACACCTGCTGATTTAAGGAAGCTAAGAAGGCTACCCATTTGAGAAAAGTTTTATGTTAACTTAGAATCAAGCATCTCTCTGTTGCAATGGTTTGCCCATTAAAGAAAAGCAAGAAAGCAAAAATTGAATATAAAAATGAAAGTACAGTATCATTCCCATGTTATATCTCTGTAAAAAAAAAATCTACTGGCAGTGCAAATAATTTTCCCCCAATACATTTTGAGTCAAGTTGGGACAAAGAAGGAATTGTGAAATGAAAGCTATTTTATGTCCCTCTCCTGGCCAGCAACGTCTGTTCAGAAGCTCTCAGGAAAGCCATAGCTTTGAAAAGAACTGGTCTCAGTTGTTTATCTGGAGATAGATTTTATGTCACCTCAGTCACCTTCAGCTCATGTCCCTGGCCACAGAGCAAATCTATCTCTAAAACACATTTGCAGAATCAGCTGTTTTTGCACCTTTCAAACCAAGAGCCCTTTCTCAGAAGAAGGAAAGCCCACTACAAAACATTTCCTTTTCAGGTTTGTTTGAAGTAGCGGGGCTTGGGATAGGCAGGGAGAGGAGTGGAAGAGTGAAAGGATTTTAAGCTATTGATCAGACTACTGACTGGAGTCTGACATTAAAATGGTATCAACATTAGTGTGTTTGAGAAGCTTTTGGATTATATTCCTATCTCTTCCAGGGAGTTTCTATCCATAATCTCTCTCTCTCTCTCTCTCTCTCTCTCTCTCCCCACACACACACACAAACCTCAGAGTACATCAAATGAAGAAATAAAAGAAGCATTTTACCATGTTCTGTTTTTGCTGTTGGAGATGAGGGTTTTTTCCCCTAAGAAGTTCCACAGCTTTGATATTACTGTATTTTGCAGTCTCCTATAATAATAGTGTTTCCATATTATTTGGGAAGATAATTCCTAGGTGTTTGAACTTTGTTTTCTGCTTTGCAAACACTGTTTCTTACATTTTTATTATACAGCAGCTCAAGTGGCTAAGACGCTGACTGGGAGGCGGAAGGTCAGCAGTTCGATTCCCGAGTACTGCAGGACGGAATGAGCTCCCTTTCTTTGTCCCAGCTCCTGCCAAACTAGCAGTTTGAAAGCAAGAAATTGCAAGTAGATAAATAGGGACCACTTTAGGGGGAAGGTAACAGCATGCCGTCTAGTCATGCCTGCCACATGACCACGGAAACATTTGCAGAACCAGACAGCGCTGGCTCTTTGGCTTTGAAACAGAGATGAGCACTGCACCCTAGAGTCGAATATGACTGGCTTTCGAGTAAGGGAAACCCTTTACCTTTACCTTTAGTTTTACTCTGTTAAAAAGCATGGAATTTATTAGTCCTTTCTTTTTTTAAAAAAATTGTCACCACAACAGACAAAGCATGATTATTATAATCTGTTTGATATCCAGGGAACATAGCTCTACTTCTATATTGTTTCTGTACCTCAGAAGATTTTAAAGATTTTTAGGCAGAAAAAATAATGGAACCCATATACAAATACCTTTTCAGTTTGCTGCAGATATACTTTTAGGTCTTTCATTACTTCTGATGTTCTGAGTGAAAGATTCAATAGGTAATGCAAAAGTATAAAAATCATATGGCCATCCTTGATATGTCTTTCCAAAAATCACAATTTCCTTCTTTCTAAAGTGAGTTACTGCAAGGGTTTGAGAGTTCAGATTTAAAAAGGAATGTGGGGATGTCAGCTATCAGCAGTTTATATGAAAGTAATACTAGAACTACAAGTCTCCCCATCATAAACCAATGACATGTCAGAGTGCATAATTTGATATACAGTGGCATGGAATCATTTACTCTTTAAAATCAATGTATGAGGCTTTATGGGCCTATATGAATTAATTAAAGTGGGGTGGGGGACTGCTCACCAAGGCAGTTGGGGGGGGAGGATTTTAGAATGTGGGGATGGGAGCTGAAACTGCCCCTGCCAGGCAGTGAAACTTTGCTTAATTACTGGCAGATCTTGGCCAGGTGGCCCTGATAAGAGATGAAATATGTCACTCCCTCAAAGTATAAATACAAGCCTCTTCATGGTTTAAACATAGCATTGGCTGATGACAGCCTTCACTCAAAGGTCTGACCTGCAGTTTACAGACACAGATCATCTGGGTACTCCACCAAAAGAGGGTACACTTTGTTTTCTGCACTATCATATTTTCAAAATAATAGATAAGAAGTCTCACTGAAAACAGAGATAGCAATACTTTTATATTTTAACATGTTGATCCATTCTGTTTTAATTAAAATGAACCAAATACCTTCTTTATAATTTAAGTATGGAAAATACTGTCTCCTAAGAGTATTTTCACTTTTAAACACATAGGTATTTAGAAACTGTTAACACTCTCTTAACTGTGTAAGTGAGAATACAGGCTTTGATAGTGATGTACTGTATTTGAAATGTCATACTGTTTTCCTGTTCTTCTCTCTGTGTTATTAACATGAAAAAATCAAGTGTACCTCAGAACAGATGTATTGATGAATCTGATGTTATATTCACTTTGAATGTGTCAGAGGAGGTGACCCAGGACCCCAGGTCACAACAGAATGATGTGCTATTTGTCTCTCAGTTATTAGTATAAGTGATAAGTGCCTTAAATCATTATTAACTAGCATTTTTTTTTGTGTTGGTGGTGTTTTTTTTGGGGGGGACACACACACAACACAACCACACACACATGCAATACATACACAACACAAACACACACACAACACACAAACAACACAAACACACACACCACACATCCACACACACACACACATGCCGAAGCTGCATGGGGAGAAGAGGGGCTCCCCTTCCTCCCCCCCGAAGCCTCGGCGAGGCCACACACACACACTCACATGCCAAAGCTGCGCAGGGAGAGGAGGGGCTCTCCCTCTCCCCTGAATGAGGCCACACACACACACACAGCTCAGAAGAACACGCTGAGTGTGAAAGACCCAGCCGGCAGCAGGTAAGTGGGGCGGGGGACAGGAACTGAGGGGTGGAACGGGCCAGGAGGGTTTCGTGTTTCCCCTTTCTCTTCCCAGACCAGGGTGGGTGGCATGGTCCCCAGGCCCATTCCCCCCCCTCAATCCATGTCCCACGCCCCACTTACCTGTTGCCAGCTTGACCGTTTGCTCTCTGCGCCTCCGTGGCGCAGCCTTCTGAGCTGGGTTGCTCATCTTCCATGCCTCTGTGCCGTGGCCTGTCCTCCGTCCCCGTCGGCGCTGAAGCCTTGGCCGGCTGGGTGGGGGACACCAAAAGCAGTTGGCCCAGCCAGCAACCACCATGCCTGCCCACCCGCCCGCCGTGGTGAGCTGGGGATGGCTTCCCTCTGGGAGATGAAGTGTCTCCCAGAGGGAAGTGGTTTGCACATTGGCTGGCTTTTTTTAAATGTGCGCGCTGGCTTTCCCGGCCTCCTCTGTGCTCACGTCCTGCAGCCTGATTGGCTGAGGGGTGGCGTGGCACAGAGGACGCTAGGACATGTAGGTTTTTTTGTTGTTGTTGTTCGTGTTTGTGGGTTTTAAGGTAAGTGTGGGCAGCTCGGTACAGGATGGTTGGGTTGGGTGTGGGCGCTAATGCCGGACACTCACCACCCATCCACCTTCTTATAGGTATAGATTATTCATAGAAAGCTAATTTTAATTTTCCTTCTGATTTAATCTTGTAACATTAAAGTTTGCCTTGATACGTTGCATTGAATAGATTACAAGTTTTCTTTGTCATTTATTAATTATAATGCATATTCTTCTAATGCCAAAGATATGTTAAGCCATTTTGCTACACTTTTATAAATCTAATCTTCTTCATCTGCCATGTCTAGGCCTGACTTTAAATTGCCAAAATGAAGCCACCTTTTGGTGAATTCATTCTGTAGTTCCTTTTGCCGAATTTAGTGTTAGAAAGACTAGCTGGCACAACAAGGTTGCCATTGCCCAGGGTATGCGTTATCGTGGTTCAAAAATTCCACAATATAAATTTAGTTACTACACAGTGAGTCTATATATCCTTGTTATAATATATACTCTGTTAGCAACTGATGTAAGCAATAAGTAGCTTCTAATACTTTGTGTTTGTTATTTATATGAAACCTTTTGAAATAGTTATGTCACATACTCTCATGTATAGTCATGTTAAATAAATATTTGAAAGGAATATTTCCTTTGCTATGTTCATTGTCTCTTAATAATTGTGAGAGGGGTGTGTAAATTCCCCTATGCAAAAAATGCTGGGAAAACAAACTTTTCTTGGAGAATTTTGGCAAATAACCTAGAATCTGGTTTTCAAGGATAGAGGACAAGTGTCTACTGTGAGTTTTCATAGATGCAGCTAGTTCTCATCCTGGTCCAATTTGGCAAAAACTGTTCTCCTCATAGACAACAACCTAAGCCCCTGTTGTCTCACAATCAGTATGATTTACAGGACAGTTCGAGAAAAAGCAGAGATGAAGTGAATAGTCCAATCACAGAACCCATCAGTTTAACTGAAGAAAGAAACTCCTCTTTTTCTTTGGCCCTCTTGACTTGCGTGAATTAGATAAATTAAGAATTAACATCTGGAAAACTTGGCCAAAAATAATAATCCAACACTCCTTTGCCCTCCAGATTCTTCAGCCAGGAGACTAAAAACATCTGGAGGACCAAAGGCACCCCACCCCAATTTAGATGCATTGGAAAATACTTAGGGACTGGAAAAGCCTATCAGACTTAGCTGTTTATAGTGGACAGCAATGATTTAGAACTTAACAAAGACTTTCATCTCTATAAATCTGCAAACCTAGGTGTCTATTACACACCATTAAATTATACAGTGGATTCAGTGTGTAACTGAAACCAGATGGGACTTTTCTATTTCCATGGAAACAGCAAAGCACACCAGGGGGGGGGGGGATTTCTCAAAGAGCCTTGTTTATTGTTCAGCAATGCCCAGTGTATTTTAGAAAACATTGTTTCCTTCATCAAGGGTAAGCAATATAGTTTTTGTACATTCTGCTGATGATTGAGGCAGACCCACAGAGGGCATTTGTCTCTCTACTTGGTAGGCTATGGGGTGTTGGGGGTGGATCTGCTCTTTTCCCCAGCAGTCACATGGCTTCATCACAGGAGCAAACCAATCCAACCCCAGAAAGCCTCTCTACCACATTATTTTGAGCCCCAGTCTACTTTTTTTGGTGTGGGAAGATGCACTTCAGTTTAGTCTGCTTCCCATGCATGCAATCACTGGGGATGGACAAAACTGAACCTTGCAGTTGCCAAAGGCTCTGTCTGGTCTTGATTTCTGGTATCGTAAAGTGACAATTAGTGAACCAGTTCAAGATATCGACCGATTGAACTCTTCATTGCTCCTCATTTGCCAGCTCAAATTAGGGTTCCTTGAGGTCAATACGCCATTTGGACACAAGAAACCGCACCAAGTGGCACATCGTTCCTCTCGTGTCCTTAGGTAATCTGATTTAGACCGCACCAGCCCATACCAAAAGAATCAGCACAGTCACACCCAGAATATACAAAAGCCATATCTGAAATAAGTTTAATAAATCACAGCCATAATCTTATGGCAGTTTTATGCTGCCATAAGCATAATTGCATAAACTGGGACAGGGAATTACTACATGTCACAGCATGTATTGGTTGTGTACCAGTTTTACAACTTGGCACATGATCAGAAATGCAAGCAACAATGCACTAATGAGCATTGTGAACCTCTGATTTGTGGCCAATAAATATAGTGGTAAACATGGGCACTCTGATAAATTTTTATCTCTTGTTTTTGCTGCCTATCTTCAATGACTTCCCTCCTTTTTTAATACTTCAATAGAAAACCACAGAGTGGGAGCGACTTAAAGAGGAGAATCAGCTTTTTCAATCTCTTTCACAGGAGCAATTTCTCCTATAGTCCATGTGAACTGTTCCATACATCCATACCACTATTCATCTTATATACATTTGGCATTGGGGGGTTAGGAATTGTAGAATGAATGCACAGGAAAGAAAATGCAATTCCTTATCTGCTGAAATATATTTATATAATTTAGGAATATAATAATATAATTTGGGAATAGGCCTGATTTGATTGGTAATTGCTCTTCAGCATGTTATCATGAGATTCTTTTGATGTCTTGATTTCTGAAATAGAATAATCTGCCTCAGCAGTGTCTTATCTACAATGTTTGTTTCTGACCCCAGCTATGTGGTAAACACAATTAGTAATAATGAAAAATACATCCCCAGACATACTCTGTGTGTATGGTTTGGGAGTTGTACAGCTAGGGAAAGAACAATGCTGTCCAGGGTCGTAAAGACTGCGGAGGGGATAATCGGGCGTACTCTTCCCACTCTAGATCAAATCTATGCCACCAGGTGTTATAAGAATGCTGTAGAGATTGTGCAAGATAGTACGCACCCCGGTAATGATCTCTTTCAGCTTCTGCCTTCTAGAAGAAGGTATAGGGTCATAAAGACCAGGACCAGCCGCTTGAGAAATAGTTTCTACCCGAAAGCGGTTCTGGCTTTGAATGCAGTGCAATGCAGTCTATGAGGGAGCTTCTGTATATAGTTTTTAGAGTTTTTAGAGCTTTAGAGCTTTAGAGCTTTTTAGGGGTTAAATGTGTATATGTGGGGTGGGAGTGTGTTGATAATTCTGTATAGTTGTATTTTGTTTAGGTTTTGTTGGGTTGATAAGTGTTTTTCCCCCAATCTCATTGTTCTGTGCAGGACAATGACAGTAAAGATTTATCTATCTATCTACTTTGCTATTTTCTAGCATATTTGTTTGTTCATTTAACTTGTATCCTGCCCAAATGGTGCAACCCCCACTCTGAGCAGCTCACAAGCACTGAATAAATCAAAACAGAAGGAAGACCAATAACATCAAATGTCCATTATTATAAATAAAATAATACAGTAGAATACAGTACGTTATTTTCATATAATGAAAATAATTGGTTCCACACGGCACTTCGTTATACAACGAAAATCTCTATGGGAAAAATCATACAATGAAAATCCCTATGGGAAAAATCGTACAACAAAATCTCTATGGGAAAAAATATAAAAAGAAAATTTTCATTGTACGATTTTCCCCATAGAGATTTTCGTTGTACGATGCATGCATCATACAACAAAAAAAATTTTGTATAACGATTCTCTTCGTTGTAGGATTTTTTCATTGTATGATGCATTCATTATACGAGGTTCCACTGTATAAACAAAACACAATACCTACCAAGATGGCATTCTAATAAATCAACAAACCCTACCAATAATTCATGATCTACACTCTCTTACTCACAGCTCATTAAAACTCAATTTAAACCAAAACAAAATAAGGGGAGTACTGCAGAGGTAGCATCAATTCATGATCAAATATGAATGTTTTTAGTTGACTGTGGAAAGCCATTAAAGTGGGAGCAGATCTGATTTCCACTGGCAACTCATTTCATAATGAAGGAGCTACAGCCGAGAAAGATCTTGCTCTGGTCACAACCTTTTTAACTTCTTTAGGTGTGACAATACATAATTTAAGAGCTTGAGTGCTCCAGGTCCAATTTCTTAAGAGGCACTCCTGTAGATGCAAAACCATTAAAGGCTTTATATGTTAAATCAGGACTTTAAATCTGGCATGGAATACAACAGGCAACCAATGCAAGATAGCTAAAGCCCAGGTGATATGGTCAAAACAAACAATCTTGCCACTGTAAGTAACTGAGGGAATCATTGTATTCTGTATGCAGCAACATGGGATCCAGGTACTGTACAGTATATCCTTTAGCCCTACCAACTGTCCCTAAAAGATGCCGTGTGCTTCAATGCAATGTTGGCATGATTTCCCCACTTAAAGGCTTTCAAGCATAACATTATGATCATGTGTGTA
The DNA here is from genome assembly GCA_035047305.1 of Bradypodion pumilum. NCBI lineage: Eukaryota > Metazoa > Chordata > Lepidosauria > Squamata > Chamaeleonidae > Bradypodion > Bradypodion pumilum. The sequence goes on along the minus strand of JAWDJD010000001.1, from coordinate 243,883,527 downwards.
CAAGCCCCAAAGGTTAAATGTAAAACATCTATACAGTAGACCCTCGCATAACGACGTTACTTGGTTCCCCAAGTAACATTGCTAAGCGATTTTTGTTGTTATATGGATTTCTATGGAGTTTCCCACATAACAACATTTTTAGCGTCAATGTCCGGATAATGACGGTTATTTTAGTGTTGTTGTCCAGACAACGACACTAAAAACGTTGTAATGTGGGGGAACATGTGGTGAATAACGATGCGTTGTTAAGCGAAAATGATGCTATCCGAACGTGTTGTTATGTAAGGGTTGATTGTATTTTGTCAAATGTAGAATTGCTCCTCTTCCCACATTTTAAAAAACAAAATACCTGTGAACTAAGAAATAGCAAATTACATATATTGCAGATCAGAGCTTGACAACATTTTGATGTGGAGTGATAACTTCCAGTCATGCCAGTAAGAGTAACTTTTTGAAGCTGTGGAATGAACCATACATTGGTTACACAATTAACTTTCCCCACCTCCAATAACTGCAATTCATTTTTGTTGGGTTGTGTGTTTCGTTTCAGAGATTACTTTGGGTTGAAAGGATTTTTCAGGGGATGCCTGAATGAGGCTCCTTTCATGTCCCCCATTGTGCAGTTCTCGGGGAATCAAACTCCATCCTTCTGGTCTCCAAGCACAGTGCTTTTACCCACTGAGCCACCGGGGAGTTGCATTTGTTGGGTTTAATTTGTGGTCTCTACCTGCCAAAAAGATCAAGGCAAATAAAGCAGCTGGGTTTTCAAAGGATTATATGTTGCTATGGAACCTATGGAGGAGCATGTCAAGACCTTCTATAGAGCAAACAATTAATAATAATTGTAATAGAAGAACCACCTTCCAGCTAAAAGAGACATGGGGCAAGCACTCAGGAAGTTGCCACTGTGGGTTTGGTCACATTTAAACATAGTTAAGAAATTTAAAGTGAATCTTGTGTCATGGGAAGTTATCTTCAAAGAGGAAACAGTTTTAAAGCAAAGGTAAAGCAAGACATATATGAGGCAGAAGAAATTAGTGGAATGGTGACTGGAAACAGCTGGCTTCAGGGATAGTGAGACAATGCCAAGACCCATTTCCATCACTCAGTTAACTTTCCTTTGGCAATCATTTAGAAGTGCTGCCTGACGTGATGCATGGGACAACCCCTTCAGCTGAAGTCACAATACATTTTCATTTTTCTCTCCAGTGTATCTACATACACGAAGGGCAAGACAAACTTTATTTATACACTTCTTTTTCCTACCTTCTTTCCCTTGCTTCCACAACTTTTCCTCAAGTGTGTTGATCTTTAGGAATACTTCTAAAAGAAGTACTAAACAAGGCCAACCCTACCATTGGTCAGAGTAAGGTGGCAAATTCTGGATGTCATGAAAGGGCAAGAAAATGCTGGTTATTTTATTTGTTATTATTGAGTTTGTACTTGACTGCCTCTGGGGAGTATATTGTTGGGATGATGCAGCATAAAGGTAAAAGGAGTGATATTGAATAGTCAATAATGTGAGGAATGAATGGAAAACGATTGCAACTCATTCATTTCTCTTTTTCAGAGCTGGAACGGGGAGTGATTGTGAGTTCTAAAGAAGTCACGAGGAGGGGGAAGAAGCTGGCTTACATGCTGTCCAGTTCTTTCAAAGTCCAAAGGTATACCCCAGCAGAACACATTTACTTGTAACCAGTTACTTTTCGGGTAATTAATAACAAGACTAGTAGTTACAAGGTTACTCTTTTGGTATAATGAGGAGCGTCTACATTGCAGAGGTGTAACAAACAGCATCTGATTATTTTCAAATGTCATCTGGTTCTTTTTAAATGTTGCCTTTCAGGCATACCTGTCAACCCGCGGCTCAGGAAAAACGGGACCTGCGCACATCGCTTGTGCGCAGGTCGCCTTCCACACATGCGCGGAAGCGCTATGCCACTTGCACAGCCCCTACGCAAGAGGCGTAGCGCTTCCGTGCATGTGTGGAAGGGGTAAAATCTTTCCATGCATGCGCGGAAGTGCTACGCCGCTTGCATAGGGGCTGCACAGGTGGCGTAGTGCTTCTGCGCAAGCATGGAAAGTGTTTTTCCCCGCTGCCAAATTACAGGGTTTTGGCAGCCAAATCGGGATGGTTGACAGGTATGCTTTTAGGGCACCTAGAGACTTTTTTGGCGGGATCTGTTCAGGGTTTTGCACCATTTTCTTTTCTGTACTAAGTGAATTGGAAAGTATACTTTGGTTTAACATTTTATATTTTTGTAAATATTATCAAGGTATGAAACCAGAATTGGTCCTTCAAGAGAATGATATGACGTCAATCGACGTCAAATTACGGGGTTTTCCCAGCCAAATTGGGAAGGTTGACAGGTATGCTTTTAGGGCACCTAGAGACTTTTTTGCCGGGATCTGTTCAGGGTTTTGCACCATTTTCTTTTCTGTAGTAAGTGAATTGGAAAGTATTCTTTGGTTTAACATTTTATATTTTTGTAAATATTATCAAGGTATGACACCAGAATTGGTCCTTCAAGAGAATGATAGAGTACATCCCTATTCTTTTCTGGCCTGTTGGTAATGACAATGAAATGCATTCATTATGCACTGGGTGGCTGAATCAAAGACTCCTGGAAAGAAATGAGGGATGTCTTTGATTTAAGATGAAAATCTCTGTACTCTGCATCTCACCAACATTGCTCTACACTTTTGCCCCCGGCTCAAAAGCAGAAGACAAGGATCATTTTATTTTCTGTATTCACTCCTTCCCAAGGGTAGTTTGTGAAACAAAGCAAGTGGATTGAGTGGGGATAGCGCTTGTCCCAAAATATCAGAGGGATGAGACCATGAGTCATCCATGCTCTTTCCTCTTTTCCTCTGACCTGGCCTCTGAAGAGCAGTAATCCCTACCAACTACAGAACTGCTGCTCCACTTCCTCCTTTGTACGCCAAAGTGACCCCACTCTGTATTTTGCAAGTGGAATGCACTCTCCTGCAGACAGGTACAAACATGGACAGTGTCTTTCTCTGTCCTGGTGAGCAGTCACTCTTCAATCAATGTCACTGATGTTCCCTTGCACTCTTTGTGGAGGCTTTGTGTACCAGATAGCTCACCTGGTAGCTATCTCCATATGAATGGGATACAGTACTTTATATGTCAGGTCAGTAACTATTCTGAGAAGCTTTGACCTGATGAACTCTCAATGTAGTTCAACACTTGGGGTATGGCTTTGCAAGGTCAGAATGTCATATCTATGCTTGATGATATGTAATTATTTTTGCACTAATATGTTTGCCCATCTTTTCTTCATGTCTGGTGAAACCCCAGGGGGAATAAAATAACCAGTACTCATTTATTCTAACTCCCTAACTGAAATCCACAGAATGTTTTGTTATCCCTGTGCTCAACAGGCTGCAAAAGCCACGTAAACAGCAACCAGGGGGAAAGGAACACATGGCGGCAAAATGGCCACTGCGCGCTTTGCTGGCCCTGCCCCTGAGGCACGGGCACAGCAAGATGGAGTCAGGGGCGTGGCCAGCCACCCCTTTATAAGGAGTGGCTGAGCCAACGGCCCTGCACTTTGCAAATCGTCTGGGCCCCGGGCACGCTTGCCTTCCCAGCTGATCCACCACCACCATTGCTAGCCCGGGAACGGACTTTTAGCGGCGCCTTTTCTCGCAATATCGCCACGGCCCCTTCTTCCCACAGCTCGCACCGGGTGGCTTGGGCGATTTCGCCCATCTCCGGGTGTGTTTTTCCTCGCCCTTCCGGTGCAGGATCTTGGCCCAGGAACAGGCCCAGACCGTGCACCTCTCACGCCTTCAGCGGGCTCCGCCCGGCTTACTTGGCACCGGCCCCTGCCCGGGAACAGGCTTGGGCCACACGCTTCTCCTGCCCGCCGCGGCCTCAGCGCCCATGGCGCCCAAGAGGAAGGCCGTGAAGGCCACGCTTGGCAGAACCTCTGCGCCACACCACTCACGTGTGCCAGTGCTGCCCAGGCCACACGGGGAGCTTGCACCAGCATCCAAACCCGCACCCCCTCCAAGCCGGAGGGCACGCAGGGCGGCAGGCTGCTTGCCCGTTGCAGGGGGCCCACCGATTCTGGCCACAGAGGGTGCCCCAGGCAGCAACCCACTATCAGGGCAGGCACCCGCCCACATGCGGCCTGCGCCCGCTGAGCCCCGGGGCCTGCAACCAACACTGGTTGCCTCAACCCCGGGCCACAGTACTTTGGAGGACCGCTTTGCGGCCCTCAAGTGGGCTGCCAGCCTCCTGCCTTGGGCGGGGGCCGGCTGGCCCGCTGCCCATTCAGCTTCATTGCCTAGGCCCCAGACCCCAGCAACCCCACTGACTGGCGGCTGGCACAGCTTGAGGCAGCCCTGCTGGCTATGCCCGCCGGCGGCCCTGCTTCCCGGTGTTCCCCCCAGGCTTCTGGGGCTGATCTGAGCTGCCGCGCTCCTGCTGTGCCAGCTGGGGTGAGCTCTAATTTGGTCCTGAGCTCCGGCGCCCCTGCTCAGCCGGAACCCCCGGTGGGGGCGGCTGGGGGGGTAGCATCTGGTGAGTATAACAGTCAAGTTAACTCAACACATACACCCGCTGTTGCTCTTCTGGCCCAATTTGCATGGCCTTGGCCTGCCCAGCCTACCCCTGCGCCCACCGGGCAGCCAGCATTGGCTGGGTCCACGCCTATTGGGGGATAGGGGGCACCGTACCTGCTGCTGCCACCTGGCGGGCACTTCAGCACCTTATTCTGCCTGGCCTTACGACCCGCCGGTCAACACCGGCTACCACACTGTCCCTACTGCTGCCTTGCCGACGGCGGGGGTGGTCCTGCCGTTGGGTAACCACCTCCTCCCTGCCACCAGAGACAAGATCTGTCACAGGGAGTATGTGGACCTGTTCAGTTTATTGAACAGAGAACCCACCAAGGAGGAGAAAGAAAGGGAGGATGACAAGGACAAGGAGTTGTCCCATCACCGCAAACCACCGCGCACCTGGGCCAACTGGTTGCCCGCCTACCTTATTTATGCTGTGGTGTCATTACGGGCTTGTCTGGATTTGGCTATCCCCCTATTCCAATATCTCAATATTATTTATCGTGCATATGTGGACTTTCCTGGCTAATCGTGGCTGGCACATGACGAGGAGTTTCGTATGCGAGCTACGCTTCACCCAAAGATGCGTTGGGACGAGCCCAACCAATTTTTGTGGTTGTACTATATGACCCCATCCCACCTGGTCACGGGCGACCGGTACCATTCTGGTCACGCTGTGCAGCGGCCTGGCCCCACACAATCACCCCGCCAGGCGGTGGGGCAGGGTATTCCAGCCCGCCTGTTGTGCTGGAACTTCTCGTCCACAGTCGGATGTGGCCGCAGGCAGTGTAGGTATAGGCATGAGTGCACGATCTGTTCTGGCCCTCACTTGGCCACCGTGTGCACCAAGTCTGGTGGACCCCAGGGGAGGGGCAGAGACATCAGGGTGCCAGCCGGGCCAACGCAGACTCAGCGTCTGCTCAGAAAGGCCCCCTCCCCAATTAAGCTTGATGTTTTGGAGCGATGGCTACCTGTCTACCCTAAACGGGTGGATGCGGAGTACATCTGCGCTGGTTTTTCCGAAGGGTTTCGCATCCCTTTTATGGGGATGTGCTTGCCGCAGGACGCCCCAAATTTGGTTTCGTTACGGGGCATGGAACACGTGGCGAGGAGTAAGATATTTAAGGAGGTGCAGGAAGGCCAGGTAGCTGGCCCCTTTGATGTACCTCCTTTTCCCAATTTAAAAGTTTTGCCCCTTGGTTTGGTTCCTAAAAAGTTCAAGGTGAATTGTGTTTGATTCACCATTTGTCATACCCGGCTGGCTGGCAAATCCGTGAACAATGCTATACCGGATGAGCTTTGTTCTGTCTGGTACACTTCGTTTGACCAGGCACTCGGCATGGTCCGGGCCTGTGGACCGGGAGCACTATTGGCTAAATGTGACATAAAGTCAGCTTTCTGCCTCTTGCCCGTCCACCCGGACGATTTCGAGTTGCTTGGTTTTTATTTTCAGGGGCAATATTTTGTAGACAAGGCCATGCCTTTTGGATGCTCTGTTTCTTGCTCAGCATTCGAGCGTTTCAGTTCATTCTTGCATTGGGCCTTCGTCTGCCGCTCAGGGGTTCGATCAGTCGCGCACTACCTGGATGATTTTTTGTTCGGGGCTGCTGTGGGCTCAGGTGAGTGTGCACACCTGTTGTCCACATTTCAGGAGCTTATGGCAGAATTGGGGGTGCTGTTGGCTCCTGAAAAGACTGAAGGTCCCGCCACCACTTTGGTTTTTCTGGGGATTGAAATCGACACTGTGGCCCAGACCTCCAGGTTGCCCATGGACATGATAGCCCACATTTCGGAGGCTATTCGGTCCCTACTGGCCAAGCGTAAGGCATCACTTCATGACCTTCAGGTGCTTCATGGGTACCTCAACTTTGCGTGCAGGGTCATCACGCCCGGCCAGGCTTTTGCCAGGCGCCTATGCGATGCCATGGTTGGTTTATCTAGGAAGCACCACAGGGTTTGGTTGACCAAGGGTAACAGGGATGACCTTAAGATGTGGTTGGGGTTCCTATCAGAATTCAATGGGGTTTCATTTTGGCACGCTGAGCGCGTCGCGGCCCCTGGGTTCCAGGTTCAGTCAGATGCGTCCGGAGCGTTTGGCTACAGGTTGTACTTTGACGGTCACTGGTCATATGGTAAGTGGCCGGAGTCTTGGCAGGGCAGGGATGTGCTCAGGGACCTAACCTTTCTGGAATTTTTTCCTATTCTGGGCGCACTCCTGCTCTGGGGAGAATCCTGGGCTAATTCAGTGGTTCATTTTTGGTGCGACAACGTGGCCGTTGTCCACATAGTAAATTCTCAGACGTCCCGTTTGCCCCAGGTCATGGCCCTTGTCCGCCATTTCGTGTTGTGTGCATTGCGCCTTAACATACTGTTTAAGGCCAGACACGTCCCGGGTATCAATAATGATATTGCTGACGCTTTGTCTCGCTTACAGATAGATTGGTTCCGGACTCTGGCGCCAGAGGCCGACGACCTGCCTTTGACACTTCCGGCTGAGATGTTGAGGTTTGGCATGGAGAGGTGAACTGGGCCATCAGTCTGTCGCTGGCTAGCAGCACCCGTAAGGCGTACGCTCTTACGCAAAGAGCCTTTGAGACGTTTCGCCATGAGGCTTCCCTCCCTATCTGTTGGCCTGTTCCTGTTGAACACCTATTACAGTTTATGGTACACCTTCACTCCCAGGGGTTGGCGCCTAGGACTATTGCGGGCTGTCTCTCTGCGTTGGCCTTTTATGCAAAGGTCAATAGCCTTTCCGATGCCACTTCGGATTTTAGGGTCTGTCGGGTTTTGGAGGAATGGGCCCGTGAACTGTCGAGAGTCAGGTCCTCACCCTGACTCTCGACAGCCTATTTCCCCAGATCTTCTCCTGCGCCTGGCTGAGACTTAGCCGGTCATTTGCAGGGATCAGTATGAGGCTGGCCTGTTCCATGCTGCTACTACGGTGGCATTTTTCGGTGCCCTCAGGGTTAGTGAGCTGGTGGTGGGGTCCTGCAGTGATGCATCTCACAGGGCCTTGGAGCTGTCTGATGTATCCATGACCCGGGACTTGGTGCGTCTGTCCATCCGTTTTTCCAAGACTGGTCAGCTCGGCAGGGGCAGTATGCTCACACTGTACAGGTGTAGTAATCCTGTTATTTGCTCGGTTAGGGCACTTGGTGCCTTTTTGGCCACTCAGGGTAGCACACAGGGACCCCTTTTCTGTCATCTGGATTCCCTCCCGTGGACCAGGTATCAGTTTTGGTGGGTTACTGGTACGGCATTGGCTAGGTTGGGCCTTGCTGGGGTGTGTTTTGGGACCCATTCCTTCCGCATTGGCGCAGCATCCACAGCAGCGGCGTATGGTTATCATGAGGATGCTATACGGTCCATGGGGAGGTGGGGTTCCGATCGCTTTCGTTCATATGTGCGGCCCCTGTCCCAGTAGCACTTTGCTCATGCACCTTTCTTTTTCTTTCTTTCAGCTCCAGCACATACTTCGACGCTCATGAGTGTATGGATTGTCGGGCACAGCTACGTGTACTGGGCCGCCCACCACGCAGCGTCCACTTCGTGGGGCACCCACCTGGGCATCGGTGCAGTGGCGCTGCTCTGATGGTTTGGCTTCCGTGGGATGCGTTGGCATGAGTTGCTTCCATTCCTCAGGTGCATGGGCAACCAGTGTCTGCCGGATGTCCTGGTCATACACCTGGGCGGCAATGATTTGGCCCAGGTCACAGGTTTGGACTTGATATGTGCCATCGCAGAGATCTTGCCCTGTTGGGTCAGTCCTGGCCACAGGTGCGGATCATTTGGTCCCAGATGGTGCTGCGTGTGTACTATCGGGGTGGGATCGACCCCTGTGGTGTTGACCGGGTCCGCAGGTCAGTCAACAGGGCAGTGGCCTGTTTCCTTTAGTCCAACGCTTTGGGGACGGTTGTCCCATACACCCTGATCCGCATACAAGACCGCAGTCTGTATCGCGGTGACGGCGTGCATTTTTCAGCTGGAGGTATGGACCTCTTCTTGTCATCTTTGTAAACGGGCCTGTTGACTGTGTTCGGTCATGGTGGGGCGGTGAGTCAGTGAACTCCTTCCTGTATGGCGGATAGCACTGGTGAGGGGCAACTGCATTACTACTTAATTGGGCAAATCCAGTTGGTTGGCCATTGGGAGGACAAGGTTAGCCAAACTTGTATGGCCAGCCAACCGACTTAGATAGGATAACATCCAGATTGGGTCAACAACTTGCTTCCGCAGAAGCAGGTTGTTGACAGAGGCTCACACCTTGTTGCCGCAGTAACAAGTTGTGAGAGGCATTTAATTAGGGTTCTAATTGGATTTGCCCCTTACCAGTGCTATTTCGTCCTGTTTGATCCTTAACCGTTGTTAAGGTAGGTTTACCTTTAATTTCAATAAAAGTGGCCCAATTTTTCAAACCAATATTTGTGTCCGTGACATTATTGGGGTGTGGGTACAGCAAAGAGCAGATTATTATTTTGTAATAAACTCAAATTACATGGAATCTTTTTACGATGCCAGTCTCTAAATCAGTAGTACCACACTAGTCCAACAACTATGTTGACAGGATTAGTTGTTTAATCATCAACAACTAGATCATCTGATCAGCAGATGTAGGAAAATTTGGACCCAAATGGAATTAATTAGGCAACCTAGACCAAAAAAAACCAAGAAAGCTAATGACTATGCATCATGCCCTGCACCCAAAAAGTGATGTTGATTAGTTGTACTTACCAAGAGCTGAGGGTGGCAGAGGACTCCTACAGGTGAAACAGACAGTAGAGGAAGAAAAGCATAGCTTGAATGACTACATTAAGAAAAGTGAAGAGCCTATGCTTCAGGAAGTGAACAAAGGCAGACTTTTGAAAACAGTAAAGAAGACAGTTGAATACAGAAAAGAAAGGATAGAAAGTCGAACTGCAAACTGGAAAAACAAGGTTATGTGTGGTCAATACCTGAAAAACATAGAAGGCAAGGCTAACCCAAAGCTGACGTAGGGATGGTTAAGAGCAGGAGTTCTGAAGAAGAAAATGGAAGGATTTCTCTTGACAGCTCAGGAACAAGTTTTGCCAACAAATTGCATGAAGACAAAAATGCAGCAAATGTATACAATAACAAATGCTGGCTTTGTAATAAAAATGAATGAAACGTAGATCAGTGGATGCAGCAAAAATTCACAGACTGATTATTTGCAACATCATAATAGGGTTGCAAAAATTATCTATTGGAGATTTTGCCAGAAGTTTGGATTTGAATGCCATAAAAATCATTGGGAACATCAAGTAGAGAAAGATTTAGAAAATGGGAGAGTTAAGAACCTGTGGGATGTTAAAATTCAAACAGACAGACATTTGCCTCACAACACACCTTATATAACTGTTGTGGAAAAGAAGAAGGTCTGGTTTATAGAAATTGCTATACCAGGAGATGCATGAATTTGAGACAAACAACTGAAGAAAATCACAAAATCACAAAACATTGTGAGTTGCAAGTTGAAGTCAAGTGTCTTTGGAATAAGAAATCTGCTGTTGTACCCATAGTGATCGGAGCCCTTGGAGCAATAACTAAAGGACTCCCTAGATATTTGGAAATTTTGGACTTATCAAACTTAAACATAGGGTTGCCATATGTTCCAGAAAACTGTGATTGTCCCGGATTCAAGGTCAGAAAAATGGTCCTGACCAGTTCAATAAAAATCATGTTAAAGTCCTGGGTTTTTAAAACTTACTGATTGTGTGATTGAACAGTGGCTCAAGTGACTAAGATGCTGACTGGGAGACGGAAGGTCAGCAGTTCGATTCCCGAGTACTGCAGGATGGAATGAGCTACCATCTTTGCCCCAGCTCCTGCCAACCTAGCAGTTCGAAAGCAAGAAATTGCAAGTAGATAAATAGGGACCACTAAATATGGAAGGTAATGGCATTCCATGCACTCTGGTGTCTAGTCATGCCTGCCACATGACCATGGAAATGTCTGCAGAAGCAGACAGTGCTGGCTCTTCGGCTTTGAAACAGAGATGAGCACTGAACCCTAGAGTCAGATATGACTGGCTTTCGAGCAAGGGAAACCTTTACTATTATAACACACCATTGAAATACGTTTTAACTCTTGCCATCAAATGAGCTATTTCCTGCCACAATGGAGTTGGAGTATACCTGGAGAAAAATCTTAACATCCTCACCTCACACCACTGTCCAATAAGTGTGACCAGTGTGTTTCCTGGAACTGAAGATGTTAAGAGTTTGACCGCAATGCGACTGCTCAGATGTACAACAGATCATCTTACAGTAAGAATTGACTGTTGTAAATAAATTCATTTATGTATTAATATATTTAATGTGAAAGTGTTTTATAACTGTTTGTTTAAAAAAGGCTATTTTGTATATAACTCGCCCATTTTGCAGGCGCACCCCCCCAATAACGGACACAGACAACATTGAAAGTGGATAACAGCAAAGGGCCACATTTATTGATTCAATGCCCTAGTCCGAATTATAAATTTGTATTGGTAAAACGACCAATCATAATTCCTAAGGCAAGCAGGCCGAAGTAACACTGGTAAGGTACCACCCCAAAATTGCCAACGGCAATTGGTTACAATGTATCAATTTGTATCAATTTGTTTGTTAACAACAAACAAATTGTTGACCGTAGTCAATAACTAACTCATGACCCCACCCTCTGACGCGTATCCGTGAAATCACAGGGGTGATGCATGCTGGTTAGCAATCATCATCACCCCATCGCCTGGTTCGTCGTTGACCGGACAACGTTTAACTACTTTATTCCTGTCTAGTGTTGTCCAGTCAATTGCGAACCTGCCGGATACTTGTGGGTCATACTGTTTACCTTACCAGTGCTACCCGCCCATGTGACCAAAGTCAAGTAGGAACGAAGAAAGACCCCTATATCAAACCATAGCAACAGTGTGGGATGGGCAAAAAAGCCAGGACCCGAAGCCAATATGGGTCCCAACCAAAAATTCCCACCCGGCCCCGAAGCGACCATAATCACACTGTTAACTAGGGAGGGGGTGGAGGGGAAAAAACTTCTCCGCTCCGTCGCTGAGGCAAAATGGCAGCTCGGCTGCCTCGTGGCCACCCCTTTTATAAGGGAGCTGGCCACGCCCCTAACTACCCGGATTCTCTGTCCTGTGGGGGGGGCCCGCAAAGGGCGCGGCGGCCATTTTGGCGCCGCGCTTGCATTGCAGGCGCACCCCCCCCCAATAACGGACACAGACAACATTGAAAGTGGATAACAGCAAAGGGCCACATTTATTGATTCAATGCCCTAGTCCGAATTATAAATTTGTATTGGTAAAACGACCAATCATAATTCCTAAGGCAAGCAGGCCGAAGTAACACTGGTAAGGTACCACCCCAAAATTGCCAACGGCAATTGGTTACAATGTATCAATTTGTATCAATTTGTTTGTTAACAACAAACAAATTGTTGACCGTAGTCAATAACTAACTCATGACCCCACCCTCTGACGCGTATCCGTGAAATCACAGGGGTGATGCATGCTGGTTAGCAATCATCATCACCCCATCGCCTGGTTCGTCGTTGACCGGACAACGTTTAACTACTTTATTCCTGTCTAGTGTTGTCCAGTCAATTGCGAACCTGCCGGATACTTGTGGGTCATACTGTTTACCTTACCAGTGCTAACCGCCACACGGAGGGGCTTCACAGAAGACCTGACGCCCCCCCCCCAGACCGTCAGCTCGGTCAACAGGCCTGCTCGCCAGTCACCCAACAGGAGGTCCATACCTCCTCGCGACAGATGGACCCCATCCCCTGCATACAAGTCATAATTTGTAGACTAATATCGGGGCGATGACTAACCCGTCCCCAAGCCCTGGTGGTAAGAAACCGCGCCACTGCCTTATTGACCGCGCGCCTAGCTCGGTCAAGAGCCAGGAGGTTAACGCCCCCTCTGTAAGAGTGGCGCGGAACAATGTCCGACCAAACCAGGGCTGTGGCAGGCCAGACATAATGCAAGTAGGCGAGTACCTCGCAAATCGCATGCTTGAGCGATAAGCCGGTGACCTGGCCCAAATCATTGCCCCCCAGGTGGATGATTAGAATGTCAGGCGGGTCAGCCCCCAGGCCAGAAAAAAGGAAAGGCCGCAGCTCCCGCCATAACATCCCAGGCTTACCATGCCATGCGAGACTGGCGTGGTCACCCAGTCCCAGTCGGGGTCCACTCTGTCGCCGCAGCGTAACGCGCTGCCCTGAGCACATAGCTGTGGCCCACCAGCCATACTGTCACCGGTGTAATACGACACCCAGGGTCTGTAAGAAAATTGAGAAAAAGGGAGGTAAGGTGACTGGATTGGTACTCATGGCGGGAGTGGGCGCACATAAAACTGAAAACATTGTGAGCCCCACCTCCCCATGCTGCGTATGTCAGCCCCAGAGTACCCAAAAGCAGCTGCTGTAGAGGCTGCACCCATACGGAACGAATGTGTGCCATAACGGGCACCTGGTAGGCCCACCCTGGTGAGGGCTCCGGCTGTCACCTTCCAAAACTGAAATTTAGTAAGGGGAGACCCATCTTGGTGACAGAAAAACGGGCCGTGGTGCATGCCACGCAGTGCCAGGTATTCCTGTAGGGCACCAACCGGACAGATGTCTGCCAAAGAACACCGTAGCAGTCTTACTCCACTGCCTACGCCATGCTGATCTGTTTTAGAGGAGCGAATCCTCAACTGGGCCCAGTCTTTGGCAACATAGACATCTCCGCGTTCCAGTGCCCTACCACTTGCATCCGCCTTAGACAGCATCACGAGTTCGCTGACGCGGAGCGCTCCAAAAAATGCCACCGTTGTGGCTGCATGAAAATGGGCTGCCTCATAATGATCAAAACAGAGGCCTGGCCAGCCCCGGGCCAACTGGGTAAGAACCCCTGGGGAAATAGGGTGCCAGTCGTCCGGGCAACGCCCGCGCTCACGCACCCACCCCTCCAAAACGTGTCTCACACGGAAGTCAGAGGTGGTATCCACATGACCCCCTACTTTGGCCATAAAAGCCAACGCCGAGAGCTTGGATGCTATGGTGCGAGGTGCAAGGCCCTGTGCATGCAGGTGAACCATGAACCGCAGAACATGGTCCACCGGGATAGGCCAGGTCTCTGGCAAGTGAAATTGAGTAGCAAAAGCCCTATACGAAGTGAATGCTTGTTGATACGCCTTACGCGTGTGTGGCGCTAGTGACAGGCCAATCGCCCGGTTCACCTCTCCTTGCCAATAGTCCACATCTCGTCCGGGAGTGGCGAGGGAAATTCCTCCGCATCCGGGGCCAAGGCGCGGAACCGGGAGATCTGCAGGCGGGACAAAGCGGCAGCAATATCGTTATTAACCCCTGGGACATGCCTGGCCCTGAACAAGACGTTGAGGCACAGGCAGCGCAGCACAAAATGGCGCACTAGATCCATGACTCTGGGCGATTTAGAAGTCTGTGCATTGACAATGTGTACAACGGCAGCATTGACGCACCAGAAATGCACCACCGAATTAGCCCACTGTTCGCCCCATAGCATCAAAGCCCCCAGAATGTGAAAAAATTCCAGGTATGTGAGATCCCGCAGGCGACCTGTGCCTGCCCATGCCGGTGGCCACCCACCATAGGCCCACTTCCCATTGAAGTACATCCCATAACCCAGGGATCCTGAGGCATCAGACTGGATCTGGAAATTGGGGGATGCCAGGAGGTCAGACCTCCAAAATGAGACCCCATTAAACTCCCTCAGGAATTGCAACCAGACGAACATGCCTGCCCTGATACCCCGGGTAAGCCTGACTCTGTGGTGGGGCCTGGATAACCCTGCCATGGCGTCGCATAAGCGCCGGGCGAAAGCCCTGCCCGGTGCGACCACCCTGCAAGCAAAATTGAGGTGCCCATGTAGCACCTGCAGTTCCCTCAGGGATGCCTTACGCTTGGCCAGCAATTCCGAGATAAGGGTCACTATCCTGGACACCTTATCACCCGGTAACCTAGAAGCCTGCACTACTGTATCAATCTCAACCCCCAGGAATACTAGTTCGGTCAACGGGCCCTCAGTCTTTTCGGGCGCTAAAGGGACACCAAGTTCCTGCATTAGCGTCTGAAATGTAGTGAGGAGACGTGCACACGTGTCCCAGCCCCGTTCACCCCTGAATAAAAAGTCATCCAGGTAATGGGCTACAGACCGGGACCCTGACCTGCGGACGAAAGCCCACTCCAGTAAGGTACTAAAACGCTCGAAAGCCGAGCATGATATGGAGCAGCCAAAAGGCGTGGCCTTATCAAAATCATACTCCCCTTTAAATTTAAAACCCAGCAATTCAAAGTCGCCCGGGTGCACCGGCAAGAGGCGAAAAGCTGACTTAATGTCGCACTTGGCCAGCAAGGCACCCGGGCCACACGAGCGCACCATGCGCAGCGCATGGTCGAACGATGTATACCTGACCGAACAAAGGTCATCAGGTATCGCATCGTTGACCGATCGGCCGGCTGGGTAGGACAAATGATGAATAAGGCGAAACTCACCTAGGGACTTTTTGGTAACCAAACCCAATTGCGAAACCTTAAGGTTGGGAAAAGGGGGTGCGGGGAAAGGTCCAGCGACCCTGCCCGCGTCTAATTCCTTTTTAATGCTGGCCGCGGCCACCTCCTCCCTTCCTCTGAGGGATAAAAGGTTGGGAGCATCCTGAGGGGAACTATCACCCATAAAAGGGATACGAAATCCCTGCTTAAAACCTTGAATGAGATACTCTCTGTCTTCTCCCCTTGGGTACGATGCGAGCCAGCGCTCCAGCATGTCCACCTTAATTGGGGAGGGGGCCTTTCGGAGAACTAGTTCCATCCGTGGCAGGCTTGCCAGCCCACTGTCCACTCCTCCCTCTGCCTCGCGCCCCCCCAGGCTTGGGACAAGCAGAGGCTGCATGGGGACCAGAACATGTGGGACACTCATGCTTATACCTGCAGTTCTTCCGACTGCAGGAACCATTGGACGAGAAAGTCCAGCACAGCAGGCGGGCTGGAACCCCCTGCCCCGCCGGTTGGCGGGTAACCTGCGCTGGAGCTGCTCGCTGGACCGCATGTCCACAATGGTATCTATCCCCCGGGGCAGGACGTGTGGGTGTCATATACAAGAGCCACAGTCTCTGGCACGGCTCATCCCATCTCATCTCGGGGTGGAGGGGAATCCTCATACGGAATTCCTCATCATATGCTAGCCATGAGGGGCCCGGGAAATCTACCATCGCCCTATATATGTTGTCCAAATATTGGACCATGGGAATAGCTAGATCCGGCCGCGCCCTCAAATATACCGCCATGTATATTAAATAAGCGGGGAGCCAGTTGGCCCAGGTACGCGGCGGCTTACGGCGGCGTGCCTGCTCCTTGTCCTTCTCATCCTGACCCTCCCTTTCTTCCTTAGTGGGCTCTCTGTTCAGGAGTGAGAAGATATCTACGTACTCCCCTCGCCATATCTTTTCTCTGGTAGCCTGTGCCAAGTGATCACCCAGTGGCAAGGAATACCCTGCCGTCGGCAAAGCCGAAAAGGGGATAGCTGGCCTAGCAAAAGGGGCCTGAGTTAACCCTGCCACCCCAAGTACGTTCCCAGCAGTGTAAGAACCGAGGCCCACCCCAGTGGGCATGGTGGCAGTAGTTGTCGCCGGGTGGGTCGCCAGCGGCGTAGCCCCTGCACCACCCGCGCGAGGCCAAGGCCACTGAAAGGTCCCCCCTATATTGGGAATGTGTGTGGATGTACTCGTTTGCACCATATACTCACATGCTGCACCCCCGCGGGCCGCCCCCACCGGGGGTTCTGGCCCACTGGGGGCGTCGGAGCTCACGACCGATGTAGAGCTCATCACCGGGGCTTGACCCGCACCAGGTTGCTGGCTGGGGAGCTGCGAAGCAGTGGCCGGAGCCGCGCCACCCGCCTGCAGCAGCTCAACCCTCGCCGCCGGCCGTTGTCCTGCTGCCGATAGCGCCTCAAAAGGTACCCCAAAAGGGGCGCCTGCCTGACTGGCCCGGGCCAAAGACGCCTCCACGGCCGCAATACGGGCCAGTAAGGTGTCTACATTTACCACGGGCAAAGAGCCGGCCGGCCCGCCTGACCCTTGCATGGGGGCAGGTCCCTGCACCCCATGACCCATATATGGCCATTGGCCAGGACCGAAGCCCGGTAGGGCTGGTGAGGAAACCTGCCAAGGCAGGGCGCCGGGCCACCCCCCAAGGCTAGAGGGCCCCGGGAGAGGCTGCGGCCCGAAAGTAATAGGCCCAACGGGTTGGGCAGGAGGAGGAGCGGTGTCCACCGCTCGCGGGCCGCGGGCCGGAGCGCCCTCCGCGCCCGCACTCTGATCGGGCCAAGGGGCGATAGACCCCAAGCCACCAGCCCCGGCCGGGGATGGCAAAGGTGGCTGTTGAGGAGGCGGCACCACGGTCCTCCGACCTGGGTTGCGCCTCCTAACAGCCCGGGCTGAATTCGCAGCAGCCTTCTTTTTGGAAGGCATCTCACGCAAAAAAGGGAAGCTAGCTAGGCAAAATCGACCCAAAAGGCTTCCCGGTGATACCAACGAGCGACGGAGGCACAGGGAAAAAACTTCTCCGCTCCGTCGCTGAGGCAAAATGGCAGCTCGGCTGCCTCGTGGCCACCCCTTTTATAAGGGAGCTGGCCACGCCCCTAACTACCCGGATTCTCTGTCCTGTGGGGGGGGGCCCGCAAAGGGCGCGGCGGCCATTTTGGCGCCGCGCTTGCATTTGTCAAGTATACTTCTGTCCCGGTTTTATGGGATAGAAAAATGGCAACTCTACTTGAACATCGTAACTCTCCAAAAAAAAAAAAACAACAACAACTCTACTAGGAACTGCATATATACTCTGACATTACCTTAATAGCTCTTAGGTCCTTGGTTAGGGCTTGAACTGTTAATTTTATTCCAGTCCTCGACTGTGAATTAAATGGTTGATTTGCATCCAATAAAAATAGTGTCCCACCAAGTCAATTCTGACATGATGTTCCTTTCCATGGAATACATAGAAGTGGTTTATAATTCCCTTCTTCTGGGGTCACCCTGGGACTACGTAGGTTGTCCATGATAGCACAGACTGGCTCTTCTTCCCAGAGGAGCAGTGAGGAAATGAACTCCCAACCTCTTGCTCCACAGTTGGATACCTAAACCAATGAACTATCCAGCTGGCTAATAAAAGAAAAGCTACTGCATAGTGAAGGGACTGTGGTGGCTCAAGTGGTTAAGATGCTGAACTCGCTAACTACAAGGTCAGAGTTCGATTCCCGGGTACTGCATGATGGAGTGAGCTCCCATCTCTGTCCCAGCTCCTGCTAACCTAGCAGTTCATAAGCAAGAAATTGCAAGTAGATAAATAGGGACCACTTAGGTGGGAAGGTAAATAGCATTCCGTGCACTCTCGTGTTTTGTCATGCCTTGTTAGAGGTGTTTTCCGATGGTTCGGCCCAATGACCAGTACTCAGTTCATTGTCTTTAATGTCTTTTATTTCAACTGGCCGCATGGCGGTCAGTGAGAGTCAGGGGTCAGGGGAGGAGAGAGAGTCATTGGGTGAGTGAGGGTCCTTTAATAGGGTTAGGTGAGGTCAGAGGGGTAAGGGTCAGAGGGGTAAGGTTACAGCAGCAAGGCATTATGGTACATGTGGTTCAGGCAGTGTGATATTACATCTGACATGCCTGCCACATGTCCACAGAAACATCTGCAGATGCAGACAGCGCTGGCTCTTTGGCTATAAACAAAGATGAGCACTGAACCATAGAGTTGGATACAACTGGCTTTTGAGCAAGGGCAACCTTTACCTTTATTGCATAGTGATGCAGTTTGAACTTCTTAATAAATCTACCAACATCTTGAATATATCCTATGAAATAAATGGGAAAATATTGGTTGATTTCAGCTACAGAAACTATAAATGTCATAACTATAAAACCAATTTGGTTTAAAGTGAAATAAAAAGACAATAAAACACTGGAAGTTAAGTAGAAACTGTCCCAGGTATATGAAACTATAAATAAGGTAGCACAACTTTCACAGTCACTTATGTCTTTCCTTAAATTGCACTAGTTAACTTTCCGGGTGAAATGGAAACTACTCAATTAAAAATGTAGATTGTGAAAGGAGCAGAACAAAGATTAGATGAAAAGTCTTTCTCATAACAATAATCTGAAGCTTTCTGTCAAATTCCTTCCCTGTGGTGCATTTTTGAATAGTGTGGGTTTCTCATGCCATCATGTGGTTGAATTTTCAAACTCCACAAACATCAGGAATGGGGTGTAAGGAGGCTAGCAAGAGCAAACAATAATTTAACAAAAATGCTCAGCTAGCCTCATAAAATAAAAAACAGAATGCCCACATCAGCAAAGGACAAAGAATAATAAACAACATGGATCTTCAATTTAAGGCTATTCATTGTCCATTATTTTATACAGCCACACTGGAGAGCAAAATCTCCCATTTATATTTAAATACATTAAAACCTCGCATTAAGAGTGCCTCACTTAGAGACTAACTCACTTAAAGAGCAGAATTTTCTCTGAATGGTCGCCTCACTTAACAACTAAAACCAACCAAAAACTTGCTTAACTAAATGGGGGTTTGCAAATCCCCCCCTTGCCAGAAGTAACAATTGGTCACTTACAATGGTGTTTCATTTAAAGAGCAAACTCACTTAAAGAGCAATCCCGTGGAACGCATTATGCTCTTTCAGCGAGGTACCACTGTACCTCTATAGTCACAGCTGTCTGAGAAGAGAAGGGGAGGCCAATCAAATTGCAAAATAGAGGTATTTGAGAAGGTGGATAGTAAGGAACTGGAATATATATATTTTGATGCCAGAGTTCCAAGTTAAAATCATATTCATGTCATATGAAACCCCAAATTCTGCACTTAGAAATAAATACATGTTTGCTGTTTCAAAAACATACTATCCAGTAGACTAGAGCCATCATAACAAAACACCTCCAGCTCCATCGCTTTCCCTAAAGGTTATAATCCAGTGGTGGGCATCAGCAGGTTCACACCAGTTCGCCAGAACCAGTAGCAGAAATTCTGCCTGGTCCCGCCCACCCAAGTTTTGAAATAAAGTAGTCCTAATTCGGGTGCAATGCAGGGCTTTCCTCCTGGCCACGCCCACCATAGCATGGCCACAGTGTGGTAGTAAAATTTTTTGGATCCCACCACTGTTATAATCCAAGCATTAATAGACATAATTTGAAGAAAACAGAAGGGCTCCCAACTGTTTAATGTTATGTCCCATGAAAGGAAAATTAAAAACAATCAGAAGTCCACATTCTTTTCACCTTTCCCATTATTACTTTTCATTTTGGGTCACAAAATTGCCTCTGCTTGCTAAACAGAGCACCCTGTTTTACTCACTCACTCTCTCTCTCTCTCTCTCTCTCTCTCTCTCTCACACACACACACACACACACACACACGCACACAGACACACATGCACACAACTTTCCTTCCAAGATATAGAATTTTCTCTTTCACATCTTCACGGCAGAAGCCGAAAAAGCAGATGTAAATGAATAAGGTGGATCACACAGACATTTATTTCTTATTTGATGTAATTGAACTGTATTATTATGTGTCATTGTATTATTATATTGTATTTATTGTCCGCCATGTAAACCACCCTGAGTTGGGTTGCACCCGAGTGGGCGGTATATAAGCGCGAAAATTAAATTAAAATTAAATTAAATAACCTCTGTATCACCTTTCTACACTAAGTGGCATCCAAACCATATTCGGTGGTTATTCTCTTACATGGCAATTTTACAGTACCCCTAAAGAGGTGCCCAAAACTTTCAGGCTGTGGGCTGGTCACATGGTTCAGGGTGCTGGTCACTATGGCCTGTGGGCCGGATCCACCCCCCAATGCCAATTCATCCAGCCTGCAAAGCCCTTGTTGCTCCCGGAAGCAGAAGTAAAACGCGCCCATACATGCACCTTTTATTTCTGCTACTGGGAGCAACAAGGGCTTTGCAGGCCAGATGAATTGGTATTGGGGGCCGGATCTGGCCCACAGGCCATAGTTTGGGCTCCCTTGCCCTAAAGAGACTCCATGGCACAGTGGTTAAGCTCCAGTACTCTGCTCACAATCTGAGTTCAATCCTAATAGTATCAGGTTGAGTCAGTCTTTCATCTTTCTGAAGCAAATAAAATGAGTTCCCAGTTTATTAAAAACAAACTGTAGTTTGCATAATTATTTTGTTGAACTGTCCAGAGAACAGTATACAGTATAACAGGAAATCATCAACATCTTACTACCAGCTTTTCATCCTTATGCAGCAGAATCTGACTCTGGACAAATGGAAATTTACCTATAAAGAGGGTGATTCAGAGTCAAGACTAAAGGGATTTCCTCCTTGGTTTTGTTGTTACTTTGGCCGAGAAAGGCGGGGTATAAATTAAAATTGAATTGAATTGAATTCATCTTGCTGAGTCCAGGGGTGTGCTGGGCACCATGGGAGGGTGCTGGACAGGGGCAAGGGATGGCGACCAAGGGACAGAGGAGAAGGCTGCCCCCAGGAACTACTTGGTCACTGCCCCTCACTTGCTCCTCCCAGCATCTGGCACTTTAGAATAAACTATCACTCCAAGCTGAAGGAGGGAGCTTTGAGCAATGGCTTTATCTAAAGTGCAGCATGCCAGACAGATAAAATAATAATAAAATTATGGCGAGGGCACACCCTGTCCCAGTGGCTCAGTCCATGCTTGGTTGAGTCAGCTTCAGAAGAGAAGGAAGACCTCATGCACATAGCAGTCAAGTGTCCCGTATTGGCCAGAAATCTCCCGTATTTTACCCTCTTTCCTGGCGGCATCCCGTATTAGTCAGACTTCAATGCTCTAATGCCACCACTGGAGGGCTGCACAGGATAAGCATAGCTGTCAAGTCTCCCATTTTGTCTAGGAAATTTCCCTTATTTTCAAATCCAAAACTTGACAGCTATGCATGCAGCCAGGGGAAGTCAGCATAGAAAAGGACATCCCAGAGTCCCAGCCGGCAGTGCAGAGATCAGAAGAAAAATATGGTCGGCATCTCAAGGTTCTGTCAGTGGTAAACAGAAGCAGTTGGATACCAAGGAGATGTTAGTATTATGTGTGTGCTGCCTGCCAAATCTTTGTGGGAGACAACATGGAAATTCATCTCTGGCTGCTATTCCTTGCTGCGTATGCAAATTTCCAGAACCTTTGGGGAATGGGCTGCCCACGATCCTGCCTCTGTCTACTTTCTGTTTGTGAAGATGACTGGTCTGGTCAGACTGAACCATTTGACCCATGGCCAACACTGACCTCCTGCTTTGTGGGTATGGCCTGGCTTAAAACATAGCACGCTTGTACTTGCTGCCAGACACATGACAGGAGTGGTGTAAAAAGACACCCTGAAGATGAGATTAAATGGGAGAATTAAAATCTAAATGTTTTAGGGGGTGACAACTATAATATAGTAATGGTGGGAGTGACCTGATTATCTGGCTGGCAATGCTTCATTTATAGTTTTTGACAGAATGTGCCATGGAGACAACAATGGGTCATGTTGTAATGTTACTCCAGGGACATTCTCAGGATGGGATAGATAGATACATAGGGACAGACATCTACCCCAAAGAATTACTGAGTATTGTTGGATTCCACTCAGCATCAAAACCATCAGCTGAACTTGTAACCATTTTTATATTTGTAAGAAGGTGGGGAGGGATCTGGATGGCTCAAACAGATGGGTACTTGGCTGCAGAACTAGAGTTTGAGAATTTAATTCCTCAGTGTGCCCACAGCAGAGTCAGCCAGTACAGCCATGGGAAAGCTGCATAGATCCAAAGCACACACACGCCAGAAGAATGGAACAGAAACCATATCTGAATACACTATATCTATATATATAAACCCAAGGTGTCTTGGCGTGTGTTGCTTATACAAATCCACACCCCTGCACCGATCGCACTGAAACTTGACACATACATGCCTTGGGCCAGAGAGACTGTCACTGCAGGGATCACAAGCCCCATGGGGAGGGGTACACCCCTGAAATTGATCTGAAAGTGGACACCCCCACCAACAGGAGAAAATGCAAGGGGAAAAAGCCAACCGGGGGGGGGATTGTGATGTCATTGCCAGAGCTAAACAAATCCCTGGCTGACTAGGTCTGGGGCTCTGTGACATCACAGGGCTCCCCCCTTGGCCAAAGGGGATGCCACCACTGACAGGAAAAAAGCAAGGGGAAAAAGCCAACCAGGGTGATTGTGAAGTCATCGCCAGAACTCAACCAATCTCCGGCTGACCAGGTCTGGGGTTCCATGACAACAACAACAACAACAACATCATCATCATCATCATCATCATCATCATCATCATCATCATCATCATCATCATCATCATCATCATCATCATCATTATTGGCTGGGTTGCTATGACAACTGGATGGGGGAATAATAACAATAATAATAACAATGATGATGATGATGTCATAGAGCCCCAGACCTGGTCAGCCGGGAATTGGTTGAGCTCTAGCGATGACATCACATTCACCCCAGATTGTTGTTTTTCCCTTGCTTTTTCTCCCCCAAAACAGGCCGCAAAGGCCCCCATGAGCCACCAGAAACAACGAGGGGAGGTGACTGTGCATGCACAAAAATCTACGCACGCGCCTAACCCTCCCTGACATTCCAGGCTGTGGCACATGCACGAAATTCCGTACATGCACCAAAGCCACCCGGCATTCCAGGCGGCCATTACGGGTGTCACCTCCCCAGTGACTACTGTCAGCAGGCGGCCAGTGCGGCCTGGCTCCTCTGCACTAATGAGGTGTGCCTCGGGGGGGAAGGGAGAACCCATAGCCTGCAGGGGGGCAAAGGACGGGACCAGGCCACCACCTTCCGCAGGCCTCACAGCTATGGAAGGTGGTGGCCAAAACCCATCCTCTTACCGTTCCTCCAAAATGGATCCTCCCTTCCACCTGAGGCAAACCTCGGGACAATTGGGGAGCCAGGCAGCCATGGCTGCCTGCCGTCTGTAGTCGCTGGGGAAGCCGGCGATGGCTAACGGCCCTCAGCCTGGCCTTCCCGGGCACCAGGTTGTGCTGTCTATGCAGCCCTGCACCATGGGGACCAGCCCCCAGAACCGCCTCCAGGCCAGTCCGGTGTCAGGGCCAGCTGCAGCAACGCAGCACCCGGCAAGGCCTAGGCTGCCAGCACCGGCACCACCACAAGGGCATTGACAGCTGACAAAAAGGTAAGTTAGCAGGGGTGCAGGCTGGGGGGAATGGGCCTGGGTCTCTCCTCAGCCTGGGTTGGGTCCTCCACCCAGGCAATGCCAGGTACCCCTGCTAGTACACTATATATACACTCTAACAAGGGTTCCCAAACTTTTCAAGCCAGGGCCCGGGTCACTCTCTCTCAGTCAGCTTTGAGGACCGGATGGCCATTTTGCCCTGCCTGCAGGATGAGAGCAGCCATTTTGTCCCAACAGCTTCAAAGGGGCAGCCATTTTGTTTCTCAAATGCCCTTGGATGGGTAGGGGGCCACATGAAATGGTGCCATGGGCTGGATCCAGCCTGCAGGCTTAGGTTGGGAACCCCTGCATTATACCTTAAATACACTATATGAATACACTATACTGTACCTTGAAAACACAGAATAGAGATGTCCTTAGCCACAAGACTAGTCTGATAGCAAGAAGGGGAAGTTTTGTGAACCACTTTTTCATTATTATTTTAAAAAACTCTCTAAGATTAAAATTCTTTTTTCCTGATTGTGTGCCAGTGGTTGCTTCACAGAGCTACTAATTAGCTTCCACCATGAGCCCAATCAGAGGTTCTGAGTGGCTACCGCTGGCAGCTATTCACAGCCAGAATCTTGCTTCTCTTTCTTAAAAACAGGTGAATCTCAGCCTTCTAGAGAGAGTAATATTTTAGCACTGCCGCCTCCTTTCACCACTTCCACAACAAGCTCACGCTAGACAGAATTACCAGCTCCCTCAATCCTTTTCTGATTAGAGCATCCATATCTGTCCTTTTTTCAGGAAATATATATACTGTATATAGGACTGACAGGAAAAGGGGCATATGGAGATGACCAAAGGATGCAGGTGTGGTAGTGGTCAAATGTGAACGCTAAAAAAGGAAAGAAACAAGAGCAAAATAAAATCTTCTGGTGATAAATAAATATGTGAGTGATCAGAAGCATTTGTTGCAGTAGAAGCACTTTCATAAGCTAAAGCAATCATCTGACAGTTGCAACAACCACACGAAGAATGTGATGTGCTGAATTCCCATGAAAATAAAAGGAGCTGGCCAGCATTACCCGTTAAAGCCTTTCAAGTGCTCTTCCATTTTCACAATGTTGCTCATTTTATAGATGAACCATTTATCGATGTCTGTAAGTCCATGGATATCCTCCACAGGGATGTTCTTGTGCAAAGCCTGTCAGAAAAAAATGTCTCAATGAGTTACCATTTCATGAGTTATGCACCAGTTCTCTCATGAGTACCTAAGCTGTAGAAAATGGGAAACCTTCCACCCTGGTTTTTTCTGTTCCCTCCTTGGAGAGGCTTGTGAACAGGCTAAGCCTTTGGTTTGTACAGGCCAATGATGAGGCTCAACAGACCAGACTACTATCAGGTTTGAACCAAGTTTGGCCTATGAAATCTTCTAATGTGCTGGGGATCCACAGCAAACCATGATGGAATGAGCCAGTAGATGAGTCATAACAGAAAAGATTTCTTGATGAGTGAATGTTTGTGAGCTTTACATGGATATGCCAATCTATGATATAGTACTATGAACAATATACCTTGTGACTTGTAAAGGCCTAGTAAACCTGGTGCTGTCACTGATATTTCTCTATTCAAAAAGGCTTGTATCTATAAATCTAAAGCAGAGCCATACGTTCGTGGGTCCGGGATGCACGCCGCTCCCCGGGACCAACCCCCTCCAATTTTTAACCGGACCTACCTTCACCGGCCTAGAGGTCAAAGAAGGGGGTCATAGGCCCCACCAGCAAGGAAAGCGCTGATGGTGCTGGTGTGCTGACATCACGCCATGGTGCCCAACTCTGCTGCTGTTGAGCACGCATGCATCACAACCAGACGCAAGGCCGCAGGAGACGGCTACCAGGAGACTCCCGATGCTACCGCCAGCCTGGCCTCCCACCCAGTGCTGCAATCCCCAGCACTGACTGGGGACACAAGGCTGCCGGAGGCAGCCACCACACCCTACTGACGCTGTGGCCTGCCCGGCCTCCCATCCAGCACGCCCACCCCTCACACTGGATGGGGACATAAGGCCATCAGAGGCGGCCACCATGCCCCTCACGACGCTGCCGCCAGACCAACCTTCACTGCAGAGCCCCTTCGGTAAGTTCGCCGTCGGCCGAGACCGACATGGCAAATACCCATCCCCGGGGCAAAGCCTGGGCAGCCATGGTAGTACAAGCTAAATCTTCCTTTCAAAGAAAATACTATTCATTTATACAGGACATTTTTTTATCCAATACAGACATCTTCAGTGCTGACAGGGCAAGATTGATAGCAGCCACCTAAAGTATACATGACACTTACTCATAGGTCTTTGTATTTGAGCACAGGTATTTCAGTACAATCAAATACATCACAATTTTTCTTATGGACAAAGCAGTATTGGAGCCAAATGAAGAACATAATAGTCTGAAGCTAAATGGTTCAAACCTGCTGCTTACTGTGTAAGTCAGGGATCAGCAACTTTTTAAAGTCAGTACCTGGGCCATGCTCCCTCAGACAGTTGAGGCGGCTGGACTGGTTGTAAATGCTGTCGTAAACATGTCAGTGGCTATCAGAAATGTGTCCGTGGCTATTGCAAATGCATTTACGACACCCGTAAACACATCCACAGCAGCCGTAAACATGGCCACAGCCACTTCCAGCAGTGGCAGTGGCAGTTAGAATGATGGTGGGTGCCTGATGATTTGGTGCTGCAGGCCTGGTTCGGCCCATGGGCCATAGGTTGCCAACCCCTGGTGTAAATCAACCTCTCCTTGGTCCGCTAGATCAGTGCAATGGACTGTTGTGCATAAGAAGGAGTGTCCACTTACAAAAAGTTTTAGCTGCTACCTGAAGAGATGGATTTTGTTACTACATTGTAATGAGAACTAAGCCTTGTGGTGTGAGCTTTTGTGGCTAATAACCTACTTCATCAAATACAGTGGTACCTTGCTTAAAGAGCATAATGCATTCCATGGGATTGTTCTTTAAGTGAAACACCATTGTAAGTGACTGATTGTGGCTTCTTGCAGGGGAATTGTGCCACTTGAAACCATCTTGATGGTGGGCAGCAGCTTCATCAATATTGGCCTGAGGCTGATGAGAACTTTACGTGTCAAAAGGGCTCAGGACTAGAAAGTGACTCGCAGAAATGGATCAGGGGCATACCTGTCAACCCACGGCTCCGGAAAAACAGGACCTGCGCACATCGCTTGTGTGCAGGTCGTGTTCCACACATGCGTGGAAAGGTTTTACCCCTTCCACGCATGCGCAGAAGCGCTATGCCGCTTGCGCAGCCCTTACGCAAGCGACGTAGCCCTTACGCAAGCGACGCAGAAAGTGTTTCCCCCGCTGCCAAATTACGGGGTTTGGCAGCGGGGGCCGGGTTATGACGTCAATCGACGTCAATTTACGGGGTAATCCCGGCCAAATTGGGAAGGTTGACAGGTATGATCAGGGGTAAGGGGGTCATGCTGCGATGTGGAAGGCAGATGAAAGGCCACTGCATTATATTCTCAGGACAGTCTTCATGGCTGATCCCCATGATGATTGCCTATATTTGGATTCAAATATGGCAGAATAATAAGAATAAACCAGAAACTTCCCTGAAACAATGGTTGTATTGTCATCCTGAGAATAAACACACAGTAAAAAAAATTTGGGACAACATGATATGGAAGAGCCCGTGATTGCCCTCTTTCCTAAGAAAATGTGGGCACCACTGCACATAACTGTTTTGTCATACATTGTAACAATCAGATACACTGAAAGCATAGCTCCTTAGACCACTCTGAATTTACTAATGGAGATAATGAGTATAATAGTATTTTATATAGGACAACTGGTCTGTTTCCTACAAGAATACCTTGGCCATTGCATACACCCGGTTGCTAGAGGCTTCAACCAGCTCCTTCCTGAGATCCACATTAGAAGGCCAGTCTTTGTTCATTGGCAGGTGTGATGTAAAGCCATCAACGGAAGGATGACACATCCTTAAAGCCTTTTGGAAACTCTCTTCAAATGTGCGGCCAATAGCCATAACCTGTAATAGGGATAATCTTTTTTACTAGTTAAGTATGGGAGATCCCCTCCCCTTTGTTTCAAAATTAAGGAGAAATCATTAGAATTCCTTCTACACCTATATCTATGGAGAATGTTTCAAGCAGGTGAATTCCTATGCCTTTGGCATGCAGGAGACATCTAAGCTATTGGAGAGAACACAGCAGAATCCTTGGAAGTGATATTCTTTAAGGAAAGTAGATCACAGCTTCAGGATAAAACAAACACTGAGAAACAAAAAGTCCTACAGACTGGAGCAGCCATGTCTCCTGTATACAGCACTGCATGTTTTTTATTCAGTTAACAAATTCCCTGCTTTATTCTCTGGTTGAGAAGATCCAAAACAATGAAACAATATAAGTACTGTACTAAGTGAATAATAAATAAGCAACCAATTAACAAAATTTTGACAATAGACTGTTAAAATACAGTTAACTTTTAACCCTCAAAAGAAATCCTTTAAAACATGCCATATATTCTCCGGAAAGCTGAAGGGAGATGTTAAAGCAGCATTCATATCTGTTAAATTAACCAATTAACATGTGAAATCATTCTCTTTTCAAATCTATAGCCATACTTTGCATACTTAGATTTTTTGGAACACCAATTGTTGTATTCATGATTATTTGGACAAATAATTCCTCCAGAGTTCTACCTCATCAGTAAGAGAGCAGTGTAAATTATAGTTTTTATATTGGCAGGGGATAGGGAGGGAAGAGGAAATCATTTATACACTCAACTAAGTCTTTTATGTCAATATTATTCAGCCAAAGAAATGTTTGACAAATATTAAGGGGAAAGTGAGACTAGCAAATCTGTCATCAGTTATTGTGCTATGGGAAGCTGCTGGGTAATTAGCTAATGAGCTGCATGATTTACCCATCTTCTCCTCATTCCATATCCTTTTGAAACTTAGAGATGAAGCTGTCGATATAGTTAGAGTTAATCTTCAATTAAGGATATAAATGGCACACTCTTTTCTGCTCGCACCTTTACAAGTGTGTCCAAAATGATCCCATTAATTCCTACAGGTAAAAAATCATCTACAGACAGGCAGCCTGATGCGTTACATAGAGGAGCAGATGACAGGTTTTGATTTTTCCACTCACATACTCAAGAATTTTTAACATTCTTCATCTATTATACTGAACAATTGTGAGGTTTCAGGAAACACTGCTTCAGCCATGGGGTTGACCACCTGTAGCCTACTGAGGTCATCAATGATGCTTTCTCTGGTGAATGTGCTTTCAGTCAGAACTGCCAACATTTGGCGGGGAAGCAGAAAACATGTGTTGGACAGTGATAGCACATGGGGAGGGAGGTGGCACGGATCTCTTGGCTTCCTTGCCTTCCTAATTGCCAACCACGCCCCAACACAAAGGCAAATCCAGTTCTTAAAGCTGTCTAGCGATATTTACTTTCATTGATTTCCAGTGTGAGGTTTGTTTGTTTTTTACATCTGTGAATTTAATTACAACCAAGACTACACAGGTATATCTTTTCCCATTGCTTGCGTGCTGGATAAAAGAGGCTGGAAATATTTATTTGAGAATCCCTGCCTTAAAGACTTCACTGCTTAGAAACCTGTGCTAATGAACCCACATGGAAGCTGTCTTCAAAATGGCAGCTCTTTGATGACTCGTATGTAAGTGCTTTGAGGCCAGTTCTTTTAGCCAGTGAATTGCATAGGTATTTGGTTCTCATGAGTCCTCCCAATAATTCTGTTACTGATTGTCATTCAATCAGAGCCATCCATTTATCTAAAAGCAATTAAAGCGTAATTGCTACACAATCAGGAGGTGGTCCAGTAAATGAAAGATCAGGTAGATTAAGGGCAGAAAGGTAGCTGTCCAACAGGAAGCACAGCAAATCTAGATGCTGCTTCAGCCTTTTTTTTTTTTAAACTAATCGCTTGCTGCATTTCATTAAAAAAAAACCTTACAGCAGGCATAATTCTCCAAAATGATCAGACACAGCTTTTAACTCTGACAAACTTTATAGGGAAGATGACATGAATTAGGAAAACATCAGTATTTCTGGTGTGCAATTCATTTGTTTTAATCTGATTAAAGATCTGAACAATCTTTGAAGATATATCGATATTATTCTTTCTATATTGCACATTGTGGATTCACCCAAAGGGACAGTGGCTTGTCTAAGGCAAGGCACTCTTTACCTAAGCAAAGGCAAAATACAAACCAGGGTTCTCCAGGTTCACAGCTCATTCTCACATATATCAGGCCTCCTGTGTACACTGGAAGGGGTGGAATACTCTGTGCCAATTGTTTTTTGCTTTCTCCATTGCACTAACATAGCACTATCAATAGTATTAGAGGTGCTGAGAGATACTTTTAGTATAACTGAGGGCAGTCCTACTTTCCACACTTAACCAGGTCTTCCTCCCAAAAACCACTTCTTCCCAAGGAAGGCTGGAAGCCTATTGGTGAGGTCATCACAATATATAGAACAGAATCCTCATCATTCTCATCAAACTCTTATCGGTGGAATTCTGAGCGGAGGGCCATGGCCATATAAAAAATACACATATATAAACATTTTTA
Source organism: Bradypodion pumilum (assembly GCA_035047305.1). NCBI lineage: Eukaryota > Metazoa > Chordata > Lepidosauria > Squamata > Chamaeleonidae > Bradypodion > Bradypodion pumilum. The sequence goes on along the minus strand of JAWDJD010000001.1, from coordinate 243,853,057 downwards.
AAAGTCAAAAGTCTTCTCTTTACTGGTTGTGATTATGAGTTTGATTACAAGAGTTTTAGTACATTTCTTTTTTATGTCAGCACTCTTTTGTGCAAAATTCACAAAAGTGGGCTTGGACAACAACAAAAAAAAACATTTTATTCCGCAAATGCTCTTGCTGATTTCTTCTTCTTGGACTGCCAAAATGAAGCCATGTTCTTTGCTTTGTCTTTGCCCAAATGCAAGTCCTCATCGGTGCATGTCTCTGGGAGCAATTGGCAGACCAGCAAATCCTTTAAGGAAAGTAGATCACATATTGTAGACTCTGCATCTCTCCACATTCACACCATGTGTCGTTGTCCACCACCAGCCCCCACTTAAGCATGTTGGTCTTGCATTTAGGGACTCCAACCCTCAGCCTATCCAGGGTCTTCCAGGTGACATAGGGGAGATTGAGATCTTCAGTTATATCCACCTTTATTGCTGTTCCTTGCCCAGTGAGCTCCTTCTTCCATCTTCTAATTTTGTTTTGCTCTTTTGTACCCTCAAGAATTTTTGTTCTGACCAGAAAGTTCTTCCTGATTGGAGCTGACGGATGGGAAAGAGTGAAGGTCTTTTTTGCTAAGATTGAGGAACTTTGCAAGCATTTTTCACATCATTGCCTCTCATGCTGAACCATGATAATAATATCAATTGTCTTACATTGAGCTATTGTATGTGAATACAATGAGAACACTCATCTAGTAAATAAGCATCCAGCATTTTTATTTTCTGTAGTAATGATAGCAGCAGCAGGGATCATGGCCACCATGGTGCTAGGAAAACCTTCAGACTCACCTCACCCACACTCTTCATAGAGGTACCGATCTTACTGGAGGCTCCTGGAAATCGGTCAAGGTCCCAGCGGGGCACCTTAGTCACTATGTAGTCCAGGCTAGGCTCAAAACAGGCAGTGGTCTTTCCTAATACCACATTTGCAATTTCTGGCAACGGAATCCCAAGGGCTATTTTGGCAGCAATAAATGCTAAAGGGTACCTATTATCAATGACAAAAGAAAACATCATCAACACTTTTGCTGTGACAGATCACAGAAACATATTTATTCCTTAGGAAAGCTTTGTTGAAAGTACACTGCATTTATGAAGCAATCATTCTTCAACATGGAAAGAAATACAATAATTTGCTTCTGGCAAAGAAAGAAAGAAAAGCATCTGACTTCATTTACTTTTTGGGGCTCAGCTTGGAAGTAATGTTGCAAGTAACAATGCAGGGACTTCAGTGGCTCAAGTGGTTAAGATGCTGACTAGGAGGTGGAAGGTCAGCAGTTCAAATTCCAAGTACTGCATGATGGTTACAAGCACCCGTCTCTGTCCCAGCTCCTGCCAAACTAGCTATTCGGAAGGAAGAAATTGCAAGTAGATAAACAGAGACCACTGTGGTGGGGAGATAAACAGTGTTCCGTGCACTTCGGTGTCTAGTCATGCTTGTCACATATCCACAGAAATGTCTGCAAATGCAGACAGCACTGGCTCTTCAGCTATAAACAGAGATGAGCACTGAACTCTAGAGTTGGATACAATTGGCTCTCAATCAAGGGTGACTTTTACCTTACTAACAATGCTATCTGTAATATATTATTTTTGTGCATACCAATACTGAGGCTAAAATCCTGTTTTGTAACTTTAAATATGTAACAGTTAGGACATCATCATTAGTGGGAAACTGCTTCTGATTAGAGACCTTCTTTGGCAATTCCAGGGTGCATAGAACTTCAACACATTGTGTACAACTCACATACACACTGGAGTCACCTCTAATTGGCAGCAATTTGTCACTAATTATGACATTATCACTGTTGTGCATGCAAAGGTGTGCAACAGGATTTCAACCTATGTTTACAAAATAATACAGTAACTAGTAAGATCATTTCTTCAGGGTACAATGTGGTTTGGAGAATTTTTGACCATTTTTTTTTATTTTAAGTGCATTTCTGTTTAATTTCAAATAAATAAATTTGAAATGCAGCTGATCAAAATTATTGTGATCAAATTCACAAATTAACTTTAGAGCTAATTCCTAGTCTATATAACAACATAAAAGCCACAGACCTTTTCAGATTTTGTGGCTTTCCAGTTGGCATTACTACATTGCTACTAATGAGCCAGAGGGTTTACCCATATATTGCGTTGGCAAGTGATCCAGATTAGAGATAGTCAAAAGAAATTGCTGGTAGTTTGTTGGATTACTTGCAATACAAACAAGAGTTTCTGACTTTTAATTATTTCAACAGAGCATTTTTGCATGCATGCACAAAGACACATTTAGAGTAGTACATTATATCACAGTATATGAAATGCAATTTCTTCTTCTTTCATGTCTAGGCCGGATGTGAAACTGCCAAAAATGAAGGCACCTTTTGGAGATTTCATTCTGCAGTTCTTTTCACCTGACAGGTTGCTGTTACCAGGGCACACCCAATTGTGATTCAAAAATACCACAATCTTGAACTGTAATAACTCATAATAAGGTCACCATTAGTCACAAAGGTGACAAACTCAACTTCTGGTTCCAAATAGTAGCTCTTGGCATTTTAGTAAATAACCAAAGCAGAGGCAAGAAGCATGATAGATACCCACATCTGATTTAGATTACGACTCTTTGAGCACTGCATACTATTAATCAGTAGACCAAGCCTATTACAGCCTTTTAACAGAAAATTGTTATGGTGAAATGGCCCCACTGTCTACCAGCACCTACTAGAGCTAACCAAAACCACAGTTTTAATCAACAGATCAAAGACAACTAGCTCTACTAGCTTTTTTAATGGTGGGGGTCACAAAAATAATTTTGAGATCTGTGACAACATGCTGATATGGGAGACACAACCAGGGTCCTAATGGGAACACAGTGAATCTCTGCTGAGATAAAGCGCTGTACTTTTGTGGTACTAGGTGCTAATTAATGCCAGAGCTGAAGCTGTTCAGCATTTAGCTTTGTGGACCTTAAAATCAAAGAAATTAAACAGTCTAGCCCCCTTCTAAATACCTGCATAGTGTGAAGCTATATATTAAAAAGGTTTTTTGTAATTTAGTACGAGAATAAAGTATTCTGAATCTCCCAAAGATGGTGTTTTGAAATAATAATGTATTTATCAAGCCTGTAGAGCAAGGAGGGGAGAAAGATATTGTATGAAGGAATGATGGGGCAGAAAGGGCTATATGTCTAAGTTTTATAATGTTAGTTTTGTTTTTATTTTTTGTTTTATTTCTTAGATGTTACTATCATGTTGTTTGATAATTTTTGTATTTATTTCACAGGGTGAGACAAAAGAAAACCAAACTGTTTTTGGTAGAACTAAGGATTAAAAATTCAATAAGTGGCCGTTGTGGCCAGGAGGGCTTTGCGCAACTTCGTGTTATCCGCCAATTACACCTGCTCCTGGACCGGGACTCCATACTTTCGGTCACCCATGATCTGGTCACCTCCAGACTGGATTATTGTAATGCGCTCTACATGGGGCTGCCCTTGACGACCATCTGGAAGCTACAACTGGGATTAGGGATGTTTTTAAAATGTTTTAGATAGTTTTAATAGTCAATTTTAACTCTATGGGGGTCAAGTTTTTTAACTGATACTGTGAGCAGCCTTGGGTCACCTAGGCGAGAAAGGCGGCCATATAAATGTATAAATAAATAAATTAAGGAATTATATCCAAAGAATTGGGCTTCAAAATTGGTTAATGATGGTGTAACAGAACAAATCAACCTAAGGCGATAGACCAGACAAGGGAGCTCTTTATCCCCAATATTGTGAATATTAATTATGGAGATGCTGGCAAATGTGATAAAACAGGATACTATTTAAGGAATAGGACAAAATAAAGATTAACCTGTTTGCTGATGATGGTTTAGATATTGTCCACAGTCATTGGAAAGCTGACTATAACAAGGCTATAAATTAATTGGTCTAAGTCAGAAAAGTTTATTTAATAATGGCAGATAGGAAACTGGGGGAATTAAAGATAATTTTAAGATCAAAATTACATCAAGTTTTAAACACTTGGGAATAAATATTACAATGGACTTGCAGGATTTAAAGTAATGAATTTTGATAAAGTGAAAGAAGAAATAAAGGAATTTTTGGATAGGTATCAAAATTGAGATTGCCATAGTTTTGGAGGATAGCACTAAGTAAAATGAAAATATTACTTAAAATAAATTTCTTGTTTTGGATGCTACCAATAAAATCAACAGAAGGGGAATTAAAACAATGACAAACATTAATAAATTGACTTGTGGGCCCCTTTGAGAAGAATCATCTGCCCTGCTGATGCTGCATAGTATCTCCATTGTTAATTAGACTAGTGTGCAGGATACCTAGGTTCAAACCCTTGCTTGACCATGGAAAGTTATAGAGACTGTGACAATGGAAAGCCACTTCTAGGAATCTCCTATTATTCAGAAAGCTGGGGTAGACTCAGAAGAAAAAGAAGTGAAAGTTCACTGAAGAAACATCAATAATTTAAGATATATAGATGACATCATCTTTTTGGCAGAAAGTAGTAAATTCCAGTGTAAGTTAAAGAAGTGTCGAACCAAGACTATAGCTTAATGTTAAAAAGACAAAAATCATGTCTACAGCAAAACTACACAGCTTAAATGCTAATAATGAAGAAAGTTAAATACTGTAGTGAAAGATTTTGTATACCTCAGTTCAATCATTATTCCACTTGGAGACTGCAGTCAAAAAATCAGATGAATGAGATTCTAATAAAGGTAAAGTGGTAATTCGCTTAAAGAGCATAATGTATTCCACAGGATTGCTCTTTAAGCAAGTTTGCTCTTTAAGCAAAACACCATTGTAAGTGATCAATTGTGACTTCTGGTGGGGTGGGGGGATTGTGAACCCTGATTTAGTTGTTAAGTGAGTTTTTGGTTGGTTTTAGTTGTTAAGCGAGGCAGCCATTCAGAGAAAATTCTGCTCTTAAAGTGAGTTAGTTTCAAAGCGAGGTGCTCTTTATGCGAGGTTTCACTATATTATAAAAGATCAAGTGGTAGAATATGTCACTGGAGATCAAGTCCAAGATAATCCACGTTTGATTATTGCTGATCAATATATATGGGTGTGAAAGCTGGATAGTAAAGATTGCTGACAGGGGGAAAATTGATGCCTTTGAAGTATGGTGCTGAGGGAGAGCTTTGCAGATAAACTGAATTGCCAGAAAGGAAAACAAGTAGATCCTTGAATTAATCAAGCCTGAACTATCGCTGGAGGCAAAAATGATGACATTAAGGCTGTCCTACTCTAGGCACACTATGAGAAAGCAAGATTATCTGGGGGAAAACAATAAGACTGAGAAAAGTGGAAGGAACCTGTTATGTATGTTAACTGTGTTTTCTGACAGGAGCAGAATGTATCTTTTCTCATGTATCTATTCTTATGCAAATAAGTGGATCGAAAAATGTGCACATCCTGTTAGCCAATGGGCTTGTTGTATTATTGTTACTGTTTCCACACGGCAGCAACATCGGCCCATTTGACCCAGCGTGTCCAGAGAAATAGGCAACATACGAATGCCGGTTCCGACACGCAATGGCCTCGCAGAAGATCACCGACAAAGACCAGAAGCGCTCCTGCTTCCTCGCCCAGTGCAGTGCTGAGACACTTGAGCTGGCAACCCACCTCATTCTTCCACGGGACGTGGATGTGGTGCTGCTCGCAGAGATCATGTCTGCACTGAGGAGGCACCTGCAGCCAAAGGTCTCGATCTTCCTGGCCAGGGTGGCCTTCCACAGAAAGGAGCAGCGATCCGGTGAATCCATTGCAGACTACGCCGCTGCTCTGCGCATTGCTGCTGCCCCGTGCAAGTGGGACAAAATTGAAGAAGCACTCCGGGACCATCTGCTGGCTGGCATGAGGGACGAAGATGCTCAATGTCGCCTCATGGTCAGAAAGACACTAACCTTCAAGGCTGTCCTAGAAGAGGCAGTAGCGTCTGAGGCCGCATGGTCCAGGATAAAGCTCTTCCAGCATCGTCACTCCACCATCAGTGACACCAACTCAGCTGTGCAAGCTCAGCAGAATTCATCTTCATCCTCCTCGGCATCGTCTGGTTCCACCTCTTCTCCAGCGATGCAGAGGGAGAAGTCAGAGCGGTCCGACAAAAGCACCGAGAGCACCGTGACGATCGGGAGAAGAAATTCCTTCACAAGTGTGATTGCTGCGGAGCCTGGCATGACCGCAAGAAGTGCCCCTTCCGCACCGCAGAATGCCACAACTGCGGGTGAAGAGGGCACATTGCTAAGGTATGCCGACAGCGAAAGCAAAGACCTCCAGCGCCTGGGCCCAAGAAGAGTCATCACCGCAACACATCCATCGCCAAAGTGTCATCCGAGCCTGAGCCGTGCCAAGTGGCATAGTCAGTGAGCATTTCTTCGCAGACCTGAGCCTGCAGGACATCCCCTTCAAGATGGAGGTGGATTCATGTACTACCTTTTCCATAATTACACAGTGGGAGTTTTTGAGAATTCCCCTGCCTCTCGGTCCAAGCTTAAATCTTTTAAAACTTCCCTCCGGGATGTGCAAGGTTGCCAGATTCCAGTCCTGGGGGTGGGTAATTTCTTGGTTAAATTCAAAAACATTTGCACCTCCTTGCCATTGATTGTAGTTAAGCAGGGCACTAACTGTGTTATTGGGACCCAATGGTTTAGGCCCCTGGGAATCCAGCTTTCTGGCATCCACACAATAGACTCTGACCCAATCTGGGACGTTTGTGCTGCACATCCTGAGGTATTCAAAAAGGATTTAGGTTTATACAAAGGACCCCCTGTTGACTTTGAGCTTGACCCAACCATCCAGCCCATCCGGATGAAGCCACACCAGGTACTCTTTGCTTTAAAGAAGAAGATAGAAGTCGACCTGGACAAACTGGTGGGGCAGGGCATCCTAGCGCTGATGGACTCCGCAGAGTGGGAGACACCAATTGTGACAGCTTTGAAAAGTAACGGGGAGATCAGGATATGCGCTGACTACAAGTGTACCATCAATAAAGCTATTCGCCCAAACGCATATCCTGTGCCCGTGGTAAGCCACCCTCTTGCCTCCTTGCATGGAGGAAATTGCTTCACAAAACTTGACCTTGCCCAGGCTTACCAACAATTAACTGTGTCTCCTGCTGCTGCCATAGCCCAGACCATAGTAACACATAGGGGGGCATTTAAGGTAACTAGACTACAATTCAAGGTGAATGCGGCACCCGGAATATTTCAATCTCTTGTATAACGTATTTTGAAAGGGTCGCCTGGTGTCCTGATATATTTTGATGATGTCCTGATCACTGCTAAGGACACTGTCAAACTAGCGGCCAGGCTCGATCGAGTCCTGTCATGTTTCAAGAGGGCCGGTCTATGTCTCAGAAGAGACAAATGTGTGTTTTTGGCACGGGAAGTGGAGTTCCTGGTGTACCGCATTACACCCCAAGGTATCATGCCCTCTGACTCCAAGGTGACGGCCGTGCAGAATGCACCCAGGCCGAAATGTAAAGCTGGATTGCAATCATTTCTAGGATTGTTAAACTTCTATCATGCTTTTCTCCATTGCAAAGCCTCAGTTGCTGAACCATTACATCGGCTTCTTAAGAAAGATACTGTTTGGCACTAGGGCCATTGCCAGGAGAAAGCGTTCCTAGAACTTAAAAGGCTGCTGTATTAACTCATTTTGATCCTAACAAAGAAGCTGTACTTGTTTGTGATGCATCCCCTGTGGGGGTGGGAGCTGTGTTATGCCATGTACTAAGTGGCGGGAGGGAAGGCCCCGTAGCATACTATTCCTGTTTGCTCTCAAAGCCTTAGAAAAATTACGCTCAGACAGACAGGGAGGTGTTGGCAATTGTGGCAGGCACTAAGAAATTCCACAATTACCTTTATGGAAGGCCTTTTACCATCATAACTGACCACAAGCCCCTCCTTGGAATCTTTGTGAACGGGAAGCCCATGCCACAAATTCTGTCCCCAAGGCTGTTGGGCAATTTTCCTAAATGCATACGATTTTACTTTGGTGCACAGGCCCAGCAAGGACATCAGCCACGCTGATGCCCTGTCACATTCTCCACTGCCAGGGGTCAGGGAAGCCGATTGCGAGATCAAAAGCAACCACCAGGTCCTCAAGATTGAGGCAATCGACTCGCCCCCGGTTGTCCCCTCAGATATAGCCAAAACTATGGCCAAGGATGTAACATTGACTAAAGTAATGTCTTGGGTACAAAAAGGCTGGCCTGTCTCTCTTCTAGCCGAGGAATTCAGAACATTCCACTGCAAGCGTTTGGAATTGTCAGTGGAACGAGGTTGCCTTCTATGGGGCCAGCGGGTGGTCATTCCTGTCACTCTCAGGAAAAAGGTTTTACATTTGCTTCACACAAGTCATCCGGGAATTGTACGTTCCAAAGCCCTTGCCTGTAGCTACTTTTGGTGGCTTCAACTGGACCAAGACATAGAGCAGATGGTTGGCACTTTTGCCAGCTGTCAATCCTCTCGCCCAGAGTAATCTCCCCTCTCGGGAATGGGATTCTGCTAGGGGCCTGTGGTCCAGGTTGCACATAGATTTTGCAGGTCCATTTAAGGGTGCCCTATTTTAGTTGGTTGTAGACTCATTCTCTAAGTGGCTGGAAGTGATTAGAATGCCTAATACCACTTCAGCCACTACAATAATGCACCTGAGAAGGCTGTTCGCAACATTTGGACTTCCAGATGTGCTGGTGTCTGACAACGTGTCCACGTTCACATCTGCAGAATTCCAATCCTTCATGGAAAGGAATGCAATTAGGCACATCACTGCCGCCTCATTCCACCCAGCCACCAATGGCCAGGTGGAGCAGCAGGTGCGCACAACTAAGGACGCACTTCGGTGTATGGGTGAAGGGGATTTAGAGCTCCAGTTATGCCAGTTTCTTTTCACGTATAGGCTCACACACACACACACCCGCCTCAGGGCTGTCCTCTGCTGAATTGCTCCAGCGAAGGAAACTGTCATCCTTGTTGGACAGATTGGAATCCTCTAGGGTGGAGGACAAAGGCACAAATATAGCAATCCAACATCAGAAGGGTATTTCTCCAGGAGACCCTGTACATTGCCGCAATTATGCAGCTGGTGGTCCTACGTGGGTGCCTGGGTTTGTGATCGATCAGACTGGTCCTGTTTCTTACAGAATCGCAACAGCCACTGGTCTGATCTGGAGGAGGCATGCGGATCAATTGAGACCCAGAATACTGGACCCACAGGACGAATACAGACATTCAACGTTAGGGTTGGCCCCCACCCGTTTAAATCCAGGGGGCAGAGGTAATAGCAGCAAGCAAACTTAGATCCAGAGGTGTGTTCTAGGGACCGATTTCAAGGGGAAATTGTGGAATGTTCCCCTATTCCAGCCAGGTGTACCCCTACACTGTCCCAGCCTAGCACTCTGGATTCCTTTATTGATGATGACCAATTTTGTTTGGAGTCGCCCTCCACTCTTAGTACACACAGGAGGGACCCTGAGTTGTCTTATTCATCCACAGAATTAGATTTTGGTTTTGAGTGATCCCCTGCTCCTCCATCTGACAAACAGGGCTTTAATTTGGGTTTACAATCCTTCCCCTCTAGTCAATCCCTCACTCCAGTCAGGTCACCCATCCTACGAGCCCATGAGCCGGCTCAGCCAAGCGTCCGACCCAGAAGGGAAACTAGCCCTCCATCCTGGTTAAAGGATTTTGTTTTTACCTAGGGGGAAGAATGTTATGTATGTTAACTGTGTTTTCTGACAGGAACGGAATGTATCTTTTCTCATGTATCTATTCTTATGCAAATAAGTAGATCGAAAAATGTGCACACTCTGTTAGCCAATGGGCTTGTTGTATTATTGTTACTGTTACTGTTTATAGGAGCAGAATGTATCTTTTCTCATGTATCTATTCTTATGCAAATAAGTGGATCGAAAAATGTGCACACTCTGTTAGCCATTGGGCTTGTTGTATTATTGTTACTGTTACTGTTTATAGTGTATATAAGTCTGAGTTTTGCCCCATCCAAACTGTGTTCAAACCCCACTAATAAAGAGCTGAATTTCACTACTTCATTTGTCTGCTTCTTCATTCCTTGAACACTAAAGCACCTGAAAAGGGGGGAGAACAAGTACAGATGGAGTGACTCTGTAAATAAAGGCATGAGCTTGAACAGGGCTGGTGAGGACAGGACATTTTAGAGATCACTCATCCATAGAGTTGCTATAAATTGCATGTGACCAGATGTTACATAACAACAACTATTTATATTTCCATATGCTTCCTTTGCAGCATGTATCCCAGTTCTGGTCTTCTTAAAGTGCCCTTTCATGCCTTACCCCGTCGCTTTTGATGCCAAGGCAGAGCTTCTAGAGAGCCTAGCATTAACTTCAATGATACAGTACTCCAGTGAGGTAGGGTTCAAGGCATACTGGATGTTACACTCTCCTACAATGTTAAGGTGACGGACAACCTTGATAGTAGATTCCCGTAGCATCTGCAGCTCTTCATTTGAAAGTGTTTGGCAGGGAGCCACTACAATAGAGTCTCCTGTGTTTAGAAGTAAAAAATGTAAAAAATCTCAGATAGTTGGTTATCAGAGAAAGAGATAATCTAACAGGCATTTGCAACCTTGGGGCCCTCCAAATGTTCTTGGACTTCAATTCCCAAAAGCCTTGATCAGCAGGTGTACTAACTTGGGCTTCTGAGAATTGAAGTCTAAGAACACTTAGGGGCCTAAGGTTGAGAAACCCTCTCTTGCAGATTGTGGAAATTACTGATTACATGAAAGACATTAGACATACTTCAGAGTCATTATGAAATGTGTTGTAATAAGACAAACAGAAAATCCCATTCACATTCCTTTAAAGGTAAGCCATAATGATGTCAAGATTTCCTCCCAACTGAATTTGGTTAGCATTGCAGGCTAATTTTTCCCCTTACATAATGTAAATAAATATTATAGAAGCAGGTTATAAAACAATACTAAATTAAAAAATTGGTATAGTAAGTTGCAGTTAGAGTAAGCCCATTTGAATCAATGGAGCTTATGGAGGAGTTGACTTCTGAATTTCCACAAATTCAATGTGTGATTAACAAGATTTTGGCCAATATTTTTGCACATTTTACACAAAACACTAAGCATCACAATGATCACAGTTGCCTTCAGGTGCTTTATAAATTAACAAATAGACATAATAAATTGAAGGAATCCTACCAGTATGTACTCCCATTGCATCAACATTTTCCATGTTGCAGACAGTGATACAATTGTCAGCGGCATCTCTCACAACTTCATACTCAATTTCCTTCCATCCTACCACTGACTTCTCCACAAGTATTTGCTTGGTCATTGCAAATGCCTTAATGGCCAAAGAGATGAGGGGAAAAGATAACATTAATTAGGCACAAAACACTAAAGGACTGGTGTTCATTGGCATTTGGCTTGCAACAAAATGATTCCTGGCAAGTGCACTGTTACTGGGTAAAGAGGCCAAGCAGGAGTGACTGGGTTGAATGTACAAGCAGAAAACCTGCTCATAATTCTGGAGAATTCTGGCCTACTGTTGCACCCAAACAAGGTTTATATCCTGTGAGAATGATTCAACAAATACTACTTGGAACTCCATTAGGAAGACATAATTTCCTTTAAAAAAAAAAAAGGTTTCAGTTGATGCCCATTCTGAATCATCACACTGAGGAAAAGTCCATATGAATTGTGTGGCTGTTTTTCTGAGGAGCCAACATGATCTTGCCTTTCTTTCATGTCATTTACTGAAACCTATTTGTTTTGCTAATTGAATTGTATCAGGGTTAAATGGCTTTATTTACCAAAAATGTTTCCTTGTGTTTTAGATGTGTTCCTCAGAAGTTGCAGGCTAACAATGGCAACACCTGCCTATCTAAATTTGATTGCCACTTTCTTTGCAGGCGCACCCCCCAATAAAGGACTCAGACACTGGTAAAAGTGGATAACGGCATTGGGCCACATTTATTGATTCATGCCCTAGTCCGAATTATAAATTTCTATTGGTAATTGACCAATTATAATTCTTAAGGCAAGCAGGCCGAAGTAACACTGGTAAGGTACCACCCAAAATTGCCGACGGCAATGTATCTATTTGTATCCATTTGTTTATTGACAACAAACAAATTGTTGACCGTAGTCAATATCTAACTAATGACCCCACCCTCTGATGCATATCCGTGAAATCACGGGGTGATGCATGCTGTCTAGCTGTAGCCATCACCCCGTCGCCTGGTTCGTCGTTGACCGGACAACGTTTAACCAACTTATGCCTGTCTAGTGTTGTCCAGTCAATTGCGAACCTGCCGGATACCTGTGGGTCATAAATGTTTACCTTACCAGTGCTACCCGCCACACGGGGAGGCTTCCCAAAAAGGCTCACCGCCCCCCCCCCCAAGACCATCAGCTCGGTCAACAGGCCTGCTCGCCAGTCCGCTAACCAGAGGTCCATACCTCCCTGCGACAGATGGGCCCCATCCCCTGAGTAAAGCTCTTAATTTTGCAGACTGATGGTGGGGAGGCGAATGACGCGTCCCCCACCCTATTCAAAAAGGAACCGGGCAATAGCCCTGTTCACGGAGCGTCGGCTCAGTCAAGAGCCTCGAGGCCGAACGCTCCCCAGTAAGCGTACCGCGACATCATGTCCGACCACTTGAGGGTTGTGGCAGGCCGCACATAATGTGAGTAGGGCAGGTCACTGCAAATCGCAAGCTTCCGCGATAGGCCAGTGACCCACCCCAAGCCATCGCCCCCAAGGTACATAACCAGGACATCAGGCGAGTCAGCATCCCTGATGTAGAAAAGGAATGGCAACAGTTCCCGCCATAACATGCCGCGCTTACCACACCACCTGAGATGTGCGGGCGCACCCAGTCCCAGTTGGGGTCCCACTCTGTCGCCGCAGCGTAACGCGCTGCCCTGTGCAGCGTAACGCGCTGCCCTGTGCAGCGTAACGCGCTGCCCTGTGCAGCGTAACGCGCTGCCCTGTGCAGCGTAACGCGCTGCCCTGTGCAGCGTAACGCGCTGCCCTGTGCACGCGGCTATGGCCCACCAGCCATACTGTCACCAGTGTAATACGACACCCAGGGTATGTCAAGGAAAAAAGTGGGGGGAGAAACAGTGCAGTGACTAAACTGGTACTCAGGTTGAAGAGGGCGAACACAAATTGAAAACATTGTGATCCCCACCCTCCCATGCGGCGTATTTCAGCCCCGGAGCACCCAAAACAGCTGCAGTAGAAGCTGCCCCCCTTCTGGACGAATGGGTGCCGCAACGAGCCCCTGAGAGGCCAACATTGTTTAGTGCCTTCGCGGCACCCTCCAAAATTGAAATTTAGTAAGGGAAGACCCACCCTGGTGACAGAAAAACGGGCCATGGTGCGTGCCACACAGTGCAAGGAAATCCTGTAGGGCACCAACCGGACAGATGTCTGCCAAAGAACACCGTAGCAGTCTTACATCACTGCCTACGCCATGCTGATCTGTCTTAAAGGAGCGTATCCTCCACTGAGCCCAGTCTTTGGCAACATAGACATCCTCAAGTTCCAGTGCCCTACGACTTGCATCCGCCTTAGACAGCATCACAAGCTCGCTGATGCGGAGCGCTCCAAAAAAGGCCACCGTTGTGGCTGCATGAAATGGGCTGCCTCATATCTATCAAACAGAGGCCAGCCCAGCCCCGGGCCAATTGGGTAAGAACCCCTGGAGAAATCGGGTGGCGGTCGTCCGGGCAACGCCCACGCTACCGCACCCACCCCTCCAAAACATGCCTCACACGGAAGTCAGCGGTACTATCCACATGACCTCCCACCTTGGCCATAAAAGCCAACGCTGACAGCCTAGATGCTATGGTGCGAGGTGCAAGGCCCTGGGCATGCAGGTAAACCATGAACCGAAGTACATGGGTCACTGGGATCGGCCAGGATTCTGGCAGCCGGAATTGGGTACCGAAGGCTCTGAAAGAATTGAATGCATGGTGATACGCCTTACGCGTGCGTGGCGCCAGTGACAAGCCAATCGCCCGGTTCACCTCTCCTTGCCAATGGTCCATATCTCATCCGGGGGTGGCGAGGGAAATCCCTCCGCATCCGGGGCCAAGGCACGGAACCGGGAGATCTGCAGGCGGGACAAAGCGTCAGCGATATCATTATTGACCCCCGGGACATGCCTGGCCCCGAAGAGGACGTAGAGGCGCAGGCTGCGCAACACAAACTGGCGCATTAGGTCCATGACCCTGGGCGATTTGGAAGTCTGTGAGTTGACAATGTGGACAGCGGCCGCATTGTCACACCAGAAATGGACGACCGAGTCGGCCCACTCCTCGCCCCATAGCATCAAAGCCCCAAGGATAGGGAAAAATTCCAATACGTGAGATCACGCAGGTGACCCGTGCCTGCCCAGGCTCGTGGCCACCCACCATAGGCCCACTTCCCATTGAAGTACATCCCATAACCCAGGGACCCCGAGGCATCAGACTGTATCTGAAAGCGAGGGGAAGCCAGGAGGTCAGACCTCCAAAATGATACTCCATCGAACTCCCTCAGGAACTGGAGCCAGATAAGCATATCTGCCCTGATACCCCGGGTGAGTCTAACCCTATGGTGGGGCCTAGATAAGCCAGTCATGGCGTCGCACAAGCGCCGAGCAAATGCCCTGCCCGGTGCGACCACCCTGCAAGCGAAATGGAGGTGACCATGTAGCACCTGCAGTTCCCTCAGGGATGCCTTGCGTTTAGCAAGCAAATCCGAGATAAGGACCACTATTCTTGACCCCTTATCCCCCGGTAACCTAGAAGCCTACGCTACCGAGTCAATCTCCACCCCCAGGAATACTAGCTTAGTAGATGGGCCCTCGGTCTTTTCGGGCGCTAAAGGGACACCGAGTTCCTCCATTAGCGTCTGAAATGTGTTGAGGAGACGTGTGTACGTGTCCCAGCCCCGTTCACCCCGAACAAAATTCATCCAGGTAATGGGCTACAGACCGGGACCCTGACCTGCGGACGAAAGCCCACTGCAGGAATGTGCTGAAACACTCAAAGGCCGAGCATGATATGGGGTAGGACAAGTGATGGATCAGGCGAAACTCGCCCGGTAACTCCTTGGGCACCAAGCCCAAGGGTGACACCTTAAGGTCAGGGAACGGGGGTGCAGTGAAAGGGCCAGCGACCCCGGCCGCATGAACCTCCTTGTTAATGCTGGCAGCAGCCACCTCCTCCCTCCCCTTAAGGGACAAAAGGTTGGGAGCATCCTGAAGGGACCTATCACCCACAAAAGGAATACGGAACCCCAGTCGAAAACTCTGAAGCAGGTAAACCGCCTCCTCCTCCTTCGGGTATAATGCGAGCCAACACTCCAACATGTCCACGTTAATTGGGGAGGGGGCCATTCGGTGAACCAGCTCCCCCTGCGGCAGTCTTGCCAACCCCTTGTCCGCCCCTCCCTCTGCCCCGCATCCCTCCAGACCTGAGACAGGCGGAGGCAGCATGGGGGCCGGCACAAGAGGGCCACTCATGCCTGTACCGGCAATTCTTCCCATTGCAGGAACCATTGGACAAGAAAGTCCAGCACAGCAGGCAGGCTGGAACCCCCTGCCCCACCACCTGGCGGGGTGCCTGCGCTGGGGCCGCTCACTGGACCGCATGTCCACAATGGTATCTCTCCCCAGGCGCAGGGCGCATGGGAGCCATGTACAGAAGCCACAGCATCTGGCAGGGCTCATCCCACCTCCTCTCGGGGTGCAGGGGAATCCGCATACGGAATCCCACATCATAAGCCAACCACTACGGGCCCGGGAAGTCGACCATCGCCCGGTAAACGTGGTCCAAATACTGGACCATCGGAATCGCCAAATCCGGCCGGGCCCTGAGGTAGACCGCCACGTATGAGGTAGGCCGGCAACCGGTTGGCCCACGTACGTGGCTGCTTGCGACGATGTGCCTGCTCCTTATCCTTCTCATCTTGCCCCTCCCTCTCCTCTATGGTGGGTTCTCTGGTAAGGAGGGAGAAGATGTCCACATACTTCCCACGCCAGATCTTTTCCTTGGTGGCTTGGGCCAAATGGTCCCCCAGGGGCAACGAATACCCCGCAGTCGGCAATGCCGACACAGGAACGGCGGGAACTGCGGGCATCTGAAAAGGAGCCTGGACCAACCCGGTCACCCCTAAAACATTCCCAACTGGGCAAGTAGTACCCCCACACACCGGGGCCCTGGGTGAGAGCTGGAGTCACCGGGTGGGCCGTCGGCGGCCGAACCGCTGCACCACCCGTGCGAGGCCAAGGCCATTGAAACCCCCCCAACGTTGCCATGTGTGTGGGTGCGCTAGATTGAACCACATACTCACATGCTGCACCCCCATGGTCCGCCCCCACTGGGGGTTCCGACCCACTGGGGGCGTCGGAGCTCACGACCGCATCTGAGCTCGCCGACGGGGCCTGACCAGCACCGGCCTGTCGATCGGGGAGCTGCGAGGCAGTGGCCGATGCCGGGCCACGTGCCTCAGTCAGCTCGACCCGTCCCGCCGCCTGCCGCTGCCCAGCAGACGATGGACGAATCTGCACCCCAAAAGGGGTCCCCTGGGTGGTTACCCTGGCCAGTGAAGCCTCGAGGGCCGCAATGCGGGCCAGAAGGGCCTCCACACTGACGTAGCCCCCCAAGCCAAGAGGGGGCAAAGGGCCGGCCGGCCCGCTAACTGCAGGCGCGGGTCCAGATCCCTGAACCCCGGGGCCCATATAGGGCCATGATCCCAGGCCCGGCCCCAGGGCCGGGGAGAACCCTGCCAGGGGAGAGAGCTGAAACCCCCCGCAGGCAGCTGCGCACCAACGGGGGAAGGCCCCGCAGAATGGGCCACGCCAGAGGCAGTGGGCACTGCTTGCGGGCCGAGGGCCGCGGCCCCTACAGGGCCGGTACGCAGACCTCCAGCCCCAGGCTAAGGGGGAATCAACCCCATACCACCGGTCCCGGTGAGCTCGGGCAAAGGAGGCTGCTGGGTAGGTGCGGCCGCGGTCCTCCGACCCGGCTGGCGCCTCCGCGTAGAACGAGCCGCGTTCGCAGCCGCCTTCTTCTTAGAGGGTATCACAGCTAACCGATGGGAAGCCGAAAAGGAGAAAATTCAGCAGCCAAGAGGCTTCCCGGTGAAGGTAAAAGCGACGGAGGTAAGAGGGAAAAACTTCTCCGCTCCGTCGCTTCGCAAAATGGCAGCTCGGCTGCCTCGTGGCCACCCCTTTTATAGAGGAGCTGGCCACGCCCCCTAACTACCCGGATGCCTTCGTCCGATGGGGGGGCCCGCAAAGAGCGCGGCAGCCATTTTGGTGCCGCGCTTGCATTGTTAGTGTCTTGTACCAGCTAAACAATTACAGTAGGCCATCGCATAACAACGTTACTTGGTTCCCCAAGCAGCGTTGCTAAGTGATTTTTGTTGTTATGTGGGTTTCTATGGAGTTTTTAGCGTTGCTGTCTGGATAATGACAGTTATTTTAGTGTCGTTGTCTGGACAATGACACTAAAAACGTTGTTATGTGGGGGGACACGTGGTGTATAACAATGCGTTGATAAGCGAAAATTATGCTATCCGAATGCGTTGTTATGTGAGGGTTGACTGTAGTGTACATAAAAAAGAGGATTTATGTAACCCTGTGTTCTGTTTTCAAGACAAGCTTTACAACTTTGTAAACTTTATCTACAGATACATTATGAATATTGAGGGCAACTCTTCCTGCATAGAATTAATTGGACAAGTTGCTAATTTAGATAATGTCACAATATAGTCTCTCCCCCCCCCCCCCATTTTCCTGCTTTTGTGGCAGCTTGTGTACAGCAGAAACATTTTGAAATTAATTTAGTGGCTTGTTTTACTGACAAATGAATGTGCGTGTTTCTCATTTATCCCAACTGTAATTGTATTCTGACTTATGGTTTGAATAAAACAACCTACTACTCTTCTATAATTACCAAGTATATATTAGTCATCATTTGCTACTTTATTTCCTTATCCCTAATTAATTTGGAAGAGGGAAAATGATAAAGATATAGAAAAGATATAGAGGGAAAAAAGGATCGGTTTCTCTCTCACACAGTTTTGGTTCTTCAGTTTAGCTTTTTTTTCTTTCCATATGACATATGGCTAGGTAGACTATGGGTTTAGTGAGGAACATCACTGTTTTCTGCTAAACTGAAAATTGTCCATATGCGTACAAGAGTTCTAATGACTTTAGTGATATGAAACCAATATAAACAGGTAAAGGTCTACCTTGCTCGAAAGCCAGTCGTGTCTGACTCTAGGGGTCAGTGCTCATCTCCATTTACAGCCCAAAAAAAGCACTGTCTGCATCTGCAGATGTTCCCATGGTCATGTGGTGGGCATGACTAGATGCCAGAGTGCACAGAACACTTTTATCCTTTCTGCCGAAGTGGTCCCTATTTATCTACAGTACAGTGATAGCTCATACAATGTCCAAACTTGGTTCCACAAGTTTGGACTTTATACGGATTTGGACTTTGTATGAGGCATGCAAAATCCTAGCCGCGATGCTTCATACAACGTCCAAATCCTTGCTACGATGCCTCGTACAACGTTGTTTCCAAAGAGATACATTTTACTGCAACAACACAGACTTCAAGGCAAAGTCAAGGAAATAGACAGGAAACTGACAGAACTTTAAGAAATCATTGTCTAAAGGCTAAACACATTACAAAAACATGTCAAACAAGCCTGATTTTAGGGGACAAACCATACAACAAATACAAGCCTTTTATACTGCAACCTGGGAAAAACCCCAATGCCTCATACAAAGTCGCAGCGATTTTGTATGAGGCAACTTTTTTCAAGTAATTAGGCGACGTTGTATGAATTTGATGTTGTACGAAGCGGACTTTGTATGAGGTATTACTGTACTTGCAATTTCTTGCTTTTGAACTGCTAGGTTGACAGGAGTTCGGATGGAAGATAGAAGCTCACTCCATCACAGAGCATTCAGTTCTTGAACTGCTGACCTTCCAGTCATCAAGCTCAGTGTCTTAACCGCTAGGCCACTGTTGCCCTAAAACCAATATATACAAAGCTTTTTTAAAAAACATATGTGAAAGAGTATTAAGCCAAATGCATTGGATTTTGTTTAACTCAACGGAACTCTTAATTCCAGCCATAAATTTAGAAATCTAAAAATGTTTCCCACAGATAAAATTCAGCCCAAGTTGGCTGTTGCATGATCTGTTAGCTCAGAGGGTTTTTGCCCCCTCTGCCTCCCCCCCAGCTACGGCCCTGCTTCGGAGAGTTGAAGAATGCCAGGGCATCCCTCACAAGACATGGATGGTAAGCCACCTCTAAGCATTCTGTACCTATAAAACCCTGGAAGGAGTCGGAATTGACTTAGTAGCATGTATTTATTATTATATCTTTGAATACTAGATGCTGGAGAAAAACCACTAAAGATTTAGAGAAATCTCACCACAACCAGGATTCTAATGATACTGCCCCTCTAAACACAGTGAGTTAGCACTTCAGGAATTCTCTAAACCTTTTGTGAGATGTTGGCTCCCACAGAATGTTATGGTTATGTTAGATCCGGCCCTTATAAGCACGAGTCCAGGACAATGATGAACAAACAGCAACAGGCTTTATTATAACATTCAGTAGAGATTAGCTTACAAGGTGTTTCGGATCCTAACACAGTCAGTCCCTCCAGACTCTTACCCGGCAATGGGCAATAAACTAGCTACCGAGAATTGTAGCATAATGGAGGGACCCAGGCTTAGTGCTACCAGGCTACCTGTAGGATGTAGGAAGTATAGATCTGGTCTGGCCCCACCCATGTTTATCAGTGGGGCTTATATAGTATCTCCCCGGCAGTGGCTACTGGATACAAAGTAGCGACCTACTGGACAAACATTACTAACCAATCAGTGCAGGGAATATATGAAGGTAACCAATGGGGAACAGGATCCAAAACTATAACCAATGACAGGGCTTGGATTAGCATAACTAGCGTGCCTGTAAGAGTGTAAGAGCAGTCTCAGCCCCCCCCCCCCGCCTCTTTCCCCAGACATTCCCATAACAACTAGATGGCCTGGGAGAGGAAGGAGTGAAGGGGGAGATGCCTGCTGCACATTCCAGAGAAGGAGGGGGCTACCTCCAGAGTGAGAATTTGGGGTGGAGGCAAAGCCATACCTGTCAACCTTCCCAGATTGGCCGGGAGTTCCCGGTTTTCGGCGTTGATTTTTGCCCTTTCCCGCTCCGCGCTGCCGAAACCCTGGATTTCGGCAGCGGGGAAAAGGAGGCACTGCACAGCCCATCTGCGCAGGTCGCGTTGCACGCATGCGTGGAAGGGCTCTACACTTCTGTAGCTCCCTTCCACGCATGCGCAGAAGACTATGCCGCGTGCGCAGAAGGCTACGCAAGCGGTGTAGCCCTCCACACGCATGTGTACAACGCGACCTGCGCAAACCCAGATTCACCGGAGCCGCAGTTGACAGGTATGGGCAAAGCCCCATGATTGATATGTGTAATTGATACCACAAGAATGAGTGATTTGGACACATTATCAGGAGGCTGGAATTGAGAAGAGTTGGGGCTGGGAGTAGAGAAATGCATTATATAATTCTGTGCATGTTGTGTATGTAACTTAAGCGTACTGTGAATGAAAGCAGATATGTAACCAAGTGAAATGTGAATGAATCGGATCTAGCGATCCTCCATTTCCCCCCTCCCTTTTTCCCCTTTGTGAATACTCCTCTTGTGTAGATATTGCGGGACTGCGTTCCCGCCAGAGTTGGACCTATTGTTTACTCATTACCCAATCAAATGTTATCACCTGACTGTTTACCTGCTCTGACCAATCATGTGGCTTCGCGCCAGGTTTGAATTATTACTGTTGCATATATAAGGAGCATCGCTCCGCCATTGACCTCATGTTCAGATTGACTACACTGCAATAAAGATGTGTTTGGTCCCCTGACTGCTGCCAACTGCGTATCAATCTGCAAACATCAAAGTGCACTAGTTTAAAATATATTCCCTTCCGCCTTGCAACAATTCCTTTTCCCTTGAGAGTCTGTTTTTCTATCCTCCTTTGGATGGGGGCGGGGGGGGGGGACTCTCGCTTCCCACCATGCTGAAGAAATTGGTGCCGGCTGGTTTCTTTACGGAGGGAAAAAGGAGGATCTCAGATTTGGGGAACCCAAAAGCCACGTTACCACCCCAAGCTGAGTCCTACAGCGCCCTTTTGCAGGGGCTTCTAATTAGGATGGCTGGAAACCGCCATTTTCTTCTTGCAAGAGCACTCCTTGGGCTACTTGCAAAAGTGCCTGAATACACAACAGGTTACCAAACCTTTACTGTAGTTTTCATTATCTGTACTAAGCATACCTTGTATAGGTAAGGGTAAAGGTTTCCCTTGCTCGAAGGCCAGTCGTATCCGACTCTAGGGTGCAGTGCTCATCTCTGTTTCTAAGCCGAAGAGCCAGCGCTGTCTGTTTCTGCAGACGTTTCCGTGGTCATGTGGAAGGCATGACTAGACACCGGAGCGCACGGAACGCTGTTACCTTCCCACCGAAGTGGTTCCTATTTATCTACTAGCAAATTCTTGCTTTCAAACTGCTAGGTTGGCAGGAGCTGGGATGAAGACGGGAGCTCATTTCCGTCCTGCAGTATAAAACTCCTGTTTCTGCCCCAAACTAATATCTTTTTCCTTTGAGAAGCTGTAACACATCCATATGCACAGGAAAGTACAACAGGAGAGAATGATGACAAAAACAACCCATCCAATGCAGTTCCTTTTGTTAATTCACGCAACACGTCAACTATACAAACACTGTACATTTTACAATTTTTTCTTTTATGCCAACTACTAAACATCTCTCATCCCAAAGACCACTGGTTCAGTGGCTCATGGTAAAGAGAAATTTCTTTGCAGATTTTCTCATTTGTCCCCTGAGGAGTTGTTGAATCAGGATTAGCTACCATAATTAAAAAGGGGAAGACATCACATTACTGCCATACTGAACATCTCTAAACAAAACAGAACATTTTTTTGTCTAAACAAGAAAAGCATCAGTTATATTCACCAAGCTAACAGAACTACAGGTATAGGAAATTCCATTTCAATTCTTCCAATGCTGAGTACTGTTCTATAGATTGACGTGGGTGGCAGGTTGGCCTCTGCATGTTTTTACAGACACTAGCATGGTCCATTTAACAAGATAAGGGTTATTTTTGTGGGATATTTCTTACAACTGACTATATATCTAATTGCTGCCAATGAATCAGCACAAAGGAACCATCAGAACAGAACCTTCTTGGATCTTATTGTTGCAGGTCACCAAGCACACAGTATATACTGTATATCCGATTTTTGTCTTGTTCTTGGTACATTTCAGTCTTTCAGCCCAATGCAGGACAGGTCTATGTGACATTTGCCCTCCTGATTTGTTTCAAAGAGGTAAGTGTATATAGGACATTATGTTTCATTTTGACCCAAATTGCCAAACCATTTCCTCAAATGAAGAGCTATTTGGGACAAAATTTCCCCGCAGAACACAATGCCACTTTAATCACATTCACATTATCTAATTCAATAGAAAGCAATATGGAGGTGGAACATTAAAAAGCTTCAGGATATGCTTTTCTTCTCTATCCTTCTCTTTCCTTTTTAAAAAGCACAGTCTTTCTGTGTTGCAGCCTTGGCCAAGATTGGGAATCTTGCGTATGTGGTTTTTTAATCAACAATTTGATTATTATGTGATTTCTAGTGACTCAGCTAATAGAAATCCCATCCTTTCTTTGCCAAATTTAGCAGAAAAGTACATGTATTTCCAGATACCATATATAACTCATACTCAGTTATATGAGTGTCAACAATCATCTGAAGTAGGTGAGGCATACAGCATTGCCCTTACATGCACAATTATACTGTATCATTATTCTCTTACTTATTTTCCTTTTGGAGCCAGAAGAAAGCTTTTTAATTTGTTTAGCCTTTTTCAACACTTAACGCTGAATTTAAACAACTTTTTAAAGACTTTGGCTGTGGTACCATTTTCCACTGTGAATAAATTGCTCTCTGTTTTATTCACAATTGGCTAATTATTTCAAATCAATTGTACAAGTTTTTCATTAGCTGCTGTAGGAGATTGATCTGAAGAACAAAGTACCAATATGTAAATGTTGAAGGTACTGGCAGAGAGGCAAAAATCATTGCTGATAGTTTCTTGAGAAGCAAGAAATAATCCTGAGCTATGACTTAGAAGGGACTGTGGTGGCTCAATTGGTTAAGAAGTTGAACTTGAAATCGGCAGGTCAGCAGTTCGATTCCCGAGTACTGCAGGATGGAATGAGCTCCCGTCTCTGTCCCAGCTCCTGCCAACCTCGCAGTTCGAAAGCAAGAAATTGCAAGTAGATCAATAGGGACCACTTCGGAGGGAAGGTAAATAGCCTCCGGTGCGCTCCGGTGTCTAGTCATGCCACATGTCCATGGAAACTTCTGCAAACAGACACCACTGGTTCTTTGGCTATAAACAGAGATGAGCACTGAACCCTAGAGTTGGATACAACCAGTGGCGGACATCACAAAAATTTTACTACCACACTGTGGGTGGGGCTAAATTTGTGGGTGCAGCTAACTTTGTGGGTGGGGCCAAATCTGGCCATGTGTCTTGCTGGGGGTGGCCATGTGACTATGTGGCCAATCTAGTCATGCCCTGCCACATGGCCATGAAAACGTCTGCAAACACAGACAGTAGGGGCTCTGACTGTAAAGGGAGATGAGCACTGCACTCTTGAGTCGGATACTACTAGCTTTTGAGTGAGGGAGACCTTTACCATTACTTACTAACCACATGTAATTAATCAGGGCCAAACTTCACAGCAAATGTCAATACCAATCAGGGATCTTATTAGGTAAAAGTAAAGGTTGCCCTTGCTCGAAAGCCATTTGTATCCAACTGTAGGGTTCAGTGCTCATCCCTGCTTACAGCCAAAGAATCTGCATTGGCATACATTTCTGTGGTCATATGGTGGGCATGACTAGACACCAGAGTGCAATGGAATGCTGTTTACCTTCTCACTGAGGTGCTATCTATTTATCTACTTGCAATTTCTTGCTTTCAAACTGCTAGGTTGGCATGAGCTGTGGCAGATATGGGAGTACTCGGTCTCAAACTGCTGACCTGCTGATCTTCCAGGCATCAAGTTCAGTGGCTTAATAACTTGAGCCCCTGCACTTATTACTGGTTGTAAAAACCACACTGATTTGTAAACTTATCTGTTATGCTAGCCAACTATTGTGTGCCCAGTGGACTCGATCAACAAAAGCTTACATTAAAATACAGCAGTTAGTCATTAAGGTGCCACAACATTTTTGTCTTTTTGTTTACTTCTGGATATGGTTGAAACACAGACTAACATGGCTACTTTTGAAATGGTAGCCATGTTAGTCTGTGTTTCAACCATATCAGAAAGTAAACAAAACAAAAAGACAAAAATGTTGTGGCACCTTAAAGACTATACACGCACACACACACACACACACAATGCACATACTCACAACACACACACACACAACACATGACACACACACCCTACACACAACCCACACACATCATACCCACACACATCACACCCGACACGACACCCGACACACACACACACACACCTTGGAACTAGAAATAGAGACTTACCCAGAAGGGGCAAGAGTGGCGGATGCGGCCTGGCCTCCCCCTCCTCCGCAATGACGTCCAAGGCCAAGCAGCGGGTGAAGCATGCAGAAAAAGCAGCGACGGAGGGAAACCCCTGGCGGAGGCCACACACCCCTTGGGGGAGCAGCAGCGTCAACGGGGCTGTCTCCACAGGCCTTGAGCTGGCCACCGCGGAGATGGCCAAGCTGGGGGTGCCCACCCAAGGTGGCAGCAGCTGGGGTGGAGGCCTTGTGGGTCCCACTCCAGGCGGTGGCAGGTGGCAGTGGAAGGCTGTGTCCCCCAGCTCTCCAGCCACTCCTGAGCCCCCTTCTTCGCCTCCAGCCTTGGCGGCCATCATCATGCTGCCCCAGCTGCTGGGGCCACACGTGGCCAGGAGGAGGCCAAGAGGTGGAGGGGAACCAGAGGGAAGCTCCAACTGACGCTGCGCTCTCCTCTCTCCCCACCTCCCTCAAGAGCAGTGTGGACACGGCAGAGAGAGAACAGAGCAGAGATAGCATCTGGAGCAGAGACTGAGGCAGTGGCATTGGCAGCAGGCAGAGCAGCGTAGACAGAGGCAGTGTAGCAGCAGCGGCCAAAGCAACAGTAGCAGATGAGATGGAGGCAGTGGCAGCAGTGCCTGCCTGGGAGCTGTTTGAGGTGGCAGGCAGAGCGGAACATGAAGGAGGAAGCTTTGGTGGCGGCAACACCGGTGGAGGCAGAGCAGTCCCTGAGCAGCTCAGTCCTTGACCCTCTGCCTGCCCACCTGGCGCAAACTACAGGTGCTGCTGCTGCTGCTACTAGTAGTGGTTGGCAGGTGCCAAAGCCTCACCGTGCCTACCTAGGCCTCCGCTGCCTCCACCAGTGTTGCCGCCACCACAGCCACCTCCTCCAGGCCTCCAGGCCTAGGTAGGCACGGTAAGGCTTCAGTGCCTGCCAGCCACTTCTAGCAGCAGCAGCGCCTGTAGTTCACACCGGGTGGGCAGGCAGAGGGTCAAGGGCTGAGCCGCTCAGGCACTGCTCTGCCTCCACTGGTGTTGCCGCTGCCAAAGCCTCCTCCTCCAGGCCTCCATGCTCCGCTCTGCCTGCAGCCTCACTCAGCTCCCAGACAGGCACCACTGGTGCTGCCTCCATCTCCTCCACTGCTGCTGCTTTGGCCACCACCACTACCGCTGCCTCCTAAGCAATGGAGTTGGGGAGTGAGTGTGGTTGGCCAAGTGGGCATGGCCTAGGGGAACTTTTGCTACCGATACGACTGGCTTTTGAGCAAGAACAACCTTTACCTATGATTTAGAATGCTATTTCAAAACAATGAGCAATGTGGTTTCCCCTTTCAAAGAAAGTTTGAAGGATGATCTTGGGCATTAGGGCGTATTTTGCCAGTTCCAGTCAAGCTGTAAGTAGAATCCAGATTAAAAACAGGAGTTCAGTACCTTTGTATTGCTCAGACCTCTACATTCCAGGTCAGGACTGAGAGAAAAGGTAATAATTGATATCATTATGACTGACTTTTACATTAGTAGCCATGAAAGCTGTGGCTCCATCAGGCTTGATCATGGACAGATATGAGAAATGTTTGCTTTTTTTGGTCCTCAGCTCCCAGAACCCCATAGTCAGCATGGTCAAGGCCCAAAGGCACATGCAGGCTGTGAGATTCTGGAGTTGTAAATCTGACAAATAAACAACATCTAGTTATTGTGTATTAGTAGGTGACCTGGGATTCTAAGGATGGCAGAGAGACCTCTCCATTAGAAACCACCAAGGCAAAGGTTTCCATAGATAGTAGAGGGAGAAGTTCCAAAGGGACCTTGAAAACTCTGTTGCTTTCTTGTTCACATCCTCAAGTATGGATGAAATATAAAAGACACACAAATGCCTCTTTTGCTTTCCCAGGAACAGCAGAAGACTTCATAGCCACAAACTGAAAATATGCTTCAAGAATAAAATGCAGCCTCCTGGGGCTATTTACTCCACCTTGAAAACTCCATCTTGGAACTATGTAATTGCACTTTTTGGTTTAACCGTACATTTCAACAATATAAAAGTATCTACATTTGGTGATGAATTTTTAGAGACAGTTAATAGATATACAGTATATAAGCTTTTAAACCAACTGGTCTGGACACGAAAGAAGAAGAACCAACTGGTTCCTTGCTCGTGTTGTATACATAGCATGTATATGATACGCATATGTATATACAACACTTTAGAAAAGCA
This sequence comes from Bradypodion pumilum, assembly GCA_035047305.1. NCBI lineage: Eukaryota > Metazoa > Chordata > Lepidosauria > Squamata > Chamaeleonidae > Bradypodion > Bradypodion pumilum. The sequence goes on along the minus strand of JAWDJD010000001.1, from coordinate 243,826,137 downwards.
GTAGGGTCTTTTCCTTCCCAAAGATGGTTTCTATTATGATTTTAAAAAATTGTCAGGATAAATTATGCCAATTATATTTACAATGCAAGTGTTGTTATAGTAATTGTTATGTGTTTCCCAGGAATTATAAAAAGTTCCTGTAATGGGGGAAAACAGATTGTGGTTTCCTTAATTGAAAACAAGACTGTTTCAGGGAACCAAAGTCAGAAACACAAGTCTTTTCAGGGGACTACTTCAACCCACAGTATGCACCCCTTGTAGTGCAGTGTATAAACTGTTGTACTGAAACCAAAAACTGCTGATGACATGAGTTCAATCCTGACAGGACCCAAGATTGACTCAGCCTTCCATCCTTCAGAGAACCCAGCATGTTTGAGGCAAAATAATAATTACCTTGTGAACTGCCCAGAGTGTGCAGTGGAGCAGGGATTCTCGACCTGTGGCCTATGGGCCAGATGCAGCCTGTGGTTTCATGTGGCCCACCACCACCTTCACCACACCAGGGTCATGTAGTGGAGGAAGGGCAAAATGGCCATCCGGCCCATGAAGCTGTCTGAGGGAGCGTGACCCCCGGCTTTAAAAGGTTGAGAACTCCTGATCTAGAAGGTGCTTCACTGTATGACTGATTTTTTTGGAATTGTTATTTGCTTAATTTATTCTGTTGAAGGTATGCATTTTGGTGGGCTTTTGGGGAACTGTATTGTTTAGTGGCAGTTGGTTCTGCCATTGCCTGCTTTTGGAGTAGATTGATTCTCTCTTGCTTTGCCTCTGTTTTGGGGAGACAGTTTTTGTCACTTCTTTTAGGGTTTTTTGGATTGGCACCAGAAAACACAAATGAGGTAAAATAAAGCAAAAGGGCCCAAATGTGGCAGTCTATTTCCTGTAAAAAAGAAAACAAGGACTGGTGCATGAAAATGAAAGCGATACTCTCAAAAGACTCTGAAACAAAATTAAAATGAATGCTTTTGCCATGCAGATACCTAGTTACTGTCTCTGTAACTGAGGGCTACTGAGTAAGCTAATCTTACCTTTGGCTTCCACTGCTCTCTGATCAATGTGCTGAGTGTTGCCAACCCAGGAACCTCAAAATGTCGTATGGCTGAAGCCAAATTACCGTACTTATACTGTACAGGCTGGGTGGGCGGAGGGGTGGGAGGGGTGGGCGGGAGGGTGGGAGGGGTTGTGGGTGGAGTCTGGCCAGAGTGGGCAGAGTCAACTCCAGAAGTGGGCAGAGTCGAGCCTGGAAGTGGGCGTATTTACCGTACCTAATTTACGTATGTGTACAGTCTGTATGTACGGTTACCGTACACCATACAGAGGGCCAAATTACCGTATGGTACAGTAATTACCATACAGATTGGCAACTGTTCGATCTGATTCCTTTCCAGCTGAGTCCATCTCCATCTCTCTTGGTTCTTTCCAGCCAGGCTGTAGAATTGTCACCACAGAGGAGCTACAGTCATACCTTAGTGCCAAGATCCAGCAGCTGATCCTTGTCAAGGCATAAACCTGATCCTAGTCCACCCAAGGCATAAGCAGACCGTATTATGACCGGGTAACCAATTCTTTCTGCTGCTTCCAAAGCATCTTCTATCTATAATAGTTCAAGCATAAATGGAAAGGATAAAAACAATATGACAAAGATGAAGACTGTGAACATTTCCATATCTCTTTGCACCTAAAAACTTTGAGCAATATCAGGTTACAATGCAATGTATGGCAATCAAGGATGCTAACTAGGCTTGGGTTTGCTCTGAGATGTTGGGGGGCATACAAGGTTGGTTGAACTGTCGTGACTACCACAAAGAATCATCAGAATTATCATTTATTCAAGATGACAAGAAACCTTTACCAAAGTCCTTATTCTCTGCATATATCACAACAGGTATCACAGAACCAGAATGCCCATGTTTCTCTAGAAAATGCTTCCAGAGAAATAGTAAATATATTATCTAAAGAAATAGTAAATGCAATAAATATGTTAAATATAATTTTATCTTTGTTGTTATGTATCATCAACTTGGAACCAATTTATAGCAATCCTAATGTGGCTTTCAAGGTAAAAAAAAGATATTTATAGAGTGATTTTTCCAGATCCAAACCCTCAGTGGCTGAGCAGGAATTCAAACCCAGGCCCCTTGGGTCAATTGCTCTATCTACTATCATGATATTCTCTAGAGAAATAGTAAATATAATAGTTTCTCTAGAAAACATCTAGTAAGTATTTGCTGTTTAAGTATTTACTATTTAAGAAACCACCCGGAATTTATAGTAAACATAATACTGTAAAACCCAAATTTACGTACACTTCGATTTGCATAAAAATTGTTTTACGTAATGATTTTTTGTGGAACCCGCATACCATTTTACCCCAAAAAATTGTTTTACATAATGGGTTTCCCCAGAATTTCCTTGTGTCTTGTAAGTCTAAAATGGCAGTCCCGCCATTTTAAACTCTACAATGGTGGCCCCGCTGCTTCTACCAGGACTGGTAGAGTGCGGGTGGCATATCTGCTTTGTTGCGCTCTTTGTTCCAGGTTTCCCCGCAGCGCACTTTAGCTGGAAACACACGTTGGACAAAGACCACTTGGTTCTGCTCTTCATCCGAGGTTTCTCCAGCTAAAGTGTGCCGTTGAGAAACCTTGAACAAAGAGCACAACCAAGCAGATATGCCCCCCGTACTCTACTAGTCTCAGTAGAAGCAGTGGGGACTGCGGCATTGGCAGTAAAACTGGTGGCGGCAGTAGTTCCCGCTCCCCCAACAGCCAGACAAACCGCTCAGAAGGAAGCAGCAGCAGCATAGAAAAGGTAGGGAGATTGCTCCATTTACATTCCCTTTGTGCTTTATATATATATATAAATATATATATATATGCAGGACGGAAATGAGCTCCCGTCTTCATCCTAGCTCCTGCCAACCTAGCAGTTCGAAAGCAAGAAATTGCAAGTAGATAAATAGGGACCACTTCGGTGGGAAGGTAACAGCGTTCCATGCGCTCCGGTGTCTAGTCATGCCTGCCACATGACCACGGAAACGTCTGCAGAAGCAGACAGCGCTGGCTCTTCGGCTTAGAAACAGAGATGAGCACTGCACCCTAGAGTCGGATACGACTGGCTTTCGAGCAAGGGAAACCTTTACCTTTACTATATATATATATATATATATATATATATATATATATATATATATATATATATATATATATATATATATATATATATATATATATATATATATATATATATATATATATATATATATATATATATATATATATATATATATATATATATATATATATATATATATTTGGATTATTTTTGGTCCAGTCAGGACTGTTTTTTTTTATTTTTCAATGCATCCCTATGGGAATGCCGCATTTTACATAAAAAAAGTATTATGTAAAAAGCTATGGAATGGACTTTTTAAGTAAAATGGGATTTTACTGTATTTGTACCAACCCCTGAATATCTAATATTTTTTTTTACTTTTGCACAATTTCAGGACTCTGTTAAAAATGACACCCAGTTGTCTTCACAATTGTAATTCTTCTTTGTCTGGTTATTAAGATGAGAAGCACTGTTATGTACAGTCTAAACTCCCTTCTCCTGTTAATAATATGAGATTAGTCACACATAAATAAGAAAATCACCCAGCTATTGTATGTATAAGACTACTAGGAAACAACATTATTTTAGCTGTATATTTTTAATCAGTTATACTGACTGAAAATATGCAGCTAAAATAATGTTGTTTCCAGAAATGGAAACAGAAGGCAAAGGATAGAACATTTTGGAGGTCAGTTGATTTTGCGCTAAAAGTGATGACAAATCATCAATCTTAACCTATAAAACCAAGGGTTAACCGTTGGAACTTGCTATAGGTTCCTACGGCTGGCCCTACTTGCCTGCACTCACCCTTCGGGAACACGGGCGGACTGGGTCCGCAGGTCAACGAAGGATTGAGTAAAGCGGCAGTGGGGCAACAGCCCCACAAATGCAAAAAAAGGGAAACAACTTCATTTCCCAACATTCTTTGCGCTGCGCTGTGCCACAGCCAATCAGGCTGAGAGGCAGGAGCACAAAGAACCTGGGGAAATGCGGCGCGGCTAATCAAAAATGAGCCGCACAAAAAAAATGGAGCACAAAGGGAAAGCACAAATGGAAAAATACAATCCCCAGTGTCCTGCGCACCGTGAGTGCGCAGAACTCTGGGAAAGCCGGCACGGGCAAAATAAAAATAAAAAACGCACAGCCACACAGCCCCTGGTAATGAAAGCACACACACCCCGCCGCTGGACTTCCTTACCGCGGGTCGCCCAGGGAAGCCAGCCCCCGGTAAGGAAAGCCCAGTGACCCACCCCACCGCTGGGCTTCCTTACCGTGGGCCACAAGCCAGCCCCCGGTAAGGCTCACAGCCACACAGCCCCCGGTAACGAAAGCACCCCCCGCCACTGGGCTTCCTTACCACGGGCCGCCCAGGGAAGCCAGCCCCCAGTAAGGAAAGCCCAGCCACCCACCCCGCCACTAGGCTTCCTTAATGTGGGCCGCAAGCCAGCCCCCGGTAAGGAAAGCCCACCACCACCACCCCACCACTGGGCTTCCTTACTGCGGGCTGAAAGCCAGCCACCGGGAAGGAAAGCCCACACACACACTGACGCTGGGCTCCCCCCCCAAACAAAAACAAAAACAGCGTGGGGATTTTCGCAGTCCGGCCACCAAGGCCGAGCCGCGAACCCCCCACCCCCACCAAAACAAAACAACCAACAAACACAACGTGGGGATTCCCATGGGCCGGCGGCGTGGATATTCCAATGCGGCCAGCCCACGAAAATACCCCAACCCCAACCACGCATGAATCAGCGATGGTATTTCCACGGGCCAGCCATCGACACTACCCCCAACCCAACACCACATGTTATTTCAATGGGCCAGCCAGCCACCAAGGCTGGCCCACGGAAATACCAACACCAAAAACACAAACAAGAACATTCAACTGTATCCTCCGGTAATCTATACTTGTTCAAAATTTTGTGCTGAGAAATGCATAGGTTAACCTGTGATGAGGGCTTATGCGATGCATCATTGTATCTTTTGGGAAGGAGGCTAAATTTTACTGAACCAATATAGTGTGGTGGATAACATGTCAGGCTAAGACCCAGGAGACCTCAGCTCAAATACCTGTTCAACCATGGAAACTCACCGAGGGTGGGGGCATAATGGTAAAATTATATTTAAAATATCTCATAAGCTTTGGAAATTCAAGGGTTGCTGTATGTTGTGTGTAACTCAGTGTCAATTATTGTTATTAGATTTTACCAATACTTTCTGACTTAATTAATATCAGATTTTCTCATGAATATGTATCAGCCAGGATGCAGAGTTTGCTTCAGCAATTCTGCTATACTGTGAATAAAGGACCAACAAGTGAGAAGAGAAGGGAGGGAAAGAAAGGTCTGTCACAAGGGAAAATGAGGACTTGCTAAAGAAAAGGAAACACTATAGAGCTGTCTATCAAAGGGTTATTATAAATTCCTTTCATTGGAATTCTGTCTTATTATTAATTTCTTCTGTTTGCCTCCCAGCCCTGGACAGGCAAAACAGTCTGAGGGAAAGGATGAGGGGGAAGATAAACACTACTCTAAAATTATTATGATCATTTTGCATTAAAGCATATATCTATCATATTTGTTTCAAAACATGGGCAAGTCTACGTAAGTTCTGGCTTACTTACTGATTCCACAGCAACACTGGGCGCAATCTTCTCATTGATTTCAGTCAGTTTGTCTGAAAACATCTGCCTGTCCTCTGTGGCCATGATAGATTCAACTGATGTTCCAAGGACTTTAACTCCATGCTCTTGCAGAATGCCATGTTTGAACAGCTCTACACCTGTACATAACACAACATAATTCACAGCTATATTAAATTATCACACAATTGTCTAAGGCCCAGCCGATATGCTTCCTGGGTCAGTTATCCTCTAAGCAGGATGGAAAAGGGAATGTGTGCCCTCTACCACAGACATCAACTCAGGCAGAGTTCCATATTCATAATACAGTAATTTGAATTTACAGTGTCAATTGGGGGAGGGGAGGTTTATTTTTGTATAGTTGTATTTGTTATATATTATTATGCTTTTTATTCAATTATAACACCTATGTACTAATTTTACTACTCCTTAACTCTGAGCAGAAATGCTACTTTTTAAGCACCCTCATTTAACTTTTGTCTCTTGATATATTTTAAGTACCCTCATTTTCATTTCTGGTCCTCTTGCTGTTTTATGCTGGTCTTGGACCATAGTAAAGATTTATTTTTTAAAAATTGGTTCACTATTTCTGGTTTATGTAATGTTGTGAGACATCCAGAGCAGTGCATTTTCACTAATCAGTGCAAGATAGAAAATACCTACCCATCCACCCACCTACCTACCCACCCACCCACCTACCTACCTACCTACCTACCTACCTACCTACCTACCTACCTACCTACCTACCTACCTACATACATACATACATACATACATACATACATACATACATACATACATACATACATACATACATACATACATACATACATACATACATACATACATACATACAGTGGACACTCTGCAAGCACCTTGAAATCAATGTAGTAACAACTGGAAGCCAACATGGATTTGTCAGGAATAAATTCTGCCAGACTAATCTGATCTCAGTTTTTGATCAAATGACTTTTCTGGATAGTCAAAATGCTATATATATATATATTGTAATATACCTTGACTTCAGCAAGCTAATTAGGTGATGGCAGGATAAAACATCTGTCAGGTAGATACATAGTTGGTTACAGACTTGTACTCAAAGAGTGCTTATCAATGACTCCTTCTCAAACTAGGAGGGGGTAAAAAGTTAAGTATGGGAAGTGTGAGTCCTGAGCTCAGTTCTGTCCAATATTTTTATTAATAATTTGGATGAGGGGGTGCAGGGAATGCTTATCAAATATGTGGATGACATAAAATTGGATGGAATAACTAATCCCCTAGGTTACTGATGGTGAACTATTTAGAGACTGAGTGCCCAAACTCAACAGGCTGCCAATCATGCTGCAGAGGTGTGGGGCAAACTCTGTGTTGGGCAGAGGGAAGAAGCGCTCCCATTGTGTTGCTGGGCAGAGGGGCAGGGTAAACTCTATGCTGGGGGGAAGGAGGAAGCGCTCCCATTGGGCTGCTGGGAATAGGGGCGGGGTGAACTCTGTGCTGGGGTGACGGCATACGTGCCCCCTCTGAGTGCCCCCTCTGGCACGCGTGCCATAGGTTTGCCACCACTGCCCTAGATTGAACAAAGAAGCAACATTCAAAGAGGTCTTGATACGCTCAAGCAGTGGGCTGAAAAGAACAAAATAACAGAGATAACTACAAAGTTCAACACCTAGGGGGTAAACCCAAACAAACAGTTACAAGATGGGAAATACTTGTCTCCATAATACTATGAACAAGAAGGATGTTGGAATTGTTGTAAATCACAAGCTAAATATAAGTCAACAGTGTGGTGTGGCTGAAAAGAGGCAAATGCTATTTTAGGCTGCATTAACAGAAGTATAGTCTTTAAGTCCTGTGAAACACTAGTTCCCATCTATTTGGCACTAGTTAGCCTTCCGCATTGCAGAATGTGACAAACTGGAACAAGTTCATAGGAGGGCAACAAGGACAATCAGGGGACTGGAACCCAAGCCATATGAGGAAAGAATGAAAGAACTGGGCATGTTTAGCCTTGAGAAAAGGAGATTTAGAGGAGATATGATAGCATTCTTCAAATATCTGAAAGATAATCATAAAGAAGAAGGGCAGGATCTGTTCTCAATTATCTTAGAGCACAGGACACATAATAAAGGATTTAAGTTATAGGAAGCCAGATTTGGACTGAACATCAAGAAAAGCTTCCTAACTATTCGAGCAATATGACAATGGAACCAATTATCTTGGAAGGTGGTGAGTGCAACACTGAAGGTATTCAGAAACAATATAGACAAACATCTGTTTGGACTCTAGCATTAAGCAGAGAGTTTGAGGGCCTTATGTCAATTCCATTATTTTATTAATGGATGATATAAATCTATAACCTTCATACAAAATGTGTGCTACATACATTGTCTTATATAAACTAACTCTATTATGCCTTATATAAACTAACTCTATTATGCCAATGACATATTACATTTCACACACCAGTCTTCCAGAATCTTCCAGCCAGCATTATCGCTGTATACGTTCCATTTCCCCAATTTGGTGCCGTCTGTTTAGGTTAGATTGCAACTCTTACCATCATGTGATAGATGCTCCAAATTATTTTGTTATGTGTACACGCATGCACGTGCACGCGCGCGCACATGCATGTTGTTGTCTGGGTAGTTCAGTGAGTCAAAATTGGGGGTCAAAAATTTAATTCTCCATTGTGCTTCCTGTGAGAAAAGAAGCCAATGGCACTTCCAGAAGAAAGGAATGGCAAAAATCTCCTTAATGCTTTATACATAGGCAATCCTGATTGATGGTTGTTTTAAAAATATACATATAATATTTTGTCATAAAAACATAGTGATAGTATAAATATTTCTAAACAATCTGAAAAATTTAAAATGTAGGACATGTTAAAATTACAAGTATACGTAAACATCTGAAATATACTTTTATCCTAATCTATTGTTGACAAAAGGATTAATCAAATGAACAGATGGTATATTACAATTACGACATGCTCATGCAAAAGGTGTGATTAAGCTTCAGACACTTTTCCTTTTAAAAGAAGGAAATTGGCCAGTAAGACTATGGGAACTACTGTTTTAAATGTTCAAGAATTCAGTCTTCTAGCTTAAATAGCTATGAAAAAAACACTAACCGCCTAATGTGACTATTTTTCCTCTCTGTAGCAAAAAGGCTGACTTGGAAATGCATCTGTCTCATCTTCACACTTATTTTTGGGGATGTCAGAATAACATCCCCCCACCATTATTATTTGTGTAGACACATATCTGTGCAACATAGAAGCATTATCACTAAATGGGAAATGTGTGTAAGCACACATGTCCCAATTAGTGATAATGCTACTATGTACAGTACTGTATAGCAGTGATGGTGAACCTTGGCACTCAAGCTGTTCTTTAACTTCAATTCCCATAAGCACTGACCAGCAGGAGTGCTGACATGGGCTTCTGGGAATTGAAGTCCAAAAAGAGCTGGAGTGCCAAGGTTCACCATTACTGCAGTATAAGGATAGGAGGAAGAGAAGCAAATAGAGAAGAATTGTACTGTGAGAAAGGCAGTAGAAAGGTGCATCTCATGCAGAATTCTCTGTAGCTTAAAACTTGGCATACTTCATATATAAAATCCAACCAAAGAGAATGCCACCAGGGCAACAATTTATATATTATTATACAGTACAGTATCTGATACCTGAGAGATTGGTTTCTGGTCACATAAGGGAGACTATAATTTCTTTCTTTCGTATGTACGAAATTGGATGGACATTCCCAAAACGACTTACCACAGTTAAGAGCAGTCTGCCCACCCATACCAAGAATTATCCCATCTGGTCGTTCTGTTTTGATGACTTCTGTCACAAAATGTGGTGTGATTGGCAGAAAGTATACTGTGTCGGCCTGTTTTAGGCCAACCTCGTTGGTCTGAACTGAGGCAATGTTTGGGTTTATCAGGACAGTTTTCACATTTTCTTCCTGGAAAAGAACAACAACACCACAAGACTTTCATTGATATGCAAGAAAATGCCAATAATGCACAGAGGCAGGTGGCTAAACAGATACCATTTTAATTTCTACAACTTCAGAATGCAGATATCTCTACCTCTTGTGCCCATTATAAAATCTAGGAGGAAACCACAGACACACTATAGTTAGAAAGGAGTTTGAGGATACGTGAGCTCAAAGAAGGTGAAGCAAAATCATCTCAAGAAAGAAGTCCTGTGTGTTGAGAAACCTGCTGATCTAGAGGAAAGCCTCCAGATCTATTTGGGACTGGGTTGCACTACTTTGAAAGATCAGGTTTGCAGTCTGAGGATGCTGAGGCTCAGGGCACTTGAACAAAGGGGAAGTGGGGCATGAGTGGCCAGAAGAGTTTTGTTGGCCAGGTTTGGCAGGTTCGTCAAACAGCAGATGTTGCCTCAGTAATTGTAATTCTGGATTACTACAAAGTGCTCTGCAACCTTTTTAAGCCAGGGACCAGGTCATGCTCCCAACCACTGGCACCTGGGTGTCCAGAGCGCGCCTTCAAAAGCGCCCCAGCTGTCCCCCCAGAGCCTGCTTCGCCACCCTGGCTGGAGGAGGGGAACGGACTGCAGCCCAACCGCCAGCACCTGGGCATCCAGAGCGCACCTTCAAAAGCGCCCCAGCCATCGCCCCAGAGCCTGCTTCGCCACCCTGGCTGGAGAAGGGGAACGGACTGCAGCCCAACCACCGGCACCTGGGCATCCAGAGTGCACCTTCAAAAGTGCCCCAGCCATCGCCCCAGAGCCTGCCTTGCCACCCTGGCTGGAGGAGGGAACGGACTGCAGCCCAACCACCGGCACCTGGGCGTCCAGAGTGCACCTTCAAAAGTGACCCAGCCGTCGCCACAGAGCCTGCCTCGCCACCCTGGCTGGAGGAGGGGAACAGACTGCAGCCCAACCACTGGCACCTGGGCATCCAGAGCACACTTCAAAAGTGCCCCAGCCATCGCCCCAGAGCCTGCCTCGCCACCCTGGCTGGAGGAGGGCAACGGACTGCAGCCCAACCACCGGCACCTGGGCATCCAGAGTGCACCTTCAAAAGTACCCCAGCCGTCACCCCAGAGCCTGCCTTGCCACCCTGGCTGGAGGAGGGGAACGGACTGCAGCCCAACCACCGGCACCTGGGCATCCAAAGTGCCCCAGCCATCACCCCAGAGCCTGCCTCGCCACCCTGGCTGGAGGAGGGGAACGGACTGCAGCCCAACCACTGGCACCTGGGCATCCAGAGCACTCTTCAAAAGTGCCCCAGCCATCGCCCCAGAGCCTGCCTCGCCACCCTGGCTGGAGGAGGGGAACGGACTGCAGCCCAACCGCCGGCACCTGGGCGTCCAGAGTGCACCTTCAAAAGCGCCTCAGCCGTCGCCCCAGGAGCCAGCGGCCACGGACAGATAGTCAGACTTGTTTTATCTCCTTGTTCCACAGCCTTGTTGGACTGTCTCCCTCGACCAGCCCCCGGTTTTGAGGGAGACGAGAGGCAGCGGTGCCGAGTGAACGGATGGATGTGGGAGCTCCGCAGCTGTCACTACTGGACTTCCCCCCCCCCCTTTGGCCAGCCCCCGGCCTTGAGAGAGATGAGGTCTCTCTGGATGAGGTCTTTTGCCTTAAGTCTGGAGGGAAGGGGTCGGTCTGAATCTAATTTTGTGTATTGTTCTTTTTGGCTTTTTCTTAGGGTATTATTTGAAATCTTGATTGTGTGGTGTATTTGATATTTTTGAAATTTTTGCATTGTTGTATTTTATATTTTTATTGTATTGCATTTCTATTGTATTGTATTACTGATGTGCTGTTAGCCGCCCTGAGTTGGCGTAAGCTGAGTAGGGCAGGATATAAATAAAAATCTATCTATCTATCTATCAGACAGCTTTGGGGGCCAGATGACAATTTTGCTCTTCCTCCATTACATGGCACTTCCTGGTGTGGTAGAGTGGAGTTGGCGGTGGGCCACATGAAATGGTGCTGTGGGTCGCATCTGACCTGTGGGTTGCAGGTTGAGAATCCCTGTGCTAAAGCCTAAAAATAGTTTGCACTTGGCAAAGGCCTACCTATACCCAGGTATTGCAACTAAATGATGAGACCAATATCTGAGGCCTCAGTTCACTGGCCATCTTTAAGGAGTGTTATACTTTAGGGTAATATGGGCTATTTTTTATTTCTGGCATTTAATCCACCTGACATCAATGTAATTCCATCTATAATTTTTAAAAAAAAATAGTTTGATAACCATTGTCGCTAATTAGTGCTAATGAAGATAAGCGTTAGAGGTTTGCCATCTCCCTTGGTTCCTCGTTATGTCAACCAGCAGAAGCCTTACAGGGGCCTGTTATGTGCTCATTCAACAAAGGTGGTTTTATATGCTAACCATTTGGAAATACAATGATCACTTGTCTTGATTGGGAGACATATTCTATTGTTCTAGCAAATGTGTCAGAAAATGCCCAGTGTGCTAACTGGGCTTTTTTGCTTGCATGTATTTCAGCTTCAGGATGGGGGCATGATGCTTGGACAGGTTTGTGAATCACTTTGGTACCTTATATAACTAGTGAAATCTAGCAAGAAAGCGGCAGCCCATCTGAACCACAGAAGTGATCAATATCTTTTTATCACAGAGAGTGGCCTCAGGTCACATGAGGGAAGCAATAATAGGATGACTTCTTAACAAGGCCTCTTTGGATCTGAATAATTTTAAGCCAGTTGTTTTGAACCATTTCTTGGATGAGTGGGCAGTCACTGATCTGACCCAAGCTCTGAAATAAAGATATTGATTCCTTGGATTAACTTTTTACAGCATCAGCTTAGTTCTGGTACTGCCAGTAATGGTCAACTCTGTTCTTCATGACAGAAGCCAGTCCTTTTCCAAGTTTAAGGAATCAATGCAGCCTGTGGGGCCAACCTTTTGTTTCAGTCTGACAAATAATTCACCTTCACAACAAAGGCAGAGGCACGGTCATCAATGGCCCATTAATTAGAGGTACAAGGAAGCATGACAAGAAGCAGGGGTGGCAGATGATAAGTGGCCATTCATTCTGTCTCTCACAAATGCTTTGCTGACAGCATGTCCAGAGTTTACAGTTCTCATTTAGACCTCCCTGACATCCAGCTGATTCTAATTAGGAGAACTTTAAGGTGACATGCCTTTTCCTGATCTAATCTCTTCAACATTCTTCTTGGACTAATGGCCTTCACATCTGCCATGCTTTCATTTTCAGAGACTTTCCTGTTAACAGTTCAGCTTCAGGTGGTTGAAGCACTGGAAAATAAATTCCCCTTCTGCACTGCCCTTTTTCAGTTATACCATGCCTAGAGTATGCTATAATGTTCTCAGTGATGAAGCACAACTCTGCTCCATCTTTTCCTCTTTGGTAGGTGCACACCACATGTCCTGAAATACAGTCTTGACTCAGTAATGACCAAGTTGAGAAACAACCCTGAAGCTCAGTTCTGTTGGTTAGCAGAACTGTGGTCACTTCTGGCCAAAGGTTCCTATAACCACATGGAGCTTAGAGCAACCAGCTCTGCATGGGGTCATACCCTCTTTGAAGGACACTGGAAACTCATGTAGCATGATGGGGGACATGAAAGGAGCCTTGTTCAGGCATCCCCTGCAAAACTCCTTTCAACCCAGAGTAATCTTTGACACAAAAATGAATCAACGTCACAAGTGACTGCCACAGCACAGCATGTCTTCTATCACCTTTGACTGGTAGCCTTATCTGAATCAGCCTCAGTGCTCTATGTCTGATAACCTCCAGCCTAGAGAAGCACCACTGAATGGTATAAAAATGCCACTGAAAATAATTCAGAAGCTACAGCTGGAGCATAAATCAGTGTTTAGGCTATTATCTGACATTAAGTCCTATTAAAACATAAATCTGTTGCTGACTCATTTGCATTGGCCACAAAGTTTGCCAAATTTACAAGTACTATAGACAATTAATCTATGTTTACAATAGAAACAATTCTAAAACAAAAGCTGTAGGAACATTTTAAGCATTAGCAGGCACCATTTACAGTATCTCTGCTTACTGTTCTTTCCAGTGGTGTTCTTGAGTATTATTAGGCTCATTTATATTACTTGTTTATATATTACTTGTTGATAATTATGGCATTGAGCTGTCTTAGAAACCCTGACTTTAAACTGGTCCCCAATCAACACAACAGAAGGCAAAAAAAACTGGTAACGTAGGCACAATGCTTCACCCTTCACATGCTACTGTAAATCATGCTGCCAGAGGCAAGGTCACTGAGAGCAAGTGTTACCTCTGGAATGGCTGATGAGCATTAAGATCAAGGCAGGTGGCCTGGCAGTGTGGGAAGGAAGGTCAAGCTGGCACAATTTGCTGGGAAACATAATTTTTCTTCAATATAAAAGCAGCAGGCAGGAGAAGCAGAGAATAGGAAAGCCATCTCTTTTAAAATAAAAGTTTTCTTTGAGAAAACAAGATGATCTCTACTGCCATGGTCCATTTTCTTTTGTAATTTGATATTTTTAGACAATCTCACAGGCTAATGGAGCTTCTGTGTAGGCTGGCTGTGGTCTGTAGCTAGGCTAAAGAGAAACATGATGAATTACTCTGCCTACGCCAGGAGCTTTCTGTGGTTCATTCTGGGTCAACCAAATGGTCAGAAAAGGGAAAGAAGATGGCTCAGAGAATTCAGTGCTTTCTGATCTGTTTTGAGTGATTCATTAAAAATACCTTTTTCAGAATATTTTTCAGAAACTGGGAAGAAATAATTAGGTTACTAAAAATAACAACAGCAGCAGCAGCAGCAGAAACAACAACATTGGGTTGCTTACTTTCATATACTATGTTTTCTAAATAAGACATTCAAAGTCTGGCATTTATTTCCATAAATATGTATCCCTCATCTTTCTGCTTTACTATACCTTTACTATCTCTGTAAATTTACATACATGACATATTGTGCTGTAGTTCACACTGTTCGTTATATCCTGCTTGTTATTTTACTAGTTTTAACGTGTCTTGCTCTCCCAACCCTGGGAATGTTGCAACAAAACTTGGCAAAAATTACCTGGCTACACGTGGCGAATAATGAATGTGTTTTATTTTTATTTTCTACAATAAATTAGAGAAGCTGACATTGCTTTAGCAAGCACAATTTATGTGAGTTATTTCATTGTGGACTTATTAATAATGCAGTCAGTTCACAACCTGCCCACTGGAAGGATACAAGGAGTTTATTGTCACTGAGTAATGCAGACATATTGTCAAAGATTTAAGCAAGACTGAATATGTAATTATATAAATAATTGCAAAACTGCTACATAGAAAGCCAAGGGCAGGCATGGAAAACACTTATGTTCTAATTTTAATATTTTCACCTTCATGGCTTTGACAGCCTGTGATCCAGAATAATCAAATTCTCCTGCTTGACCGATAGACAAACCACCTGATCCTAGGATTAGAACTTTGGAAACCTACAAACAAAAAATAAGGGCAACAGAATTAAACTACCATATCTGCTATATGTAACCATTTATCAAATAATCTGTTTCTCATTTTAAAATTATTTCCATAGCAAAGAAAGACAATTGTGTATTTGCAGTTCACATACAAAGACCAAAGACAAGGATTTTGAGCAGCTCCTTGTGCTTCTTCAGACATTAATTACTCATACAGTGATACCTCATACAACGTCCAAACTTGGTTCCACAAGTTTGAAAACTTTATGAAGTGCAGGTTTAAAAGTTAACATGTCCCATCATGCAGCACAGTGTTAATCATCCAAACAGCAGCAAACACCAAGCAATTAAAATCGCGCTCAAAACCACTCCTAAACATTCTTTGCCTCGTGCAAAACCCACAAGATCAATGCACACACGTGTCCTGCCTTTTATACTGCCCAGGCACAATGCAACCTGGGAAAAACCCCAATGCCTCATACAAAGTCGCAGCGACTTTGTATGAGGCAACTTTGTTCAAGGAATTAGGCAATGTTGTATGAATTCGATGTTGTATTAAGCGGACTTTGTATGAGGTATTACTGTATATCCTTTGGATGGAGGACTCCTTACAAATTGTTCTGAAAATAACCACGGACAATATGCTGTCTTGTAGGTGCCATGCCAGTGGATAGACAAATGAATCTTGCCCTAGCCACACAGTACAAATGTTATGCTGACTAAACAAGCAGTGATTTTACAGGAAAGCTGTCTCACAGTGGCAAGACAGAGCCCTTTAATGAGTTAATCACTTTTAGTTTAAGGGACCAAAGACAATGAAACAGCCGAAGGGTTGGCTTAACACAGGTTTATTGCATGATGATCCGGAGGAACATGTGGTAATGGCGGATGGGTAGCTCAATATATACAGCTGGCTATACATTTGAAAGTGGCTCGTCGACAGACTATTGGTTGCTGCCTGCGTGACGTCGTAGAAGGTCACGCCCTTCTTGTCCAGGTGAAGCGGTGGCGGGAATCTTCCCGCGCTGCTGATCCAGGTGAATCTGAGCCATGAGAGCTGGACGCTCGCTATTGCCATCTAGTGGTCACTAGCTCGCGTCCCCTTATCAGGTTTACATTGATACAGCTGAAGGTTATACTGTTGCACACAGAAAGGTTACATTGTTACCACATGGCTAGGTACATTGTTAAAGGCACAGCTTTACAGAACACAACATCCCTCCCCCCTAGGATGAGACGAAGTCTCTCAGCCAAGATGGCTTATTGCACGTGCGTTTGGGCCGTGATGAGGGCTGACCCCCCCCGGGGGCGCTACTGCTTCTTTGTTCCCTGGTCCCTTGTCCTGTAATGGGAGAGGGAGACTCGTTAGTGGCTTGCCGCGGTTTGGCGGCCTTAGGGGAAGGGAAAAACTCCATTGTGGGCAGACCGGGGGCGATCGGGGCTAACGAAAAACCCCTCTTCTCGCTTGGACGGGTGGGGAACCACTCCGAAAAACTCCCCCGGTTCTGAAAATCAAATTCTAACTCAGTTGGGGTATCCGCATTTGTGGGGGAATTCCGCGAGATATGTATGGGGTCGGGTTCCTCCTCCTCAGAAAAATCCCCCAGGATATCTATGAGAACATCCCCCCTTTCCTCCTCCCCCCTTGGTGGGGGCCCGCGGCCCCCTTTTCCTCCCCCTTGGGCTGAACGGGTGGGGGAGAACCCTAACGCTGTTTTTTTCTCTGTTTGGTCTGCGCCCTGCTCATCGGGGACCCTGCGTCGGAGCTGGTCCGCGTGCCGCCTCCACAGTAGCCCTGTGCTGGTTTCCACGCAGTACGACACGGGGCCGGTTTGCTCCACAACTACGCCCGGTACCCAGGCTGGGCCTGTGCTAGCGTAATTCCTGCAATGCACGGGGGCGCCTACACTGAAACTCTTTGTGGCCTCTAGCCCAATGTTCCTTCCCTTGTCCTCTACCCTCGTGGGGTCTAGCCTAGTAAGGATGGTGGTCAGTTTCCTACGCATTAAGAGCTCTGCGGGGGAGTATCCTGACGCCAACGGGGTCACCCTGTACCCTAGCAGAAACTGACACACTTGTAGGTTCAGATCCCCTGGGCCCATGCGCCGCAACGCGTCCTTCGTGGTGCGGACGAGGCGCTCCACTTGACCATTGGTGGCTGGGTGAAACGGGGCGGAGGTGATATGCCGAACGGCGTTAATCTCCATGAATGCCCTAAACTCGGAGGACGTGAAACAACTAGCGTTGTTGCTAATTAATGCCGAACGTGGAAAAGAGCCTCCGCAAATGCTTAATGGTCTGGGCCGAGGAGGTGCTCGTGACTGGGATAACCTCCAACCACTTGGAGAAGGCGTCCACGACAAGAAGAAACAGGGTGCCTCTGAACGGGCCCGCGAAATCAATGTGCACCCGGGACCACGGCCCCTTAGCCGTGTCCCACTCCCTGTGGGGAAGGCGGGCCTCCTCTGGTCTGGAGCATTGGCAACTTTCACAAGTGCTGACCATGTGCTCGATGTCGGCGTCCAACTGGGGCCACCAGAAGTAACTCCGGGCCAGCGCTTTGGATCGCACGATGCCGGGGTGGCTGACGTGCAGCAGTTTGAGCACCCGCGGCCGAAGGGAAGTGGGAATCACCACCCGCTGCCCCCACAAGAGGCACCCCCTCTCTAGGGACAGCTCTAACTTTTTCCTGAAAAATGGGGCGAACTCCTCCACTGGGGAGGACGCCGGCCACCCTTTCTGCACCCAGGAGCTGACTGCCGCTAACGTCTTGTCCTTCTCTGTTGCTTTGGCAATGTCGGCGGGCATTACGGGGGGCGAATCCAGCACCTCTATCATAAGAACCTGATGGTCTCGCTCCCCCTTGCTCACCTGGCTGGGCGTCAGGGGGAGGGGAGACCTTGATAGAGCGTCCGCATGGCTGATCTCCTTCCCGGGCCGGTAGACCAACGCGTGCTGGTACGCGTTGAGAAAAATAGCCCACCTAAGCATCCTCGGGGACAGGATCTGTGGCGTGGGCTTATCTGCGGTAAAAATGCCTAGCAGGGGCTTGTGGTCCGTTACAATGGTGAAGGGGCGGCCATACAGAAAATCGTGAAATTTTTTCATCCCCGCAACTATCGCTAGTGCCTCCCTGTCTGTCTGTGCGTAGTTTCTCTCCGCTTGGGACAGGGACCTGGAGTAAAATGCTATCGGGGCCTCCCTTCCGTCTTCCAGCACGTGGCACAGCACCGCCCCCACCCCCACCGGGGATGCATCACAGGTCAGGACTACCGGGCGTTTGGGGTTGAAATGGGTCAGTATGGCATCAGACGCTAGGAGACTTTTTAGTTCACTAAATGCTCTTTCTTGGTCATCGCCCCACTTCCATGTCTGGTCTTTTTTTAGCAGTTTGTGTAGCGGTTCAGCCACCGCTGCCTTCCGGGGGAGGAAGGAGTGGTAAAAGTTGAGCAGCCCTAGGAACGACTGCAGCTCGGGCTTGGAGGTGGGGCGGGGGGCTTTCTTAATGGCGGCCACCTTGGATTTGGATGGTTTTATCCCCTCAGGAGTCACACAAAACCCTAGGAACTCAACCTCGGTCGCGAAGAAGACGCATTTGTCCTTTCGCAGTCTCAACCCCGCTTTTTCGAATATTGTCAGGACCTTCCCCAACCTCTTGGCCAATTCGACCCGACTCCCCCCCCCCCCCCGTTATTAACACGTCATCAAAATAAGGCAACACCCCCTCTAGCCCCTTCAGGAGGCGTTCCACGAGTGACTGGAAAATTCCAGGCGCCGAATTTACGCCGAACTGAAGGCGCGTCACCTGGAACGCCCCCTTATGGGTGACTACAGTCTGCGCAGCAGCTGCGGCGGGGGACACCGTAAGCTGCTGGTAGGCCTGTGCTAAGTCGAGCTTAGCGAAACACTTTCCCCCGTGTAACCTGGCCAGCAGATAGCTGACTACCGGCACCGGATACGCATTCGGGCGGATCGCCTTGTTGATGGTGCACTTGTAATCGGCGCATATGCGGACCTCCCCATTGGCCTTTAGTGCGGTTACAATTGGAGTTTCCCACTCCGCAGAATCAACAGGCACAAGGATTCCCTGGCCCACCAATTTGTCCAGTTCCGCCTCTATCTTGTCCTTGAGTGCAAAAGGCACCCGGCGTGGTTTGAGTCGAATTGGGCGGACCTCCGGGTCCAGGTCGAATGTCACTGGGGGCCCCTTGAATTTCCCCAGTCCTTTTTTGAAAACTTCGGGGTGCGCCTCGCACACCTCCTGAATCGGGTCAGTCCCAACGGCGTGCATCCCAACGGCGTGCACCCCCCCAATAAACAAACCCAGGGGCTGAAACCATTGAGTCCCGAGGAGGCTGCAATCTCCCCCTTTAAGCACGACTAGAGGGAGAGACGCGGCGTGCTTCTTGAATTTAACCTGACATTCTCCAACCCCCAACACTGGAATGCTGTTCCCTTGCACGTCCCGTAGTGTGGACCTCAACGCTTTGAGCTTGGGTCGTCTGTGGGGGCAATTCTCAAAAACTCCCTCTGGGAAATGATTGAATATGAGGACCCCGAGTCAATTTCCGTTCTAATGGGAACCCCTTGAACTAGTACCTCAACAAAGTAGCGGGGGTGTCCTACGGACACGCTGAATACTGGGGCGTCGTCCTCGCTGCCGTCGGAGATGCGGCCCACGCTGTCCTGCTTCCGCGTGGCCTGAGCGCCATCCTTGGGTCTCGTTGAGCGGTCTTGTCCCGCGGAACAGTCTGCCGAGCTTCTCCGGGTCTCACGCCTCTTCCTGCACACCTTGGCGATGTGCCCGCGGCGGCCGCAGTTGTGACACTCGGCCTTCCGAAACGGGCATTTTACGCGGTCGTGGACCGCTCCACAGCCGTCGCACCGCCGGCTCTCTTTCCGGACCCTCCGGACGTCCTCGTCGTCGCTGCTCTCTGCGGACGACCTCGAAGCTCGCCGGGCTGCATGCACCAGAATCTCTGCCTTGCTCGACCTCGGCCGCCAGTCCTGGAGTTCTTGTACCCCAGCCTTTGTAGCTTCCGCGGCCTGTGCCGCTCTGATGACCTCCTGCAACGTGGGAGGCGGCTCTTGGTTCATTAATGTGCGCTGGGTTTCGGCGTCATTCAGGCCGCACAGCACACAGTCCCGGAGGGTGATTTCGACATTCTCCCATTTGCACGGGCCGGCCGCCATCCGCAGGGCCGCCACGAATGCGGCGACCGTCTCCCCAGGTGCTTGGACTCGCCTCCAGAACGCACTCCGAACGGGAAACATCGCCGTGGCGGGCCGGACGTGCTCACGCAGCATCTGCATGAGTTCTTTGGCCTTGAATTCGCTCACCCTCCTCGGTGCGATCAGGTCCACCAAGGTCCTTTTGGTTTCTTGTCCGAGCATCCTGGTGAAGATGGCCCTTTTCTTTGCCTCTTCCGTGACTTCGGACTCAATCAGTGCTGCCTGGAAGTCCATTTCGAAGATCTCCCAGTCGCCCGGTTTCCTGATCTCGAAACCGGCGCATGTCTTGGTCCCGTGGGCTGCCATAATCCCACCTTCGTTGCCAATTTAGTGTAAGGGACCAAAGACAATGAAACAGCCGAAGGGTTGGCTTAACACAGGTTTATTGCATGATGATCCGGAGGAACATGTGGTAATGGCAGATGGGTAGCTCAATATATACAGCTGGCTATACATTTGAAAGTGGCTCGTCGACAGACTATTGGTTGCTGCCTGCGTGACATCGTAGAAGGTCACGCCCTTCTTGTCCAGGTGAAGCGGTGGCGGGAATCTTCCCGCGCTGCTGATCCAGGTGAATCTGAGCCATGAGAGCTGGACGCTCGCTATTGCCATCTAGTGGTCACTAGCTCGCGTCCCCTTATCAGGTTTACATTGATACAGCTGAAGGTTATACTGTTGCACACAGAAAGGTTACATTGTTACCACATGGCTAGGTACATTGTTAAAGGCACAGCTTTACAGAACACAACATCACTCCCTAGTGACTAAACGCCGATGTGGAGCACATCCCTGGAAATCTATTCAAAATATATCAAACACATTTCAACTCTCCCTAGGAAAAATATTATAGATGGTGCAGACACACTGTCCTGCAGCAACTAATCTGAAATGGGTTTGATGCATATCTTTTCCATGTGCCTCTCTCTCATTTGTAGGAAACTAGTAGAGCTTTCTTCCTTTAAAAGTTAATTGCAGCCTTCATGTATTTGAAACAATATACTGAAGGAACAGCTTTCATTAGCCAAGCAAGGAGAGCTAACTTTCATCTTGAAAGTAAGCAATATGTACATTATACAAAACTGCTCGGGACCAAGAGGAAACCCTTTGTAGCCAATTTTTTTAGGCAAGTGAAGCTCTTTTGGGAGGGCAAGGGAGGAACACATTATGGTACTGGCACTGAAAGCAAATTGGACTAAAGTCTATGGCTACCCCCGTTGACATGGTCTAACTACAAGATTCATTGGGATTTTAATCCCACACTATTGTCTGTTTCTTTTTTATTTCTTCCACAATATTTCTCTAGAGAGATATTTATAGGCATGTCCTATGTCTTCTCTGTTTATCTTCCAGCATATGATTGATATCCAGTTGCTTAGTGTAGTAAGTCAAAACAAGTGTCAACCCATTGAATCAATGGAACTTAGAAAGAAGTTGACTCACCAAATATCCTCTCCTTGGAATTAAATAACACTATGATTGGCAGAAAAAGAGAATAGATCTATGGAAAATCTAGCAATATAATATATGTTAAGCATTTTCTGACAGGAAGCTTTCATCAAGTTTGAGATTGTCATGCTGGTTTTGTGAATGTTTGTTTGTAGCTAATGCAAAATAAATGCAGAGGAACTTGCAATGTAAATAATGTTCAATCTGATCACTATAGATTTCACACTTGTGTCTCGCACTGATTCAAGGAGGAATCACATCAGGGTGTTATTTAAAGGTCCTTGCAGACTGGTCTTCTGTGCATAAACCAAAATATGGGCATGAATGGACCAAACTAAAACTGAGACCAAGAACTAGGAACAAGTACAATTCCCACTGCTAAAATGGTGAGCATAAAGTTTGGAAAGCAAACCATTTTAGAATGGTTAAACTGCTGTACTGCATCGAGAATGTTGTGAGTGTGATCCTGACCAGGGATCAAGGTGACTTAGCCTTCCATCCTTCCAAGGTCAGTAAAATTAATGCCCAATATGTTGGGGACCAAAATGCTAATTAACTGTGAACCACCCAGAGAGGACACTGCCTTGGGGTGATATATAGGTGTAATTGCTATTGCTATATCACTCAGAAATAGGAAAATTTATTTGTTTTGCACTAAAACTCCAAAAATTTCCCAGCCAGTGAAGGTCATTTGGGAGCTGTAATCCAAAAAAGTAACTTTGTCACTCTCGAAAGCTGGTGAACATGGCCTACATGGTCAGCTAGAACATGGTTCAGAATGGAAACTTAGGGACACAGTAATTTCTTCAGCCTGTGCACCAAGAAGAAACCCTCTTCATTTAGACCACAGAACTGAAAAACCTTCTGTTTCATTCTGTTTCCTTGGGCATTTTTCTAACTTATCTGCTGATTAAAGCATCAAGGTTGTTAAGTAAATCTATGTTAGCCTTAGTTGGCAAAACACTAGAATGACCAGATGCAACAGACAATGCATTTGTTGATTGTCACATTAAGCCAAAGACTTGTGTTTATGCTTCAATCAGAGTTGATCACAACCCCTTGCCTTACATCCTTTGTTCAATGCCCAGATGCTCTATGGAAGGATATAATACAAAATTAAAGTCACGTGAAAAAATATTCTAAAAATGGGGATAGCTGAGTCTTATATACAGCTGCAAATTAATACTCACAAAAACATAGAAGCCCCAAAATAAACGAGTAGTGAGCTTGAACCTGGATTCATTTCCTTCTCTTTTCTGAACTCTCTAGTAATTTTGGATAATTCATTCTATCTCTGTCTCATTTCCTCTACTGATTACATGGGAATTATCTATCCTATAATAACATAAGGCTGTGTTCCAGGGCTGAAAGATCTTTGAAAGCCCTCTGCTCAAAAGATCAGACCAGAACATGGAAGAAAGACTGTTTTGGACTATACCTGTTAGTATTCCCAACTGAAATATCCACTGTGGGTTGTCATTTAAAGAAAATAATGTCTTCAAAGACTCATCCAGACCATACCCTTCAAGTGCGGCTCCGCAATATATGGAAAATTACTGCACATGCATGGATGCACACACTCAGTAACCCATTTGTGCATGCGCACTGTGGCTGCACATGCACAATAACCCATTTGCACATGCACAACATGTCTGTGCATGGGCAATAACCCATTTGCACATGTGCACTGTGGCCGCACATGCGCAGTAACCCATTTGCACATGCACACCGTGTCTGCTTATGGACAGTAACGGTGGCCGCGCATGTTCAGTAAGCCATTTCCCTGTCATTCAAATACAGGACAGTGGTGGGAAAGGGGAGGAATGAGCGCAGAAAAACGGGAACAAGATAACTGCAGTACTTTGCACAAGAGCAGAGATACTCTACCAAAAGTGACTAAATTTCCAGTCCCAGTTATGGACTAATTTCTGTATTGAGCAGAGGGTTGGACCCAATGTCCTAAAAGGCCCCTTCCAACCCAGTAATAATAATAATTTCAAGTCAGAAATTATCCTGGGTTGAAAAGAATTTTGTGGAAGAAACTCTGCTCAGGGAGTGCCCAAATATGGCTCCTTTCATGTCCCCAAGATCTGGGACAGAGACGGGCACTTAATCCATCATGCTGTACCCGGGTCTCAAATTCCTGACTTGCCAGCCTTCCAGCTAACAAGGCGAGTTTCTTAACCACTGAGCCACTGCAGCCCCTTCCAACTCAGTAATTCCATGATTCTATGGTGATGTATATAAAGGTAAATGTTTTCCTTGCTTGAAACCCAGTAGTATCCGACTCTAGGGTTCAGTGCTCATCTCTGTTTCAAAGCCGAACAGCCAGCGCTGTCTGCTTCTGCAGACGTTTCCGTGGTCATGTGGCAGGCATGACTAGACACTGGAGTGCACGGAACACTGTTTACTTTCCCACTGAAGTGGTCCCTATTTATCGACTTGCAATTTCTTGCTTTTGAACTGCTAGGTTGGCAGGAGCTGGGACAAAGATGGGAGCTCATTCCGTCCTGCAGTACTCAGGAATCGAACTGCTAACCTGCCTTCCATAAGTTCAAAAGAGACCCAGTTATTTATTGGAAGCAACCCTCTGACATTACCTTCTTACATAATATGAAGGCAACCAGTTAAGATGCAGCCTTTCGCTCTTTTCCATTTCTCTTTGCCCTATCCTTTGTCCTACACTTTTTACAATTCACCTAATGAAGACAGTCTTCATTTGAAAGATTGTACAGGTATACAAATGCTCTACTATATCCTTCCAGTTTTGCCTAACAGAAGTATCATCTTGGTACAGATTTTGGAATTTGTTTCGTAAAAAGTTAGCTATCCCTGCTTTTAATTTTGATTTGATAAGTGTAACCCACATAATTATAAACAAAAACAGCTCTGAAATTGAGCTTTGGTTAGCCCTGGGGCAAATTAAACTCTATAGACAAATGAAATAGATTACTGTACTATATCTTGGGTGTCATGGATCTAGCAAGTAGTAAATCTAAATAAAACATCCAACATCCAACAATCTTGCTTTAGGTATGTTTTGACAGCCATGCCTCAGAATTCCAATGCATCGACAATTGCTTTAAGGCAAAATGAAACTTAATAATATAATTTTAACAGAATTGGGACACTTTTTGAAAGAAGTTTGGTTGTTCAGATTCCTAAGTAAGGGTTGCAATGAACAAGTTGGCCCATCACTCAATAACAACACCAGTCATTGTATAACTGATGGCAAAATGCAAAGCACATTAATAAACTGACCTCAACTTTTGACGTTGCAGCTGTGGCCTTGGGCAGCACCGAAGCAATGCGTGTCCCTTTTCCCCTCTTGATCAGTGAAATAAATGAATCAAATAAGAACTAAAGGAAATCAACAAAATGTATATCAGCATTGAGAAGCAGCACCATGTTTGTAGTAGAAACAGAAAGGGTTGCAGGAAAGGGACATTATGAGCCCAAAGCCAATCCATTACACCTTGCTAATTTAATCCATTACAATTTCTCATGTTGCATAAAGGTACTATGTAGGTCCTAGTAGTATCCAAGAAGCCATATAGCAAGGCCACATTATACATTTTTTAATTGAGGAAAATCTATATTTTGCAATCAGATCTGTAACCAGGTTTCTTGTCTCCATGGGTGGAGAATACTTGGGAATCATGCAAAACACCTACAGAGTCCTTGAAGCACAATTGGAAGGACTTGCCAGAGGGGACTCTTTTTTAACTTCATTGGATGGACTAATCTGTACTCAGGGAAGCCAAGGAAAGGTAGAGCTCCTGTGTGCCCCCCCCCCCATTGAAGGCATGAGATAGAGAGGGTTTTTTTAAGGTACAGTAACTTGTACCTCTACTTCTACCATGGTCCCCAGTTACACTTGACTACAGCTGGAGCTGTCAATTTGCAGCTTTCCAGACAATTTTAGGTTGTGCTTCCCATCATTGCTCAACATTTGATGATGCTGGCTGAGGCAAATCAGTGTGGCAGTCCAACAACATCTGGAAGGATGCCGGCTGCTGACCCATGCCCTACATATAAAGTACTGGCCATGGTGGTCCTTTGTGACATTTCCCCCAAATCCTTCCTAAAAAGAGCAACTCACAACCACCAGTGCTGGCTTTTGCATACAGGGAGGCAGTTTGCATGAATTATGTTTTTCCTCTTGTATCTGTGGGAGCAGATAGAGCTGCTACCTTTCAGAAAAGACCTAAAACCTGGTTGGCGGGGCAGGTGTGGGGCCCAGATGGAAGAGTGGCCCCCGCCTGTTGGCTTATAAATTAAGCCCCCATTTCTTTTAATTGTCAATGAAAGCAGTTTTTAATGTGGCTTTTTAAGAGGAATGAGGTAGGTGGGTGCGTATGTTGGGTTTTAATTGGTTGTATTGTTTTATGTGTGTTTTAACTTGTTGTGAGCTGCCCAGAGTCGGGTTTACCTGATTGGGTGGCATATAAATTTGAATATAAATAAATAAAATAAAAATAAATATAAGTATGCACAGGATTTGAAAGGTTTTAGTGCAATATCCGAACAAGATAATCCCTCTGGAATTAGGGCTCATTCTAAATGTTTTGTGAGCCTAATGCATCTAATTAATAATTAAACTAATTAATAGATCCATTGTATCCCAAACCAGTAAGATACCCAAGCACTTAAGAAGCTTAAGGCACCTATCTAATCCAATTTGTAGGAAAAAAATTCTTAACACAATGTGGGTGTTTTGCTGATTTAGAACAGACATGGACATAGAAAACACTTGCATAATTTCTACGAAATTCAATTTCACTTTGTGCGCTCCAGTAGGCAGAAGATCTGCATCTAGAAGATCTGCATCTAAAATCCCAGCCTGCCCATGAAACCATTACAACATTAACTCTAGTCTACTACAAAGGAATAAGGAATAATAACAAATCTACCTTCTGGGATACTGTGAAGATAAATAAAGTAAGAACCATTATGGTTCTCACCAGATTTCCAAGAGCCTACTTTTCCATCTATGTTTGCTGCCTTGATGAGGAAAAATGGTTGTAGGAAGAGCCCTACGAGGAGCCTTGGTGGCACAGTGGCTGAACTGCTGTCCTGCAACCAAAAGGTTCTGAGTTCAATCCTGAACAGGGCTCAAGATTGACTCAGTTTTCCATCCTTCTGAGGTCAGTAAAATGAGTACCCAGCATGTTGGGGGCAAAATGCTAATTAACTTGTTAACTTCCAGAGAGTGCACTAAGCTCTATGGGGTGGTATATAAGTGTGATTGCTTTGGCCCTCCACTCAATAGCCATTTGCACTGATAGATGTTCCCAGTCCAAAGTTCACCCTAAGGAATAATGCTATTCAGATGCTGTACACCAAATATTTGGTTCTTTCTTATTGCTACTTCTAAAAACAAAATCTAGACCTGTGAAACTGATTGAAAAGACCACCGCATAGCTTTGTTTTCACTTCTTTGAATGATCCACATTATTCCACCTGCTGCATAAACATCATGCCACTGATCAATTCCCTCTTATATTTAATTCTAATTAGGGATGTGTGCTGGCTTTGGAGGGCAAAGGCACATCAGAGATATTTGTATGTTACTGGAGTGGATACAGGACTGTTTGAGAAGACGCCAGTCACACTCAAGGGACTTTGGGTGCTCATACAAATCACTTAGTTTTGTACTGGCATTAGGGGTGTAAAAAACAAAGGCAAAACAAAGACAATTAGCCCCATTTGCTGTAGCAAAAGAAAGAAGCACCAAAGCAGAAGGAGATTGATAGCTGAAGCCTTATGACAGGGGTTCCCAACCTTTTCAAGCTGGTGGCTGGGTCACACACTCTCAGTCTGCTTTGAGGGCTGGATGACCATTTTGCCCTGCATGCATGATGGGGGAGGCCATTTTGTCCCAACAGCTTCAATGGGGTGACCATTTTGTTTCTAGAATGCCCTTGGAGAGGTGGGAAGCCACATAAAGTAGGCCTTCAGTTGGGAACCTCTGCTTTATGAAAACCCAAACTCCCCCTTGGAAACTGGTGGCCACTGAGCCCTAAGGAGAAGGTCTCAGATCAACTACACCAAATTCTATTTGTGCCCCATCCATCCAACTGAGCAGCAGACTTGCATCC
The DNA here is from genome assembly GCA_035047305.1 of Bradypodion pumilum. NCBI lineage: Eukaryota > Metazoa > Chordata > Lepidosauria > Squamata > Chamaeleonidae > Bradypodion > Bradypodion pumilum. The sequence goes on along the minus strand of JAWDJD010000001.1, from coordinate 243,798,172 downwards.
AGGCATGGTAAATGGAAGATGCTCCATAGCTTATTAGGTTACCTGTGCTCTAGAATAGTGTTTCCCAGCATGGGTCCCAGGCCCCACAGGGGGATATCAATTCCCCAAAGCCTAAGCCAGTCAGTGCTTTGGGGAACTGATTTAGGCTTCTGGGAATTGAAGTCCCCCCAAAAAGTTTGGGAAACACTGCTCTAGAATGTTCTAATGTTTAGGGAGGATTTTTTTTGTGTGTTCACACTGAGCCTTCATTATACCTAGGATTAAATGAGTGTGTGTGAATCTGAATGGATGTCTAATCTTCTTGTATAGGCTTTGATGGGGTAACTAAAAATAGAGGTAGGGACTATTTATCTCTCTCATCTCTCAACCACTGCTGTTTTCTACTTATGCTACTCTTTCAAATGCTTGTTGACAGCCTTTATTTGCAGCTGTGGGTGTCTATATATTCTCCATTCCTAAAGAGTGCCAAACATGCAACATGCTGAGTAGGCACACTTTGGATGCCAGGCTACTGACCAAGGAGACTAGAGGGCATCTTCTCCAGATTCCATTCTTCTGATTACTTTTTCTGTTTGATGCTCTGTAGAAATGTCACAGAAGAAACTTCAGCCTGAATATACTAGTTTGCTGTACACACTGCTCCCTCCTCCTCCCTTGCTTCATGGATCCTTACTTTACACATTGTCAGTTTTCTCCCCTCCCAACCCAGAAACATACAAATATCTGCAGATATCCAAGAAAAAAATCATTCGGGCCATCTCCAAATAAGCTTTGGTAGGATCTTTATATGGCATATGCAAGTAATATTCACATATCCCTAGTTTTAACCAAGAAAAGTGCAGCAGTAATCAATGTATACCCCCATTAAGTTTTCTTTCTGTTTATCTCCATTGAATTATGAATATAATTCTTTGTTACATATTCTGTACTGTTTAGTCAAATGCCTCCAACTTCTCAACATGTTACTGTAGGGGTTGCCATGGGAAGTCACAGACAGGAGATTAAGCTTCATTTTCAAATAGGAAAACAAGAAAGTGTGTGCATGAATCCATTTAGGTAAAGGTAAAGGTCTTCCTTGCTCAAAAGCCAGGCGTATCCGACTCTAGGGTTCAGTGCTCATCTTTGTTTAAAAGCCAAAGGGCCAGTGCTGTCTGCTTCTGCAGACGTTTCCGTGGTCATGTGGCAAGCATAACTAGACACTGGAGTGCACGGAACGCTGTTTACCTTTCCCACCGAAGTGGTCCCTATTTATCTACTTGCAATGTCTTGCTTTCGAACTGCTAGGTTGGCAGAAGCTGGGACAAAGACGGGAGCTCATTCTGTCCTACAAGTACTCGGGAATCGAACTGCTGATCTCCCGCCTTCCAGTCAGCATATTAGCCACTTGAGCCACTGCAGTCCCATGAATCCATGTACATAACTCTAAAATTTCAGTAAGGGAAAAGAAGTATTTGAAAGTTAATGGATCTTCTTTAAAGAAACAAAACTTACAGAGAACCTTTGTTTACATAAATTACACATACAACCTGTTAGGCCCAACCCTACCTATGCAGATTATACAGTTGAGTTGCGTGAGTTAGCTTTTCTGGGGTGTTTTTCTTTCTAAAAGGTACAAAATATCATAGGCAACTTAAAGCATGGCAAGGATCAAGTCCTACATCAACCTCTTCTCCAACATGTGTCCCTTATCCCAACCCAGCATGCCGAAAAGTCAAGGATGATGTGAATTGGAGCTTAACACCTAGAGCAGTGAGGGTGAACCTTGGCACACAATGTGTTCTTGGACTACAATTCCCAGAAGCCCAAGTTAGCTCTCCTGCTGATCAGGGCTTCTGGGAATTGAAGTTCATGAACACCTGTAGTGCCAAGGTTCGCCAGGCTTGACGTTGTGAAGACCTGAACTAAGGATTTTCATGATAACATTTGCCCTCTTCCTTGCTTTTTTGCCATATAAGCTACAATGAGCATGATTATAGAATGTTCCCTTAGGGATCCAGGCTCCACCTGGCCATACATCCTTCCCTAAATCCAAATATGCTTTATCAGAATCATCTCTTCACAGTACCTGTGTGTCTGTTGGACCTGGTTTGCCTTCTGGGTAAAACTGTGCTGTGAAAATTGGTTTGTTTTCATGCATAATTCCCTGCAGAAGATTTTTTTAAAAAAAAAGGAAGAAAGAGGTTACCCTGAACTTCTTTCTGGTGAAAAGAGAATTATTTAAAGACTACAATTGGCAAAGCCTATAAGTATTCAAGGTTAAAAGACTGATAAGATATATATATATATATACCAGGTGATGTACAAAAACATTTATGTTTTTGTACATCACCTGGTATATATGAAAAAACATATATACCAGGTGATGTACAAACCAGGTTTTAAATTACATAAGAATATAAATCCTTACTGGTCCTGTTGGCACATATGATAGCAAGAAATAGCAAATATTAGCCTCAATTTACCAGGCAGATAAGGCTTTTTAGGGTCAGACATGAGGTGAAATCAATTAATCAATCAATCTTGGATGACTAGCATAGTAAGGCAAAAAGATCAGAAGTTAAAATAAGGGTACTTAAAATATATCAAGAGACAGAAGTTAAAATGAGGGTACTTAAAATATATTTTTAAAAAGAGCCTTTCTGCTCAGAGTTAATGAGTAGTAAAATTGGTACATGAGATTAATATGTTACAACTATTACTAAGCATATGATGTAGTGCTAGTAGTAGATTTTGCTGAAGGACCTGCCAGGATTGTTCTTCTGATCTTAAACACTTCTCGACCTTTTGACTAAGATCACGTGTAGTATCTGATCTTATCTATAAAACAGATGGGATGGTTTAATTTCTAGGCCAATTTCTAGATGGCTTCAGAATTTGGTTCATCAGAAAAGATAAATTTTGCACAAAATACATAGAACTATGTTACTCCCTGAGTTATTGCATGGCTTAAAAAAACCAAAGCATTGAAGTGGTTATTTGTGTCCTTTTGATCAATCAGCCATTCTTTTTGTGTCTGGTGTGCATGTGTACATGCATACGTACGTACACATGCATACATACATGCATCTGTGCACTTTTGCTTTATTGGGGTGAGGAGCCCAGCTTTGTGCAGAAACTCGGAAATTTCTGTTGGGTACTACCAAGATACATCTTTCAGAAAACTGAAACTGCCAATATGTCCTTAAAGCAGGGGTGCCACTGATGCTGGAAACGCAACAAAAATGCACTGGAAAAAATTAAAAAGGGCACGAAAATGTTCCCCCAATTCTCCTTCCTCCAAGGAAAGCATTGGAGGGGAAAACACCTCAAAATGTGATCCAATTTCATGTGCCGCTGCCGCTACTGCTGCCAAGAGGAAACCATGTGACCAGCCCACACAGCTGACTGAGGGGATATGGTCAAGCCCCTGGCAGAAAAAGTATGGGCACCCCTGCCCTAAAGGATGGTTGTCAACCAGGTAATACTGGAGTTAAAAAACAGCAGAGATGTTCATTAAGCTTATGGTACCCATCACATCCAAAACTGTCTCTCTCAATCACTGAATGGTGCTGAATGTCATAAATTAAATTTGAAAAAGTTGATATTTATTTTCAGACTACAGCTTTCAGAACCCTCCAGCCAGCTTGGTCACGACCCATAGGAACTGCTGAATTCTGGGAGCTGTGATCTAAAGAAACAACTTCACAAAACTTTGATCCAGAATGGCATCAAAACCAGGCTCACAACATTGTGATTTTCAGCTTGCCCTGAAAAATGCATTTTTCTGCTATCCTCAAGCAGAAAACATGCTGTAAAAAGTGTACAAAAAGGGAATCAAAGGAAGAATAGTTACTTGAGGAACTGGGTGTTGGGGACAGACACACACACAAGAATTCACGAGGTCAACATATTAGGTAAAGCAGATGCAAGCACTTTATCTCATGTGTTTGAACAGGGTACAGTTCATCTTCCCCATCGTATCAAATCCTTCACAGGTAACCAGAGAGAGCAAGTTTTACCTCATTTGTCTGATCATTCGCATTCACAAATAGAGGCTTCCAGCCAGGAGGGAGGGAGCTGCTGTCAATCGCATAGCCATGATTCTGAGCAGTAATGAAAGCCTGTCCATTTATCATGTTCACAACTGGTTGGTTCTGTCCTCTAGAAACAGACAGTTGATAAGAAACAAGGGAGAAAAGGGGATGGCATGGAGAGCGACCAGAGTGTGTGAAGGGCAAGGGAAGGAGACAACCATGGATTGTGTACAGAAGCCAACAACAACAACAACAACAGTTCAGTAACATTTACATAAAACAATATCATCTGGGCAAGGAAATAGTACTGAAAGACATTACGAGTTAAGTCTAATGAAGGCCTGCTGGTCAATGGTCAAAATCTTAGTGTTTGTGTAAAATATACATATAACTTGTCATGGCTAATTGTAGCTAATTGACAAGTGTACATCTCCATCCTGTGTGTGGTCACATGCCTGATTGTGCAACTGAAATGTGCCTCTGCACCATGTCAATTACGCACAGTAACTTGCATAAACTTAAGCAAACTTTTGTTGTTGTTGTCACATGCTGTCAAGTTGCTTCCAACTTATGGTGACCCTATAAATGAGCAATCACCAAAATCATCCTCAGTAGCCCTGCTCAGCTCATGTAAATTCAAGCCTATGGCTTCTTTTAGGGAGTCAATCAATCTAAGTTTTTGACTTTCTCTTTTCCCACTGCCTTCAATCTTTCAATTTTTCAAAGAATCTGCCTTTTCATTATGTGCCCAAAATAGGACAGCCCCAGTTTTGTCATATGTGCCTTCAGACATAGTTCAGGGTTTATTTGTTCTGGGATCCATTTGCTCACCTCCCTGGCAGCCCACAGTATTTAGAAAACTCTCTTCCAGCACCATATGTTAAAAGAATAAAAATGTTTCCTGTCAGCTTTCTTTACTGACCAGATTTCACACCTGTAAATAGTGACCGGGAATACAATAGTCTGAATAATCTTAGACTTAGTCTCCAGTGACACATCCTTCGCACTGATTATCTTTTTTAATTCTTTCATTATTGTCCTTCTGAGTCTCAGTCCTCATCTGATTTCTTGGCTACAATCTTGATTTGGATTGAACAAGGTATGCAAAATCTTTCACTATTTCACTTTCTTCAATGTCAGCATTAAAGTTCTAGAGCTCTTCTATAGTCAAGACTTTTGTCTTTTTAATGTTTAACTGTAGATTTGCTTTGTCATCTTCTTTCACTTTCCTTAAAAGTCTTTGCTGCCTTAAGCCAGTAAGGTGGTGTCAGATACCTATTTTAAATTATTGCTGTATCTTCCAGCATTTTGTATTTCATCTGAACCTGAATCTCATGGCTTTTTGTATAATATATTATGTGTATAAATTGCATCGATAGGTGCATAAAATGTACCATTGTCTGACTCTTGTGCCTATAGGAAACCATTCTGTCTCTTCATCTTCTATCTTATCAATAGCTTCTTCTTCATAATACAAGTTACAAATCAGGACAATTAAGTGTTGAACCATCCCCATTTCTTTCAGAACAGCTTTGCTTTGCTGCAATCTATAAAACACAGACCGACCGTTCTTCTGAAATGGATTTCTTTGATCTCCTGAAAGAGATCTCTGGTTTTCCCCCTTTTGTTGTTCTCTATTTCTTTACACTGGTTATTGTAATATTTCTCTTTGTTTGCTCTGATTTGTTCTAGGACCCACTTGTTTATCTTTCTGGCTGCCCAACAAAGCTCTCATCGAACACTATATACTAAAAGGATAAAAGTTTGAAAAATTACATTCAGGGTTCTGATACTGTTTCTGTCACCTTTTACTTTGCAGGCGCACCCCCCAAAGAAAGACTCAGACACCGGTATATGGATAAAGGCATTGGGCCACTTTTATTGAATAATGCCCTAGTCCGAATTATAACTTTCAATTGGTGTATTCATCCAATTGTAATTCTTAAGGCAAGCAGGCCGCAGTAACACTGGTAAGGTTCCTCCCAAAATTGCCAATGGCAATTGGCTACAATGTATCCATTTGTATCAATATGTTTGTTGACACAAACAAATTGTTGACCAGAATCAATAAACTATCTACTGACCCCACCCTATGACGTGTATCCATCAAATCACGGGGTGATGCATGCTGAAAAGCTCCTGCCATCACCCCTTGCCTGGTTCGTCGTTGACCGGTCAAAGCACCTGTACCTGTCTAACTGTTGGCCAGTCAATTGCGAACCTGCCGGATACCTCTGGGTCATAAATCTTTACCTTACCAGTGCTACCCGCCACACGGGGAGGCGTCCATGAGGACTCACCGCCCCCCAGACCGTCAGCTCGGTCGCCAGGCCTGCTTGCACACACCCAGAAAGAGGTACATACCTCCAGCTGACAGGTGGACCCCTTCTCCTGCCTACCAGCAAAAAAAAATTTGTAAGCCTATCCTCAGGTGTCCAATGGCTGTCTCCCAGCCATGCTCAGCAAGGGACCGAGCAACAGCCCTGTCCACTGACTGCCGGAGCAGTCCGAACCACGGAGATCCACGTCTCCCCTAAATTGGTGTCTCGGCACAATGTTAGACCATAGTGACCGTGTGTAAGCCATACATGATATAAAATGCCAGGTCACTGCCCCTCAACAGTTTAGGCATAGCAGTGATCCGTATAAGATCATTGCCGCCGAGGTGCCTATTAAGAACATCGGGCGGTCCAGCATCCCCGACGGACATCAGGAATGGCCACAGTTCCCGCCCCCTTGTGCCGCGCATACCATACCATTGCATACGTGCGGATGCACACAGCCTAAGTCGGGGTCCACTCTCTGTCGCCGCAGCATATACTGCTGCCCAGTGTACATAGCTGCGGCCCACCAGCCCCACTGCCACCGGTGTGCAGAAACGCACAGGATCTGTAAAAGAGGAGAAGAGGTGAAGGACATAACTAGGTACTCCAGCAGTGAGGGGACGTACATATAAGAAATTGCGCGTACATGCATGTCCACCTCCGAGTACCCCAAACGTAGCCGCAATCAACGCGACACCTATCCTAAATAAATGGGTGCCAAAACAGGCCCCCACACCGCGAAGCGCGGCACCGGTCACCCTCAGTAACTTTACTTTGGTAAGGGTAGACCTATCCTGGTGGCAGAAAAACAGGCTGGGGCGCGCAGCAGGCACTGTCGAAAATTTATGTAGGGCACCAACCGGACAGATGACTCTAATAAAACTTCGTAGCAGTCTGACTCCACTGCCTATGCCATGCTGAAACCTTTGAGGACCATATCCCCACTTGAGCCCACTCATGTGTGACAGAGACATCGTCGAGTTCCAGTGCCCTACGAGACACATCCGCCTTACACAGATGGTACCAACTCTAGCACCCACTCACTGATGCGGAGCGCTCCAAAAAGGCTACCGTGGTAGCTGCGTGACCAAGAGCCACTTCACACCTATCCGAACATAAGTAATGCCAGCCTCGTGCAAGGTGGGTCAGAAACTCTGGCGAACTGGGGTGACGCGTGTCCGGGCGGCGGACACGTTCACGTGTTCACCCCTCCAAAACACGACGCATATGGAAGTAACTCACGCAGTCATTGAACCCCCCCACGTTGGCCATAAATGCCAGTGCCAAAAGCCTGAAGGCTATAGTACGGGGGGGGGGGCAAACCCTGACTGCAAAGATAAACATGCATTGTAAAACCTGGTCCAAAGGTATTGACCACACTTGAGGTAACTGTAGTTACTCGCAAAAAGTCCTAAATCGCATGAAAGCATGTTGATACGCCTTACGCGTGCGAGGTGCCAATGACAAGCCCGGTTCACCTCTCCTCGCCAAACATCCAAATATCGGCCGATAGTGGCGAGTGTAATTCCTCTGCTTCCGGAGCAAGGCACAGAACCGGGGGATCTGCAGGTGGGATAAAGCATCAGCGATATCGTTATTAATACCTGGAACATGTCTGGCCCTGAACAGCACATTTAGGCGTAGGCTTCTCAAAGACTTGACAAACCAATGCCCTGACCCTGGGGGATTTGCACGTCTGTGTGTCGACAATGTGCACCACTGCCGCATTGTCACACCAAAAAAGGACCACTGAGTTGGCCCACTCGTCGCCCCATAGCATCAGTGCTCCCCAATTTGGGAAGAAACTCAAGGAAGGTAAGATCGCGGAGGTGATCCATGCCCAGCCATGCATGAAACCCTCAGTCGTAAGTCCCCCTACTCACAGAGTGAACCCCATAATCCAGGGAGTCGGAGGCATCCGACCGTACTTGAAATTGAGGGTAGACCATAAGGTCCGATCTCCAGGAAGAGACCCCATTAAATCCATGGAGGAATTCGAGCCAGACCAGGAGATCCGCCCGTATGCTCCTGATCAGCTGGACCCTGTGGTGACGTTTAACAGGCCAGCCATGGCGTCACACAGGCGCCTGGCCAATGCTCTGCCGGGTGTAACCACCCTGCAGGCAAAGTTAAGGTGGCCATGAAGTAGCTGCAGCTCACAAGGGGACACTTTATGTTTGGCAATCAATGCCAAAATCGCCGCAGAGATCCGAGCCACCTTATCCCTGAGTAACCCAGATGCCTGTGCGACAGAGTCAATTCCAATGCCTATAAATGTGAGCTTAATAGCTGGGCCCTCGGTCTATTCAGGCGCTAAGGGGACACCCAGTTCCCACATGAGTGTCTGAAATGTAGTGAGGAGACGCGTGCACGTGTCCAAGCCCCGTTCACCCCTGAACCAAAAGTCATCGAGGTAATGGGCTAGAGACCGGGACCCCGACCTGCGAGCAAAGGCCCACTGAATGAAAGTACAGAATCGTTCGAATGCCGAACATGGAATAGAGCAGTCAAAAGGCATGGCCTTATCTAAGTAGAATTCCCCTTGGAACCTGAAACCCAATAGCTCAAAATCCACTGGGTGCACAGGCAATAAACGTAAAGCCGAGTGCATATCAGACTGTGCCAGGAAAGCACCGGGACCGCGTGAGCGTACCACCCTTAGGGGCTGAATAAACGGCGTTCACCTGACTGAAAAAGGTCATCGGGAATGGCATCCTTGACCGAAGAACCCACAGGGTAAGCTAAAAGGAGGATTAAACGACATTCACCCTGGATCTATCTCGGTACTAGCCCCATAGGGGAGACCTTCAAATTAGGAAAGGTGGTTCCAAGAAGGGGCCTGCTACTCTCATAGCCTCAACTCCCTTAGCTGTGCTCAGTGTAGCAACCTCTTCGTTACCTTTCAAGGGAACTAGATTAGTAGCATCTTAGGGCCCCTAACACCCCTGAATGGAATACAAAAGCCCCATTGAAAACCCTCCAGCAGGTACCCCGCATCATCCCTTCTTGGATAAGCTGAGTGCCACCGCTCCAGCATGAGTACACTAATTGGGGAGGGGGGCCTTTGACATGGCTAGTTCCATCAGACGGAGCTCTGATCGCCCCTGTGTACCCCTACCTCTGCCCCGTAACCCACCAACCTGCGGGGGCGGCGTAGGGGCCAGCGCAAATGGGGGCACCCAAGTCGGTAACGACACTGGCACTTAGTACACATGTCACTAGCTGAGCAGGTGCAACACCGCAGGCGGGCCGGAACCCCCTGCCCCACCAGTTAGCGTGGAGCCTGTGTCCGAGCAGCCCGCTGCACAGCATGACCACAATGGTACCTATCACCAGGTGCCAGTCACGTGGAAGTCATGTACAAGAGCAACAATTGCTGACAGGGCTCATCCCACCTCCTCTCAGGATGTAGGGCCACCCTCATCCAAATTCCTCATCGTAAGCCAACTGCGATGGGCCCATGAAATCAACCATCGCCCTGTAAATATTATCAAGGGATTGAACCATCGGGGTGGCCCAATCAGGCTGGGCCCTGAGGCATACCACCATATACATAAGGTATCCCAGCCACCAGTTGACCCAGGTGCGCGGTGGCTTACAACGACGGGACAGCTCTTAGTTTCTGTCGTCCTGTCCCTCTCTCTCTTCCTCAGTGGGCTCACAGTTCAATAGGGAGAATATCCACGTACTCCCCTCCAGATCTTATCCCTCGTGACCTGCGACAAATGATCACCCAGGGGCAAGGAATAACCAGCCGTCGGCAAAGCCATCGACGGCACATTCTGTATAAAGGGCATACGCAGCAGGACCTGGACAGCCCCTGCGATGCTCGGCACTGCCCCAGGGGCGGACACTCCCGCCCTTAACGAGGGACCATTTAGAAACCATGGGATACTTGGATAAGATGGTAACTGATGCCCACTCGCATCAACTTGACGAGGCCAGGGCCACTGAACCCCACCACTGTAAGTGGGCTGTGGTGTTGGTGCACTTAAATTGAACCTGATACTCACTAGGTGCACCCCCGTGAGCCGCCCCCACCGGGGGTTCCGGCCCACGGCGGGCGTCGGAGCTCGCGACCGGAATCGAGCTCTGGGATCGCCCCCGACTGCTCCCAGCCTGGACATCAGGTAGAACAGGGAGCTGCAAGACACCAGCTGGGCCGGCCGGACCGTCTCATGCAGCTCAACCCGGTTGGCCGCCCGCAGAAGCATAGCGGCCGGCAAGGTAGCCGGGGTCGACGAAGGGGCCCCTGGTGAAGAAATAGAAGCACCCCCCCTCCACAGGAAGCTGTGCAATGCCCAAGGATGCTTCCAGCACTGCCAAACGTGCTAACAGAGCATCCACTGCCACAGAGCCCCCAGCATAAGGTGGGCCGGGTGGGCCGGACGGCCCACTAGGCAGTTGGAAAGGTAACCCGACAGGCGAGCCAGGGCCAGAATAGGGCCATGCCCAAACTCCGGCCCATGAGGGGACGGAGGGGGGATGGGTTGTATGCCCACACCAGGCCCTCCCACGCTGCCCTGACCCATGGCCGGTAACGGCGGGCCGGGGGCCGAAGCCCCTGAGGGGCCAGCCTGTAGCTGGCCAGCCACCAAGCTGGAGCCCGGCTGCCAAGTGCCAGCCTGAGTAGCCCCACCGGTATCAGTGGGCAAGGCTGGTACAGTGCCCTGCCACGGGAGCACAGCCCTGGTCCTCTGACCCATAGGCTGGCCCCCGTCCTGTGCAGGGCCAGGAAAAGTCCTCCCCTTTGGCCGCGGCTCCATCGCCGGTGCCTTCCGTTTGGGAGGCATGTCTTCAAAGAAAAAGTAGGATCCCTTTGAGGGATCAAAAACCTAGCGCCAAAGCACACAGTAGCGAAGCGAACCAAGGCTCTGCGTGCTCAAATCCTCCTTTCCCAGCTGGGAAAGGCTCAAGGGCTAAACAGCCGAAGACTGGAAAGCAAACAGCGACGGAGAAAACTTCTCCTCTCCGTTGCTATTTCTAAAATGGCAGCTCGTCTGCCTTGTGGCCACCCCTTTTATAGAGGGGTGGCCACGCTCCCTAACTCACCCGGATGTCTGAGTCCGGGTGGGGGGGGCCCGCAAAGAGCGTGGCGGCCATTTTGGCGCCGCACTTTCATTTGCTCCTCGCCTGTCTTTTACAATTTGAAGTGTTTCTTCCATCATCCAGCTAAGTTTTTCTGTTATTTTGACTACAATAATTGTATGTTTACATTCTTCCTTCATCATATTTCTGGTTTCAATCCAGTTTTTCTGGTTCAATTGAGTTTAGTAATGAAAAGTTTGTTCTATATGTGTGTTGTTTCCTCAATACTATGCCTTTAAACACGTAACAATCATCAGCTAACCCAATGTAATCAGGACGCGAGCTAATGACCACCAGGTTGCAATAGCGAGCGCCCAGCTCGCACGGTTCCAATTCCCCAAAGAACTACAGCGCGGGAAGTTTCCTGCCACTACCTCACCTGGACAAGAAGGGCGTGACCAGAAATGACGTCACGCCGACAATAGCCAATGGGCTACCGTGGAGCCACATTCAAATGTATAGCCACTGTATATATTGAGCTGTTCGTCCACCATTACCACATGTTCCCCCGGACCACCATGCAATAAAGATGTGTTAAGCCAATACTTCGGCTGTTCCTGTGTCTTGGTTCTTATACACTAAATTGGCGACGAAGGTGGGATTATGGATCCCCACGAGATCAAGACACACGCTAGTCATGCCGGTTTCAACATCAACAAGCCGGAAGATTGGGAGCTCTTCAAAATGGACTTCCAAGATGCGCTGGTGGTGTCCGACATTACGGACGAGGGAAAGAAGAGGGCCATCCTCACCCGGATGCTCGGGAATGCCGCCAAAAGAGTATTGGTGGACCTGGTATCACCGAAGAAGGTGAGCGAGCTGCCGGTCAAACAGCTCCTGAAGGCGATGCGCGACCATTTCCAGCCCTCGGTTTCGATGTTCTCGGCTCGAGACGCGTTCTGGAAGAGAGTTCAAGCGCTGGGTGAGTCCATCGCCACCTTTGCAGCGGCCCTGCAGTTGGCCGCCGGCCCATGCAAGTGGGAAAACCTGGAAATCGCCCTCAGGGACCGCATGCTGTGTGGCCTGTGGGACGAGGAGGTTCAGCGAAAGCTGATGAACCAGGAGCCACCCCCAACGCTGCGCGAGGTTGTGAAGGCGGCGCAGGCCGTGGAAGCCACGAGGGCCGGAGTCAAGGGGTTCAGAGAAAGGCCCCCACAGTCCGACAAGGCAGCGGGGTCGGTGCATGCGGCCAGACGGACGCCGAAATCTTCCACGGAGAGCAGCGATGACGAGGATGTCCGGAGGGTTCGGAAGGAAGGCCGACGCTGCGACGGATGTGGAGCGGCCCACGACCGCATCAAGTGCCCGTTCCGGAAGGCCGAGTGCCACAACTGCGGACGCCGGGGGCACATTGCCAAGGTCTGCAGATGGCGGCGCAGGGACCAGAAAAGCTCGTCAGACCGCTCGCCGAGGACCAAGGAGGGCGCCCGGCCCGCAAGGAAGCAGGACGGCGTGGGCCGCATCTCCGACGACAGCAGCGACGACGCCCCAGTGTACAGCGTGTCCTTGGGACACCCCCGTTACTTTGTTGAGGTACTGGTGCAAGGGCCCCCTTTAGGATGGAGATAGACTCAGGTTCCTCCTACTCAATCATGTCCCAGCAGGAGTTCTTGGGAATTTCCCCCCACGTGCGCCCTAAGCTCAAAGCGTTGAGGTCCACGCTGCGGGACGTACAGGGTAATAGCATTCTGGTGTTGGGGGTTGGAAAATTCAAGGTCCAGTACAAGCAGCACGCCGCAGAACTGCCCCTGGTTGTTCTCAAGGGGGGAAGTTGCAGCCTCCTCGGGACTCAATGGTTTAAGCCCTTGGGTTTGTTCATTGGGGGGGTGCATGCCGTTGGGACTGACCCACTACAGGAGGTGTGCGACGCGCACCCCGAAGTATTCAAGAAAGGACTCGGAAAATTCAAGGGACCCCCAGTAGCGTTCGACCTGGACCCGGAGGTCCGCCCAATAAGACTCAAGCCGTGCAGAGTGCCTTTCGCACTAAAGGACAAAATAGAGGCGGAACTGGACAAATTGGTGGGCCAGGGGATTCTTGTTCCTGTTGATTCCGCGGAGTGGGAGACTCCGATTGTAACTGCGCTAAAGGCCAACGGGGAGGTTCGCATATGTGCTGATTATAAGTGCACCATTAATAAGGCGATCTGCCCAAATGCGTATCCGGTGCCGGTAGTCAGCCACCTGTTGGCCAGATTACATGGGGGAAAGTGTTTCGCAAAACTTGACCTGCCGCAGGCCTATCAGCAACTCTCAGTAACCCCAGCTGCAGCTGCTGCGCAAACAATAGTCACTCATAATGGGGCGTTCCAGGTGACGCGCCTACAGTTTGGCGTGAACTCGGCGCCGGGCATTTTCCAGTCGCTCGTGGAACGCCTCTTATAAGGACTGGATGGGGTCTTGCCATACTTTGATGACGTATTGATAACGGTGGAGAGTGAGGAGGAGTTGGCTGAAAGGCTAGACAACGTACTGGCGGTGTTTGAAAAGGCGGGGTTGAGGTTGCGGAAAGACAAATGCGTCTTCTTCGCAAAAGAGGTTGAGTTCTTGGGTTTCCGGGTAACCCCTGCGGGAATCAAACCCTCTAAATCAAAGGTAGCCGCAATTCAAGGTGCCCCTCGCCCCACCTCCAAGCCCGAATTGCAGTCGTTCCTAGGGCTCTTAAATTTCTACCACTCCTTCCTGCCTCGGAAGGCATCGGTAGCAGAGCCGCTGCATAGGCTGCTCAAGAAGGACGAGGCGTGGAAGTGGGGTGAGAGTCAAGAGAGGACATTCGTTGAACTGTTCAGTTGCTTGTACCACATATTTGCAATAAACAGATTGTTGGAAATCTATGAGTTCTCCTGCTTCATTTATGACCTCTAGATTAAAATTTCAAATAACAAATTTGGTTCTTCTTTGTATTATTATCACTATGATGAACAGCATGTCTTGTTTTGGTGTTCATTTTTTTTTTAATAGTAGCCGTGTTTGTCTGTGGTTCAGGCATATCAGAAAACAAAAAACAAAAAATAATAAAACAAAAACACTGCAGCACTTTAAAGAGTAACTGCTATATTTTTACTGTTAGCTTTTGTGGATCAAGTCCACTTCTTCAGACAAAAGGAGTAAAACGTCCAGGCATGGTTTATATACACCAAATGCACAAGGGAAAAGGATCACAAAGCAATAAGTTAAAGAGTAATCAAGCAGAATGACAGACAAGTATGCACATCAATACAGCTTCCTACAGCTAGCAGTAACAATAGATTGTTCAGATTAGTTTTTAATGTCTCCCTTTCTATCTCAAAAGAGTGAAGTTGCCAAGCAAAGCTAATGAGATTTAACCTCTTTCTGGTTTAACCTCTTACTTGTTTACTGTTACTTGGTTACGTCCTGTTGTGCTCATGTTGTAAGAGAGAATTTACATGAAGGTTGGTGAAGGTGGTATAATACTACAACAAAATATAATATATAAAATATCTAGCAGCATATAGCAATCTTTGTATCAAATTTGATAATGTCCCAGTGGCTTAAATATTAGCCAATATTTGCAATTTGATTCATAGCCTGCATTATTTTTGAAATGATAGTCTGTGTTCACTTAGGGGCTGTGGATTGGTTTGGGAGTTCACAATTCAGACTGGATGTGATGCGAGTAGCATTCTACTCTACAGCCCACCTTCTGCCCCTTCTAACCCATTCTTTTTATGTGGACATATGGAAAATAATACTAGTGATAACGGAGCCACAAGGTGATAGGGTGATCTAGTGCTAATCTTATATACATAAGATTTTTTTTAAAAAAATAAAACATTCAGAAGGCAATCGGGAGAGAGGAAAAATAACTCATCATGGTAAAACTAAATACACAAGTGCAGAAAACTTTATTTTCTTTGCAAAGACTGGATAGTTGTAGGAACTCTTTGGGTGAAGCGCGCAGAAGTTATTATTCAAGTCATTCTTTTATCTTATCCTTTCTTGCTGACTGCAGGGTTGTCTAGAGCCAAAGTACTGTTCCTCCAATGGCTGTCTGACACAGACAGATGGATTTCCTTTATGGCAGCTCAAAGGGAAAATTCTCCATTAAATGCTGGCATATCCCTTACTACTCCTGAATGGAATATAAATAATCTTGCTCAGTTGAGCATCACAAGATTTAGGAAAGCTTTTACATGGACCAGGCTTAATGTACTTCTTTCTACAGGGGTGGGAGGAAGGTTTATAGGTGTTCCATATCATGAAACACTTGGTCTCATGCCTCAAAGGAAACTAAAATCAGTTTATCTTCAGTTCTAATGTGCAATCTTTACATCTAAGAGGGCCCTTCAAAGAGGTGGCTTGCTTGCATCCCCAGCTGTCATATCTTTTCTTCCAGCTAGCTCTTTGACAGTTCAACAGCAGCTCTTGAGCCAACTTTTGCAGCTACTGACCTACCTTTCAAGATGTCAACAGGCCAGTGACAACCCATGGCATATAAGGTAAACATCTGACATGCAGAAAAAAGAGGTAACTGAAGAGGTTGGACAGGTGCATAGGTGGGGCTGGGCTGGGCTACAGCCTCTGGTAATATTTCATAAGTTCTCCTTTGTTTCAGAGAGGCTGGACGCTGCTTGCTGATTTGTTATGCAATCAGTGTCTTCCCTTGTTATGCATTCCCATAATTGCCCACTCAATGGATGTTGATTGCCTAATGAAGCTTCCGTACCATACCAGGAGGTTTTCTGTTCTGCCCTCTGGCTCAGTGACTTAGAAAAGATCACAATTGTTAAAGAGTCACTTAAGCTAAACTTGAACTTGCTTTCTAGAAAAAGGAGAACAGATGATACCTTGTAACAGCCACTTGCACTCTGACTGCTCAAGTCCCACCAAAAAAGAGTGACCTAGTGGCTCAAGTTGCTAAGACGCTGACTGGGAAGCGGAAGGTCAGCAGTTCGATTCCCGAGTACTGCAGGACGGAAATGAGCTCCCGTCTTCATCCCAGCTCCTGCCAACCTAGCAGTTCGAAAGCAAGAAATTGCAAGTAGATAAATAGGGACCACTTCGGTGGGAAGGTAACAGCGTTCCGTGCGCTCCGGTGTCTAGTCATGCCTGCCACATGACCACGGAAATGTCTGCAGAAGCAGACAGCGCTGGCTCTTCGGCTTAGAAACAGAGATGAGCACTGCACCCTAGAGTCGGATACGACTGGCTTTCGAGCAAGGGGAACCTTTACCTTTATACAGCCCTCTGTGTCACAACATTTAAATGGCTGAAATCCTGTTGCATAATATCAACCAAGCTGCATGTTGCAGTACATTTCCCCACCGCAATTCTCAGGGGCACACATACATGCTGCATTGTTCTGTACATATGGTCCCCTGATCATCTTGTAGGGAGCTCTTAATTTACTGTAGAGAAACAGACGGTGATTTATGACTTTCCTTATATTACTCAATAGGATTTTGGCCACTCTGCATCCATTCTGGATCTCATTTCTCCCAAAACTGTAGTGATTTTGGCTGCTGATTGCTCAAGTGACCTGGTGCATAATGCCTAAGCAGAAGACAGTTTTATTTATATTTTAATATATTCTATACACAAGGCCTTAATGTCTGTGGAACTGAAAAATGATATTTTGTTCTGCTGGCATAGTAGTGGCATGAACAGAAGACAGTCTTTAACTTGGATCATTTCCAAGCAGCATCACTAACAGAGATCCAAAGGAAATGCACATTACATTTTGAATGTTAATAAGGGCTTTTAATTAAAAATAATTTATATGTAGAAGTAAGGGAGGGTTTCTTCCATCTTGTCTATTTAATTTTTTCTATGTTTTTTTTTTCTTAGATGTGCTGCAATAAAGTTCTATTTTGTTTTCAGCATTCCTTTGGGAACTCACTGAAATGTTCTTATGTGCTCTGTATTGGGCTTATTCTGGGCATTTCAAGCCTAACAGGTTACATGCAAGTTTTACATTTACTTTAGATAATATTTTATCTTCTCTCATATATATTATTTGTTCTACATGACTCATGCAGGATTGATCTAAAAGTGAAATACTTATATTATACTATCTAAACCTACATGATATTATTGTAATACAGTATATTGTTATATTATTGATACTGTATTATTATATTAGTTTTTGAAAACTAGGGCAGAATGGGCCCTCTTGTTTCTGTGCCTGTAGCTTCCAATTTGAAAATACCCATCCAATTTGTAGCCATCATCATTAATATTCCACCTATTTCATGCAGTTTCATAATTGTGGCACTTGTGGCAAAAAGAAAAAGCCCTTCCAAGCACACACCAAAATTAGAGGGTGCAGCCATGGCATCTGTCCTGTTCTCCTGTTGCTTCTCTTTAGAAGTGATAAGCTAAAAGTAGGTTGCTGTGCTCACCAAGCTCACCTGGCTATAAGTAAAACACCATGTGATGCCCCTACAAAGCCAAGCTGGGACATATTTCCATAGCATTTGTTCTTATGATATGCTGGAAGATAAACTTATCAGAGTGCTTTATAACTATCTTTGTAGTTGGTCAGCTAAGTCAGTGCCAACCAGATGTATCTGCTTACCACCACATAGGCAAAATTCTTAATGACCTCTGTGACAATCTCAACACACATGACAGAAAAACCATGCCAGGATCATCACTCAGAGCAACAAGGTATGAAAAAAATGGGGTTGTAAACATGCCACATCTAGAAATATTTTCTCACCAATTAACCCCACTACAGTCAAAGCCTTGACTCATGTTACAAAGACAATGAAGTGCAATAAAAATATCCCAGCTTCATCTTTTTCAGCCTCATGTTCCTAAGCTTTATCAGACATCTGCTACATAAGCATAGAAGGCATAGATACCCAAAAGTCTTATGTTTTTCCTTTTCTCCTTTAGTGTTCAAGGAATGAAGAAGCAGATGAATGAAGTAGTGAAATTCAGCTCTTTATTAGTGGGGTTTGAACACTGTTTGGATGGGGAAAAACTCGGACATATATACACTATAAACAGTAACAGTAACAATAATAAAACAAGCCATTGGCTAACAGAGTGTGCACATTTTTCGATCCACTTATTTGCATGAGAATAGATACATGAGAAAAGATACATTCCGCTCCTATAAACAGTAACAGTAACAATAGCACAACAAGCCCATTGGCTAACAGAGTGTGCACATTTTTCGATCCACTTATTTCTATAAGAATAGATACATGAGAAAAGATACATTCCGCTCCTGTCAGAAAACACAGTTAACATACATAACATTCTTCCCCCTAGGTAAAAACAAAATCCTTTAACCAGGATGGCGGTCTAGTATTCCTTCTGGGTTGGACGCTTGGCTGAGCCAGCTCAGGGGCTCGTAGGATAGGCGACCCGACTGGAGTGAGGAATTGACTAGAGGGGGAGGATTGTAAACCCAAATTAAAGCCCCATTTGTCAGATGGAGGAGCAGGGGATCACTCAAAACCAAAATCTAAATCTGTGGATGAATAAGACAACTCAGGGTTCCTCCTGTGTGTACTAAGAGTGGAGGGTGATTCCAAACAAATTTGGTCATCATCAATAAAGGAATCCAGAGTGCTAGGCTGGGACAGTGTAGGCGTATGCATGGCCGGAGTAGGGGAACATTCCACAATTTCCCCTTGAAATCGGTCCCTAGAACACACCTCTGGGTCTAAGTTAGCTTGCTGCTAACTATTATCTCTTTAAATGGGTGGGGGCCAACCCTAACATTGAGTGTCTGTATTCGTCCTGTGAGTCCAGTACTCTGGGTCTCAATTGATCCGCGTGCCTCCTCCAGATCAGACCAGTGGCTGTTTCAATTCTGTAAGAAACAGGACCAGTTTGATCAATCACAAACCCAGGTACCCACGTAGGACCACCAGCTGCATAAGTGCGGCAATGTACAGAGTCTCCCAGAGAAAAACCCTTCTGGTGTTGGATCGCTATATTTGTGCTTTTGTCCACCCTAGAGGGATCCAATCTGTCCAGCCAGGATGACAGTTTCCTTTGCTGGAGCAATTCAGCAGGGGACAGCCCTGAGGCAAGGGGGGTGAGCCTATACGTGAAAAGAAACTGGCATAACTAGAGCTCTAAATCCCCTTTACCCATATGCCAAAGCGTGTCTTTAGTTGTGCGCACCTGCCGCTCCTCCTGGCCATTGGGTGGAATGGGGCGGCAGTGATGTGCCTAATTGCATTCCTTTCCATGAAGGATTGGAATTCTGCAGATGTGAACTTGGGTGCGTTGTCGGACACCAGCACATCTGGAATTCCAAATGCTGCGAACAGCCTTCTCAGGTGCATTATTGTGGTGGCTGAAGTGGTATTAGGCACTCTAATCGCTTCCAGCCACTTAGAGAATGAGTCTACAACCAACAAAAATAGGGCACCCCTAAATGGACCTGCAAAATCTATGTGCAACCTGGACCACGGACCCCTAGCAGAATCCCGAGAGGGAAGGTGGGATTGCTCTGGGCGAGAGGATTGATAGCTGGCACAAGTGCCGACCATCTGCTCTATGTCTTGGTCCAGTTGAGGCTACCAAAAGTAGCTATGGACAAGGGCTTTGGAACGTACAATTCCCGGGTGACTTGTGTGAAGTAAATGTAAAACCTTTTTCCTGAGAGTGACAGGAATGACCACCCACTGGCCCCATAGAAGGCAACCTCGTTCCACTGACAATTCCAAAGGCTTGCGGTGGAATGTTCTGAATTCATCAGCTAGAGGAGAGACAGGCCAGCCTTTTTGTACCCAAGACAATACTTTAGTCAATGTTACATCCTTGGCCGTAGCTTTGGCTATATCTGAGGGGACGACCGGGGGTGAGTCAAATGCCTCAATC
This sequence comes from Bradypodion pumilum, assembly GCA_035047305.1. Lineage (NCBI taxonomy): Eukaryota > Metazoa > Chordata > Lepidosauria > Squamata > Chamaeleonidae > Bradypodion > Bradypodion pumilum. Next base: position 243,777,940 of record JAWDJD010000001.1, on the reverse strand, counting down.
ATGAGGACCTGGTGGTCGCTTTCGATCTCGCAATCGGCTTCCCCGACCCCTGGCAGTGGAGAACGTGACAGGGCATCAGCATGGATGATGTCCTTGCCGGGCCTGTGCATCAAAGTAAAATTGAATGCATTTAGGAAAATTGCCCAAAGCAACATCCTTGGGGACAGAATTTGAGGCGTGGGCTTCCCATACACATAGATTCCAAGGAGGGGCTTGAGGTCAGTTACAATGGTAAAAGGCCTTCTGTAAAGGCATTCGTGGAATTTCTTAGTGTCTGCCACGATTGCCAATGCCTTCCTGTCTGTCTGAGCGTAATTTTTCCCAGGCTTTGAGAGCGAACGGGAATAGAATGCTACGGGGGTTTCCCTCCGGTCACTTAGTACATGGCATAACACAGCTCCCACCCCCACAGGGGATGCATCACACACAAGTACAACTTCTTTGTTAGGATCAAAATGAGTTAATACAGCATCCAAAGATAGCAGCCTTTTAAGTTCTAGGAACGCTTTCTCCTGGCAATGGCCCCAGTGCCAAACAGTATCTTTCTTAAGAAGCTGACGTAATGGTTTGACAACTGAGGCTTTGCGATGGAGAAAAGTGTGATAGAAGTTTAACAATCCTAGAAATGATTGCAATTCGGCTTTACATTTTGGCCTGGGTGCATGCTGCACGGCCGTCACCTTGGAGTCAGAGGGTATGATACCTTGGGGTGTAATGCGGTGCCCCAGGAACTCCACTTCCCGTGTCAAAAACACACATTTGTCTCTTCTGAGACATAGACCTGCCCACTCGAAACGTGACAGAACTCGATCGAGCCTGGCCACTAGTTTGACAGTATCCTTAGCAGTGATCAGGACATCATCAAAATATGGCAGGACACCAGGTAACCCTTTCACAATATGTTCTACAAGAGATTGAAATATTCCGGGGGCCGCATTCACCCTGAATTGTAGTCTAGTTACCTTAAATGCCCCCCTATGTGTTACTATGGTCTGGGCTATGGCAGCAGCAGGAGACACAGTTAATTGTTGGTAAGCCTTGGCAAGGTCAAGTTTTGTGAAGCAATTTCCTCCATGCAAGGAGGCAAGAAGGTGGCTTACAACGGGCACAGGATATGCATTCAGGCGAATAGCTTTATTGATGGTACACTTGTAATCAGCACATATCATGACCTCCCCATTACTTTTCAAAGCAGTCACAATTGGTGTCTCCCACTCTGCAGAGTCCACTGACACTAGGATGCCCTGTCCCACCAGTCTGTCCAGCTCGGCTTCTATCTTCTCCTTTGAAGCAAAAGGTACCCAGTGTGGCTTCATCTGGATGGGCCGGATGGTTGGGTCAAGCTCAAAGTCAACAGGGGGTCCTTTGTATAAACCTAAACCCTTTTTGAATACCTCAGGTTGTGCAGCACAAACATCCCGGATTCGGTCAGAGTCTATTGTGTGGATGCCAGAAAGCCGGATTCCCAGGGGCCTAACCCATTGGGTCCCAATAAGACAGTTAGTGCCCTGCTTAACTACAACCAATGGCAAGGAGGTGCGAATGTTTTTTAATTTAACCAAGAAATTACCCACCCCCAGGACCAGACTCTGGCAACCTTGCACATCCCGGAGGGAAGTTTTAAAGTATTTAAGCTTGGGCCGAGAGGCAGGGGGAATTCTCAAAAAACTCCTGCTGTGGGATTATGGAAAAGGTAGTACCTGAATCCACCTCCATCTTGAAGGGGACATCCTGCAGGCTCAGGTCTACATAGAAACGATCGCTGACGATGCCCACTTGACACAGCTAAGGCTTGTGTGACACTTTGGCGATCGACGTGTTGTCCTTAACAATGTGCCCTCTTCGCCCGCAGTTGTGGCATTCTGCGGTGCAGAAGGGGCACTTCTTGTGGTCATGCCAGGCAAAGGAATTTCTTCTCCCGATCGTCACGGTGCTCTCGGTGCATTTCCCTCTGCGTTGCTGGACTCCGATGAAGAGGTGGAACCAAGCGATGCTGAGGAGGATGAAGGTGAACTTTGCTGACCTTGCACAGCTGAGTCTGTGGCACTGGTGGTGGAGTGGCGATGCTGGAAAAGCTTTACCCCAGACCGTGCGGCCTCAGACGCTACTGCCTCTTCTAGGACATCCATGAAGGTTAGCATCTTTCTGATCATGAGGCGACATTTAGCATCTTCGTCCCTCATACCGGCCAGCAGACAGCCCCGGAGTACTTCTTCAATGTTGTCCCACTTGCACGGGCAGCAGCAATGTGCATCGCGGCAGCATAGTCTGCAATGGATTCACCGGGTCGCTGCTCTCTTCTGTGGAAGGCCACCCTTGCTGGGAAGATCGAGACCTCTGGCTGTGCCTCCTCAGTGTGGACATGATTTCTGCAAGCAGCACCACATCCACGTCTCTTGGGAGAACGAGGTGGGTTGCCAGCTCAAGAGTCTGAAAACCGCACTGAGCGAGGAAACAGGAGCGCTTCTGGTTTCCATCGGTGATCTTCTGCAAGGCCATTGCATGGCGGAACCAGTGTTCGTATGTTGCCCATTTCTCTGGATGTGCTGGGTTAAATGGGCTGATGTTGCTGCCGTGTGGGGATGCCATCCCACCTTCGTCACCAGTTTAGTGTTCAAGGAATGAAGAAGCAGACGAATGAAGTAGTGAAATTCAGCTCTTTATTAGTGGGGTTTGAACATAGTTTGGATGGGGCAAAACCCGGACTTATATACACTATAAACAGTAACAGTAACGATAATACAACAGTAGCAGTAACAGTAATACAACAAGCCCATTGGCTAACAGAGTGTGCACATTTTTTGATCCACTTATTTGCATAAGAATATACATAAGAAAAGATACATTCTTCTCCTGTCAGAAAACACAGTTAACATACATAACATCTCCCTCACACACATACAGGTCTATCTGTGCTCTCTTCATGCAGCAACTCTTACCTTGATTGAAAACCATTTTTTCCATTCTACTAATCTGAATTTGGTCAATGCATGTTGGTCCGAATCCTATTAGCTATACCTACTGATATAAAGCAATCAGCAAATGCTTGGCACGCAGCAGCAAATGTCTACCCTAAATTCTTATTTGTGGCAATTTTCCAGATTTATGCTGATTACATTATATTGGCCTTAAAAACAGAATAGGAGATTTTATTGTAGAGAAAACCTGCTTTATATCTTAGTTTTACCGTAAAATGTACTTCCATTTTTGCTCCAAAGATCTTAGCACTCTGTGAAACTTGCCCACCTAGAAATGGACTTTCCTCCTCTATATTTTTGTCTCTGATTTTTTTTCCTAGTACAACAACTGGTTTTTTTACAGAATGCCTAAAGCAAAATTTATTTCTTCATTGCTGAAAAGCAAACTATAGCCATTTACAGAATGTTTCCTCCTTCCAAAAGACAGCATTCACATGATAACTGTTTGTGGCAAAAAAATTGAAGTATGTAATGGCATCAGGATATGGTCAGCTACACAGAAGACTGCAGCTTGGCCGATCTTTTATACTGTTTAATGCCATTTTACACATTTGGTGTCACTGCTTTTAGATATCATATATGCTGTTTAGTGGTCTCTGTCCAAAATAAATGTAGTTATTCATTCATTCTTTAAAAGATTATGGTGCCCACTTCTGAGCTTCATAGACGTAAACGTGCAGACTTTCTTTTTTTTAACCATATTTAAGGACATTCAAATCTTAAATTTTTGAATTAGTTGTTCCAATTATTTACGCTTGCAGAACTATATTTAGTGTAATTCCTCCTATTGAAAAATATGCTTTTTTCCATATGTGAAAGATCCATATTTGCTCAGTGTAATACAACTTTTTGGCCTGTTTAGAATTTTGACTCTTTGGAGGATGACTATAGAGGGAAGGACAAAAGGAATATAGGTACTATAGTGGCACTGAAACTAGAGCTTAGAGGCACATGATGGTGAACCTTGGCACTCCAGCTGTTCTAGAACTTCAATTCCCAAAAGCCCTGATCAGCAGGTGCTGACTTGAACTTCTGACAATTCCCATCATGGGAATAGAGGGACATGTAGAGACTAGCCAAAACACTGACTTCCTTTTCTCTTTTTGAGATGCTCTGCTCAAGACCTATATCGGGTTTTCCTTCCCAGCTACTATTGAACACTCTTAATATATATTAGTTTTCTCAACTTATCCACTTCAACTCTTATTTTTCCATAGCAGTGATGATGATGTTGCAGCCCCCCACCATCCATGTCCAATAGAATGGATTGAAAGTCTGGACCTGTCAAGGAGTGGACCCCATGTCCTCTGAATATTGTGCTCCAGATATTGTTGGGATGCAGCTTCCATCAGCTATAACTCATACATTACTAGAAAATGTATACTTGTGGCAACTGGCATAGGTTGCTTTCTGCTATTATAAAAAATTGCCTAATAGCTTGGTGGTTTAGGTATCTGGCTGTGGAGTCAGAGATTGGGAGTTCAATTCCTCACTGTGCCTCCTGGGAGAAGAGCTGTCCCATGTGGGCCCTGGCCAAGCTGCACAGCCATAGGATTCTCCCAGAAGATGAGCAAGGTAAACCACACCTGACTATTTTCTATCTTGAAAACCATGGAGAAGGTCACCATAAATCAGAACTGACTTGAAGGCACAGAATTGTTGCTGTTATTAAATACATTCTATTTTGGCAATTTCCAATTCAAAGGGATTAATGTGGGGCAAAGAGGTGAAAGAATGATAAGAATCATACATTTTGGTGCTTGAACCAAGTGTCATGTTTCTATAAAGTAGAAACACTTACCTGTTGGCCATGGACATTTTGTAGGATGAAGCTCCTGCTGCTATGCCAGTGATTAGGTTTCCTGATCCAGTTCCAAACAATGGTGCCTGGCGGTCACTTTCTAAAACCTGGGTGCAAAAAGATCATCAAATTTTGCCTTAAAAATTGATTCTGTCAAAATGAATTTTCACCTGCACAACTAAAAATAGTGTCTCTTTTTGCTTTATTTAGTTTTTTGTTTCATTGTATTTTTAAAATATATTTTTAAATATTAATTTTCTTTGAAAATCAAGTTAACTTCTTTTTCGACACTCATTTGTGCACTATTTAGCAGGTGGAAAGCAGGCAGAAATCCAAACAGTGCAACCTTCTGTCTCAAAGAGCAATGGAAAATCTGGATATGATGGACTTCACTGCAGTCTCATATTAAAGGCACAAGACTCTCTGTAAGCCACAGAGCAAGAAATCTTAATGTACCATTTTGGGGGTTTTCCCCCTACAAAGTTGTAAAGTGTGAGAAATGAGATTTAAAGAATGTTCAGTTTCCTGGATTATGAAAGAGTGCAATGTGGGAAATGCAGGGCAGCAGCACCTTGAACAAGAGGTTGATATGGTTACCAGCGCACATTCACTACCTTTCTGACATTCCTAATAAGTTCTTGTGCTTGTGTTGGATTGCCAGGACCACCAGAAATGAAAAGCCCATCATAGTCCATCTCAGTGAAATCGTGATTCCATGGAACCAGATGTACTTCAGCTCCTCTCTAGCAAGAAGACAAAAGGAGATAGAGAAGAAAAGGATTAGACAACTAAGCTTAGTGAAGCTGTTCACAGTAAAACTAGGCAGGATGATGCTGGAGTCTGGTCTGAGGAGATCCAGGTCCACAAGTATGTTATGATTCTCTTTGGCCAGCATGCAGCACAGGAAGACAAGAAGAGACCTACCGTGGCTAATAACCAGTATTCACCACCTCTAAAATATGGCGCTCCAGTTTAGTCATTGACAGACCAATTCTCCATTACTTTGTCATTATATATTTATTGATTACATTTATATCCTGTGTTCCTTCCGGATAAGCTCAAAGTGACATTCTCAGCCCTCCCCCCTGCTTTTTCCTCTCAATACCCTTGTGAGGTGGGGTCTGATTAAAAATGAGTGAATGGCCCAAGCAAAACCCATGGGTTCGATGGGCAAGAACCTACCTTTCTCATGTCCCATTCCACTTACTCCGACCAGGACACCATTTCATACTAGCTTGCTTGGGAAACCATCTGAACTAGTGGCTATCATCATCCCAACTTGGATGTTGTTGACCAAAATCTTGCTTGCAAATCTTTATGCAGCAGATGTTGAGAATGGGATTGCCAGCAGCAAATTGGACTGGTTCAAGGCTCCCAAAGGCTTTCCCAGGGCAAAAGAGAGTGCAAAGCAGGCTCAGGACAAAAAATAATAATAATAAGGGGAGGGGAAGTCTTTAAGTAATTTAAATTACTTAAATTTTACCAGTGGAAGGTGATAACATCACCATCTTTCGCTGCATAAAGTTACATGAATAGGATGTTGTCCAATATAATCCAGCCTAGCCAAACTCAGAATGTTATAAAATTAAGAACACATTGGTAGCAGCTGTGAGTAAGTGAGATGCATTGGGAATACTTCTGCCATATTTATTTCTTAATACGGAAGGCCTATGTTGGCATAATTAACACAGTCTATGCATATTCAGAGGTTCTCCCTTTTTATGCATTCCACTCTTAAGGTTTTGGTAAAATATATTAGACTCAGTAAGAATGTGGAATGGGACATATTTTATATTACAGCCCCAACTCTAGAGGAAACTCCTCTGGGTTTCAGAAATTAGCAAGCAGTGGTTTCTACCTAGTTTGTCATACACAATGCCAAAGTTTTAAATGAATTCCACATTTGGGGGGGGGGGGAGAGCAGTTTTTAAAATAAATTTACCTTTACTAGCAAACGAATAGCACTCTGCTTTACTCCACAGTCCACTGCCACAATTTTGATTGGATTTCCTTGGCCATATACTTTGACATCCTGATAATGCATTACAGAGGAAAAATACATTGTTATTTGCCACTTAGTCATTCATTGCATGCACATCGGTGGCTGCATGGCAGGCCCTTAATACTGAACCGAAACAGTCAGATTTGGACATTGAGAGCTTAGCAGAGTTAATTTGAATCACAACTAAAAAAAAATTTAAACCACTACATTAAAACAGAGTTTCATAAAGTCATATGAGTAATTTGGAAACACAGAGATACAGACAGCAATATGATCACTGAATGAGAGTTGATGTCAAAGGTTGCTTGGGTAGGATGGAGGCTTTAACCCCAACTGCCATTCCAATAATCTTATTTTAAAATACTGGGACAGGGTTAGAGCAAATGTGGATATTTTTAAATCACCTCACCACTGCCTAATCAGAATTTCTGGAATGGTAACAACATTAAAACCAATTGGGAGAAACATGTGCACATGTACACCCACACACACAAACATGGGAAAACATGCACTTGTGAAGCCCCAAACAACTCCACCAATGTCAAGCACAGCATACAGCACTGTGAAGATAGCCCGCCCCTACTTTAAAGGTTCTGTTTGTAACTGTATGCTGTGTACAAGCCCTGCAAAGATAGTGTGAATGAAATGCTATCCATTAAGTAATTCCATTAAGTAATCAGCACTTAAACGTTCTATGGTTTTGGTGTCATCAGTTGAGAAGAAAGTAAAATGAATCCTTGAACAGTTTTTAATCCATCCTAACTCCCTAACTCCTGGATTTGTCCCTCTCGCATAAAGCCATCTAATCATTTCTAAAATTGGCAGCTTCTTGAGTCACTAATCTGGGATCCTCACCTCAACCATCTTGGGAGTCAATGCATACTCCTATAGCATATCTTCCCTTTCTTACATCACAGAAGGCTGTGCACTATGTACTGGGTTCCAGATTGTATCTTAATTCAAAGCTTAGAAAAGGTTTTCTTTCTTCTTAATCACTGGCCTTGCTGTCTGAGGAATTCTGTATGCTGTAGTACCAACAGTAGTATTTCCAAGTTCTGTCTCTCATCTAGGCACTGAGAAGACTTCTGAGTATCAGAGGTGTGTGTGCCTTGTAATCATTCCTATGAGAATTCACTCATATGACAAATTTAGCTCAAAAGAAAAGGGGCGAGCATGTTAAGTATAACAATGTAATCCTATTTGTCATGCTCTCTTTTGAAGAATGGATCCATTAAATTAATACATCTACATAATGCTGTAACCTACAGGAATACCTACAAATTGGTTGTCTTGATGGTTTTCCAGTTCGCATATTTTATCTCAATAAATCAAGAGTGAATGGAAATACTGTTGCTCAGAGCTCACACATACACACGGCTTCTTCCATGAGAAATGTTACAATCTACAGGAGTGGGTATTTACATCAGCATGAGTCTTGTGCCAGGAAATTCCATATAGGTTATATGTTGTATGAAGAAGACATTTGTTTGGTCTCCTCTGAATATGCTGACCATAAACAACATGTAAAAGGAGGACTTTTTTCTTTCAGCATCAGTGGTCAAGTTACCACTCATATTGTCCCACAAGTGTTTGGTAGAAAGCAAAGGGTTAACATTGTCCAGGATGCTTAAATTTGAATACATTTTCTACCTTTACTCCTACACGATTGTTTTCCATCAATGAGCAAGTCAGCATTCTTCTTCCTCATGAAATTCACCTAACCTGAGACAGCTGCAATTTTAAATGCACACTTTCCCCAAGCTCAGGTCTGATCTACTGCTGAGCAAACTGTTTTTATTCTTTTAATAACCCCCTTTTAATCAGGCTCTTTTAGCACACAGATATTTCACAGCTGGAAGGCTTCATGATAAAATGATCATCATCTCCTAAGTGAATCATTTCACAGGTGAACTGCCACAATTCAGGAGGAAAACAGACACTGATCACAGGAAAAACCTGCTCTGAAGGACACATGGATGCTATTAAAACTGCAGTCCATCTTGAAATGTAAATACAGGACGTGATCCACAGTTCTGTTGTATAATACAACATGGAAGGGCATTGAGTGAGTGATCTTTTACCTTCCTCAACCCCACCAAACCTGGACTCAAAGCTGGACTCAAAAAGGTCCAGCTGTCCTTTTCCTCATATGAGAATGCTACTTTTATGGATCCCGCCTCTACAGAAACCAGGGGTATGCAGGGCACCATGGGAAGGCACTGGACAGAGAGTGGTGGGGGTGCCTATTTGGTGGGGGGTTGGGGGGAATCCCATACATTGCTATTGGCATCCCAACATGCACCTGATAAAAACACCACAACTGGTACTTGAAAACGTTTTATTACACATGTAATGGATAAATGACAGGCCACAGCTTCAATTAAAGCAGAATAGTACAGGTTACAGCATGAAACAGATAGCTGCATTGGATACACACCTTATCACACTTGTGGAATCACCAAGGGTTGGCCAACCAAGATGAGTATAGCCTCTTCCCCCTCCCCCAACCATGCCAGGTAGGAGACCACTAGTGGAACCCATTAGAATTCCCATTAAAGGCTGTGGCAACTCTCCTTAGCACACATTTTTTTATTTATTTTATTTATTTATTCAATTTATATCCCGCCCACTCAACACAAGGCCGACTCCGGCTAACAACATAAACGTAACCCCAGGGCAACCCAAGGAGTTTACAAATGTAAATACAATATTCACAAATACAATAATAAATACAACATTTCAAATATATAATCACAATCCTAAAAACAGTTAAAACAGTAAAAACAAATTAAGACTACCCACCCCCTAAAAAGCAGGGGCTGCAGGATCGAAAGGCACCATGGGGAAGAGTTCCTCTACACCAACCACCCCATGGTGGTTACCCTTCCACCTGCACCCCACACTTGACCCGCCAGCCAGGTTTTAAGATCCCTTCTGAAAGGCAGCAACTCCATCCGAAGACGTAATTCTGTTGGCAGGAGGTTCCAGAGGGCCGGTGCAGACACGGAGAAGGCTCTCCTCCTTGTGCCAGAGAGGCGAGCCCCTCTGGCTGATGGAACAATTAGACAGCCCCTCCGGTCCGCTCAGGTTGGACGGACAGACGTCCTCAGGGCGATGCGGTCTCTAAGGTAACCTGGCCCACTACCATATAGGGCTTTAAAGGTCAAAACCAGCACCTTGAATTGCACCCGGAGACATACTGGCAACCAGTGCAGCTCCCGGAGCAATGGCAAAGCATGAGCATAACGCCCACACCCCATCACCACCCGAGCAGCCGCATTCTGGACCAGCTGTAGCCTCCGAATGGTCGTCAAGGGCAGCCCCATGTAGAGCGCATTGCAATAGTCTAGTCTGGAGGTAACCAGAGCATGGGTGACCGTGAGCAAGGAGTCCCGGTCCAGGAGTGGGCACAACTGGCGGATCACCCAAAGTTGGGCGAAGGCCCTCCTGGTCACAGCCGCCACCTGTTCTTCTAGCAGTAGCCACGAATCCAGGAGGACCCCCAAGTTGCGCACCGGGTCTGTCTGGGGCAAAATAGCCCCATCCAGAACCAACGATGGTAGCTCCTGGATTAACGCAGGACCCCCTATCCATAGCCACTCAGTCTTGCTGGGATTCAGTTGTAGCCCGTTAGCCCCCATCCAGACCCCCACAGCTACCAGGCATCTGGAAAGGACTTTGACGGCATCACTGGGGTCCCCATGGGCCGAGATGTACAACTGAGTGTCATCCGCGTACTGATGGTACCGCACCCCATGGGAACGAATGATCTCACCCAGCGGCTTCATGTAGATGTTAAATAGGAGAGGAGAGAGCACCGAGCCCTGAGGAACCCCCCATTTGAGGGGCCTAGGGCTGGACCTCTCATCCTCCAACCACACCGACTGGGACCGACCCCTCAGAAATGAGGAAAACCAGGACCACACAGTACCCTGGATTCCCAAACCTCGGAGCCGTTCCAGAAGGATACCGTGGTCAACGGTATCGAAAGCCGCTGAGAGGTCAAGAAGAGCTAGGACGGATGGATGACCACCGTCCCGCTCCCGCCAGAGATCATCCATCAGTGCGACCAATGCCGTCTCGGTACCATATCCAGGCCTGAATCCTGACTGAAAAGGGTCCAGATAATCCGCTTCATCCAGTACCCCCTGCAGCCGACACGCCACTGCCTTCTCCAACACCTTCCCTAAAAAGGGGAGGTTTGAGACAGGCCTATAGTTAGTTAGGACAGCTGGGTCGAGGGAAGGTTTCTTCAGGAGGGGGCACACCAAAGCATGTTTTAAAGGTGCAGGAAATACCCCCTCCCGCAATGATGCGTTGATCACAGCCCCAACCCAGCCACCTGTCACTGCCTTGGAGGTTTTCACCAACCAGGTGGGACAGGGGTCCAAGGGGCAGGTAGTGGCGCGCACAGCTGCAAGGAGCCTGTCCACTTCATCAGGGGCAACTGGATCAAACCAGTCCCAGATGGCATGGCAAGACTGTACTCCGACTCCCTCCGGACCCTCCCCATGCACGCCAGGATTAAACCCAGAGCGAATCCGATCGATTTTCTCCACTAGATGGTCAGCAAAGTCCTCAGCCGACCCCTGCCAACCAGGCACCGGGGTCCCCCTGCCAAGGAGAGACCCTGTAACCCGGAACAGGGTGGCTGGGCGATTATCAGCGGAGGCAATAAGGGTGGTGAAGTATTGTCGCCTCACCACCTCCATCGCCACTAGATAGGCCCTAATAGCGGCTCTAGCTAGTGTCCAATCGGAGTCTCTCTGGGTCTTCACCCAGCGGCGCTCTTGGCGTCTCTTTGCCCGTTTGAGCTCCCGCAGTTCATCTGTGAACCATGGCGATGACCTAGCTCGATGAGCTCTGAGAGGCCGTAGTGGTGCGATTTCATCCAAGGCCGCTGTTGTCATCCTGTTCCACAGGTCGACCAGTGCCTCGGGCGAATCGTGTTGCCGATCCAGAGGGAAATCCCCCAGTTCCCTCTGGAATCCATCAGGATCCATCAGTTGCCAGGGGCGGGCCATTCTAATAGGCCCTGCCTCCCTACGGTGAAGCGATGCACCCAGGAAGTCTAGAGCCACCAAATAGTGATCTGACCATGGCACAGGTGATATGTCTAATTTCCGTAATCTCAGATCACTCTGCCACCGCTCCGACAAAAAGATTAAATCTGGTGTGTGGCCACTGCCCCTGGTCGGGCCCTGAATTACCTGAATCAGGTACATATCTGCCATGGAAGGCATGAACTCCTGAGCCACCCCGGAGCCAGTCCCCAGCGAGGGTAAATTGAAGTCCCCCAGAACCATCAGTCTAGGGAACTCCAACGCCAACGCTGAGATGGCCTCGAGGAGCTCAGGCAGGGAGTCTCTTACCCTGCAAGGGGGCAGGTACAGGAGTAAGACTCCCAACTGACCCTTAGAGCCCAGACGCAGAAGCAGGGCTTCACAACCCAGAATTTGTGGAGCAGTAGCCCTGGTGACTCCCAGTGACTCTCTGGCTATAATGGCAACGCCACCGCACTTACCCTTATCCCTAGGCTGGTGCCAAGTACTGAACCCAGCTGGACACATTTCTGACAGAGGAACCCCATCCTCTGGTCTCAGCCAGGTCTCAGTAATACATGCCAAGTCGGCCCGCTCCCCCATAATAGAGTCTTGTATCAGGGGGGCCTTATTACAAACCGACCTGGCATTCATCAGCAGCAGCCTAATGACAGGGTCAGCTGCTCAGGTCCTAGAGGTGTAACCGTGGGGCTGGAATGAGGGACAGATACTAAGCATCTGCCCCGCGTTCCCCGAGTGCGGCCCGCCCCTCGGTACCTGCTATATCGCCCCATGCCCATCACAACCTCTATATTGGCCTCCAGAGCCTCCCTGCTTGCCCTGGACAGAATGCTGCCTCTCCTCCCTGGCTGGCCTGGCAATCTCTCCCATAACAAACTACCCTTAGTCTCTCCCATACAAAAAAAACCCCACGTACAGCACCCGCTGGTGGGGAGACGCAGCTCATGCAGAGCGTCTTTGGCCCCAGCTGGGCTCCTTTTACCTTCCCTGCCGATGGAAGGGGCGGGGAGGCGCAGCTCACGAACAGCGTCTTTGGCCCCAGCTGGGCTCCTTTTACCTTCCCTGCCGGTGGAAGGGGCGGGGAGGCGCAGCTCACGAACAGCGTCTTTGGCCCCAGCTGGGCTCCTTTTACCTTCCCTGCCGGTGGAAGGGGCGGGGAGGCGCAGCTCACGAACAGCGTCTTTGGCCCCAGCTGGGCTCCTTTTACCTTCCCTGCCGGTGGAAGGGGCGGGGAGGCGCAGCTCACGAACAGCGTCTTTGGCCCCAGCTGGGGTCCTTTTACCTTCCCTGCCGGTGGAAGGGGCGGGGAGGCGCAGCTCACAAACAGCGTCTTTGGCCCCAGCTGGGCTCCTTTTACCTTCCCTGCCGGTGGAAGGGGCGGGGAGGCGCAGCTCACGAACAGCGTCTTTGGCCCCAGCTGGGCTCCTTTTACCTTCCCTGCCGGTGGAAGGGGCGGGGAGGCGCAGCTCACAAACAGCGTCTTTGGCCCCAGCTGGGCTCCTTTTACCTTCCCTGCCGGTGGAAGGGGCGGGGAGGCGCAGCTCACAAACATGCACTTACCAACCACCACCCCTTCACCTCCAGGATCCCATCCTAAAATCTTCAGCTTGGGATAGAGCCACTACCTGTCTCCCTCATCTAATATCAGATCCCATGTGCAACAAGCGGCCACAAAAGGCAGGCAGGGCATTAACTCCACCTGTCTCGTGACAAACTGTTCTAGCTGTAATTACTCCAAGAATCTTCTCCCTAAAATATGCAATCCAAGTGTCCCATTTAAAGCCCACAGGATGTGTCCCATTAACGCTGTAAAGTTCAGGTATAAACAGCATACCTGTAAACCCACGGCTCTGGAAAAAAACGGGACCTGCACAGATCGCTTGTGCACAGGTCGCTTTCGACGCATGCGTGGAAGCGCTCCACCGCTTGCGCAGCCCCTACGCAAGCGGCAAAGCACTTCCATGCATGCGTGGAAGGGTTTTACATTTGTGTAGAACCCTTCCATGCATGTGTGGAAAGCGTTTCTCCCCACTGCCAAATTACGGGGTTTTGGCAGCACGGGGCGGGTTATGACGTCAATCGGCATCAAATTCCGTGGTAATCCCGGCCAAATCGGGATGGTTGACAGGTATGATAAACAGTGCCCCACTGATGTATCTAGCAACCATCACACTCGATCACTGCACAACAACAATTTTGCTCCTGGGAATAACACAGGTGATTTACATGATATTGAGTGTGCTGATTCCAAATCTTAACTCAGAATTTGCCTATCACATAGAGATTTTAAGAAATAGGCATGCTATAGATGTTCAAATGGTCAGTAATTAGGTAATGTATTTTTTTCATGGGAACATTATAACAGTTGCAGCTACCACTATGCCTGCTGCCACCTCAGCTGAATCAAGTTCCCTAGTGGCATGCATGTTCCAGCAGCAGCCGGGCATGTCTGGGCAAGTCAGTGAGCTAATGCCAGAAATAGGTGTACAAGGTGAGATAGACCAAGGGTTTGTCTCTAGTGTGAAACCATCTTATTGGATAGTACAGCTAGGCCATAGTGAGTCTGTTTTGAGGTAAGGTTGCGTAGGCACAGCTATCTTAATAAACCAGATAATTTTTGCTACATTTATGGCAAATGTACCCTACATGATCAAGGCAAGCACGTAACCAAGAGGGTGAGATTTGCTTACAAGTATTACTTTGGATGTGAAATTAGAGATCAGGATAAAAGCTGGGCACCTCATATCTGCTGTCAGGTGTGTTACATTTGCCTAACACAATGGTTGGTCTTCTGTATGACTAAAATTGCTGTGTTTTTGAAGACTAAGTTAAAAATCATCTATCCTGATTGTGAATCTGCTCTGAAGCCAATGCACATGATGCAGAGGATCCAGTGCCAGTCCATCCTACATCTGACAGTGACAAAAAAAAGTTAGCTGTTCATGTGCTCTGAATTGCCTTGAATTACTGAAACATTGCTTTTTTGTTCTTCCCCTATGGCTGTAGCATTCAACAAGCAACTTACTCAGAAAACTTTATCTGCAGATTTCTTCCACAAAGCTAATCCATCTTGGGTTTAGTATTCCCCTTCTCCTACTGGATTCAAATTTCCCCTGCATTATTGTCTCTTCCAGTGGATCTTATCTCCTCATGTTGTGTACAAAATACATCAGATCAGTCATTTTAGCTACTAATGATTCAATTTAGTGCCCACTTACACATCTTATGTGGGTTGAAGGAAAACACTATATCTATCTATCTCTATCTCTATCTCTATCTCTATCTCTATCTCTATCTCTATCTCTATCTCTATCTCTATCTCTATCTCTATCTCTATCTCTATCTCTATCTCTATCTCTATATAGATAGATAGATGTAGATGTAGATGTAGATGTAGATGTAGATGTAGATGTAGATGTAGATATATACAACTAGCAGAGGTGCCCGGCTGTGCCCGGGGATTTTGGGGGGGGGGGGTTGGAGGCTCACCTCCCGGTGTGGTGTGTTTTCCTGGGGTGCTGGTGACTGAGACACAGAGAGAGAGAGAGAGAGAGAGAGTAAGAGAGGGGAAAGAGACCAGGCCTGTACACCAGCCTCACCCAGATGTCTGGATGTTTGTAAGCCTTGATCTCCATCACCGTTTGAGGGGAAAGGTGGAGGCAGAGGGGAAGAAGATCAGTGAGTCCTTTTGTTTTCTGGCCAGCCAGCCAGGGATTTGGTTTAGGGAGTGCATGCACACGCACACACACACACACACATACACACAGAGAGAAGAAGAAGACTGGGCCTGTATATCAGCCTCACCCGGAAGTCCATATGTTTCTGTGCTTTGATCTCCATTGCTGTTTGAGGGGAAAGGTGGAGGCAGAGGAGGAGAGAAAGAAGAGTGTTGAGTCTGGCTTTTGTCTGGCTGACCAAGCAGGCCCCACCCTCGGCCTTGGGACCCTCACAATATTGTTTCTCATTTTGAAAGTTATGTGTGTGCCAGGTATTACAGGATATGCTCCAGAGGTGTGGAAATGCATTCGCCATCCACACCTCTTCCATATATGGAGCATATCCCATAACACATCATGCACACGTACCTTGCAGAATGAGAACCAACACTATGAGGGTACAGAGGCCAAGGGTGGGGCCTGAGCCCCACCAACCCAGACAAAACAACTGTGCCCGCTTAAAGGTCTGAGGTAGGGGCTGGTTGCAAGCACAGCAGCGCACTTGCTGTCTATGTGGCCGGAGTGGAGGGGGAAAATCCCCCCCTCACTCCAGCCTCAATGACAGCACAGGCGCTGCACATCAGTGAAAGGAAATGAGGCTTTGTTCCCCTTCACTGACACGCCACAGTGTTGTTTATGTGGCTGGAGAGGAGGGGCAAAATCCCCCCTCACTCCAGCCTCAATGACAGCACAGGTGCTGCCCATCAGTGAAAGGAAATGAGGCTTTTATTCCCCTACAGTGACATGCCATGGTGTCGTCTATAGGGCCGGAGAGGAGGGGGGAATTCCCCCCCAACTCACTCCAGCCTCAATGACACCATTGGCACTGCCCGACAGTGAAAGAAAATGAGGCTTTGTTCCCCTTCACTGATGGGCCACGGTGAATCTATACCTATAAAAAGTGGCCTTAACCATTGCGTTCGTTCAAAGGCTCTCACACCTGGCCCAACCATCCCCAACTTAGCCCTCTGCACTCATCGTAACCCCTGCCTTCCCAACGCCACGGGGTTCCAGGGTTCGCCAGTGGGGCAGCAGCCCCACGAACATGATCAAAAAAAGGACTATGGGTCCCAGAGTCCTCTGCGCTGTGCAACCCCTCAGCCAATCAGGCTAAAGGATGTGAGCACAGAGGTGGCTGGGAAAGCACAGCGGTTTTATAAGACAAACCACGCCAGCCCGGGAAAGACTTTCAAAGACCCAGCCGTAGCCAGGAAAAGATAAGTGCGGTCAATGAGGGTTAGGGAGTGGGGAGGAGGCACGGCCCCAGTAACCACGCCACCGCCCCCCACCCCACCACCTAGCCCCGCTCCCTAACCTCCACCAACCCCATGTACCTGTTGCTGGCTCTGGCTGGGTCTTTGAAAGTCATTCCCTCCCTTCGCAGCCTTCTACGTAGGGAGAAGCACCGGCCTGTCCTTTGTCTCTGTGGGTGACATGGCCTCGACGCCCCCAGGGATGAAGGAGAGGCCGGTGCTTCTCCCTATGCAGAAGGCCGCGATGGGAGGGAAAATGTTTCCCAGAGGGAACCGATTCGCCTTCCTAGGAGGATGGAGGCCAAAAGATTCAGCCCCCGTCTTCCAAGGAAGACGAACACCTTAACAACGGGAGACAAAGGTTAAGCACGGAGCACAATTTCAGCCTCCGTCTCCCACAACCGCCCCCTCTTCCCCCCTCTTCCCCCCACTCCCAGGCTTCTCACAGAGAGCAGGGGGAATCATTTTCCCCCACAGCCTCGGAGGCCAGCACAAGACGCCACCATAGCATGGGGGTGGGGAAAGAGGATACCCCTCTCTTCCCCCACCAACCCATGCTTTGGCGAGGCAGTGGGGAAAAACGGTTTTTTTCTCCCACAGCCTCAGAGCCTAGCACAAGCCGGCCCATAGCTTGAGGGGAGAGGGTTACCCCCTCTTCCCCCCCCCAACCCAGGCTACGGCAAGGCACCAGCCAGCCCCCCTGTAAAAAATAAAACACAAATAAATAAATGACCCCCCACCCAAACGCAAGGATTTAACGCGGCCTGGCCAGCAAGGCAAGGCCAAGTTAAACCCTCCTAACCCACCCACCCCCACACACACTCACACACAAACACAAACATAAAACCATCCCACCCACAAAAAAAAAACAGGAGCACTTAGAGGGACATCTTCCCTCCATGCCGACTGAAATGAACTGAATTTAAAAAACAACCGAAAAATAAATAAAATACAAATAATTCCATTTAGTGCCCACTCACACATCTTATGTGGGTTGAAGGAAAACATTGTGTGTGTGTGTGTGTGTGTGTGTGTGTGTGTGTGTGTGTGTGTGTGTGTGTGTGTGTGTGTGTGTGTGTGTGTGTGTGTGTGTGTGTGTGTGTGTGTGTGTGTGTGTGTGTGTGTGTGTGTGTGTGTGTTCCTTGCACTCCAGTGTCTAGGCATGCCTACCACATGTCCACGGAAACATCTGCAAACACAGACAGCACTGGCTCTTTGGCTATAAACAGAGATGAGCACTGAACCCTAGAGTCAGATAAACTGGCTTTCAAGCAAGGGCAACGTTTACCTTTACCTAGATGTCTATTTTATAAGGGATTGTGACTATTAATGGGAGTGGAGTTACTATTATGAAGGGACCATGTAAATATTGAATCTAACATTTCACTATGCCGGAAATAATGCCAGGATGTACATCTATAGCCAAACTAGGAAAGATAGAGCTATCAGGTTTGTTTATTCAAGAATCTGCTCCATCCAGGATGGAGGAAGAAGAATCAATCAGACCTTTACATCCAACTTTGTATTCTCTACAAGTTCTGTTCTATCTATAAAAACAGATAGGATGTTCTGATTTTTAGACCAATTTCTAGCTGGCTTCAGAAATTGGTTCATCAGAAAGGTCCTTGCTTTCATGGAGTATGGGATGGTCAGAAAATGGTAAAGGTAAAGGTTTCCTTTGCTCGAAAGCCAGTCGTATCAGACTCTAGGGTGCAGTGCTCATCTCTGTTTCTAAGCCGAAGAGCCAGCGCTGTCTGCTTCTGCAGACGTTTCTGTGGTCATGTGGCAGGCATGACTAGACACCAGAGCGCACGAAGCGCTGTTACCTTCCCAGTGAAGTGGTCCCTATTTATCTACTTGCAATTTCTTGCTTTCGAACTGCTAGGTTGGCAGGAGCTGGGACAAAGATGGGAGCTCATTCCATCCTGCAGAAAATGGAGGTGAACACAATTCAACGTGGACTTTAAGTCTCATCTTCTGTGTTATATGTCAGTTTGGTAGACCTGTAAAGGACAACCTGTTCTCAACACACATAATTGGACTCTCCTTCATATTTTGTGGAAATTGCACAGATCTCCAAAACAACAAACTCTTTTTAAATGTAGACAAAGCTAACATTGGTGCCATTGCAGAATATATCCTACAAAATATGGACTATTGTAATTTTATTTAAAAAATCAAATCAATCCCTTCTAATCTATCACTATTTTAAAAGCTCCTAAAAGTTACTGCTTCTTGATTTATATGAAAACAGTTGCTAGTTGCTAGAACATAGCTTACCATGTCCCATAATTACCACCATTGATGAGCTTAGTTAATTGCCAGCTTTATTTGTGATGTTACTTTATAAGACTATAAAATAAAGTTATAAAGATAATGAGATCACAGGAGTTCTGTTAATCTTTTTATATCTCATTTATGTTATGCTGTTTTCAGCCGCTTTATAGCAATCCCACGCTACCAACGCAGATGATCAACAGTACCCACTCCTGCTGTTTGTTTGTTCTATAAAACAGGTAGAGCTTAAACACAGCTTTAGATCTCAACCATTCATCCCCCCCCCCCTAAAAAAAGCCTTCTTTTTATTCATGGTAGAGACCAAAAAACTTTGCTGTTTTTAAACAAAACCTCCATAGTAGCATATTAGTTTAAACAACAACAGATAGATGACAACTAAAAGACTGATAAACACACTGTGTAACTCCTTTTTTTCACACGAGCAAATACTAGAAGCATAAACTGAGTCAAGTTACACAGGAGTGAAGGATGCCTAAACCTTCATCTTCAGCTGACCTTCCATCAGGGGTGGCAACTTTTTAAAGTCAGGGAACAGGTCACACTCCCTCAGACAGTTGAAGGGGCTGGACTGGTTGTCCTCCCACCATAAACGCTGCAGTAAACACGTCAGCAGCTGTCGTAAATGTGCCCACAACTGCTTCCGGCAGCGGTGGAGGTTGTCGTGAGGGCAGGGGCCAGATTATTTAGTGCCATGGGCCAGATTTGGCCCACGGGCTGTAGGTTGCCAACCCCTGCTCTAAATCTTCCCCTCGATTCAGATGCTTTTTTAAAAAAGGGTTGTGTAAGTTGGGAACTCCATCAGGGAATTTAGGAAAAAACTCAATAGATGACCACACATCTCTGTGCACACTGTGGGCCATTGGAGATCAGTGTTCTATGTGTATACCATACCTGTCAACCCGCGGCTCCAGGAAAACGGGACCTGCACAGATCGCTTGTGCGCAGGTCGCTTTCCATGCATGCATGGAAGGGTTTTACCCCTTCAACACATGCGCGGAAGTGCTACACCGCTTGCGCAGCCTCTATGTAAATGGCGGCATAGTGCTTCCACGCATGCGTGGAAAGCGTTTCCCTGCGCTGACAAATTACGGGGTTTTGGCAGCGCGGGGCGGGTTATGACATCAATCAACGTCAAATTACGGGGTTTTCCCGGCCAAATCGGGATGGTTGACAGGTATGGTGTATACTTACAAATTAAAGTAACATTTAGATGCAAGCTACATACTCAACCTAACATGCAGTTGCTTAGAACTAAGCTCCAGTGAACTCAGTAAAGCTAACTCATGGGTAATATGCTTAGAATGGTACTTTAAACATATCTAACCCCTTGCAACCCACTACAGTCCAGAAAGGCCTTGCCT
The DNA here is from genome assembly GCA_035047305.1 of Bradypodion pumilum. Lineage (NCBI taxonomy): Eukaryota > Metazoa > Chordata > Lepidosauria > Squamata > Chamaeleonidae > Bradypodion > Bradypodion pumilum. The sequence goes on along the minus strand of JAWDJD010000001.1, from coordinate 243,757,468 downwards.
GAACCTGCATTTAATTTAAAACTGAAACAGCTTCCTAACAATGTGTTTAGCACATATATTATTAAATCTTACATGTAGTCAACTGTGCAACAGTGCTCTGAAACAAGCTGCAGGGAAATAAAGGGCATACAGACCAGGGCTGACCCAATCCTTTGCAATCTTCCATATCTCTACAGTGGGGGAAGTATTGCTACAGATGGGGGAAATGCAGATAGAAGTCACCTGATGTAGGGGTGACAGCTGCATAATGTCATCTTTGGGGCTGAAGTAGATAGGGGGATTTTACTTGTACTCACTTCTAAACATTGCACACAGGCCAGCAGGCAGGAAAAAGCTGGGGGCAGGACAGAAGAATAGGACTTAGCATACTAATTCTGACCCAGGCTAATCATAGCCCAAGTGAGAGGGACACAGGGATTTATCCACAGGCACAGACTCACTCAGTTTCAGTAGTAAACTGTTCAGTTTCAGTAGAAAACTGGTAGTGCAGTGGTTAAACTGCTATACTGCAAACAAAAGGTTGTGAGTTCAATCCTGGTCAGGGATCTAGGTTGACTCAGCCTTCCATCCTTCTGAGGTCAGTAAAATGAGTACCCAGCATGTTGGGAGCAAAAAACTAATAAACTCGTAAACCGCCCAGAGAGTGCAATAAGCACTATGGGGAAGTATATAAGTGTGATTGCTTTGCTTTAAGATAGAAAAGCGTATGCAAATCCAGCAAGGAACAACGACACGTCTTTTACTTCACCATACAACCTACACAAAATGGCGGGCAGATTGGCTATCTTTACCGATAAAGAGGGGCGTTAACCATTGGACGCTGGTATACACGCCCACACCCGACAATCGTATCCCGTACCGAGCCGCATGCACTTGCCTGAACCCGGACCGCAGAGCACTGCATGGTTGCTGAAGCCGGCAGTGGGGCAATAGCCCCATGAATGGGAACAAAGGGAAACAACTTCAATTCCCAATTCCTCTGCACCATGCCTCAGCCAATCAGTCTGAGAGGCATGAGCAAAAAGAACGTTGGGAAATGTGGCATGCCCAATAGAAACTGAGCTGCAGGAAAAAAAAACACCGCACAAACACAAACAGCATAAAATAAACTTCGATTCCCAGCATCCTCTGCGTCGTTACCACTTAAACTAATCATTCTGAAGGGCACGAGCGCATAGAATGTTGGGAAAGGCAGCACGCAAACTACAATACAAGCCGCATTAAAAGACCCACAAATTCAAAAAAGGAATAACCGTCACGCTTATGCAAAATAGCATGCACACAACACAGTTGTAAAATGTTCGACCTCAAAACACAAAGGAGACAAAACCCAGTGAGGGACAAGTTGCGCGTGCATACCATTGTGTGCACGCACGTAAAACAGCACAAAAAAACCCTAACGGAAAACCCAACCATCATTCCATACTACGAATGTCACATAAGTGACAGCTGGCGGAAAGTGCTGAGGAAACTCTGCCAAATAATTAAACAAATAAAGAAAAGAAATTCATTATATAGAAGAAGAACAAACAAGGAATTGAAAATAAAAATATATAAAACACAAACAGAAAAAAATAAAAGAAATAAACGCCACTTGAAAGTACAGACGTCACATCAATGACAGCAGACACAAAGTACGGAGGAAACTCCATAAAATTATAAAGAATACTAAAAGAAAACATTAAATGAAAAACAAATAAGTACCTCAAGTTAAGGCATGAAAGAATGAACAATGCAATTCAATAACTAAATGTAAAAGCCTGCTAAATCCTTACAAAATTAAGTTTAAAAAGATATATATGCCTTACGAGATAAACATAAATTGAGTCAAGAAAATACTGCTGAGGAAAGCGTATGAATTACATAGCACGTAAAAATAAATTGAGCCAAAAAAATTATTGAGAGGGAACCAGTGTCATTTGCAAAAGTGTACCACAAAGAAATAAGTTGAGAGAAGAAATTGACTCAGAGGGAACCAGTGTCCATTTACATATTACAATACAAAAAATAAGTTGAGAAGGAAATAATTCTGAGGGAACCAGTGTCCATTGATAAAGTGTACCACACAGATGTAAGTTGAGACAAGGAATTGACTCCGAGGGAACCAGTGTCAATTTCCATATTACAGTACAAGGAAATAAGTTGACAGAAGGAAATAATTCTGAGGGAACCAGTGTCCATTGATAAAGTGTACCACACAGATATAAGTTGAGACAAGGAAATAACTGTGAAAGAACCTGTGTGCTACTGTAAATTGTACCTCCGAAAAAAATAGGCAAGAAAAAGCCACAAAGTACTTAACATAAACTTTAATTAAAAACGATGCCACCAAAAAAAAAAGAACCAACATAGGCCAAAAAGAGCACACAGCAATTAAGAGAAAAATAAAAGAAAACAAAGAAACACCTCAGGAAAGGGAGGAAAGACTAAGTAAATGCAGAAAAAATATGCAGACATTAGAGGCCAAATTACCTCAGAGGAACATGAAACAATACTAAGAATATGTAGACAGATAGTACAGAAAGAGCAAAAAGAAAACCCAAAGAAACATGGAAAGAGATTGCAGCAGAATAAAAAAAAACAGAAAAGAATGAAAAGAGAGAAGCAAAAGAAAACAATTAATATTAAAAATGGCAGGATTCTCCTATGACCCTGAAACAAATTATTTACAAAATACCAACTTAGACATTGGAAATCTAGACAATATTTGCAGATACTGCCAGGCAAAAAAATTCAAAACAGAAACACATTATGTTGCAAAGAAGGCAAAATTAAAATTCAACAGCAACAGCCCCCAGAAGAATTAATCGAATATACAAGAGGAATAACACCAGATTCAAAACATTTTTTGAAAAACATCAGAAATTACAATTCATGCTTTCAAATGACTTCATTTGGAGCCACAGCAATCATTCAACACAAAGGATTTAATCCAACTTTCACAATACAAGGGCAAGTTTACCACAACATAGGTTCATTAATACCACTACCAGAGGAACAACCAAAGTTCTTACAAATATATTTCATGGGAGATGAGGAAGAAGAAACTGCCCAATGATGTAAATACATTGAAGGAACAAAATATCATATTGTACAGAAATTACAAGGAATTTTATATCAGCAAAACAATCTGATTCGCACTTCCCAAACTACAATACAAAACATGCCAACAAATGAATATAAAGGTGTGATTGCTGCAGACAAAACACCAACAGGAGAACACTTCCGATGATACAATGCACCAGAAACAAATGAGGTCGCAGCAGTCATTTCTGGAGACACTTTTCATCCCAGAGATATCATTCTGAAACAGGACAAAAACTTCAAAGAATATCAGAAACACATCGCTCCTATGATGCTCTTCAACATCCATTACTTTTCCCATATGGAGAGGATGGATATCATTTCAACTTGAAATGCATCGATCCAAAAACAGGAAAGGAAACTGCCAAAAAAATAACAGCAATGGAATACTATTCATACATTCTCATGGTTAGAAATGAAGAAGAAAACCACATCATCCACTGCTGAAAATTATTAATTCGTAGTGGATATGTATGCAAAGATTGAGAGTGAAAGATTACTATACATCAGGACAAATCAAAAAACACTCAGAGCAGAACAGTATATACATCTAAAGGATGCTGTAGCACAAGATGGAAACTTAACCAATGTAGGGACACTGCTCATCCTGCCAGCATCATACACAGGAAGTCCAAGACATAGGCACAAATATACTCAGGATGCAATGACATATGTAAGAAAACATGGAAGACCAGACCTATTTAGAACATTTACATGTAATCCAACATGGCCAGACATAAAAAGTAATCTTAGAAATGATGAAACAGCAAACGACAGACACGAGTTAATTGCAAGAGTGTTTAGACAAAAACAAACACAATTAATTAGTCTAATCACAAAAAAATCAAATATTTGGTGAATGTAACTGCTGGATGTATATGACTGAAAGGCAGAAACGGGGCCTGCCTCACTTCCACAACCTGATATGGCTTAAAAACAAACTACATCCAACAGATATTGATAAACTCATTTCTGCAGAAATACCAAATGAATTTGAAGGCAATGAACTATATACAATAGTAAAGAAAAACATGATTCATGGACCAGAAGCCCCGTGTATGAAAGAAAAAACTGCACAAAAAGATACCCAAGGGCATTACTCAAAGAAACACAGACATCAGAGGATGGGTACCCGCAATACAGGTGACGTGCACCAGAGGATGAAGGACAAACCACGAAATTAAAAATGAAGACACAAGGAGAAATAGTAATAGACAATAGCTGGATTGTACCATACTGTCCTCTACTTTCAAAAATCTTCAAAGCACACATCAATGTCAAATATTGTAATAGTGTAAAATCCATCAAATACATATGTAAATATATTAACAAAGGCAGTGATATGGCAATTTGTGATGTCCGTAGCAGCAACAAAAATGATGAAATTATACAATATCAATGCAGAAAATATATTAGTACTAATGAAGGATTTTGGCACATACTTGGCTTACATATACATGAGAGGCATCCAGCAGTATTACACCTTAGTGTTCATCTAGAAAATGGACAAAGAGTGTATTTTACTCCAGAAACAGCCACAACTGTTGCAGACAATCCACAAGAAACAACATTAACTGCCTTCTTTAAACTCTGCCAAAAAGACAATTTCGCCCAAATTCTATTATATCAAGATGTAGCCAAATATTATACCTGGAATAAAACAAAGAAAGAATTCTGTCACAGAAAAACAGGAATACCGATACCAGAACATGGTATTTATGAAAGTGATGCAATAGGAAGACTATACACTGTACATCCAAATAATTCAGAATGCTTTTATCTGTGAATAGTACTACACACAATACCTGGAACTACATCTTTCCAGCAACTAAAAACTATCAATGAACAATTAATGGAAACTTATAGAGAAGTATGCCAGCAAATGGGATTACTGGAGCCTGATCAGCATTGGGAAAATATATTACAGGAAGCAACAATGATTTCAATGCCAGAACAAATAAGAACATTATTTGCAATAATACTAACTTCATGCAGTCCTTCAAGTCCACTTAGTTTATGGGAAAATTTTAAAAACCCACTAAGTGAAGTCATACTAATGAAAGCCAGAAAAAATAATCCAACATTAGAAATAGATTTTGGGCAACAAATATATAATGCAGCATTAATTAACATTGAAGACAAATGCATAAGCATGAGTAATAAAACAATTGACAATCTTGGCCTACCAGCACCCATACGCAATCAAGGAGACACCTTAAATGCAGATTACATATGAGAAACGAACTATGACATAGAACAATTAAAAGCATACATAGTTCAAACAAAACCACTTCTAAATGATGAACAGAAATCTGCCTACAACAAAATAATGAATCACCTAGAAACTGAAGAAGGAGGAATACTTTTCATAAAAGAATCAGGGGGAACAGGAAAAAAATTCCTTACTAACTTAATCCTAGCTGAAATACGCTCAGAAGGCAAGGTGGCGCTTGCAATAGCCTCATCTGGGATCGCAGCAAAATTAATGGAAGGAGGCAGAACAGCCCATTCAGCTCTGCAAGATACACCAACCTGCAATATAACAAAAGGAAGTGGACGTGCACAAGTCCTAAAAGAAAGTCAAATTATAGTCTGGGACGAATGTACTATGGCTCATAAAAAATTAATTGAGGCATTAAACATCACACTCCTTCTACTCCTTTGCGGAGATTTTAGATAAACACTCCCAGTAATTCCAAAATCAACTCCAGCAGATGAAATAAATGCGTGCATAAATCAATCAATCACACCTATGGAAATATGTAGAAATTATCACCCTAACAGAGAACATGAGAGTAAGACAAAATGCAAATACAGAACAATTCACAAACTATCTCTTAAAAATTGGAGATGGGAAAGTACCAAGAAATGAGGGAAACAACATTAAGTTTCCAAACTATTTCTTCAACATGGTACCATCACCATTAGATCTCATCACTGCTGTATACCCAAACATTATTGAAAATTATAATAACCATGAATGGCTGAAAGAAAAAGCCATCTTAGCAGCAAGAAACGATGATGTCAATAGAATAAATGAAGCAATATTAGAAATGTTACCAGAAGAAGCAACAGAATACAAATCAATTGATACAGTAACAGAAAAAGATGATGCAGTAAATTTCCCAACAGAATTTTTAAATTCACTAGATTTACCTGGAATGCCACCACACAACCGTCTATTTAAAAAGGGAAGTCCCATTATTTTACTATGAAACCTAAGCCCACCAAAGCTATGTAATGGCACTAGACGATGTATGAAAAACATGATGCCTAATTTTATAGAAGCCAACATTATGACAGGAAAAGGGGCAGGTGAAATAATATGCATTCCTTTAAAAGACTTCAATTCCCTATTCGATTAGCATTTGCAATCACAATCAATAAATCACAGGGGCAAACACTACAATATTGCAGAATACATCTAGAAAAACCATGTTTTTCACACGGTCAACTCTGCTCCAGAGTAATTTTGCCAAATAACTTATTTATTCTAGAACCAAATAACGAAACCATACATATTGTACACCATCAGGTACTACAGTAAAATAACTTATAGAAAATAATGCTTACCTGTTCCATAAAAATAGCCACCATCAATGAGAAAATCAGCATCTTTAAAATACATGTACAAAAAAAAGAAACGAAATATCCACATAAAAATGACAACGAAACAAGAATGGATTAACTCTCCAAGGACAATTCGTTGCACACAACATGAAAAAGAAAAACAAAACACATCTCGTGAGAAAAACAAGATAAAAAAACCTAAATATTCCTCCACTAGAGGGCCATCACGTGAACAACAAATACAACAATCAATTGTGCAAGACAAATAATGTGTCATTATCTAAAAAAGAGCACCAACAAATCTAAGAAACAATAAAAAATAACAAAATATTACATTTAAAAATGGAAAACATGAAGAAAAACCCCTCTGGGAGAGGGTATACATTAATAACAAACAAATATGAAAATAACACAAGTTATAAATCTAAGAACTTGCGAGTTAACCACCTAACTCGCATGGAAATAGAACACGAAGTGCAAAGAAGACTACGAGGAGGAGGAGCAATCGATACTTCTGAGCATTCAGACATTGACACAGAGACGACACCACAACACAGATTACCATTATCATCAAAAATTAAAAATATGCAGGCAACAACAGAAATAAAAAACAGTAATGAACAAAGGGACCTGGGCGCATGACCAAAAATAAGAAATGTGCCAAATTATCAACATTTGAAAATGGAACATCCCAAGCCGAATAATGAGGAAAGTAAGGAAATCCCGAAAGAAACCAAAACAACAACTTCGAAATCTAATATAATAAAAACAATAAACCCCAAATCAGAATCAACAGTAACCATGACAACAAAACCAGCAGAAACACTACGAGCAACTGAAATGGAAACTAAGGTAAAGGATACAATACTTCTTAAAAAAAACAATTATGGCAATAAACCAAAAAAACCAATGCAATTGGAAAAAACAATTCAAGCAATAAACAAAAAAACAGGTAGACAATTAGAAGAAACCAAAATTGAACCACAAGGAAAAAACAAGATAGATGAAGAAGAAAATAAAGAAAAATTAAGTATACCTATAGAAACAATAATACAAAATCAAATCAGAAACATGCTCTTTCCACCTTTCCCCATGAATCCAACATTGGCAATACAACTACTGCATTTCCTGAAAATCCAAGAGGAACAGAGAAAGAAATAAGGTAAATATAGATAACCATCATCCACATATCACATTATTACTATTTATTATTGTGAAATCCTATATTATACAAAAGCAATATTTAATAAATGTAATACTTTTTTTAAAAAAATTATGTATTGTCATTGCACTACTACATTTAGAACAATAGGATTTTATAAGTGTACAACAGATAAGCATTTTTACATTACCATAAATCATTATGTACCTATTATCATGTTAGATAACTACTTACAATTAAAGAAAAACGGACATAACAAAAGAATTAACCAAAATTGCTAATGTAATAATAATAATAATAATAATAATAATAATAATAATAATAATAATAATAATAATAATAATAATAATAATAATAATAATAATAATAATAATAATAATAATAACAATAACAATAACAATAACAACAACAACAACAACAACAACAACAACAATAACAATAACAATAACAATAACAATAACAACAATAATAATAATAACAATAACAACAATAACAATAACAATAACAATAACAATAACAATAATAATATCTACAATATACAAATAACAAAATTAATAAAAATATATTACTTAAAATCTTCATTTATTTATTTCAGGAACAAAGCTTGAAGAACAACAGACAACACCTATGCAAAAAATAACACTTAATTCACAACCATTACAAAACAAAAAATAATTATAGAAATTGTATTAAAGTTAAAATTTTAAAGTTAAATCTAATCTTATTATAAATAACTGTTTAAAACAAAACAAAATTTATGAATAAACAATATATAAGAAACATAAGTTAAGTAATATTGTTAAGTTAAAAAGAAAAAAGTGTTTAATAAAAAGTTATTGTATCACCAAAAAATTGTTGCATCAATTCTTTAATAAACAACAAATCTTAAACAAAAACAAAAACAATCCAAAACTAAAAAACACAAATAAAAACTGCCCGGGCACAAATATGCTAGTAAGGTAATATAAAGAGGACTGTTGGGACACTCCAACATTTGAAGAGCTTGCTTCCTTCCTAGTGAGACACGTCATCCTTTGAAGTGATGTGTAATTATCCACCTCACTTCACCTCACCTGCCCCATGAGTTTCCATGGCTGGGCAAGGAAAGGAGAGGCTTTGATTGGTAAATGTATCTGGTTCAGGTATGGATGTGTGATCTTATAAGAAAAGAGGCAAACTACACAAACAGATTATTAACCATTGACAAATGGTAGGGACGATATGGCATAGCACGTCAGTTCCATATGAACTTCAAATGAGAGGCCATTAAAATAAGTAAAATTAATAACACATTGAATTACATTAGAAATCAGTTAAACTATGATACTAAAAATAAAAATGTACACATCTTAATTCAGAGAATTAAGAGAGTCCATAAATTCTTTACCTTGGTCGACACTTCAGCAATTAAATTTCTCTTGTTTGGGTCCACAAATTCCACAGGTTGGCCTTCAAATTCAATTTTCCCAATAACAGTGCCCTGATGAAATAAAAAACAAACAAATATATAATTGCAAGTAAGAAAGAATAATAGCGTCAGATAGTGATGGGAAAAGTCTCTTAGAAGATGAAACAGTTGGCTGGATTTTTTTTTTCATGCAGCTAATTTTAAGTTGTACTTTGTGGTGTCTAAAGCATTTTTTAAGAAAACAAGGGCAATTGTAATTTCTGTCTTAGAAAAAAGAAACAACCCATTCTTAGACATTGCAGAGTACTTGCTCCCAAACATGGGAGAGGCTTTCCCTAGTTAAGCATGAAGAAAAGTTGCAGGGAAGAATGAAGGTCTAGACTGGACAAGGTGGAAAAGAATAGGTGAAAAAGGCACAAGAGTGGTGGAGAACAGTAGTGGCAAAAACCACAGCTTGGCCAGGGAATGTGTGGAAGTCATGAACCCAAGATGAGGCAGGAATTTAGCACCTTTTCCAAGGAGCAGCCAGGTTGGTAGCAGACAGAGGGAAGCATTCAAGCAATACAGACATTTGTCTTCCTGTTGCTTCTGTTTCCTTCAACAGAGTAGGGGGAAGGAAACTAGCATCACCAGGGGTCATTTTTCAAACACCCCCTTCCTGCAATGCCTTGAGTCCAAGAAGCCCAGCTGGAGATTAATGCTTGAAGAAACACTTCTGGCCCTTGACGTGAAGCATGTAGCCTCCTCCAGCTGGAGAAGGAGGGCAGTGCATGACAATGAGAACAGCAGATGGCCAGGTATGCTGCCCACTCTTGCCTATCAACATCCACCACTGATGTTCTCCTTTCTTTCTCCCATTGTGCTTCACAGCACTTCTGGGCAAGAGGCCATAGGAATCTAAGCAGTCCATTACAATGACTCAACTAAGATGACTATCTTATGCACACAAACATGGGAGTAAGCTCATATTGTCATCACACAAAACGAGCAACTTTACCTTCCTTGATCTGCCATACCACAACCAACAGAACTTGCAAAAATTCTTTGTTTGGACTATAAGAAACACCCATTCAGGGTGGTTTTTCTTTTACACACACACACACACACACACACACACACACACACACACACACACACACACATACATATATATATGTATGTATTATAATAATAATAATAATAATAATAATAATAATAATAATAATAATAATAATAATAATAATAATACAGTACTCAGTTTTATGCTGATAAGATTTTCCTGTTCATCTTCCTTCTCCTGTTGCGCCACCATCTTGCCCTCTTTTACCTCTTGCATTGCCTATTATACTTTATATATATAAAGTATAATAGGCAATGCAAGAGGTAAAAGAGGGCAAGATGGTGGCGCAACAGGAGAAGGAAGATGAACAGGAAAATCTTATCAGCATAAAACTGAGTACTGTATTATTATTATTATTATTATTATTATTATTATTATTATTATTATTATTATTATTATTATTATTATTATTATTATTATTATTATTATTATTATTATTATTATTATTATTATTATTATTATTATTATTATTATTATTATTATTATTGATTTATATGCCACCTTCCTAATAAAAAAAACCCCAATGCTAAAATTATAAAATGACTAGCCTTGCCAGAGAGTTTTTATTTGTGGGGTTTTTTTTTTTGGTTATGGGTGGTTTGGGTGGGGGTGTTTTGCATTTGTGGTTTGTGACTTTATTTGATTTATTATATTTGTATTTGTCATTTTAATTTTTTTTGTTTTTTGGAGGGTTTTTTGTGTTTTTTACTGTTATTAGTTTCTGGCCTCTAGGTGGGGCTGTTATTAAGATTTTTGCAACTTTCCTTTCTCTTTGTTCAGTTTAATTCTGGGCCCCATGGAGGGAGGACATGTTTGGTAAGTGCTCTTGATTGTTTATTCTTTTTGTGTGTGTGTGGTGTTGGGTTGGGAGGTTTAAGTAGAGAGTTTCTACTTAAACCCCACCCACCCACCCCCCAAAGTGTTTCGGCTTGTTTGTTGGTTTTTATTTTGGATTTTAGATGTGTTTGTTTGTTTTCGGTATTTATGGTTGTTATTTTTTATTTTTTTCATATTTATTTCTTTAATTTGTGAGATTATTGTTTGTTGAGTTAGGTATTTTCCTGTTGTAGATAGGTGTTTTTAGTGTGTTTTTATGGTTTTTCATTAGTCTTTGGTATTTTGGGTGTATTTTGTTGATTTTGTTGTTTATTCTTTTGTTGTTTAATGGGTTTATTTTAATTATTTGTTTATTTATTTTTGTTTTATTAATTGTGGTGCTTTGCATTTTGGTTTACTGTTTGGTTTTGTTGTTGTTGTGTTTTGTTGTGTGAAGAACAGCCTGTCTGTCGTTTCTTCTTTTCCCCCATTGCTGCTTCGAAATTAGATTTCAATGCAGCGATGGCGAAAAGGAAGAGTCGGCAGTCAGCTCGCTTTTTGACCAGTAATGTTCGTTAGGTAGGTCGGGTGAAAAGGAGGGAGAGAAGAGCTATCTGCTTGACGATAGTTATCTTCTCTGGGCCTCCTTTTTTTCCTGGCTTCCCTAATGGGGAGATCAGCAGGCAACAATCCGTAAGGGGTGGTGCTCTTCCTTGCAGATTGCTGGCTGCTGCTTTTCTATTACCTCCACCGCTGTTTCGTGCTAGTTCTCAAAATAGCGGTGTGGGTAGTAGAAAGGCAGAATCCAGTCATCCGCCAAGGAGGGTGCTTCCCCTGACAAATTGCTGCCTGTTGGTTTTTTTCCCACCCCAGCTCAATTTTCCTTGAGGCCGGCGGTGGTCTCGCCGTGTCTTCGGCGGGGTAGCAGGGAGGAGAGGGAGTCCCTCTTCTCCCCAATGCTCTGGGAAAGAAGGGTGATTTTTGTCTCTTCATGGTTTTTTGTGAGGTTTTTTTTGTTTGTGAGGCCATGAGGTACTGAATCCGCCTGCGGCAGCCTTGCGCTCCCATTGCGTGACGTGTTTTTTTATTTTATTTTTCACACACCAGCTTTTTCAGCATTCTGTGCTGTAGCGCCCTTCAGCTTGATTAGCTGAAGTGGTCACAGCACGGAGGATGCTGGGGCTTGGAGTTTAGTTTATTTTGTTTGTGTTTGTGTGGTGGCTTTTTTCCTGCAGCTCGGTTTCTATTGGCCATGCCACATTTCCCAACGTTCTCTTTGCTCTCACCTGTCAGCCTGATTGGCTGAGGGGCGGCGCAGCGTGGAAGACGTTGGGAATTGAAGTTGTTTTGCTTTGTTTCCGTTCATGGGGCTATTGCCCCACTGCCGATTGCGGGACCAATACGCCGCTCTGCGGGCCGGGTTAAGGTGAGTGCAGACGGCTCGGTACGGGATACTATGGACGGGTGCGGGCGTGTATGCTGGAGTCCAACGGTTAGTGTCCCTCATTATAGGTAAAGATTAAAATCTGTAAAAAGCGCATCACCCCTCAATTAAAAACCCACATGGCTAAACAAGCCAGTGAGGCTGATATTTATACGTTAAATACATTAAATATGTTAAAACCGCTATCATACATATATGTGTGTGTCTTTATAAATTTAAGTGTATATGTATACACATATATACATGTATATTCACACACACACACACACACACACACACACACACACACACACACACACACACACACACACACACACACACACACACACACACATTACTTGCATTAACATAGTTGGCCAAGAGCAGCATTCAAATTATTTATATGGCCTAGAATATGAGTGCTGCTCTCAACCTATTAAAAAACAGCAGATTACAAATCCTTTTCTCTCACAAAGATGAATTTTACCTCAGCCCTGAGATACATCAGGAGTCATTAGGCTGAGTTGTTATTTACTTCTGGTTGCTATCTTTAGAAACAAAGGTGCATAACCACTGTTAATTTAACATACTTGACAAAGACTGTAGACTAGGGATTCTCAACCTACGGTCCGTGGGCTGGATTCTGCCCATGATACCATTTCATGTGGCCCTCCATTGCCTCCACCACACCAGGAAGTGTCATCATCATCATCATCATCATCATAACTATTTTTATTTAAATCCCGCTTCCCTCAATCCAATGGACGACTCGAAGCAGCTTACAAAAAATATAAAGCTACAATGTTAGAAATACAAATTACAGAAAATACAATATAACAACAATAGCATGAAGGGCAAAATGGCCATCCAACCCCCGACACTGTCTGAGGGAGCATGATCTGGCCCCTGGCCTTAAAATGTTGAGAACTCCTGCCTGTAGACCAGCTATCTATCTATATCAATAAATCCAAGGGTTAACTGTTGGAACTTGCTATACGTTTCTGCACCCATCCATCCTATCACATACCAAGCCTCCTGCACTCGCCCAAACCTGGCCCGGAAGTTACTGCAGGGTTGCGTAAGGCACCAGTGGGGCAAGAGCCCCACGAACACAAAAAAAGGAAAATAACTTCACTTCCCAATGTTCTCTGTGCCACGCCACAGCCAATCAGGCTGGGAAGCATGAGCAAAAAGAATGTTGGGAAACGTGGTGTGGCCAATTAAAATCGAGCTGCAGAAACAAAGCTGCCGCAAGAACGCAAACCAAAAACGAAAAACTCAAAGTCCCAGCGTTCTATGCGCTGTGAGTGCGCAGAACGCTGAGAAAGCCGGTGTGCAAAAAATAAAATTAAAAAACGCAATGGGAGCGCAACTCCCCAGCAGGCAGATGCAGTGCCTCACAGCCTCACAAAACAAAAAGCCACAAAAATCCACCACGAGACACCCGCCGGCCTTCTTTTCCAGAGCAACGGGGAGAAGAGGGACTCCCTCTCCTCCACGTTACCCAGCTGAAGACATGGCGAGACCACCGCTGGCCTCTAGGAAAGTTGAGCCGGGGTGAAAAAAAAATACCTTCAGGCAGCAGTTCATCAGGTGAAGCACCCTCCCTGGCGGATGACTGGCTGCTGCATTTGTACTTCCGATAGAGATAATACAAAAGCAGCAGCCAGCAATCCGCAAGGAAGAGCACCACCCCTTACGGATCGCTGCCTGCCGATCTCCGGTTAGGTAAGCCAGGAGAGAAAGGAGACAGAGAGGAGAGAACCATCATCAGGCAGATAGATCTTCTCTGCCTCCTTTTCCCCCAACCTACCTAACGAAACTTCCCGGGGGAAGAGCGAGCTGACTGCCGGCTCCTCCTTTCCCTCATTGCTGCATCGAAACCAAAATTCGAAGCAGCAATGGGGAAAAGAGGAACCGACAGGCAGCCCGTTCTTCATGCAAAAGTACACACCAACAACAAACACCAACATTAATAAAAATTAATAAAACACAAATAAATCAATAATTAAAAAACTCATTAATACACAAAAAAGAAAACAACAAAATCCACAAAAACATCCACAATTCCATAAAAACACAGACAAAACACCTAACTGCAACACGAGAATACCTAACTCTAACAACACAACTACCACAAATTACACAAATAAACAACAAAATCACAAAAATTAAACAAACCAGAAATAAACAAACCAATTAAACAAACCTAAAACCCAACCAAACCACAAAAGAACAAACAGAAACACCTCCCAGCCCAACACCACAAAAACTAAACAAAGAAAAACCCAGAAGAAAGAAAACCAAAGAACTCACCAGCACGTCCTCCCTCCACGAGATCAGAACAGAAATAAAGACACAAAGACTACTTACCAGAAGAAGCCCCACCTAGAGGCCAGAAGAGAAAAAACCCGTGAAATGAAAACAAAACCACTAACAGCCCCACCTGCAGGGCGGAATATTAAAAACAACTCAAAAACAATAAAGCCCCACCTAGAGGCCACAAGAGTAAAAACAAGTTAAAATTTAATTTAATTTAATTTAATTTAATTGTCAAATTTATATACCGCCCACTCGGCCAAAGCCAACTCAGGGCAGTTCACAATGACAATTTAAAAACATGTTAAAAACAGTTAAAAGTACCCATCCCCTAAAATAAGGGGTGCAGGATCCAAAGACACCATGGGGAGGAGTTCTTCTACACCAGCCACCCAATGGAGGTTACCCTTCCGCCTGCACCCCACACTTGACCCGCCAGCCAGGTTTTAAGTTCTTTTCTGAAAGGCAGCAATTCCATCCGGCATGGAGAAGGCTCACCTCCTTGTGCCAGAGAGGCGAGCCCCTCTGGCTGATAGAACGATTAGAGAGCCCCTCCGGTCCACTCTGGTTGGATGAACAGACGTCCTCAGGGCGATGCAGTCTCTTAGGTAACCCGGCCCACTACCATATAGGGTTTTAAAGGTCAAAACCAGCACCTTGAATTGCACCCAGAGACAAACTGGCAACCAGTGCAGCTCCTGGAGCAGTGGCAAAGCACAGGCATAACGCCCACACCCCATCACCACCCGGGCTGCTGCATTCTGGACCAGCTGTAGCCTCCGAATGGTCATCAAGGGCAGCCCCATGTACAGCGCATTGCAATAATCTAGTCTGGAGGTGACCAGAGCATGAGTGACCATGAGCAAGGAGTCCCAGTCCAGGAGCGGGTGCAACTGGCGAATCACCCGAAGCTGGGCGAAAGCCCTCCTGGTCACAGCTGCCACCTCTTCTTCTAGCAGTAGCCACGAATCCAGGAGGACCCCCAACTTGCGCACTGGGTCTGTCTGGGGCAAAATAGCCCCATCCAGAACCAAAGATAGTAGCTCCCGGGATAACGCAGGACCCCTTATCCATAGCCACTCAGTCTTGCTGGGATTCAATTGTAGCCTGTTAGCCCCCATCCAGACCCCAACAGCTTCCAGACACCTGGAAAGGACTTTGACGGCATCACTGGGGTCCCCACAGGCCGAGCTGTACAACTGAGTGTCATCCGCATACTGATGATACCGCACCCCATGGGAACCAATGATCTCACCCAGCGGCTTCATGTAGATGTTAAATAGGAGAGGAGAGAGCACCGAGCCCTGAGGCACCCCCCATTTGAGGGGCCTATGACTGGACCTCTCACTCTCCAACCACACCAACTGGGTCCAACCCCTCAGAAATGAGGAAAACCAGGACCACACAATGCCCTGGATCCCCAATCCTTGGAGCCGTTCCAGAAGGATACTGTGGTCAACAGTATCAAAAGCCACTGAGAGGTCAAGAAGAGCGAGGATGGATGGGTGACCACCGTCCCGCTCCCACCAGAGATCATCCATCAGTGCGACCAATGCCATCTCGGTACCATATCCAGTCCTGAATCCTGACTGAAAGGGGTCCAGATAATCCGCTTCATCCAGTACCCCCTGCAGCCGACGCGCCACTGCCTTCTCCAACACCTTCCCTAAAAAAAGGGGAGGTTGGAGACAGACCGATAGTTGGATAGGACAGCTGGGTCAAGGGAAGGTTTCTTCAGGAGGGGGCGCACCAAGGCATGTTTTAAAAACATAACAATAAATCAAAAGTTTACATAAATAACAAACATATGTTAAATAAATAAAATAAAAAGATTTATAGCATCCTATGTTGAGTTTTAACTCAAATAAAAACCCAAAACATCTAAACACAGTTTAAAAACATTGAATGTAAAAAACATGAACTTTCACATTTTTAAAAATATTACCTATGGTACAACTATTAACAAAAGAAGGCACATACTAAAATGTTATTTGGTTAAATGAAACAATTTGAAACAATTATATCATCCTTTGTACTTTTTTTAATCCACAAAAAACCAAAAAAAATCTGATCACAGTTTATAACAACCTGGCAACGCCGGGCAACCTATGCTAGTATATAACTAAAATCAAGTCTGGTGCTGTATGTTCCTTATACAAATCCACATCCCTGCACCGATCATGCTGAAATTCAGTACATATGTACCTTGAGCCGAAGAGACGGTCACTGCAGGGGTGTCAATCCCCATGGGGAGGAGTACGCCCCCTAAATCAATCCACAAAGGGGATGCCCCCACCGACCGGAGAAGAAGCAAGGGGAAAAAAGCCAACCAGGAATGCTTGTGATGTCATCACCACAGATCAACCAATTCCCAGCTGTCCAGATCTGGGGCTCCATGACATCACAGGGCTCACTCATACAAAGCGACACCCCTGCACCAATTGTGCTGGAAACTGCATGCACGCCTATCTTCAACATCTAGGGTGGCCAGCATGGGTAACCGGCAGCCCGCCTTGGGGTCCTTGCCCCCGAAAAGGGGCTGCAATGTCCCCCCCAGGCTGCAGAAAAGACCAGGGGAGGTGACTGCAAATGCGCAAGAATCCATGCATGTGCCTAACCCTGCCTGGCATTCCAGACTGTGGCGCATGTGCGAAATTCCACGCATGCGCCAAAGTCTGCCCGGTGTTCCAGGTGGCACATGACCTAGCCACCAGTACGGACAGCGGCAATTATGGCCATTATGGCAGCCCCCACCCCAGTGACTATTGACGGCGGCCGGTCACTGCGACATGGCTCCTCTACACTTCTGAGGCATGCCTCGGGGGAAAGGAGAACCCACAGCAGGGGGAGCAGAAGATGGGACCGGGCTGTCGCCTTCCACAGGCATCCCCCCAAATGGGTCATCTGCTCACCCACCCAAATAGAGCCTTCCTTCTGCCTGACACAACCCTCAGGAGGACAGAGGGGCCAGGCTGTGATAGCTACCCACTGACTGTAGTTGCTGGGGAGGCCAATGGCAGCGGCCAGAGTCAGGTTGAGACAGCGCCTCGCGGTGGGGCTGAGAGAGTGGCCACGACGACAGCAGACAAAAAGGTAAGGCAGCTGGGGCGGGGGGCGGGCCCGGGTCTCCCCTTGGCCCGGGTAGAGTACCCCTGGGCAATGCCTGGTCCTCTGCTAGTTGTCTCTAAGGCAAGATGTGGGTACACAATCCATCTCTGTCTACTACTGATCTCCCCATGCATATGGAGAACATGGGAAAAGGTGATCATGTTCCAAGGAATATAATTAATGCTCTGCAGTCCAGCCTGTGACAGGATTTACAACTGCCTGTCTTCATTTTCAGGGAATAGAGACCTTGCCCACCAATATGGATGTCTGCTTCCCACTCCTAGTTGGCAAAGGTGTATGGAAGGAACAAAATATAAGCTAGGTTTTCAGCCTGATAAGAATTATAAAGGAGTGTAAAGGCTACATTGTATAATCTTCAAAAAACGTCTCTTAGTAATACTCAGTGAAATGTCCACAGTACTAAGCCTCTATTGTTTTAATACAGAAAGAACATTAATTTTGTATATAAAGAATATTGTTCTCTTAAGTGATATGGAGCTGCATGTTGAATATCATAGTTCTACCATTATTATTCTTATGGAGAATCTATAGCTCAGTGACAAAATGCAAGCATTGCAAGAAGATCCCCAGTTGCCTGCCATGTTTAGCCGCAGTTAAGAAACTGTGTGACTGAACAACAACAACAAAAGAAAACGTCTTAAACCCTGAAGAACTATTGCCAGTCATTGTAATCAATGCAAACCTGGGCACCTGAAAAGTACACATTTGCATAAGCCATCCAAACTCAATTTAACAGTAAATAAACCTGTATTAGCTTTTCTCCTTTGCAAAACACCATTTGTTTCCTAGTTTTCAGCCTACCTTGTCTCGAATAATTTTAGACAGCATTCTGGTATCAATACCATGAAGAGCTGGGACCTATAAAAATAAATGCAGGCAGGTTAAAAATTAGTAATTTGGGGTGGGTGGGTAAAATTGCTAAAACCTTTGAGTATATTTCCAGTAGAACATTGAAACCAACTTTCTATGAAAGTCAAAGAAAAACAACAGCAAAATTAACATTAATCTCAAACCCTGCTGGGATTTCAATATGATTTCGATAACATCTATTCCCCATGTTGCTATTTTGAAGATATCATGTAGTTAATGTTTTTTTTATTTGCAGTTGGTATTGCATACTGAAATATTTTGCTAGTGTTGCCGTACTGTACTTAATTAGCCACTATTACAGTAAAACCCCTACTTACGAAAAAAGTCAGTTCTGTAGGCTTTTGCTTACATCTGTTTGTTATGTAACTCAAAGCAAACCCATAGGAAATTTTATTATTTTTACATAATCCGAAGCAAACCCATGGGGAAAATGAAATTTTTATGTAAATCGAAGCAAACCCATAGGGAAATGAATTTTTACATAGCTCAAAACAAATCCATAGGAAAAATAATCTTTATGTAACTCGAAGCAAACCCATAGGAAATCGTGTACATCGGGACATGGTTTTAGCACAAAATCATTATGTAAGTCAAATTTTACATAACTTGAGGCATATGTAAGTTGGGTTTTACTGTATCTGTCACAAGTTACAGCAATTTGCAGTGTACAGCAATCTGTGAGCTGTGGTGGCTCAATGGTTAAGAAACTCATTTTGTTAGGTGGAAGCCTGGCAAGTCGTCAGTTTGAAACCCGGGTGCTGCATGATGTATTGAGCACTTGGCTCTATCCCGGCACTTGGGGACATGAAAGGAGGCTCATTTGGCCGTTTCCTGGGAAGAGTTTCTCCCGCAAAAATCCTTTCAATTTCTGACACGAAATTATTATTATTACATCAATCTTATGTGAAACACTTTTAGACCATTCTATAAACCTTCCTGTAAAGAATCCCAGAAATTGTAATTCTTTGGAATTTCCACCACAAACCCACGTTACAAAGTTAAGTTGAAATAATAGGGTTTAAACTTTTTTTATTTACAGTATTTTTATACTGCTTTCCTCACCCAGGGGTGACCCAAAGTGGTTCACAAGGTAAATAAAAACATCATATAAAAAATCAGATAAAACCCCTATCAAAAAACCAGATGAAAACACATAAAAACTAATAGATCTTTGTCAAGAAAAAAATTGGGACATGCAGTATGGAAACACGCCAATACTGTAATATTAAGAGCTATGACCTGCTAAGCTCTACTACATCCAAACTACAGTTGCCTAGATTTTCTGAAAAGCAGGAATCAGTGGTCACTTTGAGACCTTCAAAGTGCTCTTCAAAATGCTCTTCAACACAACCATTTGCAGGAGGAGAAAGGGAGTGAAAAGAGAAGCTCCCCCTTGGCTATGTAAGAATGCCTCACCTTCTCCTCTTTCAGCCATTCCCCAAGGGTTTTGACAGCCTGCCAATGACTATATTCATTGCTATAGTCCAACACCAGCAAGCCTGAAACCTGTGAAGATACAGCAAAGATATCCATCCAGAAACAATTTTAACATAAAACCTGAAGTCAAGCCTATGACAAAACAGGTAACATTTGATGCTCAGCATAAGACTCTTTTGAAACATTTTCTCTAGAACTTTTTATAGAAATTCCATTAAATCATGGATGCCCAAACCTTTTGGGTCATGGGCTGGTCACATGGTTCAGTGGTCATGTGGTTCCTCCCATTGGAAGCAGAAGTAAAACCAGTGGTGGGCATCAATTTTTTTTACTACCATACTGTGGGCAGGGTTAACTTTGTGGGTGGTGCCAAATCTGTGGGTGGGGCCAAATCTGTGGGTGTGACCAAGTCTGTGGGTGTGGCCAAATCTGGCCATGTGACTTGCTGTGGGTGGCCATGTGACTGGATGGGCGATCTAGTCATGCCCCTGCCACATGTCCATGAAAACGTCTGCAAACACAGACAGCAGTGACTCTTTGGCTGTAAAGGGAGATGAGTACTGCACCCTAGAGTCGGATACAACTGGCTTTGGAGCAATGGAGACCTTTACCATTACTTACTAACCACATGTAACTAATCAGGGCCAAACTTCACAGCAAATTTGAATACCAATCAGAGATCTTCTGTTATTAGGTAAAGGTATAGTTTGCCCTTGCTCGAAAGACAGTCATATTTAACTCTAGGGTTCAGTGCTCATCTCCGTTTACAACCAAAGAGTCTGCATTTGCATACATTTCTGTGGTCACGTGGCAGGCATGACTAGACACCAGAGTGCATGGAATGCTGTTTCCTTCCCACTGAAGTGGTCCCTATTTATCTGCTTGCAATTTCTTGCTTTCGAACTGCTAGGTTGGCAGGAGCTGGGACTGAGATGGGAGTACTCGTGTCTCAAACTGCTGACCTGCTGATCTTCCAGACATCAAGTTCAGTGGCTCAACCACTTGATCCACTGCAGGTATTACTAGTTGTAAAGAGCCACACTGATTTGTAAACTTATCTGTCATGCTAGCCAACCATTGTGTGCCCAGTGGACTCGATCTACAAAAGCTTACATTAAAATACAGCAGTTAGTCTTTATGGTGCCACAACATTTTTGTCTTTTTGTTTACTTCTTGATATGGTTGAAACACAAACTAACATGGCTACTTTTGAAAAGGTAGCCATGTTTGTCTGTGTTTCAACCATATCAGAAAGTAAACAAAACAAAAAGACAAAAATGTTGTGGCACCTTAAAGACTATACACGCACGCACGCATGCACGCACGCATGCACGCACACACATACCCCACACACAACACAACATACGCACAACACACACACACACACACACACACACACACCTTGGAACTAGAAATAGAGATTTGCTCAGAAGGGGCAAGAGTGGTGGATGCGGCCCAGTATCCCCCTCCTCTGCAATGACATCCAAGGCCAAGTGGTGGGCAAAGTGCACAGGAAAAGCAGTGATGGAGGGAAACCCCTGGTGGAGGCCACATCACCCTCAGGGGGAGTGGCAGTGTTGATGGGGCTGTCTCCACAGGCCTTGAGCCGGCCACTGCGGAGACAGCCAAGTTGGGGAGCACCAAGGTGGCTGGGGTGGAGGCCTTGTGGGTCCCACTCCAGGTGGTGGTGGGTGGCAGCAGAAGGCTGTGTCCCCCAGCTCTCTGGCCACTCCCAAGCCACCTTCTTCACCTCCAGCCTTTGTGGCCATCATCATGCCACCCCAGTTGCTGGGGCCACGTGTGGCCAGGAGGAGGAGGCCAACAGGCGGAGGGAAACCAGTGGGAGGCTCCAACCAATGCTGCACTCTCCTCTCTCCCCGCCTCCCTCAGGAGCATTGCGGATGCATCAGAGAGAGCTGAGCAGAGGCAGCATTGGGAGCAGAGTTGGAGGCAACAGCATTGGCAGCAGGCAGAGCTGTGGAGACGGAGACGGCGGTAGCAGCGGTGGCCGAAGCCAAACACAAGGGCCTGGAGGTGGCGGCTTTGGTGGCAGCAACACCGGTGGAGGCTGTGGAGGCTTAGGTAGGTGTGGTGAGGCTTCGATGCCCACCAGCCACTTCTAGCAGCAGCTCCTGTAGTTCATGCCAGACAGGCAGTCAAAGGGTCAAGGGCTGAGCCACTCAGGTACTGCTCTGCCTCCACTGGTATTGCCACCACCAAAGCCGCCGCCTCCAAGCCTCCATGCTCCGCTCTGCCTGTCACCTGACTCAGCTCCCAGGCAGGCACCACCACTACTGCCTCCGTCTCCTCCACTGCTGCCACTTCAGCCGCTGCTGCTACCACTGCCTCCGTCTCCACCGCTCTACCCACTGCCAATGTCACTGCTCCGTCTCTGCTCCTGATGCTGTCTCTGCTCCACTCTCTCTGCCACATCCGCATTGCTCCCACTCCAGGTGCAGAAAATGACCACTATGGAAGTAGCATATGCGCACTAAGCAATGGAGTCGGGATGTGGGCATGGCTGGCCAAGTGGGTGTGGCCTAGGGGAATTTTTGCTACCGGTATGTCCATACTGGGGCGTACCGGGAGAAGCACACCACTAAGTAAAACACACCTTGCAATCTGTTTTGCAACAGGATGAGATAGATTTTAGGCTGCCATTTTTCTGCTTAAACCAGAGGCACCCAAACTATGGCCCATGGGGGTGGGTTTTACTTCCACTTCCAGGAGCAACGAGGGTGGCATGGGTGAGATGAATTGGCATGGGGGGGGGGGCAGATATGGCCCACAGGCAGTAGTTTGGTCACCCCTGCATTAAATGGTATTTTGGTGTTTACACTTTACAGACGAAATATGGAGTAAACCCATCTACTGACAAATCTAAAAAACTTTATTTAGAAATAAAGAGTATTTTTAATCAACTCTGGTGTTTTTTTCCATTTACCTTGATGCTGTCGGACTCCAAGAACTTGCTGAAACCTATTTCATCCAAAGCAGTAGTATCAGGGACACCACCATTCCCTATGATGGGATTAACCAGTGTGAGAATCTGCCTGTGGTAGCTGGGATCAGTCAGGCTTTCTGTGTATCTGGGTTCAACAGAATAAGAATATTATGTTTATGTTTGAGAGAGAGAGAAAAACTGAGATTAAAGTTCCTTGTCAGGAAACATAAAAGACCAAGTGCTTAGAACTGTTTTTTCTCTGCTTCATCTGCCCTTGTCCAGTTTATTAGTATTGCTCCTATATTTTTTTGTTTATGATTATTGCATTGTGGAGATTGTTCTTTATATCTTTCTATACAGTGATTTTAATTTGTTTAATCCCTCTTGCATAACATGAGCATGCTAAAAACAAGGAGCATCATTTTTTTAAATAAGTAGGGTCAACAAATGTAAAACCAGCAGCATATCTGCTGCTGCCTTCTCACAATACGTCTGCAGATGGAAAGGTCTGTGCATTTTTAAGACTCCTCTTCTCACAGAAAAAATACCAAGGGCCAAACAAGACAATAATGTTTTTTCATGGTTTTTGCAGAGATTCTCTCTGAAGTTATGACAGATGCATTGTCAAAGCATGTGATTTTCTCCAAAGCAATCATATTTATAAACTGCCCCATAGTGCTTAGTGCACACTCTGGGCAGTTCACAGAGTAATTAGCATTTTACCCCCAATATGCTGAGAATTCATTTTACCAGTGTTGGAAGGATGGAAAGCTGAGCCAACCTTGCACCCTGTTCAGGACTGAACTCATAGCCTTTTGATTGGAGTTTACCCAATGCACCACCAGGGCTTATTAAGCCTTTTCTACTAATGTAGTAGACTCTGATTATTTTGCATATACAGTGGAACTTCGGGTTACAAAATTAATGCATTCCTCAGGACATTTTGTATTACAAAAAGTTCATATCTCAAAGCATGGTTTCCCATAGGAATGCATTGAAAACCTTTTTCCGACCTCTGGCACGGATTAGTTGGTTTTCAATGCATTCCTATGGGAAACTGCACTTTGAGATACAAATTTTTCATGATTTAAATACTTAACTCGAGGCATTATTTTCAATGGATTTCCTTTTGTATCTTGAAAATTGCATTAGGCGAGGCTTTCGTAACCCAAGGTTCCACTGCATTGGTATGGTTGTTTAAAAACTTTCCAAGCCACTCTAGGATATCAGCAGGGTACTTGAGAAACTATTACTTGAATAGCCAAGAAATAAATATAAGGGCTTTATTCTGGAAGCTTTTGGTCTAAAAGGGCAAGAGCTGATGTGAAGGGAGAAGGTCTAAGAGAGTTGGGCTTTTACTTCTCAGCTCAAGTGAGAACACGGGCATCCCCCACCACCACCACCATTAAAAGATAAGCACCATTTTCTAGGCACTTTGATGGTATTGCACAAGTTGACATAGTTAAGTCTGTGCAAAGCTCCTCTAAGTATACAACACAAAGAAGAGGGTGGAATTGCAGCACTGGGACCTTGGGTTATTATCAGAGATCTGGATTTATGGGCCCTGAATGGCTTGGAGCAGCATGCTGGGGCAAATCCACTCACTAAGGACATCAGAGATCAATCAGACTGAATGCCTTGTTGAAGGAAAATAGCAGCAGCTTGGAATTAAATTAGGTTGGTAGGACAATATTCTTCCAAAAGTAATAAAAATTCTACTTCATTTGGCTAAAGTGTTTTTTGCATCCCTAAGGGCCTTGTTTCTCAAAGTGATTTTTCACTTCAACAGTAGGTATAGATCTCACACATACACACACAAACACACTACAAGAGGGTGACGTATCCCCTGCGTGTCATTTGCCAAGAACATTGGGATTCTTCAGGACAATTTATATAAGCTATATCTAATTTATGTTTCTTGTTGTTATTTCAATTACATGTAATGGAATGGCCATACAGTTTTTCAAATATCAGCAACTTGCAAAAGGGGGTTTTATGGAATGGTGACATCATGGCAGAAAAATGGATTGTCGTGCACCCAAAAACATTCTAAATAATCCAGAATGGTTGTGAGCTGATATCAACGATTGAGTGCAGTATCCAATTGAGAGAAATTACATGTCACCAGAAACAATTGCTATGAAATATTCGAGAGCATAATGTTTTACTTTTTGAATATGTAGATTTTGCTACACAGCAAAATGAATTAGGTCCTTAGTTTTAATGTATGAATTTTTTTTGTAAGCTTGAAGCATACATAAATATTGAAATCAAACCACAATTATTATAGAGTAATCCTATTTAAGTAAACTGGATTGTTTCAAAATAAATGAGTTATGAACTACTGTTATGGTATTTCACTGACTGTGAAAGCATTTATAACCAAATATAACTAGTGCTGTAGATAATAATGTAACAATAAAATACACAGTTGCATTTTTTTTACTTCTTGATTATTATTATTTGGTATAAATATCCTTCTAAAATGTGTCTATCATTACAGAAATAAGATGGCATAAGTGTATGTTCGAATTAGCCAAATTTCTATAGTATTACAAAATATGTTTGCAAAAATTTGCAAATTTTGTGTATGTGTGAAGCTAAACACAGGCACACAAAAAGCAAGCACAGAAGGACTGGCTGATTAAAAACACATAAGCAACCCAACCAATGCATCTAAATTTTAAAAGCTAAAGGGACAAGTCAACAGATGCCATAGTTTTTGCGATTTGCATAACATCTACAATTGCATAACATCAACAATTTGAGATATTTATTTATTTTTATTTATTTATATTGCCGCCCAACTCCAAAGACTCTGGGCGGCAAAAAGAAAATAAAACCAATCACATTTTTAAAAAAACATTAAAACTGCCACCAAAAATTACTCCGATCCCTGCAGAATAAAAGAGATTAAAAGAGAGAGTGTGTGTTCTTACTAAATCAGCCAGCAGGCAGGGGTCACCACATCGCTGGTGCCCCAAACCTGCTTTGCCAGCCAGGTTTTAGCCCTTTCCTGAAGGACAGCAACTCTGTCTGGAGACGCAGCTCAATTGGCAGGAGGTTCCAAAAGGCCGGAGCAGACACTGAGAAGGTCCTCCTTCTGGTGCTAGAGAGACGAGCCTCCCTAGCAGATGGAACAATGAGAGAGCTTCTTCGGCCTGCTCTGGTGGGATGGACAGATGTTCTCAGGGTGATGCAGTCTCTTAAGTATTCTGGCCCACTACCATGTAGGGCTTTAAAGGTCATTACCAGCACCTTGCATTGCACCTGGAGGCATACAAGTAACCCGTGCAGCTCCTGAAGCAGTGGCAAAGCACGGGCATACCTCCCATGCCCCATCACTACCCGGGCAGCCACATTCTGGACCAATTGCAGCCTCCAAATGGTCATCAAGGGCAGCCCCATGTAGAGTGCATTGCAATAGTCAAGTCTAGAGGTGACCAGAGCATGTGTGACCATGAGCAAGGAGTCCCAATCTAGGAGTGGGCATAACTGGCCTATAACACTAAGTTATGCAAAAGCCCTCCTGGCCACAACTGCCACCTGCTCATAGAGCAGGAGTCGAGAGTCCAGGAGGACCCCCAGATTACACACTGGGTCTGTTTGGGGCAAAATAGTCCCATCCAGAATCAAAGATGGTAGCTCCCGAGATAACATGGGGGCCCCCTGACCCGTAGCCACTCAGTCTTGCCGGGATTCAATTGTAGCCCGTTGTCCCCGATCCAGACTCCAACAGCCTCCTGGATAGGACTCCAACTGCATCGTTTGGATCACCATGGGCTGAAATGTATAGCTATCATCAGCATACTGATGATACCTCACCCCGTGGGAACAGATTATCTCACCCAGCGGTTGCAAATGATACCACCCTAATGGCAGAAAGTGAGGAAGACCTAAAGAAAATCCTGCTTAAGTTGAAAGAAGAGAGTGCAAAAGCTAGCTTGAGACTCAACATCAAGAAAACCAAGATAATGGCAACAGGCCCTATCAGTCCCTGGAAAATAGATGGGGAAGAAATAGAAGCAGTGACATACTTTACTTTTCAAGCATCAAAGATCACTGCAGATGGTGTTTGCAGCCATGAAATAAAAAGGCAACTAATTATTGGGAGACAAGCTATGAGAAACCTGGGGAACATAGTGAAAAGTAGAGACATCACATTGCAAACAAAAATTCGCATAGTCAAGGCAATGGTATTCCCAGTGGCAATGTATGGTTGTGAGAGCTGGTCCATTAGGAAAGCTGAGTGCAGAAGAATAGATGCCTTTGAAATGTTGTGTTGGAGGAGAGTTTTGAGAGTCCCCTGGACAGCAAAGAGAACAAATAGGTTGATCTTAGAAGAAATTAACCCTGACTGCTCATTAGAAGGTCAAGATGAAGCTAAAGTACTTTGGACATCAAATGAGAAGAGAGGACTCACTTGAGAAAGCCTTGATGCTGGGAAAGATGGAGGGCAAAAGAAGAAGGGGGCGGCCAAAGATGAGATGGCTAGATATTGTAGATGCAATGGGCACAAAGGAGGATGGTGGCAGACAGAGGTGCCTGGCAGGCAATGGCCCACATCTGTTTGCCTATTGCCACTGCCATCACCATCACAGTGTGATTCCATAGACAAAAAGGGATATGAACCCAGATCTTGTGAATCCTAATCTGATATACTGTAAACTGGATCTCAATGTAATTCTTTGCATTACTTGCTTGGAATTATTTCTGCAAACAATAAAACTGTGGTCAAACACCTCATCCTTTCACATGGAGTTATTATTGAACACAGGGAGTTACCCCTCTACTGCTGGTGGCTTGTGACTACAGAGTTGCCCTCCAAGTTTAGGATGACCTCCCCATCCTGGTTCATGAATGACCCAGAATCACCCTTATATAACACATGATTAAGCAAGGTGGAATTATTTCAGTTTGATGGCGTTCACTATCCTCCACTCAGGAGAGGTCAGGACAAGCACTCAACAGTCAGATTACTGGAAAATTAGGCATAATGTCTATCAGGTACTGAGGTGGTTTAGTGGTTAAGATGCTGAACTTGATGACTGGAAGGTTGGCAGGTCAGCAGTTCAAGACTCAAGTACTGCATGATGAAGTGAGCTCCAGTCTCTGTCCCAGCTCCTGCCAACCTTGCAGTTTTAAAGCAAGATATTGCAAGTAGGTAAATAGTTACCACTTTGGTGGGAAGGTAAACAGCGTTCCTTGCATTCTTGTGTCTAGTCATCCCTGCCACATGTCCACGGAAACATCTGCAAATGCAGACAGTGTTGGCTCTTTGGTTATAAACAGAGATGAGCACTGAAACCTAGAGTCGGATATGACTGGGTTTTGAACAAGGGCAACTAACTTTACCTATCAGAGGTATCATCTCCCTTTCTCTATTCCTTTATCTGAAATCAGCCTTGGATTAGTCCTGATGTCAATACAGTACCTCATTTCACTTTCAGCCAGGTTCTGTTTACTAGCATAGATGACCAAGCTGAAGAAATGCTAAATGTAGCTTGCTTTTCACCAAGTTACACTAAAGATGCTGGACCACAACAAAAATACCACAAGAAAGTGATGTTCCAGCATGATCTCTTTTTACTTCTGGAGCCTGATACTATAACACATGCTGTGAGTTCAGTGGCAAGCTGGATACATTGACGCGTGAAGGAGATCGTCCTGAAACTAAGGTACATTTTTATGGCTTCAGGTGCAATTTTATGTGAAAAGAAAGGCCTGCAAACAAGTGAATACAGTTTTTTGCCAATGAGCCACTTTGTTGAAAACGAATTAATCTATCAGGTGCTGCTTGGCTTTTGGGACATGACAAGATTTATTGCCCATAATCTATCACAGAGAAGAAAACTCTGGTACTCTCCATCATTCTGATCTATATTAAGCGGTTGTTTGTTGGCAGGTATATTAACACAGCTAGTAATTAGTGCTGTCAGAAAGCATAAATAATTGCCTTCAGAGGCAAAAGCGTACAAACAGATTTCCTGCGCTGTAATACACTGTTACCTTGCCAGTGAAACTGCTTTAAGTACCCATCTTGTGCTGTGGTGACTCACATAAATGAAAGGCATATAGGATGTACCAGCTGTGCTATGGCTATGCTCAGTCTTGACCTAAAATCTTGAACTTTATTGAACAGGAATCTTATGAAAATTCTGTTCCAAGGGGATGTTTTTCTCCATTCCACCCATCTGCTGCACTAGATAGCCAACATGTTTTTATTACCAAGAAATGACTAGAGGTAATTTTATCCATTCTGCTTACATCATAATGTGAAAACTAACAAAGATTTTTCAACCAGAACTGAACATAGACATTTAAGAACCAGAACTCTTGGTCAAGTCTTTATTCTTGAGGAGTACGTACAGGAATAATTTTGGCTACCAAGTCATGGTATCAAGTACCTTATGATTGGCAAGGAAAAGAAATAATCACTGTAGGGGGGAGTGAAAAGCTTGTCAACAGCTTCAGTTGTATAGGAAAAAAAGAAGGCTCGGGTTAAAAAAAAACATATATTTTCAGAACAGTTGGTTTAGTAGACAGCTCATTCAGTGAAATCAATGTAAGTACAGTGGTACCTTGCTTAAAGAGCATAATGTGTTCCATGGGATTGCTCTTTAAGCAAGTTTGCTCTTTAAGCGAAACACCCTTGTAAGTGACCAATTGTGACTTCTGGGGGGGGGGGATTGTGAACCCAGATATAGTTGTTAAGTGGGTTATGGGTTGGGTTTAGTTGTTAAGCGATGCGACCATTCAGAGAAAATTCTGCTCTTTAAGCCATAGCTGTCAAGTATCCCTTATTGGCCAGGAAAACCCCTTATTTACCCTCTTTCCCGCCATCATCCCTTATTAATTAGACTGCAATGCCCTAATGCCGCCATTGGAGGGCAGCACAGGAGAAGCATAGCTGTCAGGTATTCCTTATTGGCTGGGAAATTTCCCTTATTTCCAAATCCAAAACTTGACAGGCATGCTTTAAGCGAGTTAGTCTCTAAGCGAGGAGTTCTTTATGCGAGGTTTTACTGTAGTACTTTACTGTTAGAGCAGATTTCCCAGATTTGATAGAGAAACGATATTCTTCTTACCCAGCAAGGCCAGTATTAAACACAACTTCTCCAGCTGTAGAGGAGGGATGACCAAAGGAGTAGCCTTTCATCTTGGTTCCATCTTCCAGGACCAAGTTAGCAGTCTGTGCCTTAAAAAAAAGGGTGGGTGGGGGTGGACAACAAAGGTGTTTTACTAGGAGCACAATGAAACTAAGCATTTCTACATTTATATATATATAAATACATTTATGTACATTTATGTATGGGGGAAGGGACTTAGGTGGCTCATTAGTTAAGATTCTGAACTTGACGACTGGAAGGTTGGCAGGTCAGCCGTTTGAGACCCAAGTGCTGCATGATGGAGTGAGCTTCCATCATCTTTCCCAGCTCCTGCCAACCTAGCAGGTTGAAAGCATAAAATTGCAAGTAGATAAATAGGTAACACTTTAGTGGGAAGGTAAAACAGTGTTCCATGCATTCCAGTGTCTAATCATGCCTGCCACATACCCACGGAAATGTTTGCAGATGCAGACAGTGTTAGCTCTTTGGCTATAAACAGAGATGAGCACTGAATTCTAGAGTGGGGAGCACTTTTGTGGGTGTTTGCCATTTTGTCTTGTTGTGAAAGAGTTTAATATGTATTTGCTTTACTATGGTCCAAAGTCTCGCAAGACTTCAGGAGGGTTCTGAACGAGAACAGAGCTGTCAACGGTTCTAACGGTTTTTTTTTCCAACTGTCAGTTCTGATCAGAGATAATTAAGGAATGTGAGGGTGTGTGGTTAGCTCTGGTCACCTATTCTTATTCCAAATAAAGTTGTGTTTGGCCCGTATTGCTGGCTGCTGCTTATTATTTCCCGAACACTAAAGGGGGGGAGGTAGGCCTGATGGAGGGGTAGGAAGGCCCAGAGGGGGTGGGAGGGCCTGACAGAAGGGTGGGAGTGGGAACGCCTAGCAGGGGTATATGAAGGTCTGACAGGGGTGTAAATGAAGGACCAGCATGCGGTGGGAACATCCCATGGGAGTGTAGGGAGGCCTGACAGGGGTAGGGAAGCTGAATGGGGGTGTAGGGAGGCCCGATGGTGGTTGGGAAGGCCCGGCAGGGGTGGAAAGTCCTGGCAAGAGTGTGGGTAGGCAGTATGGAGGTATAGGAATGCCTCAGGGGAGTGGGAAGGCCTAGTGGGAGTGGGAAGGGCACGTAGGGTTTTTCCAGTGCCCAGGAGATAAATAGATAGATAGATAAATCTTTATTGTCATTGTCCTGCACAGAACAACGAAATTCAGGAGGCCTTTCTGGTGGCTGTACAGGGCTTTCCTGGAGCCTGGGAGGCCTTTTCCGGCACCCGGCATGGCCGACAGGGCTTGTCAGGGGGTGGCGCAAAGCTTGGTGATGTGCATGCATGTGTGCAGCTTGAAATGCACTGGTGACATCATGTGGGTGTGCATGCACTCATGTGACATCACCAGCATGCATGAAGCCTGCTGTCCATCTCCCACACATCCTTGGGCACTTAGTCTCTAAAAGGTTCACCATCACTGGTCTAGGTTGTCTCAATGTAAACTACTGTATATCGACTTTTTTGTCCAGCCCAATGGGTGGGGAAACCCTTGGAAGGGGGCTGTGATTCTTGATTTGATTTGAGATAGAATCTCCAATTTTATGGAGAATTGTTAAAGTGCTTGTCACCTCAGCCTAAGCAGTAGAATTTCAATATGCTTGTAGAGGAGGTGCACTGGGAGAATTAATCTACATAATGATCTTATGTACAGTATTTGCATTTGCATTTTATTTCAGGGTTGCCTTACTCTGGCAGCCGGACATGGCGGCTTTGGTGTCTTGCACGGAAGACAAAGAAGTAGCCGCAGTAAAGGCTAAAACACAACTTTATTGCATGGTACTCAGAGAGAACATGAGGTAATGGTGGACCAAACAGCTCTATTTATAGCACACTGTACATTTTGAATAACCTGGGTGATAGTTCATTGGTTACTGTCCACGTGACGTCATGGATCATCACGCTCATCTTCTCCAGGTACGGTGTGGCGGGAAGGTTTCCCGCCCTTCAGTTATTCAAGGGAATCTGTATCATGTGAGCTGGATACTGCTACTGGGACAGGAGCCGGAGCTGGGGAGACGCTGGAGATGATACGGGGGCAGCAAGGCTGGTGGTCTGGGGGGTGTTGTGTGTCGGATGTGTCCCTCACCCAGGCAACGCCAGGTACATTTGTTAGTCTATAATAAAAATGGCATTAGGGGGGAATCCTTGATTGGCTTAAAATAACTGTTCAGACCTGAATCTGACTGCAATCAAAATTGCATGAGCTCTCAAATGGTCCCAAAACTGGGGGTGGGTGCAGGGATAGCCACAAAATATAATAGATTTGCAAGTAACTGTGCTAAAATGCAACTCCTAAAGCAGTTAGGATGCTCTGAAACTCTGATAGGGGAAACCCAAAATACTGAGCTTCTCGGATCTAGCAGCTAAAACATTAAAGAAGATAGAAATTCTGAAGCCATGTACTGAATGGTTTATAGCTGCCCAGGGACACTACCATTGGGGTTATCCCTTCAAGATGAGTGTGCATTATACAACAGCAAGACTTCCACAGCATTCACAATTCACATGGGCGCAGAAAAGCTGTGAAGCACTAGAATTAATCCTATGAAAAGATGTGGTAAGCAAGGAGTAGAGAAGAAAAAAGAGAAGGAGAGTGTAGGAAAGACAGGGAAGATAGTAAATGGGAAGAACTGAACATAGAATGTGATCTTTCAATTGCATGGGGGAAATTATGAAAAGACACAATTATACTAAACAGTACTGGAGAAGAAATGGCAGGAAAACCTTCAAAAGGACATCATTGCTGACACCCCAGGGACCTGAAATTATAAAAACCTGGCGTCTTGTAAAGGTAAAGGTTCCCCTTGCTCGAAAGCCAGCCATATCTGACTCTAGGGTGCAGTGCTCATCTCTGTTTCAAAGCCGAAGAGCCAGCGCTGTCTGCTTCTGCAGACGTTTCCATGGTCATGTGGCAGGAATGACTAGACACTGGAGCGCATGGAACGCTGTTACCTTTCCACCAAAGTGGTCCCTATTTATCTACTTGCAATTTCTTGCTTTCGAACTGCTAGGTTGGCAGGGAACAAATTATAGTAAATTAGTCTGTATGTACTGCAGTGGCTCAAGTGCTGAACTCAACGACTGGAAGGTCGGAGTTTGATTTTCAAGTACTGCACAATGGAGTGAGCTCCCGTTGTCTGTCCCAGCTCCTGCCAAGGCGACCTGTACCTTTACTAAAGCATATAAATGTACAAGAATTGTACATGTAAATGTACAAGGTTAGGCAATCTGTCAGACCACAGGGTTTAGAAGGATACTATGGGTTCCCCTCTGCATGGTATGGATGTGTTCACCATTTTTCATTTTGATTTCTATGGTTATAATTCTGTCATTTATTGTCTTATGCGATATCTGAGTGTGTGGGCTTTTAGTGTTTGGTCCATTGCAGGGACAGGGTGGTTTTTCTCATAAAGATGGCGCTCAGAATGTCAGATTTTGCAAAATGCCTTGTGTATATATAAAGAGTTAGAATACTTGTTATGTATGTACAATGTTGCTTTAAGAAATGTATGAATGTAACCGGACCACAATTACAATGTAGCTCAGCTGTTAAGGAACGCGAGCAAGCTGCCTATAGAGGGCAGCTGCGAGCGTTCAGCTCACATGGTTCACATTCCCCAAATCACCGGCAGCCGCGGGAACCTTTCCTGCGCGAGGATCACCTGGAGAAGATGGGCGTGACTCAGAATGACGTCACGCCGGTAGCAGCCAATAAGCTACCGTGCAACGAGATTCAAATGTATGTACTGCAGTATATAATGAGCTGTACCTCCGCCATTACCACATGTTCATCCTGATCATCAACCAATAAACCTGTGTTAGTCCTCACTGCGACTCCTTCCTTGTCTTCCGTGCAAGACACTAAATTGGCGACAAAGGTGGGATCGATGGCGAATCCCAAGGTCAAGCCTTACCACTTCGATATCAGCGACCCAGAGCAATGGGAGCTGTACGAGTGCCAGTTTCGGCACGCGATGGAAGCCGCGGGCGTCGACGACGGCGCGAAGATGCGCTCCTATTTCCTGGCCCAGGTGGGGCCGGCCACGCTGCGCATCCTGATGAACCTGGTGGCCCCCCGGAAGGTGGACGTGATCCCTCTCGACCGCATCCTGGAGTTGCTGCGTGAGCACTTCCAGCCCCCCGTGTCGATCTTCCCGGCCAGGGTCGCGTTCCACAGGCGGGACCAGCGCCCGGGAGAGTCCGTGTCCGCCTACGCGGCGGCCCTCAGGCTGGCAGCGGTGCACTGCCAGTGGGAAGACCTGGACACGGCACTCCGAGACCGCATGCTGTGCGGCCTGAGGGACGAGGAGGTCCAGAGGAAATTGATGACCCGTGACTATCGCCTCACGTTCAACGAGGTACTGCGGGAGGCCCAGGCAGCCGAGGTGGCCAGGAGCGGGGTCAGAGTGTTCAAGTCCCGAGGGGCCACATCCGAAAGAGCCAAGTCACCAGTGCAGGCGGCCCGGCGGACACCGGCAAAGATGGCCTGGCGGGCCCCCAAGTCGCCCGCCGGCACACCAGCGACGTCTGAGGAGTCGTCCGCGACGGCAGACTCCTGCTCCAGCGAGAATAAAGAAACGCGGGGAGAAGCGACAGACCCGCGAACGGCAAGACCGCTGCTGCGACGGGTGTGGGGCGTCCCACGACCGGACGAGGTGCCCGTTTCGGAAGGCCGAGTGTCACAACTGCGACCGAAAAGGGCACATCGCCAGAGTATGCAGGCGCGGGCGACCTGAGGACAGGCACCCCCAGGCACACCAACGGAAGGCGACCGGCACCAGGAAGGTCTCGACCAGCTACGGCGAGGAAGGCGTGAACCGCGTGGGCCTGGAGCACCGGCGTTTTTTCGTAGAGGTACTGTTACAGGGGGTCCCGGTGAGGATGGAGAGAGACTCGGGGTCATCATATTCCATCCTGTCCCAAAAAGAGTTCATGCGCATTCCCCCAGATCTGCGGGCCATGAGGTCACACTTACGGGACATGCAGGGAAAAGGGATCCCAGTGTTGGGGGTGGGGAACTTCAAGGTGAAGTTCAAGAGTTACTCCGAGAAACTGCCCCTAGTGGTGCTCAAGGGGGGAAGATGCTGCCTTCTGGGAACGCAGTGGTTTGCTCCCCTGGGAATCGAACTGTCCGGCATTAACGCCATCGAGACTGACCTAATGCGGGACGTGTGCAATGCACACCTGGACGTTTTCAAGAAGGGGCTCGGGACTTACAAGGGGCCCCCAGTTTCCTTTGACTTGGACCCGGAAATCCGACCCATACGCCTCAAGCCAAGGAGAGTGCCCTTCGCCCTTAAGGACAAGATCGAGGCAGAACTGGACAAATTGGTGGGGCAGGGGATTTTGGTTCCAGTCGATTCGGCGGAGTGGGAAACGCCGATTATTACGGCTCTTAAATCAAATGGGGAGGTCAGGATTTGTGCGGACTATAAATGTACGATTAATAAGGCCATTCGGCCAAATGCATATCCGGTGCCTGTGGTCAGCCACTTACTGGCCACGTTACATGGTGGGAGGTGTTTTGCCAAGCTAGATCTGGTGCAGGCATATCAGCAGCTCTCCGTAACCCCAGCTGCTGCCGCTGCGCAAACCATCGTCACGCACAAGGGGGCATTTTAGGTAACGCGCCTACAGTTCGGCGTGAATTCGGCCCCCGGGATCTTCCAGTCCCTCGTGGAACGCCTTTTAAAGGGACTTCCAGGCATCCTCCCATATTTTGACGATGTGTTGATAACAGCTGGGAGCGAATTAGAGTTGGCTAAGAGGCTAGACGGGGTCCTTTCGGTATTCGAGAAAGGGGGACTTCGACTGAGAAGGGACAAATGTGTATTCTTTGCGAGGGAGGTTGAGTTCCTTGGGTTCAAGATAACCCCAGAGGGCATCAAGCCCTTCGAGTCCAAGGTTGCGGCCGTGCAAAACGCCCCTCTCCCCACCGCGAAACCGGAGCTGCAGTCATTTCTAGGGCTCTTAAATTTTTACCATTCCTTCCTGCCAAGGAAGGCATCCGTTGTGGAGCCACTGCACGCGCTCTTAAAGAAAGAGGCGGTTTGGCGGTGGGGAGATAGGCAGGAGAAAGCTTTCAGGGAGCTAAAGGCACTTTTATCCTCGGATGCTATCCTGACCCATTTTGACCCGAGAAAACCAGTAGTTTTAGTCTGCGATGCGTCCCCAGTGGGGGTGGGGGCGGTGCTATGCCACGTGTTGGAGAGCGGGCAGGAAGCCCCAGTTGCATATTACTCTAGGTCCCTTTCTAAGGCCGAGCGCAACTACGCGCAAACAGATAGGGAGGCATTGGCCATAATAGCGGGAACCAAGAAGTTCCACGATTTCCTATACGGCCGCAAGTTTACGGTGGTGAATGATCACAAGCCTCTCCTGGGAATCTTCACCACAGGCAAGCCCACCCCCCAAATCCTGTCCCCCCGAATGCTATGTTGGGCGATTTTCCTTAATGCCTACCAGTATGAGCTGGTCTATCGCCCAGGGAAGGAGATCTCCCATGCGGACGCGCTGTCCCGATCTCCCCTCCCTAGTTTAGGGGACCCCGCATGCGAGGTAGAGCAGGACCACCAAGTCCTGCTGATCGAGTCCCTCGACTCACCCCCCATCGTCCCGGCCGACCTCGCCAAGGCCACGGCGGCCGACAAGATACTGGCCCAAGTCAGTTCCTGGGTTAGGAAAGGGTGGCCATCCACTCCCCCCGAGGAGTTTTTCAAGCCATTTTTCAGGCGTAGAGTAGAGCTTTCCCTGGAAAGGGGCTGCCTACTTTGGGGCCAACGAGTAGTCATCCCAGAGAAGCTAAGGGCTAAGGTGCTGAAGCTACTGCATACCAGCCACCCGGGAATAGTGCGCTCCAAGGCTCTAGCCAGGAGTTTCTTTTGGTGGCCCCAGATAGACGCGGATATAGAACGTTTAGTAGGCACGTGTGAGAGCTGCCAGAGCTCTCGGCCCGAGGAGTCCCGGTTACCCCATAGGGAATGGGACACAGCCCGCGGGCCATGGTCCCGGATTCATGTCGACTTCGCTGGCCCTTTCCACGGGTCAATGTTTCTACTGATAGTCGACTCCTATTCAAAGTGGTTAGAAGTAATCCCAATGAACAGCATCTCCTCTGCGGCAACCATTAAACAGTTGTGCAAAGTCTTTGCCTGTTTCAGCCTGCCAGATGTCCTCGTTAGCGATAACGCCAGTACCTTCACGTCTGCGGAGTTCAAAACGTTTATTGAAAGAAACGCCATCAGGCACATTACCGCTGCCCCTTTTCACCCCGCCACAAACGGTCAGGTAGAGCGCCAAGTGCGCACTATGAAAGACGCACTGCGGCGCATGGGTCCCGGCGAGTTGAATCTTCATCTGTGCCAGTTCCTCATCTGCTACAGGACAACCCCCCTAGCTTCAGGGTTTTCGCCAGCCGAACTCCTCATGAGGAGGCGTCCGGTAACACTTTTTGACCGGATGGATCCGTCCAGGGTGGAGGATGAAGGGAGAAATGTAAATATAGGGGTAGATAGCTCCAAAAGTTTTTCGGTAGGGGACCCGGTTCACTGCAGGAACTACGCGGCCTCGGGGCCAGCATGGGTACCAGGGACGATCATTGAGCAGATGGGGCCAGTATCCTACAGGGTCGAGACTAGCTCGGGTCTACTCTGGAGAAGGCACGCCGACCAACTCAGAAGGCGAGTCACCAGTGAAGGGGAATCAGCGTTAGGGTCCTCCCCCACCCGCGTTACCCAAGGGGGAGATATGGCGGCATCCGCCGATACAAATGCATACCCTGGATTCTCACCCACAGAGGAGGATACTTTGAAAGAGAGGGATGAGTTTGGTTATAATTTGCAGTACCAGGGGGCGTAGCGGAGTGGTCCCCCACCCGTCCTAGCGAGAAGAGGGGTTTCAGTTCAGCCCCTGGTACCTCCAGTCCCCCCAGCCCTTTTGTTTTGGAATATACAATAGCTCCAGCCCCCCGGAGACAGACACCCCCGAGTCAGGCAGCAGGGGGGAATCCACACGCCTCAGCCCCTAGAACTCCTGGACAGGCAACAGGGGATGGCGAGACCACGAGGGTCTCCTCATCGGTCCCGAGATTCGTACTGGGGGGGACCCCAAGTTCCTCGAGCGGGGGGCAGGGGTTCACGTCCCAACTGTTCATTCCATTCCCATCCCCAAATGCAAGGTTGTCGCAGAGTCCCCACTGAACCACTAATGAGTCCCCCCTTTCCATTGCAGGAAGGGATTCCGCGGAACCAGGAGCCCCCGGCTCCCCTGTGTTAAGTCAAGCGGCCGCACGCCCCAGACGCACGTGCGGCAAACCACAATGGTTGAGGGACTTCGTCCCATCCTAGGGGGGAGGGGTGTTATGTATGTACAATGTTGCTTTAAGAAATGTATGAATGTAACCGGACCACAATTACAATGTAGCTCAGCTGTTAAGGAACGCGAGCAAGCTGCCTATAGAGGGCAGCTGCGAGCGTTCAGCTCACATGGTTCACATTCCCCAAATCACCGGCAGCCGCGGGAACCTTTCCCGCATGAGGATCACCTGGAGAAGATGGGCGTGACTTAGAATGACGCCACGCCGGTAGCAGCCAATAAGCTACCGTGCAACGAGATTCAAATGTATGTACTGCAGTATATAATGAGCTGTACCTCCGCCATTACCACATGTTCATCCTGATCATCAACCAATAAACCTGTGTTAGTCCTCACTGCGACTCCTTCCTTGTCTTCCGTGCAAGACACTAAAATACTGAAGAAGGTTTAGAGCAGGGGTGCCCAAACTATGGCCTGGGGGCCAAATCCAGGACCTGCCACCAATTCATCCGGCCCATGAAACCCTTGTCATATGCATTTTGCTTCTGCTTCAAGAGCAATTAGGGCTTCGCGGGCCAGATGAATTGGTGTCGGGGTCCAGATCTGTGCCCAGAGCCTTAGTGATATACCGTGGCCCAAAAAGTTTGGGCACGCCCTGGTTTAGAGGATAGGAAAAAATGAGTGTCCTTTAAAAACACAACTATTTGGTTAACCAGCCACAAGCTAAGGTCATGTCTTACTCTAATTAACAGAATAGTAAACAGAAACCAGCTGATTGGTGAATGAAATAGTGAATGAATGAAGAGAGGTATTATTTATCCTACATCACAATCTACTGAAATTGTGAATTACACAACACCTAAATTCCCTAGCCTGGGGATCCTTCCATTTTAGCAGCTACAGGAAATCTGTGCACCCAGGGTGGCCAATGTTGGGATGTCGGGATTTAGACAAAAAAAAGTACAGTAAATCACTGTACTCAGAACATTGCTAAAGTCTATGAGAAAATGCACTGAAACTCCACTTTAGCACCCTGCCATTTCAGGGCGATCCTGGGGTCGCAGAGAAATGCCTTTATGTAAAAACAAGATATGAAAGGATTAAGGTATAAAATATAAAGATAAAAAGCCAGGTGGAGGAGCAAAGGGGTGCAAGGAGAGCTTCATTAGAAGGAAGAAAAGTTCACTTGCATTTTTTCTTTTCTAATGATGGCATCCCTTTGCTCCTCTACCTGGCTGTTTTCCTTTAATTTGGTTATACTTTATACTTAGACTTTAATACATTTTGTTAAGACATGTTCTGTTCAGACACTTTTATAATCCCAATTTACTGAGGGTTTGTAACTTAGAAAAAATCATTCTGTAACACCATTTTATTTGTGACTATTTTGTAGTTCATAAATACAATTTTTCTTAAACACCCTATCCATTTTTGGTAGAGTTGTTGCTTGTACTTAATTTCCATAGTTACAATTTTTATGCTCCTGTATTTTAAATTTGTATTGCTCTGTTTTTATAGGTCAGGTTTTTTAAGGATTTAAGTTTCTACACTTTTGAACATTTATTCAAGCATATATTCAGATATACTTGCTTGATGCCGTGTGCTTAATAAAAAGAAGAAAAAGGAGAAACATTTTAGATGTTCAGTCTGTTACATTTGGGGCATAAAGGATATGCAGAAGGAGGAGAGACGTTCAACAACTGTAAAGGTTCAAAATATCTGTCATACAGGGATTTCCCTTTTTTGAGATTGTTGCCAGCTGTTAGTATATAGGGTTCTGATTTTTCCTTGGTGATCTATAAACTTTGTAAGACCAATAGGGACAAGGTCAGAGACCTTTTCGGAGGATTGATAAGACATCTTTGCTGGAGAGAACTAGACTACCTTCAGAGTAATCTACTTGCCACTTTCTCACTCCTGTCAGGAAATGCTTCATTTTTTTTTGATGTTTGCAGATTGATACGCCATAGGCAGCAGTCAGGGGGCCAAACACATCTTTATTGCAATGTAGTCAATCTGAACATGAGGTAATGGCGGAGACACAGCTCCTTATATATGGTACAGTACATTTGAATTTTGCCCGAAGGCGCTTTAGTGTCTTGCACAGAAGATAAGGAAGGAGCCGCAATGAGGGCTAAAACACAGCTTTATTGCATGATGGTCAGGATGAACATGTGGTAATGGCGGAGGTACAGCTCCTTTTATACTGCAACAATACATTTGAAAAGGGTTACATGGTAGCGTGTTGGCTGCTACCTGCGTGACGTCATTCTGAGTCACGCTCTTCTTCTCCAGGTGTTCCTTGCACAGGAAGGTTCCCGCCGCTGCTGGTGATTGGGGGAATTTGAACCATGTGAGCTGAACGCTTGCAGCTGCCCTCTATGGGTAGCTAGCTCGCATTCCTTTAACAGTTGAGTTACATTGTGATCATTGTCAGGTTACATTCAGACATTCTTAAAGTGATACAGTTACATACACAACACTCCTCCCCCTAGGATGGGACAAAGTCCCTCAATGATTGTGGCTTCCCGCATGTGCGCTTGGGGCGTATGACTGCTTGGCTGGGGTCAGGGGAACTAGGGGCTCCGAGTTCTGCAGACTCTCGTCCTGCAACGGAAAGGGGGGACTCATTAGTCGTCTGGCGGGGACTCTGTGGCAACCTTGCGTTTGGAGAGGGAAACGGAACATGTAACTGGAATGTGAATCCCTGCCTATCGCTCGTGACACCTGGCGACCCCCCCAGCACGAATCTCGGGACCGATGAGGAGACCCTTGTCGTCTTGCCCCGGTTTCTTGCACCTGCAACTGGCGTACTTGTGCTACCCCATGCTGCCTGACTCGACAGTCTTGGGGATGGAGAGAACGAACTTCCTCCTGCTGCCTGGGTTGGGGGTCTTGGTGATGGGGTAAACTCTAGAACAAAAGGACTGGGAGAACTGGAAATACCAGGGGCTGAACTAAAACCACTCCGTGACATCCCCCTGGTA
Source organism: Bradypodion pumilum (assembly GCA_035047305.1). NCBI lineage: Eukaryota > Metazoa > Chordata > Lepidosauria > Squamata > Chamaeleonidae > Bradypodion > Bradypodion pumilum. The sequence continues at coordinate 243,715,741 of JAWDJD010000001.1, read as the reverse complement.
TGGCAACATAAAATCAAACTCATCCCACTCTTTCAAAGTATCCTCCTCCCCATGTGAGAATCCAGGGTATGCATTTGTACCTGGGGATGTCCCCGTGTCTCCCCCTTGGGCTAAACGGGTGGGGGAGAACCCTAACGCTGACTCTCTTTCACTGGTAACTCGCCTTCTGAGCTGGTCAGCATGCCTTCTCCACAGCAGACCTGTGCTAGCTTCAACCCTGTAAGACACTGGCCCCGTTTGCTCAATGACCATTCCTGGAACCCATGTTGGTCCCGAGGTTGTGTAATTCCTGCAGTGAACCGGGTCCCCTACCGCAAAACTTTTGGAGCTCTCTATCTCTATATTTCTCTCCTCATCCTCCATCCTGGTCGGATCCAACCAATCAAAAAGTGTTACCGGCTTCCTCCGCATGAGGAGCTCCGCCTGCGAAAGTCCTGAAGCTAGGGGAGTTGTCCTATAACAAATGAGGAATTGACACAGCTGGAGGTTCAATTCACCGGGACCCATGCACCGCAGTGCGTCTTTCGTAGTGCACACTTGGCGCTCTACCTAACCATTTGTGGCGGGGTGAAACGGGGCAGAGGTAATGTGCCGGATGGCATTCCTCTCGATGAACGCCTTGAATTCCGCAGACCTGAAGGTACTGGCGTTATCGCTCACAAGACCGTCTGGCAGGCCGAAGCAAATGAACACCTTGTGCAATTGTTTAATGGTTGCGGCAGATGAGGTGTTGGACATGGGAATGACTTCCAGCCATTTGAAATATGAATTGACTATCAGCAGAAACATGGGCCCGCGAAAGGGGCCAGCAAAGTTGACGTGTACTTGGGACCATGGCCGTGTCCCATTCCCTATGGTGCAGCCGGGACTCCTTGGGCCGAGAGCTCTGGCAGCTCTCGCACATGCCCACAAAGTGGCTGGTATGCAGTAGCCTCAGCACCTTTGCTTGTAACTTCTCTGGGATGACCACCCGCTGGCCCCAGAGGAGGCAGCCCCTTTCAAGGGAAAGCTCTACTCTGTGCCTGAAAAATGATTTGAATTCCTCCTCGGGGGAGTTGTGGGCCACCCTTTTCTCACCGAGGAACTGACTTGAGACAGGATTTTGTCGGCCGCCATGGCTTTGGCGAAGTCTGCGGGAACTATGGGGGGGGGTGAGTCGAGAGACTCGATCAGCAGGACTTGGTGGTCCTGCTCTACCTCGCATTTGGGGTCTCCTAAATTAGGGAGGGGAGATCAGGACAGCGCATCTGCATGGGAGATCTCCTTCCCTGGGCGATGGACCAGTTCGTACTGGTAGGCGTTGAGGAAAATCGCCCAACGCAGCATTCTGGGGGACAGGATTTGTGGGGTGGGCTTGCCTGTAGTAAAGATTCCCAAAAGGGGCTTATGATCGGTCACAATTGTAAATTCGCGGCCATACAGGAAATCGTGGAACTTTTTTGTTCCCGCGATTATGGCAAGGGCCTCTCTATCTGTTTGCACGTAATTGCACTCCGCCTTTGAAAGTGACCTGGAATAGAAGGCAACCGGGGCTTCCCGCCCTTTCTCTAACACGTGGCACAGCACCGCCCCCACCCCCACTGGTGATGCATCACAGACCAAAACTACTGGTTTCCTCGGGTCGAAATGGGTCAGGACGGCGTCTGAGGACAAGAGCACCTTGAGCTCTTTGAACACTTTCTCCTGCCTATCTCCCCACCACCAAACTGCATCTTTCTTAAGTAGCCCATGCAGTGGCTCCGCGATGGATGCCTTCCTTGGCAAGAAGGAATGGTAAAAATTCAGGAGACCTAGAAATGACTGCAGCTCCGGTTTCACGGTGGGGCGAAGGGCGTTTTGCACAGCCGCGACCTTGGACTCGGATGGCTTGATGCCCTCTGAGGTTATCTTGAACCCGAGAAACTCAACCTCCCTTGCAAAAAACACACATTTGTGCTTTCTCAACCTCAGTCCCGCTTTCTCGAATACAGTTAGGACCTTGTCTAGTCTTTTCGCTAGTTCTGATTCGCTCCCCGCTGTTATCAAAACATCATCAAAATAAGGGAGCACGCCTGGAAGCCTCTTTAAAAGGCGTTCCACGAGGGATTGGAAGATCCCGGGGGCCAAATTTACACCGAGCTGTAGGCGCATTACCTTGAATGCCCCCTTATGCGTGATGATGGTTTGTGCAGCGGCAGCAGCTGGGGTTACCGTGAGCTGCTGGTACGCCTGCGCCAGGTCTAGCTTTGCGAAACACCTCCCCCCCCCCATGTAAAGTGGCCAGTAAGTGGCTAACTACCGGCACCGGGTATGCATTTGGCCAAATGGCCTTGTTGATTGTACATTTGTAGTCAGCGCAAATCCTGACCTCCCCATTGGATTTTAAAGCTGTAACAATCGGAGTTTCCCACTCCACAGAATCAACTGGAACTAAAATCCCCTGCCCCACCAATTTGTCCAATTCCACCTCAATCTTGTCCTTGAGGGCGAATGGGACTCTTCTTGGCTTGAGACGTATGGGCCGGATTTCTGGGTCTAACTCAAAAGAGAACGGGGGACCCCTGTAAGTCCTGAGCCCCTTCTTGAAAACTGCAGGGTGCGCATTGCACACGTCCCAAATTGGGTCAGTCTCTATGGTGTTTATGCCAGACAGTTCACTTCCCAGGGGAGCAAACCACTGGGTTCCCAAAAGGCAACAGGTCCCCTCCTTGAGAACTACTAGGGGCAGTTTTTCCGTGAACCTTTTGAACTTCACTGTGAAGTTTCCCACCCCCAACACTGGGATCCCATAGCCCTACACATCCCGTAAGTTCAATTTCATAGCCCGCAACTTGGGGCTCGCATTTGGGGGAATGCGCAGGAATTCCTTCTGGGACAGGATGGAGTAGGATGACCCCGAGTCTATTTCCATCCTAACTGGGACCCCTTGTAACAGTACCTCTATGAAGAAACGCCGGTGCTCCAGGCCCACGCGGTTCACGGCCACCGCGTCGTTGTTGGCTGTGACCTTTCCGATGCTGGTCGCCTTGCGTTGGGGTGCTTGAGGGTGTCTCAACGAGCCCTTGTCCTCTGTTCACCCGCGCCTGCAGACCCTGGTGATGTGGCCTTTCTGGCCGCAGTTGTGGCACTCGGCCTTCCGGAATGGGCACCTCATCCGGTCATGAGATGCCCTGCAGCCATCGCAATGGTGGTTTCCTCTCTCACTGGCTCAGCGCTTTTCTCCGTGCCTCTTGACTCTCTGCACGTCGTCGTCCTCACTGGACCAGGAGTCAGCAGTCATGGATGACTCCTCGGAGGTTGCTGGGGTGCCTGTGGGTGGCCGGGGGCCCCGCCAGGCCGCTTGTGCCGACGTCCGCCAGGCCGCTTGCACGGGTGACTTGGCCCTCTCAGGTGTGGCCCCCCAGGACTAGAAAACTCTGACCCTGCTCCTTGCCACCTTGGCCGCTTGGGCCTCTCGCAGTACCTTGTTGAACGTGAGGCGATGGTCGCAGGTCATCAACTTTCTCTGGACCTCCTCGTCCCTTAGGCCGCACAGCATGCGGTCTCGAAGGGCTATGTCCAGGTCCTCCCATTGGCAGTGGACGGCCGCCAGCCTGAGGGCCGCCATGTAGGCAGACACGGATTCTCCCGACCGCTGGTCCCACCTGTGGAACGTGACCCGGGCCCGAAAGATGGAGACGGGCAGCTGGAAGTGTTCCCTCAGCATTGTGAGGATGCGGTCAATGGGTACTGCGTCGACCTTCCAGGGAGCCAGCAGGTTCATCAGGATGTGCAGCGTGGCCGGCCCCACCTGGGCTAGGAAGTGCAACCACACCTTCCCCTCGTCGTCGATGCCTGCAGCATCCATCGCGTGCCGAAACTGGCACTCATACAGCTCCCATTGCTCAGGATCGCTGATGTCGAATTGGTGAGGCTTGATCTTGGGATACGCCATGGATCCCACCTTCATCGCCAATTTAGTGTCTTGCACAGAAGACAAGGAAGGAGCCGTAGTGAGGGCTAAAACACAGCTTTATTGCATAATGATCAGTATGAACATGTGGTAATGGTGGAGGTACAGCTCCTTTTATACTGCAACAATACATTTGAAAAGGGTTACACGGTAGCGTATTGGCTGCTACCTGCGTGACGTCATTCTGAGTCACGTCCTTCTTTTCCAGGTGTTCCTTGTGCAGGAAGGTTCCCGCAGCTGCCGGTGATTGGAGGAATTTGAAGATACATACGCAACAGGAGCCTATTGGTTACTGTGTCAGTGACATCATTCTGACGTACTGCATACCTGGCGTGGTTCACTTGTAGTGGGAAGGTTTCCCGCACTAATCACTGATTGGGTGATTGGAGCCACGTGGGCTGAACTCCTTCAGCTGCGCTATCGCTGGCAGCTGAATTCTATGTGAGAGGCAGACGACTTACATGCATACACAGTATCTATACAATAGTATTCCAAGGGATGGGGAAAGGAAGGGGGATCATGAAGGATCGCTAGATCCGATTCATTCACATTCACTTGGTTACATACACAACAATTTTGGACGTGGGTAGGTTCATTGGTTCATTTCCAGTTTTTATGAGACTTTTCAGAACAAACCAAAAGCTTTCCCCTTTTGATATTTTGCCATTATTGTGAAGTGGCTTAAAAGAGCCCCTTCAGGATATTGGCTAATTAAACTCTTCCTCTGCTCCTCACAGCCAAATCTATTGCTGTGGCAATTTCTTGACTGGAATTGTAAGCCAAGGGAAAAAAGGTGTATTAGGTATGGGCATCAGGCTGTGGCAGGCTTTAACCAGAGCTTTAAAAGAAGTGTATTATGATCTTCTCTTAAAAATCATTTGTAATACACATACATAATATGGATACACTTATTAAAAAGACCAAATAGGATCACTTGAAGTCCATTTGCCATTATGGTGGAATTTTAGCAAATGGCATATTGGACGTCCTACTGACCCTATTTAGCCCGCACTGGCCACTCCAGCACAGCTGTGTAGACAAGCCTTTAGTCACTCATTCAGAAGAAAATAACTTGTTAGCCTATATTGTTTTATGTCACTCGTGTTCCTTGCTAATGGAGTGGAATTGTTTGACATTTTATTATAACATCTTATCAGCAGTAGCCAAGTGAAAGAGTCTTCAGACATTTTACCCAGCCTTTCCACAGGAGATCTCCCCCCCCCAAAAAAAAAAAATCACTGGAGAGCTCACATTTTGAGCTTGAAACCCTTGGCTGGCAGAAGACAACTGTGTAAAAGACAGGCAGGTTTTTAAGGACTGAAATTGGAAATTAAAATTAAACTAAACTATTGCCACCATTGCCATAAGTGCAAAAATTGCTGTGAAAACTCACCGAAATGCAGCAAAAACATGCCGAAAATTTCAAAAAAAAATGGCACCAAAATGTTTAACCCTCACAACTTCCTCCATTGGAAGTGGGGGGTGGTGGCAAAAAAAGCCCAAAAATGCACATTGAATTCATGCACCACTGCTACTGGGAGGAACCACGTGATTGGCCGGCTCAGCTGTCTTAGGGGGTGTGGACAGGTCCCTGGCAGGAAAAGTTTGGGCACCCCTAGCCTAGACATTCATTCCAGGGTGTGTTTTTTTAACTATAAATGATACAACAAACGTAAAGTATCTTATTTAATGATCACTTGAATGCATGTTCTGGGATGACATTTGGGAGATTGTAGTTTACCAAAGTCATATATGGTAAAGATTCACACTATAAGAGCTTGATCAAATTTTGCTGGCTAAACCAGACAAAAATAGTGGGAAAACCATTCTGGCAGCCTTATTGACAAAACTGTGTAGAAGAGATATACTAATACAATCAATACAAGAGTCTTCTAATATTATGAAAAGTTCAGGAAATGGATGGAGGTTCTGGAAGGTTTTTTTAAGAATTTTACATTTCAATGTCATAAATGGAAAGCACAGAATCTGTGATATACCAATTTTGTTGTTGTTCAGTCGCACAGTCGATTCTGATCCTTTGCGACCCAATGGACCATTGTCCTCCAGGCACTTCTGTCCTACCAATAAAAGATTTATTTATTTAGTTGTTTGTTTGTTTGTTTATTTCTTCTTCTTCTTCTTCTTCTTCTTCTTCTTCTTCTTCTTCTTCTTCTTCTTCTTCTTCTTCTTCTTCTTCTTCTTCTTCTTCTTCTTCTTCTTCTTCTTCTTCTTCTTCTTCTTCTTCTTCTTCTTCTTCTTCTTCTTCTTCTTCTTCTTCTTCTTCTTCTTCTTCTTCTTCTTCTTCTTCTTCTTCTTCTTCTTCTTCTTCTTCTTCTTCTTCTTCTTCTTCTTCTTCTTCTTCTTCTTCTTCTTCTTCTTCTTCTTCTTCTTCTTCTTCTTCTTCTTCTTCTTCTTCTTCTTCTTCTTCTTCTTCTTCTTCTTCTTCTTCTTCTTCTTCTTCTTCTTCTTCTTCTTCTTATTATTATTATTATTATTATTATTATTATTATTATTATTATTATTATTATTATTATTATATTTCAACTTTTATGCTGCCTAACAGTAGTCATATACTATTGGCCTTCGACCCTAACTCCTGAGGGAGAATGGCAGTTGGAGAATGTTGTAAAGGAGGCATCCAAGAAGGGAAGCCTGCTTATAATGGAGGACTTCAATTACCCTCACATAGACTGGGTGAACTGTTGTTCAGCACATGATAAAGAGATAAGTTCCTAGATATGCTAAATGATTGTTCCCTGGGACAGATGGTTGAAGACCCAACTAGAGGTACAAGAATCCTTGACTTGATCAAGATGCAAGATGTTAATGTGACTGATCCAATAGGGAACAGTGACCACAACTTAATTATGTTTAACTTGATCATAGACCGCAAGTCACTGATAAAATCTAACACAGAGACCTTAAATTTTCAAAAAGGAAATTTCCCAAAGATGAGGAAACTAGTAAAAAAGAAGCTGAAAGGGAAAATTGAGAGAGTCCAAACACTCCAAGATGCATGGAGGCTGTTTCCAAATCAATAACAGAGGCCCAATTGGAATGTGTACCCAAAAGGAAAAAGGGCACTGCCAGGTCCAAGAGGACACCGATGTGGCTTATAGGAGCTGTTCGGGAAGTGATCAAAAGCAAGAAAAACTCATTTAGAAGATGGAAGGCTTGTCCGAATGAGGACAGCAGGCAGAAACATAAATTCTCACAGAACAAATGTAAGGCAACAATCAGGAAAGCAAAGCAAGACTTTGAGGAGTGTATAGCTAAAAACACTCAGAGAAATAACAAAGACTTCTTTAAGTACATTAGAAGTAAGAACCCAACTAGGAAGGCCATTGGACCATTAGACGACAATGGAAGGCAAGGGGTTATTAAAGAGGAAACAGAGATTGCAGAGAGACTCAATGAATTCTTTGCTTCAGTATTCACTGAAGAAGACAGAGACCACATGCCCAAAATAGAGCCTATCTTTGTAGGGAGGGAAACCAAAGAATTAAGCCAGATAGAAATAACGAGGGAGGAGATCCTTGCATGTCTTGTTAAACTAAATGCTAACAAATCACCAGGACCAGTTGGCATCCATCCACGAGTTCTCAGGGAACTTAAAGATGAAATTGCTGATCTCCTAGCCAAAACATATAATCTTTCCCTCAAATCAGGGTTTGTGCCTGATGACTGGAAGGTAGCGAATGTAACACCAATTTTCAAAAAAGGATCCAGGTGTGATCCAGGGAATTACCGACCGGTCAGATTGACATGTGTCCCAGGTAAAGTGATGGAAACCATCCTAAAAGATAGAATTAATAGGTTCATAGAAGAGAAGGCGCTGCTAAAAGAATGCCAACATGGCTTTTGCAAGGGCAAATCATGCCTCACTAATCTGTTGGAATTTTTTGAGAGTATCAACAAGCATGTGGATAAGGGGGATCCAGCTGACATTGTTTATCTGGACTTTCAGAAGGCTTTTGACAAGGTTCCGCACCAAAGGCTCTTGAATAAACTTACCAGTCATCGAATTAAGGGACATTTCTTGTCCTGGATCAGCAACTGGCTAAGGGACAGGAAACAGAGGGTAGCACTAAATGGACACTTCTCCAAGTGGAGGGAAGTAAAGAGTGGGGTCCCCTAAGGTTCAGTACTGGGACCCCTGCTTTTCAACCTCTTCATAAATGATCTAGAAGTAGGAGTAAATAGCAAGTTAGCCAAATTTGCTGACGACACTAAATTATACAGGGTAGTGAAACTGTGAAAGATTGTGAGGAGCTCCAGAAGGATCCAAGAAGAGATGGATGGATGGTGTGGTAGATGCAGTGGGAACAGAGCTAAGCAGGCTGAGGAGGATGGTGGAGGACATTGGAGCCTGGAGGGCAATGATCCATAGGGTTGCAAAGGGTTGGAATCGACTGTGCAACTGAACAACAACAACAACCAGAGGGATCTCTTGACACTGGGGGAGTGGGCAAAACAATGGCAAATGAGCTTCAACACTAGTAAGTGCAGAGTGATACACATTGGGGCAAAAATAACCCAATTACATTTATAAACTGATGGGGTCTGAACCCTCTGCGACAAACCAGAAAAGGGACCTTGGTGTCCTGGTGGACAGCTCAATGAAGGTGTCAACCCAATGTGCCTCAGCAGTGAAAAAAGCAAACTCAATGCTAGGGATCATTAGGAAGGGTATAGAAAATAAGTCAGCAAGTGTCATTTTGCCTCTTTATGAATCTTTGGTGAGGCCCCATCTGGAATACTGTGTACAGTTCTGGTCGCCATACCTCCAGAAGGATATTATGGTGCTGGGAAAAGTCCAGAGGAGGACGAACAGAATGATTAGGGGTCTGGAACACCTCCCTTACCATCTGAGACTGCAACAGTTGGGCCTCTTCACTCTTGAACGATGGCATCTAAGAGGTGACCTAATTGAAGTTTATAAAATCATGCACGGTGTGACAAAGTAGATAAGGAAAAACTGTTTTCCCTATCGCATAACACTAGAACTAGGGGGCACTCCATGAAACTTTTGGGTACTAGTTCTCAAACAAATAAGAGAAAGTACTTTTTCACCCAGAGGATCACTGCTCTATGGAACTCCCTGCCAGAAGAAGTGGTGACAGCTGTCAGTCTTGACAGCTTTAAGAAAGGATTAAACAAGTTCATGGAGGACAAGGGTATCAATGGCAATAATTATTGATACCTAAGGACAACCTTCGGGTTGGAGAGATAGGCAGGATATCTCAATGCCATTTCCAGGGAATCCTAAGCAGGTGAAGGCATCTGTTTGGGAATACCCTGAAGCAAATGGTGAGCCACTGTGTGAGACAGAATGCTTGACTGGATGGGCTGTGGCCTGTTCCAGCAAGGCTGTTCTTATGTCCCACTCGCAATGCAACTCTGGGCAGGTAACAAAGAAATAGAGTATCACAAATTACAGTTACAAAGTATTACATTAACACAATATGAAAAAACATTTCAAGAACAATACATATTTCAAGAACAATACACATTTCAAAGCAATACACAGGGGGAAAAGAAAAAATACATTGCAAAATCTCAGACTTGTTCACTTCCCTCCAAGCTGAACGGTCTGGCTTTAAAGGAGTGATTAAAAAAAGTAAAACTTGGCAAATCCCTTGAATTAGAGGGATCTGCAGCAGAACTGTATAAAAATTTTGCAGATGTTCTAATCCACAATTTACTGCAATTCTACAAAGAGATACTGGAGAAGAGAGAAACATCAGGGTCTTGGTTCACTATATGAACTGCACACTGTGTATAGTAACAGTGCTTAAGCATAATAGCAATAAAAAGAGTGCTGGAGTTTTTGACCTGTAATAAAGCTGAACCAGGATCTTTAAATTCTTATGATGACACTAGCCAACAGAATAAACTCAATCATAGGGAATTGTATAAATAAACTTGATTTATACTGAGAAGATATTTAAACTGACTCCATATGAAGAACATTTAATATACTTAAACACAGCAATAGACAAAAAAAAGTCATTTCTTTCCTTAGATGTGTTGACAAGATTTAATAGGGTTTAATTGGTCCTACCAATTCTCTCTGCTGCAGTGCCTTGATTATAGGGATAAACTTATTAAAGAGCAAACAATTGGAGCAACCAATGTAATCATTAGAACAAATGGCATTAACTCAGCAACATTTGAATTACATAGAGGGACAAGGTAAGGTTGTCCTCTATCTCCCATTTTGTTAGCAATAGCTTCGAGGCCTGTAACCTCAAGAATAAGAGATGACAATGAAACTGAAGGAGTAAAAAATTGGAGAAGAAACTTGCAAAACCAACCTATACTCGGATGATATTCTATTGTCCCTAACATCCAGCTGATTTCAAAATTCACAGGATTCCAAAGAAACCTTGTGGAGTCTGTACTCAAGTGTCTTATAGGAGACCAGAGCAGAAACAAATTCAGAAGTCACTAAGATTGGAATTGCTTATCGGTATACTACATACCTAGTAATAAAAATAACAAAACAGAGGCAGCAGCTCATACCAAGAAACTATGAACCCAGCATCAGATGGGCCAAAACACCAAAGTGCTTCCATGGTAGGGAGTGTAGCAGCAACAATACCAAATAATAGCACAAATAATACCAAAAAAAATACTTTCTATTCTAAACAATCCACTAAATAAAAATAGTAATAAATTTAAGAAGCAGTAAGGATTATTCAGCAAAATTGTAATGGTGATATGTGTGAGGAAAGCTGACTTGTACATAATGTTCCATACAAGAAAGCAGGGGGGGAAGCAGAAGCAAGAAAATCACAGTCAAAGATGAATTTCTTCAAAGGTTGTACAAATAAAATGTTAGACAGTATAAATCAACTTTTTTTTAACCAACAGTGCTAACTAAATGGAAGCAACAGTCATATACTAGCAGAGAACCCGGCATTGCCCGGGGGTACCCTACCCAGGCCAAAGAGAGACCCGGGCCCGCCCACCCCCCACCCCAGCTGCCTTACCTTTTTGTCTGCTGTGGGTTCTTCCCCCCCCCCCCGAGGTGTGCCTCAGGAGTGCAGAAGAGCCATGCTGTGGTGGTCGCCTGCCGACAGTAGTAGCTGGGGCGGGGGCAGCCATAATGGCCGTAATTGCTGCCATCTGTACTGGCAGCTAGACCATGCACCACCTAGAACTCCGGGCAGACTTTGGTGCATGTGTGGAATTTCACACATGCACCACAGCCTGGAATGCCAGGCAGGGTTAGGCACATGCGTGGATTCTCACGCATGCACAGTCACTTCCCCTGGTTGTTTCTGCTGGCCAGGGGGCATTGCAGCCCCTTTTTGAGGGCAAGGACCCCAAGGCGGGCTGCCAGTTACCCACGCCAGCCACCCCAGACATTGAAGGTAGGCATGCACGCAGTTTCTAGCACAATCGGTGCAGGGGTGTCGCTTTGTATGAGGGAGCCCTGTGATGCCACAGAGTCCCAGATCTGGTCAGCTGGGAATTGGTTGAGCTGTGGCAATGACATCACAAACCCTCCCCTGGTTGCCTTTTTCCCCTTGCGTTTTCTCCTGTCGGTGGGGGTGTCCCCTTTGTGGATTGATTTAGGAGTCGTACCCCTCCCCATGGGGCTTGACACCCCCACAGTGACTGTCTCTTCGGCCCAAGGTGCATATGTGCCGAGTTTCAGCATGATCAGTGCAGGGGTGTGGATTTGTATAAGGAACATACAGCACCAGACCTTGATTTTAGTTATATAGATTTGCCTCAACTCCTTTCCTAATAAAACCAATCCCAGATCATCTATGCCTCAATTAATATGTGACATTTTACATTTTAAAAGGTGGAAAGAAACAATAAAAGACCTGTTTAGCAGAAGGCTCCCCTTGACAAAGAACAAGTAACATCAAATTAATGATAACAGAATTAATTGGATGTGAATAAACCAAATATGGTCAACAACACAGATATTAATGCAAAACAAAGGCTGAACACAAAGGGTCACAGAGCCTGAGGCACTATTTCTACAGAGGGCGATGATTAAAAGGGTCAGATCTCCAAAATATATAATTGGATTGTTGATATGGAGTATATAGGAATACAGTGAGCCAGATTAGCATGAGAAATAGACCTCTTGGTTAGTATTATGCAGAACTAATGAGAGAAAATCTCAGTCAGTTTCACAACAGCCAAGAGAGAAAATCTGCGTAATACTACCATTTAAAACAATTTCAGCCTGGATCAAAGCAAATGTCTGGCTCTCTAAAATTAGCATACAGGTTTCTCCTGCATGCTGAAAAGAGGGTGACCAGAAAAGAATGTTAGCTCAACTATGGTGAGAATATGCAACAGATAAAGCGTTTTGCAGGAAAGTGGATGATTGTATTTCAAAAGAAACTGAATCAAAATATTTAGTTACGTGGGGCTTTTTTATAAGTTATCTATCCATATGACTCCTAATGAACACCTGCTGCCCAAGTAATTGCTATCCTTCCTAGTACAGCTAGAAACAGTAACATGGTGGACACTGGGTGAGCTGAAAGCAGAGAGTTGGCTTAAAAGAAGATGGCAGACACTGCTGACAGAAAAATTAACACGTGCTCATAGGGCTTAGGCCAGTGATGGTGAACCTTGGCACTCCAGATGTACTTGAACTCGAATTCCCAGAATCCCTGATCAGCAGGAGTGCTGACCTGGGCTTCTGGGAATTGAAGTCCAAGTCAGGTGCTTTCTTCACACCCCAGAACCCCTTCTTTATATACATTGTGGAATCCACAGAAAGACATTACTTCAAATTATAAACTCAAAACTGTACTTAAACTCCACGAGTTATAATGCCTACCCCTGTCCCTACATGAATGGTTGCTATAAAACTATTTGATTCTGTCTGCAGATATTGAAATGCAACTAATGAAACAAAAAGGAGAGGAAACAATACTCATAAAGCAAGATGAAATCTCTTTTTCCCCCACCTCCAATTAATGCAAATACTGTTACACATACCTCAGACTGATCATGATGTGCCAATATGAAATTTGAACACATACAATGCAACATTGATCAGGAACTCATTTATAATTAAGATTGACATTTTTATTTTTTCATTCCCACACAATGCCCCTCATGACTGATATAATGTTAAGGTCCTGGAACTAAGTAAACATTGTAGCTATTGTGCCCATTGTGAATCTGGAATTTCCTTTCATAGAATAAATCTGCCAGTCCTGCTATGGTAATAGAGTAGGCCATACTGCCAGCGACTCAATGCCAATCATTAGGCAGCATTAACTAACCTGACAGCCCTGAGGACTATCAGCTTTGGATGTCAAAATCCACAGGGAAGGGTGATGGTCCCCAAGTGAATTAAATTCCACTTGAATCCATTTTGATGGAGGACACCAGCTTCATCAATACTGGCCTAGTGCTGATGAGGACTTTGTGTGACAAAAGGGCTCAGGATCAGAAAGTGACCACTAGAACAGTGGTACAGGTGTCATGCTGCAATGTGTAAGGCAAATGGAAGGCCACTGCATTTTATTTTTCCCAGGACAATCTTGATGGCTGATTGTCATGATTATAGTCAATATTCAGAATCAGATACCGCATTTGGAGAATAAGAAGAATAAATCTTAATATTTTCTTACCTCTGTGCCTTCCTCACTCCACAAGGCCTGGCAACTGATGGCGATGGTGGGGAATCATAAATACTATTCATTTTTGAAATTTGGAAATTGTTCTGTAACATGGAAATCAAGGGCATATATTCCATTCCAAACATAGATCATAGTAATAGGTATTTCAGTAAAGATCTACAGCTATATAGTAGGAGGGAATTAAATATCATTCTGTGCCTCTGGTGTGCAGCTCCTGTTTGTTTCAGGAAGGCCTTAACCAGGAGCCTTTCCCTGTGGACAGTATTCATGTCTCTCCTCCATTTAATTTTAATTTAATTTAATTATTAGATTTCTACACCGCCCACTCAGCCAAGGCCGACTCAGGGCGGTTCACACACATAAATAAAAACATAGATACAGAACTGATTAAAAACTACCCACCCCCTTTAATAGGGTGCAGGGACCGAAGGGGGAAGGAGTTTCCACTACACCAACCACCCAACCAAGGTCACCTTTCACCTGCACCCCATACTTGGCCTGCCACCCAGGTTTTGTGTTCTTTTCTGAAGGGTAGCAATTCTGTCCAGAGACTTAGCTCTGTTGGGAGGAGGTTCCAGAGGGCCAGTGTGGAACGAAGAAGGCCCTCGTCCTTGTGTCATAGAGGTGAGCCCTTCTGGCTGATGGAACAATTAGAGAGCCCCTCCGGTCTGCTCTGGTTGGACGGACAGATGTCCTCAGGGCGATGCAGTTTCTTAGGTATCCTGGCCCACTACCATATAGGGATTTAAAGGTCAAAACCAGCACTTTGAATTGGAAAGCTGGTAACCAGTGCAGCTCCCGAAGCAGTGGTGAGGCATGAGCAGAACATCTGCACCCCATCACCACCCAGGCCGACACATTCTGGACCAGCTGCAGCCTCTAAATGGTCATCAAGGGCAGCCCCATGTATAGCACATTACAGTAGTCTAGTCTGGAGGTCACCAGAGCATGAGTGACCATGAGCAAGGAGTCCCAGTCCAGGAGCGGGCACAACTGGCAAATCACCCGAAGTTGGGCGAAAACCCTCTTGGCCACAGACGCCACCTGTTCTTCTAGCAGCAGCTACGAGTCCAGAAGGACCCCCAAGTTGCACACATGGTCTGTCTGGGGCAAAATAGCCCCATCCAGAACCAAAGATGGTAGATCCTGGGAAAGCGCAGGACCCCTTATCCATAGCCACTCAGTCTTGCTGGGATTCAGCTGTAGCCCATAGACACCCATCCAGACCCCAACAGCTTCCAGGCACCTGGAAAGGACTTTGACAGCATCACTGGGATCCCCACGGGCCGAGATGTACAACTGAGTGTCATCCGCATACTGACGGTGCCACACCCCATGGGAACAGATGATCTCACCCTTTGAAACATTTCCGTCATTTCTGCTTCTTCACTTTTGATGAAACAATTTCCCATATTACTGTCTGCCTGCTTCAAATATTTTGAAAGTATCATTTTATAGCAGTCTTAAAACTGTCTTTAAAGATGGAATTCAAAATTCAGACCTTTCTTTAATTATATTTTTTCAGTTACCTTTTAGAGATTTATGGATCTCCCCATACTCTCCTTTGCCTAGTAGGCTGTATAGTTACAAACCTCCTATTTATTGTTTTACATCTCCACCCTTCACATTTTTCAGGAGTGTATTAGATGAAGCCAGCTTCAACAGAAAAGGTTCCTGTGTCTATGCAATGAGACTTTATTTTAACTACCTCTACCCAAAGTCCCTGTTATAATGCATATTCTGCTTCTTAGAGATTTTTGCTTCTTTCCCAAAGTGCTGGGAAATTGTTTTTTGTTAAGATGAGAGCAGGGATAGGTTTTTTAATCAGGATTTCTCTTACAGCTTAGAATGGAAGAGGTTTTTTTTTAAAAGCACCACACTCTCCTAGCAGATTTCTAGGTAGGTAAAGGTAAAGGTTTCCCTTGCTCGAAAGCCAGTCGTATCCGACTCTAGGGTGCAGTGCTCATCTCTGTTTCTAAGCCGAAGAGCCAGCGCTGTCTGCTTCTGCAGACATTTCCGTGGTCATGTGGCAGGCATGACTAGACACCGGAGCACACGGAACGCTGTTACCTTCCCACCGAAGTGGTTCCTATTTATCTACGTGCAATTTCTTGCTTTCGAACTGCTAGGTTGGCAGGAGCTGCAGTTTTCCGTCCTGCAGTACTCGGGAATCGAACTGCTGACCTTCCGCTTCCCAGTCAGCGTCTTAGCGACTTGAGCCACTGCAGTACCCCAGATTTCTAGGAGTTATAGCAAAATATTTAGTATTTTTTCCAGTCTCTAGCCTCATTGAGGGTTTAAATTGTCATTAAATACTGTTATACAAAGGCCTCATGGTAGCATAGCCAATAATGATTTATTATTTTTTACAAAACCAGAAGGAATAAAGTACTTGGGTATTAACTTAGGGTCAAACTATACATTGCAACAAGCACATCATTATCAAATGACATAAGAGTTCTAGAGACCCACTGCCAGAAGATCCTCACATCTGAGTAATCACCCTTGCAATTAAAGCCTACATTTACCTTCTGATGACCAATCACAAAACAAATGAAGCTAATTGGCCAATTATGGAAGATGTGAAAAGCTTATTCTAAGAAAATCAAACGTCTTTCATCAGTTAAAAATATGGTAATAATACAGTTATTGTTAGGCTGTATCCCAGGGGTCAGCAAACGTGGCTCTCCAGATGCTCTTGGACTTCAATTTCCAGAAGCCCTGATCAGCAGGTATGCTGACTTAGGCTTCTGGGAATTGAAGTCCAAGAACACCTGGAAAGCCATGGTTGCTGACCCCTGCTGTATCCGATTCCAAATATTGGCAATCCTCATGGCGATAAGCCATGAAGACTGTCCTGCAAATATAATGCAGTGGCCTTTCATCTGCCTTCTGCATTGCAGCATGAGCCCTTTTGGCATGCAAAGTTTTCATCAGCTGCTGCCCTCCATAAAGATGGATTCAAGTGGGATTTAATCCACTTGGGGACCATCACCCTTCCCGGTAGATTTCACCAAGGCCACTAGTCCTCAGGGTTGTCAGGTTAGTTAACTGCCACCTGACGCTTAGCGTTGAGTCACTGGCAGTATGGTCTACTCTATTACCATAGCAGGATAACCTGGCCAGATTGCAGCTTTACTGCTTGGAGAAATTTACAGACATGGCTGGTGAGTGTAGTTAATTTCCTTCCCTTCAAGTACCTGGGACCTGTAACAAAACCTAACAGGGAAAGTGTCAAATGAGGTGATAAACAATTGGTTACTCTAAGCACAGAATTATCTCTCCTACACTAACCTGACCCCAATGCAAATACAGCGGTACCTCATACAACAATTTTAATCCATTCGACGGGGCTCGTTGTATGAAACAATTGCTATACAATACACGCATCGTATAGTGATTTTCCCTATGGGATGCATCGTAGAATGATTTTTTATTATTTTTTTGCTAAGTGGTTTTTCCCATTGAAAAATTGTTGCACGTTTTTTTCCATAGGGCAAATTGTTATGTGGGATGCCATTCCCCTCCCCTCCCCCCCAAAAAACCCCTAATTGTTATGCAATTTTGTTGTTATATGGGGCGATTGTTGTATGAGGTTCCACTCTATCTGGATCACATAAACTGATGTTAAAACAGTAGTATACATAAAAGGAACCAAATAAAAAGAAAATCAACTTCTCCCCAAAGGAGGCAACATTCCTCAGGAGATGCAATTTTTATTTGAGGCAGTGTTATTTCATGTATCCACCCTAGTACATATCTTAGTTACAAAAGCAAAAGTCCTGTAACTAAAGATAACTTTGTGTAACAACCGAGAGTTACTAATTATGAGAGTTGTGCACTGTCCCCCAACCTGTTTGAAATAAAGCCACACAGACTGGTATCCATTCCATTCTATACCCTTTTTATGGTAGTCATAAACAATACTTTTCTGGGCCTGTGAGGAATCTCCATGTAAAAAAAAACTAAAACATTCCTATTGACAGGGAAGCACAAATGGCCCTAACTGGGGTGAGAGTGTGACGACTCAGCACCCTCAATCTCATCCATCTCAGGGTTGTTGTAGACATTAAATATTGCAAGAGATTAAAAAGGGATTTACTCCTCCCTGCAGGCCATCATGAAGTGGCAAAAAGCTCAGCAGCTGGTGGTACTTCCAAGACCTCCACCACAAACAAGGGGAGAGGAACTGGAAAGAGAGAGAAAGGCAAGCCCTTGTGTAATCATTTGGGCCCAGTTGCTCAAAACTCATACAAGAAGTTTGCAGGAACTGCTCCACTGCCACATACTCAACTTATGTGGGAGTATAAAGTTGGGGCGGGGACCTAAGCCAAATTAGAATTCAGTAGACTTTTAGAAAACAAATCCCAGCTAGCAGTGGCAATGCTGATTTTTCAATCTGACTTGCTGCTATGTGGAATGGCTGGCTGAGAGACTGCAAGGAGATATATATATATATATATATATATATATATATATATATATATATATATATATATATATATATATATATATATATATATATATATATATATATATATATATATATATATATATATATATATATATATATATATATATATATATATATATATATATATATATATATATATATGCACCTGCAGCTGTCATAAATGCATTTATGACAGCCACGAATGTAGTTTACAGCAGCATTTACAGTAGGGGAACCATGTGTCCAGCCCACTCAGCTGTCTGAGTGAGTGTGGTCTGGCTCACGGTACGAAAACATTGAGAACCTCTGGTCGAAGGCCTAAATCTTCTACTAGTGTCTCATTGGACCTGGAGAGGAATATAGGGTATTACTTTTCATTTCCCCCTTCTTCATTTGGAACCATGGATCATCAACCTTAAAACACACACACACTATATAAATGCCACATTGAACATGAAATATAAGTGGGGTGCTCCACCCTTATATCAACCGGCAACTACTAACTCATCCCATGATCATCCCAGGATCACAAAATTAACTGATTTGCTCTAAAGACTGAGTACATCTCTACTATTGGGGGTGGGTGGGAAGGTACTGTTGTTCACTGTTTCATATTATTTTGTGTTTTCTAGGAAGAAAACTGCCAAACAAACCAGACTGTTGAATATCATTAGGAAAATTTTTGGGTACATTCCATCTCTGGTTATTATTCTGGGAAGTCACTCTTTTTTGCCTTTTTGATACCAACTTTTCATTTTTTTCTCTCTCTTGCTAATACAAATATGGGCTTCTTCTGCCCTCTAGTGATTATAGGAATACAATACTAGATCATCCATTTTAGCTGTGACAAATGGGTTATTTTAAATCAGATACAGTAATACTCTGGATAATGACAAAACTTGGCTCCACAAGTCATACCGTTATCTGGTTTTTGTCCTTATCAGATCCATGTATTGTGTATCATTAAAAAAAACAGCCGGCTGCCTCTGGAAGGGTCGGTCAGGGGACCCGATCTGCGCTGTTTCTGATGTCCCCCGACCCCTATGGGCACTGCTGCAAGGCAAAATGCCAGGGGGAACTCCTTCCTCGGCTGCAAGTTTTGCCTTGCAACAGCATCCAGGGGGGTCGGGGGACATTGGAAACAGCATAGATCAGCTCCCACGACCATACCAGAGGTGGCTCGGGCAGCGGAGAGCCCAAAATGGGTGAAAAAAACTCCACCGTGACAGAATTTTTTCACCCATTTTGGGCTCTCCGCCACCCATGCCGCCTCTGGTAGGGTTGGGGGAACTGATCCGTGCTGTTTCTGATGTCCCCCGACCTTTCTGAGTGGTTTGTTTGGGACGAGGAAGCATCGGATTGTGCCTCCTCTTCTTTGCCCAAAACAAACCGGCCAGCCGAGCAGTTTGTTTGGGGCAAGGGAGCATCGGGTTGCACCTCCTCCTCTTCATCCCAAACAAACCGGCCATCAGAGTGGTTTAAACAAAATTGCGTCCGCAACTTTTTTTCAGCTGTTGTGTGGCCCAGGGACCTTCTAGGAAGTCAGAAATAGCATGGAAAGGATCCTCACACCCATCCAGAAGCTGCTGGGGAAGTGGAGAGCCGGAAAAATGCAACCAAAGATGGCAATTTTTTCAGCCCCAAACAGCGTGACAAGGTAGGAGGTCAAACACGATGCACCGGATAACGACACAGTGACGGTATCCGGTGCATATCTTTTCTAAAAATTTGCTGTCATTGTCCGGATTTGTTGTTATCCGATGCTGTTGTTATCCAGAGTTCCACTGTACTGTACTCTGATATTTGGATAATCCAAGCTTTGGTATTTTGTTTTCAGATATGGTGTCAGATAAAGATCTGACCAGTCTACATGTTCACTGAGAAATCAAGGTTTATATCTGGAGATCTCAAACATATGAGGATTAGGGATAGCTACTGGGGTGTATCTTCTCTTTCATTTGCAAAGCTGTGAGAGGAAAGCCAACCCTAGAGTTGATATATGGACCATCTCAACACCTTGATATGATGCCCCACCCCAAGTTAAGGGAAGACAATATCAAATATTTTAAATGTTTCTGGGCAACCTCTCCTTACCACTAAGAAAGTGTCACATTGAGCTTACCTCAGGCCATCTGTAACAGCCTTTCAGTCCTGCAGGAGGACTTGGTGCCACTCCTGCAATGGGAGACTGGCAATAAAGCAAAACAAAAGAAAACCACCCCATAGCTTAGGCCAGAGTAATCTCCCATCCCTTTCCTTTCCGTGCTACAGTTCACAGAAATGCTACTACAGTCAACTTCTAAAGTCACAATAAGAACCTCTCCTACTCATTCACTCCTTTCTTGTCATGTTATTTGATGGCCAAGGCATTGAAATTAACCTGTGGGATACTGTGAAGTAGATCTAGTAGGATACTGTGAAATTGATCCAGACACAATTTATGTAGAAACAATGACTAAGCTTGTAAACGATGTGGCACAAGATATTTTGGAGCTTGCTACAGTGCTTGGCTCTTTCACTAACAAAATTGGAAGTCAGTTTGAACCACTTCTGTAACGCTACTCCCACAGAACTTCCAGTCCAAGCCCTCTGGTGCCATCATCCATCATCTCTGCCTATTTATATATTCCAACACATTACAAAAGAGCAGGGGGAGTCTAAATAATGTAGTAGAGTCAGAACATTGTGTATTATGGATAATACACTTGTGGTATGTTATGTTAGAACTCAAGTGTCATTCCTGATGAAACTTTTTGTGTGAAAGCTAACTGCAGTCAACATGCATGAGCAGAATGAAGTTGACATAGAACAAGCAAGATGGTATTTTTTCTTTCCACAAGCTGTAAACCACAAGTTTCAGTTTTTCATTTGTAGAAGCTGAACTGATCACCTGTGAAGTTTTGAAAACACATGTTGGCTGCTGATAAATAAGAGTTGTCACTCAGAGTCAAACTGTGTGCTACATTAAATATGCACCATACAGGTTACATTCATTCATTCTCTCTTTTTACTGTGTGAGAAAAGCACGCAGCCATAAACCAGCTTGAGACTAGTCTGATTCTGTGTGAGGCCTGAGAGAAGAAAATCTGTTCTTAGCCTGCCATACATCACTTAGTGGTTTGTTTGACCCACAGACCACACGACACTGAAGTCAATAGTGAAAGGATATGGGCATTTTCCTTCTGTTCATGTTCTGTTCCTCACGGATCATTTCAATACTCTCTCAAACGACACTGATCCCAAGTAAACCCAATCTTTTCGTGTGAATATCTAGTATATTTTGTTCAATCATCCATGTTCCTTTTTGTATCAGCACTTTTGTCTCTTCCCTCTCACTGGTTTTCACTGTCACTAAAATGACAATAACTTTCGTTTACAATAAAAAAAGCTATCTATAACAGGGGTTCACAACCTTGTCAAGCCAGGGGCCGGGTCACGCACTCTCACTCCCTACCTGCATGATGGGGTGGCCATTTTGTCCCAAAAGCTTCAGAGGGGTGGCCATTTTGTTTCACAAATGCCCTTGGAGGGGTGGGGGGGCACATGAAATGGCACCACGGGCCATTTCATGTGGGTAGGCCTTAGGTTGGAAACCCCATTATGATACACCTCTAGACCATTTCAGCACTATAATGGTTGTAAAATATTTTTAAGGACTTTGTATCAACAGTTGTATGCAACAAACACATGAAATACATGTACAACAAAAATGTTTGGTAACATTTACAAACCTTTTCCCTGGGTTAGGCTACCTGAGGTAGCAAAAACTATACTGAACCAAAAGCTCTAACAACAGGTTGTGCACATGTTTAAAACAACTCTCTTTGCCTTTTTAAATTTAATAAAAATTCTGGGGGAGAGTTGGGTGTCAACAATGATTGTCACTGGAGACCATGGTCAAAATCACCTATACTATGACAAAGCAAGACAAAGAAAAAGGCAAGGGGGAAATCAAAGTAGGCAAGAAGTCACAAGGTACATGGAGGATCTGGCAGAGTGTCGGTCTTCACATGGATAAATTGTACCAATGCTTGTCTGGTGAGACAAGCCTTCTTAAGAAGCCTCCCACCTAATTGGTGTCAGCTGGGAACCTCCTCTGATAATGAGCTCTGGCTTTTTTACATCTCAGCTACAGATCTTTTCAGCACTGTTCCTTGGCTGAGGGCTGATTGCTGTCAGAGTCAGACCTCTAGTCTAACAGGTCATTTGCCTGAGGAGTCAGAGATGGGTCACAAGCAGGCTGAGGTTCCTGGTTCAAGGGATCTTCAGGTTCAGCTGCAGGTTTAGGAGGGAGAACAGGGCTGGGCATAGGAAATGCCTCCTGATCCAGGTTGTCTTCAGAGTTTGACAAGGACTGGATCACAACAGTTCCCCACCATCACAGGTGCACACACACACCCTCTGGTTCCCCCACCCCCACAGGTGCACATGCCACCCCACATGTGCATCACTGCCACTGAGGAGAGGTACGGGGGTGTCTGGCCACCTCACCTCTTACCTGCTGCCACTTCCTGGGTGGGATTTCAGCCTCCCCTCTTCTCTCCCCATTGACAGGGGGAGAGGGCTGGGTGGGGAAGTGGTGCTGCTATTGGCTCTGGCCAGGATGGCACATTTGCTCTCAAAAAGGCCTCTGCATGCCACCTCTGGCATGTGTGCCATAGGTTTGCCACCACTGCTATAGCTCATCAAGTCGCTTTGTCAAGGAGGCACAGTAGGGAATCAAAATCTCTGGCTCCACAGCCAGAGACTTAAAACACTATCTAGCAGTACTTCTGGCCAAGAGGAAGATGTTATCACACTACTGGGTGACCTCCCTGTGGTAAAATGGGTCAAAAAGGGCATCAGAAGGCCATTGAGGCAGCGAGAGTTGCCGAAGACCATTGCCGGCCTTCCTGGGCCCTGCCTCCAGCTGCTTCCGGCCAGGACTCAAAAGGCCGTTGAGGCAGCGAGACTTTGCTGCCATCTCTTTTTACTTTTTTACTTGGGGCTGGGGTGAATCATGTGTTGTATTACTGAGTTGTTATTGTTACTGTTTGCTATTGTATTTTTGACCTTTCCCTCTGCTATATTGTATTTTGTCTTTGCCATATTGTGTATTTTGTATTTTTACTACATTGTATTTGCTATTGTATCTTGCATTTTGTTTTTCCTATATTATATTTTGTTTGATGTGTTGTGAGCCGCCCTGAGTCGGCATGTGCTGAGTAGGGTGGCATACAAATCAAATTAACATAAACATAATACACATACACCACTCAAAACTAGAAGTTGTAAACATTTAAAACTGGACATATGAGCCAGAAAGATTTAAAGTACAAAGTATTTTCAAGGGGGTTAAAACACCAGTAGAAAGAGAGAGATCAGTTTGCTGCTCTAGAAGTCCATGAGAGAATATATGTATATTGCATCAGGTCATCGTTTACAACCTCCTTTAAAAGTGATGAAGAAACTGACATTCATTACAAAAACAACTGACTCAGAATAACATATACGAAGCTTAACACATGGAAACTAAAGTAATGTGATCCAAAAGAAAGACTGGAGTGACTGGAAAGTAAGAAAAGGGAACGAGGCAATCTGCATGTAGGGAACTGAACCAGGGAAAAAAAAACCAAGTATAAGGGAAAGGGTAGTATTTAAATAAATTATGCTGGGAGGGGGGGACCCAAGAACAAATGAACATTAAAGAGAAGTGAAAAAACAAAACCTCCCCTATCCTGTCAAAGGATCCGGAATATCTGTGTTTAATCACTGGAAAGCATGTGAATGAGATATTATTGTTAAAAATGAAAACAATAGATAAGGATAGAACACACATATTAATAATTCTGTTTAATAAGCAACATGCAAATTGAAATTTAGACAGCATGGCCAAAGAAGCAGAATGATAATTTTAATGAGAAGATGTAGAAGTCAGACAACTGACCAGTTCACTTTGAAGAAATGTTATGGTCTGGCACGATAAAGCTGAACCTGCTTGTTTTAAAAATAAAGTAGAAGCATGAAAGCACTGAAAAATAATCTTTTAAAGGAATGAAAGAGTACACAAGAATGATTGCTAAAGTACATCTTCTCCATTGGTGCTTATTTATTTATTTTTGCAGCAGTTTCAGATGTTTGTAACATCAGCTTATATTTGACAGATATCATTATATAAGGAAAAAACCTAGTACGATAAAAGAAAAAAGGATTAAATTAAGGAAGATATGTGAGGGAAGGAACATTGCTCTGTGCTCCCCGATAAAAAGAACAAAACAAGAAAGCTTTATTATTGTTATCAGTATACTGTATCATTATTAGCTGCATGACAATACATTCCTCTATATTAACCTCCAGCTTGACATGAGGGGCAAAGTTAAATAACAAAGTCAGCTCTAATTCATAGTTGATGCTAAAATCTACACAGTGACTTCAGCACTTCCAGTCTGTCATAGCTATCTCATAGGTCTTCATTTAAGGTAATTGAATACAGATGGGGCTGCATCCAAGAAGGGTGATTTGGCAACTATCCCCATGTACTCTAAATCCTGTAATCATCTTCATCTTCAATTCTGCTTAGCATAGAATACTAAATTGAGCTTAACATTGAAGTGCAGTGAGGAAACACAAAACTTACACCTAAAACACCCCTTCAATACTGCAGTTACATGCAAAATGAAGCAATAAGAATGACATAGAATACTCAGTCATTGCTTAAGATTAAGCAAACGTGTCTTGTACTACAGCAATCCACAGTAGCCAGATTATTGGAAAACTTCTGTGCTTTTGTTAAACCTTCACCTTGCTAAGGAATCTATTCCATCATTTGTATCTCAGGGTACACACTACAGGTATTTATTAAGTCAATATATCCTTGGCTACAGACTCTAATAGATTAGAACTTAGTACCTAGCTTTGCTGAAACTTTTTTTTTGTAGAAAAACAAGGTTTATTGGCAGCCAAGAATTTCTCCACTACTGAAACAGAAAGAACTGGAGAGCTGGAACAACAAGTAAATGGAAGATTGCCCTTACCTTCACACTGAGTGAGTGGATACCAATTTTTGGAGAGTGTTGGTTATGCCAAGCAGCCCTGTGGAAAAGCCCAAATCCTTCTCTCAAAGTTTTCACCACTTTGCAAGTTGTCAAAATTCTTGTCATCTTGCAGTAAATGCAAAATATCGAGTGAGCATAAAATCTATGCAAAGATATATGGAAGCAAAGTGGGTGGAGGAACTGGTCCGCTGACTCAGCTGTGCACCTTTTTGCTTTGCATCATTCATTCATTTCCCTCTTAAATTGTTTCAGTGGAACTCCGCCCCACTTGGCTCCTCCTTAGAGGAGTGTTTATCACAATTTGTAGGGAGTTATAAACCATGAAACAGTAGAAGCTGCATTCTAGATGAGCTAGAGGAATATTTCTACTACTGGAGAACAGTTGGAATTGCAGGACAGATACAGTGCTTTTCAACTCAATCTGATGTATAACATGTGAAATTAAAAGGTAAAGGAAGTCAAGTTGTGCCGATCACATCAATCATCCTGATTAGAAACAATTTCTAAAGGCTCTTCCCATCAGCAGTTGATTGTAACTGGTGAAAAACCAACTGTCCATTTGCTATACTAAACTGAGTGACCACTAGCTGCACTGGCCAGTTCTCAAAAGTCTGCCCAACTGCCTCACTGAGTCACAAAGATGGATTGTGACTTTTATCATTTTTGCATGATCTACTTTTTCTTTATTTCAGTAAATGAAAACTTGCACAAAATAAAATATTCCAGAACCCCATGATTCACCTATATGCATAAAATGTATGAATTTGGAACTGTCTCCAACAGAATCTCAAGCATCCCAAACAGACAAACAGCTTTTGCTTATAATTGATTCAAAGTGAATCATGGATTTGAAAATAACCTTATTTGAAGTTGCCGATGCACAAACAAGGTTTATTTTGTCTGCTCAGCTACCAAAAGAAATTACCATTAAGAATTAGCAAAACTGAGCATTCCAGTTGTCTGATACCCCATGTAGATACAGTAAAATAACTATTTCTGCATTTCCTGTCTAGTCCACAGCTGAAGCTTATATTTTATCATATATAAGAAAGGGGTGATTATTTCTTTTCCCCTATTAGTAAAAATAGTGCCCATTTCCAGGAATAACTTTGTCGTAGGATGAAACCTGACAGGTCAGGCTAAATTGATGTCTTTCAAACCATGTTTCTTCTGGTTCATGATCAATTGAATTCAATAATGCAAATCTGTCCTGTATGTGTCTGCATTCTTTAGAAATGTTATTTAAATTATATGTTTGCATTATGATTCTTTTAGTGTTCTTTTTCAGCTTTATTCTACTGTTGAATATTAAAAGTTCATTATTATTACCACAATCTGACCCTGGCCTTGTTTTGGCAGAGAAAATACAGGTTCTCATCTCCTGCTTCTAGTTATGTAGTCCATTTTATTTCTATAATGGTCATCTGGTGATGGCCACATGCACAAGTGTCTGTTCAGTGAGTTGAACCATGTATTTGCAATAAACAAAAATGTTGATTTCACAGAATTCTGAGTCATTCTCTCTGCTTTGTTTCTATCCCAAAGACTACAATTTCCAACCATATTAGGTTCTATTTTATTTCCTACTCTTATGCTCTAGTCACCTGTGATTATATGTACATCTTGTTTTTGTGTCTTGTCAGTTTCATCCTGGATATTTGGAGAAAAACTTTCAATTTCATTTTCAGCATTTGAAGTTGGAGCATAGACTTAAAGGATGGTTATGTTGATAGGCTTTCTGTGGAATCTTTGATACTGTATTCTTCAGTCAGACTACACATTAGATACCCACCTCCCATAACTATTTGTGCTATATCTTGCTTCAATATTAGAACTACTCCATTTTTTCTGAGTTGATTGTTTAAAGAGTGGAACACTTTGCAAAAACAATCTCATTCCAGTTCACTTTAGTTCACTGGTACCAAGCAGTGTAAATATGTTCTGCTTCTTGCTTTACAGTTTCTAGTTTGCCTTGATTCATATTTCTCACATTCAATGTTCCAAATGTATGTGTTGTGCAGCATCAGACTTTTCTTTCGCTTCTGCAAACTTCAATCATTAGATGTCCTTTCAGCTTTAATGTAGTTGTATCATTAGCGACAGGTCTTAGTAGTTTTTTACTCTTCCTCAGTAGCTGATTGAGTGCCTTCTAACCTGGGAGTCTCATCCTCCAGCATTATCCCTTGTTACATTTTGGTCTGTGCTATCATAGGGTTATTAAGGTAAGAAAAGTTCAGCAGTGGTTTACTATTTACTTTCTGCACAGTGTTAACAAAAGTTAGCTTGAGTGACATGGCCGTTGCCTTCTATGCCAGTGTCACCTTCAGCTATTGCCGCTGCTCAGTAGCTGCCACCCCCATCACCATTAAAACTAATCATTCTCTTTTGCTGATGTGGCCATTACCTTGAAGAGGTTATATGCTTCTTAGTCTGACGTCTCAGCTGTGACTATTCTGCCTTGGGTGACCCTGTAGACATATAGGTTTGTAATGGCGTCTGGCCTCCTGACAACATTTCTCTCTTCTTCACTGACACATGCAAACCCATTCATCATGTTAAGGTGTGCATCCAAGAATGGGATAACAATCCAGCATAGGGCTATTCCTTGCCTTGATCCGACTCCTGTATCTTTGTTGATGTATCCTGTTAACTTAAAGTAAATGCTTTTAAGCTCTTCTTTGTCAACCCTGTTGCAGTTTTTGTCTCTTTCCACCCTTCTCCCCCTACTCCCCACTCCTTCTTCCCCTCCTCTGTAGGCCACTCTTCATTCTTGGGGCTCTCTAGGACAAATGTTTGAAAACAAAGAAACAAACAAACAAACCAGAAAGGGCCAATAACAATAAGAATAGTGCTGCTGGCATCCATTTGAGAAATAATGGAATCAAAAGAGAGCCCAAAGACTGGAAATGTGGTTGTTTCCACAACAACATTGAAAGACAAATGCAAGAAAGTCATTGGCACTGCTCAGTTGCTGTGGTAAGATACAGTATGTTATTTCATGTAGCTCAGGTACAGACTATGCTTTATTTCACATTTCGTCTTATTATTTCTAACGCCCCCCCCCCCCCCGGAAGTTTGATGTCATTGAAGAATGTGGCAGCTCTAAGTAATGATGTTGTGTTGCATCCAAAACAGCTTCTGCAGCCAAGATGTTCTTCCTGTCCATTTCATACTTTGCCTAATTGAGAAGGTATACTTTTAAAGTGCTTTCCCACAAACCAGGGAGATCAAGTAATGAATAATGGTTGCACACTTCATTTTGAAAGTGTTTAAACTCAAGATCTTTAGAGTAGTCTATTTAGGGACACTCTTTAGGTAAAGCAGAAGGGGGAAACAATATATTATTCCCTGGAGAGCAATATCCTCTACCCATCAGATATGTAACTAATAACATAACAAATAGCAGTAGTTAGCAATTGCACTTAAGTAGCACCCCATAGTGCTTAGAGCAGTTCATAAGGTAATTAGCATTTTGCCTCCTGCCCCCCCCAACAAGCTGGGTTCTCATTTTATCAATCTCAGAAATATAGGTTGAGTCAATTCTGAGCCATGTCAAAATCAAAATCAAATTATGAGCATGAATCTTGGATGCAGTACAGCAATTTAACCACTATACTACAAAGGAAACCATGTGTACACTATCCCCCTATATTCACATTATATCATATTTCTGGAATACTAACCCATTTCAGTTTCCAATGATGGGCTATTGGCAGTGATGGGCTCCAAAAATCTTTTACTGCCACACTGTGGGTGTGGTATGGTGGGTCTGGCCAAGGGGAAAGCCCTGTGTTTCACCCAAATTAGGACTACTTTATTTCAAAACTTGGATGGGCAGGGCCAGCCGGAATTTCTACTACCGGTTCTGGTGAACTGGTGCAAACCTGCTGATGCTCACCACTGGCTATTGGTAATAGTTAGGCCCTAAGTTAATTATCAATTGGCTTCCTGTTTTTTTATAGCTTCTGTTGAAGGAGAAGGGAAAGGAAGGCATGTGATTTATTACATGGTTGTTTCTTCTCAGCGAGTTAGCTTTTTCTTCTTTTAGTCTGATGTTTGGGTATACAGAAAAAGCCTCCTCAAAGATTGTGGTATATTTGAACCACAATCGGGCATACTCCAGGCAATTGCAACCTTGTGCCAGTTATTATTTCTCACACTAGGTCAATTGAAAGGAACTGTGGAATGAATTCACCAAATGCAGGTTCATTTTTGTGTGCCTTAGTAAAAGGGAAATGTTTGGAATTTACATTAAGGGGAATTGCACAACTGTGCAGAACATTGGGAGATGTGTAGGGTGTGTGTGGGATGTGTGTGAGAGATTTAAAATATCCTCAATTTTGAGGGTTGACTACCAGCTGAAGGGTTTTGTTCTATCCCGGAAAGCACAGGACCCACAACAAACAAATTGGGCAAGGCAAGGTATGACCACTGATCATGGGGATGGATTATCTGAATACATCACTGGGTCAATTTCCAGCGGAAGAAAAATTATCACTGTTCTAAAGCAAACATCTCTCTCTGACGAACTTCTCCACAGACATAACCTCTTGAGCAAACAATTTGCTTAAAAAAACAAGGAGTAAGTAAAAGCCCTCTAGTACCCAAAATATGTGGAATTTCCTCACTTTGATGTTGCTTTGCCTTACAGAGAAAGATTTAAGGCAAAACAAGGCAAAGCAACTAATCCGTACCTTGTAAGGAAGCAATGGATAAGATAAATGTAATGGATTGGATCCAAACTTTCTTTCCAAAGACAGAACAGAATTCACCTCCTGTTTTTCCACTGTAGTTCCCTCTGTACCCCAAAATTTACTTCCGGGAACCTGTGTGGACAATGTGAGCTATGGTGCAGGGGCTTCAGATACAGGAAAAATCCATGCTCTTCATCCATCTAAAAGAAGAAGCAGTTTAGGGAAGCGGCTTGTAGGTTTTTAAGTAACTTAATATAATAAAAGTAACTTTAATTATTTTAATCACTTTATAGTCTACAAACTGCTTGTCAAAACACCTTTAGATACTAAAAAATGTGTAAGCTGCTTGCCAAGAAACACAAGAGTAAAGAGTTTTTTTCAAAAGTCTTAAATGTAACTCAACACTGTTTAAAAAATAGTTTCCAAGCTTGGCTAGGTACATTTAAGAGCACTTTTGACATTTTTAGATGCAATGAAACTGGATAAGAATAAAAATGAAATTTTAATAGCAGCAATTTCCTTTTCCTTATGAGACCTAGGTTTACAAGTATAGAGCATTAAGCATTTTGTGAAGAAGAGCAGGAACAGTATTTTATCTAAGTACCAAATCTAACCTTCAGACCCTCAGATTGGTATGACAGTCATCTGCTTCTGACATAGTCTTTGAAGTCACCAGTACAGGGTAAATACTCATTTCAATTCTTTCACAGGTGCTCCACTCTACCAGCAGTATATGTGCGCTGTAGAGGCTACATAGTAGGCAAATAATAAAGCTGTAAGCCCAACGCCGGGCTGCACAAATTTGAAATTACCATATGGAAGCATATAAATCTATATGTATAGTTCTTCTCTGCCCTGCTCTGAGGAGTGTAGATGGAGGTCTGTTTACTGCTGAGAATCAATAGTGCTAGTGGGAAAACTGCCTCTTTATCAACTGATTTCATAACAGATTGAAAGGGACTAGACATAACCTCCAGGTTGCTCTCTAGCAACATTGATGTGTGCTCTCTAATCCATCACTGTGTTGATGTATGACCATAGAATAAAATACCCTGTCAGAGCTAACAGGCTAACAGAGAATTCAAAAACATATTTGTCTATGAATGAATGAATGTATTCAGTGACCAGCATCCATAAGTTAGCATATACAAAAAAGTAAATATATAAATAATCATACATTTTAAAAAGTTACAAACAGTACATACAAGATGTAAAGAAATATATGTAAAGAAATATACTGTATCAAAAATGAGCCGGGGTACCCGGCATTGCTCGGGTGAGGGACCCAACCACCCACCCACCCCGGTCCCCATCCCACCCCACTGCTGTAACCTCATGTACCGCCCGGCATTGCCCGGGGCCTAATTTTCATGCAGGAACATCACACACCCAAACAATACACACCCGCACATGACATACCCACACAATACACACACACACACACACACACACACACACTATATATATATATATATATATATATATATATATATATATATATATATATATATATATATATATATATATATATATATATATATATATATATATATATATATATACACACACACACACCCAACACATAACCCACAGCCACCACAGCTACACACATCATACATGACACAACACACTCGCACACAACACACACTCACCCTGACACACAGCACACACACACACGACACACAACACCCACCCCCACACCCAGACACATCACACAACACACCCAGACATATCACACACCCAAACAATACAGACCCACACACTACACACACACACAATACCTCCCCACACACACAATACACCCACACCTACCACAGCCAAACACATCACACATGACACACCATGTTTGCACAACACACACACACACAATTACCCGGTCTTGCCACCGCCACACCATCTCCAGCGCCATCCCAGCCAGGGGTATCCCTGTTGGTGGAGGCCGCAGCACACCCCTGGCCGGCGGGAGCAGCAGAGCAGGCTCTCGGCCAGAACCAGCAGGCCTGAGCAGGATCCCGGGTGCTGGAAGAAGGGAGACCCTCCCTGTGCAGGTAAGGTGGGGGAGGGCCAGGGTCTGTGGAGGGGGAAACGTGCCCAGGTTTCTCCTCAGGGGGAAGAAGGGGACCCAACCCAACCTCATCCGGCCTGAGGAGAATCCTGGGCCCACGTCTCCCCAGCCCTGTGGCACCTTACCTGCATACATGCATGCGCTGGAGGGGGGCACACAAAAGCCCCCCTCTGGCGCATGCCTCTCTGCAGGAAGGCAGCTTCTGGGAGACATGCAGAAGCACTGTGCTAGGCTGCGCGAAGGGTGGCCCCATGCTCCTGGGGACTGCCCCCCCGGGTGCCTTACCTGGGTGGCGGCGGCTTCTCCGCTGCCGCTTTCTCCTCCTCCTGTTTTCCCTTTTTTCCTCTCTCCCCTCTTAATTTTCTTCTTCTCTCCCTCCTTCTGCTGCTCTACTTTTCTTCTTCCATCCATTATCATTTTCCTTCTCCCTTCCTTCTCATCTTCCTCATGCCTTCACTTTTTCCTCTTTTCTCTCCTTCTAGCCCCCCTCACCATCTCTCCCTGCTGCCACCTCTTCTTGGCATCCCTGGGCACTGGGAGCTGTAGCCCCGCTGTCCATCCTTCTCAATGTTGGGTGGCCACCCAAAGAACTATGACTCTTTAGTGTAAGGGACCAAAGACAATGAAACAGCCGAAGGGTTGGCTTAACACAGGTTTATTGCATGATGATCCGGAGGAACATGTGGTAATGGCGGATGAGTAGCTCAATATATACAGCTGGCTATACATTTGAATGTGGCTCGTCGACAGACTATTGGTTGCTGCCTGCGTGATGTCGTAGAGGGTCACGCCCTTCTTGACCAGGTGAAGGGGTCGCGGGGAATCTTCCCGCGCTGCTGAACCAGGTGAATCTGAGCCATGAGAGCTGGACGCTCGCTACTGCCCTCTGGTGGTCACTAGCTCGCGTCCCCTTATCAGGTTTACATTGATACAGCTGATGGTTATAATGTTGCACACAGAAAGGTTACATTGTTAACACATGGCAAAGGTACATTGTTAAAGGCACAGCCTTACAGAACACAACATCCCTCCCCCCTAGGATGAGACGAAGTCTCTCAGCCAAGATGGCTTGTTGCATGTGCGTTTGGGCCGTGTAGAGGGCTGCCCCCCCGGGGGCGTTATTGCTTCTTTGTTCCCTGGTCCCTTGTCCTGAAATGGGAGAGGGAGACTTGTTAGTGGCTTGCCGCTGTCTGGCGGCTTTAGGGGAAGGGAAAAACTCCATTGTGGGCAGACCGGGGGCCGTCGGGGCTAACGAAAAACCCCTCTTCTCGCTTGGACGGGTGGGGGACCACTCCGAAAAACCCCCCCGGTTCTGAAAATCAAAATCTAACTTAGTAGGGGTGTCCGCATTTGTGGGAACCTTCCGCGAGATATGTATGGGGTCGGGTTCCTCCTCGGAAAGATCCCCCAGGGTATCTACGAGGATATCCTCCTCCCCCCTTGGTGGGGGCCCGCGGTCCCCCTTCCCTCCCCCTTGGGCTGAACGGGTGGGGGAGAACCCTAACGCTGACACATTCTCTGCTTTGTCTGTGCCCTGCTCATCGGAGACCCTGCGTCGGAGCTGGTCCGCGTGCTGCCTCCACAGGAGCCCTGTGCTGGTTTCCACGCGGTACGACACGGGGCCGGTTTGCTCCACAACTACGCCCGGTACCCAGGCTGGGCCCGTGCTGGCGTAATTCCTGCAATGCACGGGGGCGCCTACACTGAAACTCTTTGTAGCCTCTAGCCCGATGTTCCTTCCTTTGTCCTCTACCCTCGTGGGGTCTAGCCTAGTAAGGATGGTGGTCAGCTTCCTGCGCATTAAGAGCTCTGCGGGGGAGTATCCTGATGCCAATGGGGTCACCCTGTACCCTAGCAGAAACTGACACACTTGTAGGTTCAGATCCCCGGGGCCCATGCGCCGCAACGCGTCCTTCGTGGTGCGGACGAGGCGCTCTACTTGGCCATTGGTGGCCGGGTGAAACGGGGCGGAGGTGATATGCCGAACGGCGTTGATCTCCATGAATGCCCTAAACTCGGAGGACGTGAAACAACTAGCGTTGTCGCTAATTAACGTGTCGGGTATGCCGAACGTGGAAAAGAGCCTCCGCAAATGCCTAATGGTCTGGGCCGAGGAGGTGCTCGTGACTGGGATAACCTCCAACCATTTGGAGAAAGCGTCCACTACAAGAAGGAACAGGGTGCCTCTGAACGGGCCCGCGAAATCAACGTGCACCCGGGACCATGGCCCCTTAGCCGCGTCCCATTCCCTGTGGGGAAGGCGGGCCTCCTCTGGTCTGGAGCATTGGCAACTTTCACAAGTGCCGACCATGTGCTCGATGTCGGCGTCCAGCTGGGGCCACCAGAAGTAACTCCGGGCCAGCGCCTTGGATCGCATGATGCCGGGGTGGCTGACATGCAGCAGTTTGAGCACCCGTGGCCGAAGGGAAGTGGGAATCACCACCCGCTGCCCCCACAAGAGGCACCCCCTCTCTAGGGACAGTTCTAGTTTTTTTCTGAAAAATGGAGCGAACTCCTCCGCTGGGGAGGACGCCGGCCACCCTTTCTGCACCCAGGAGCTAACTGCCGCTAACGTCTTGTCCTTCTCTGTCGCTTTGGCAATGTCGGCGGGCACTACGGGGGGCGAATCCAGCACCTCTATCATGAGAACCTGATGGTCCCGCTCCCCCTTGCTCACCTGGCTGGGCGTTAGGGGAAGGGGAGACCTTGATAGAGCGTCCGCATGGCTGATCTCTTTCCCGGGCCGGTAGACCAACGCGTGCTGATACGCGTTGAGAAAAATGGCCCACCTGAGCATCCTCGGGGACAGGATCTGTGGGGTGGACTTATCTGCGGTAAAGATGCCTAGCAGGGGCTTGTGGTCCGTCACAATGGTGAAGGGGCGGCCATACAGAAAATCGTGAAATTTTTTCGTCCCCGCGACTATTGCTAGTGCCTCCCTGTCTGTCTGTGCGTAGTTTCTCTCCGCTTGGGACAGGGACCTGGAGTAAAATGCTATCGGGGCCTCCCTTCCGTTTTCCAACACGTGGCACAGCACCGCCCCCACCCCCACTGGAGATGCATCACAGGTCAGAACTACTGGGCGTTTGGGGTTGAAGTGGGTCAGTATGGCGTCGGACGCCAGGAGGCTTTTTAGCTCGCTAAATGCCCTTTCTTGGTCATCACCCCACTTCCATGCCTGGTCTTTCTTTAGCAGTTTGTGTAGCGGCTCAGCCACCGCTGCCTTTCGGGGGAGGAAGGAGTGGTAAAAGTTGAGCAGCCCTAGGAACGACTGCAACTCGGGCTTGGAGGTGGGGCGGGGGGCTTTCTTAATGGCTGCCACCTTGGACATGGATGGTTTTATTCCCTCAGGAGTCACACAAAACCCTAGGAACTCAACCTCGGTTGCGAAGAAGACGCATTTGTCCTTTCGCAACCTCAGCCCCGCCTTTTCGAATATTGTCAGGACCTTCCCCAACCTCTTGGCCAATTCAGCCCGACTCCCCCCCGTTATTAACACGTCATCAAAATAAGGCAACACCCCCTCCAGTCCCTTCTGGAGGCGTTCCACGAGTGACTGGAAAATTCCTGGCGCCGAATTCACGCCGAATTGCAGGCGCGTCACCTGGAACGCCCCCTTATGGGTGACTATGGTCTGCACAGCAGCTGCGGCAGAGGACACCATAAGCTGCTGGTAGGCCTGTGCTAAGTCGAGCTTAGCGAAACACTTTCCCCCGTGTAACCTGGCCAGCAGATGGCTGACTACCGGCACCGGATATGCATTCGGGCGGATCGCCTTGTTGATGGTGCACTTGTAGTCGGCGCATATGCGGACCTCCCCATTGGCTTTTAGTGCGGTTACAATTGGAGTTTCCCACTCCGCAGAATCAACAGGCACAAGGATTCCCTGACCCACCAATTTGTCCAGTTCCGCCTCTATCTTGTCCTTGAGTGCGAACGGCACCCGGCGTGGTTTTAGGCGAATTGGGCGGACCTCCAGGTCCAGGTCGAAAGTCACTGGGGGCCCCTTGAATTTCCCCAGTCCCTTTTTGAAAACTTCGGGGTGTGCCTCGCACACCTCCTGGATCGGGTCAGACCCAACGGCGTGCATCCCAATGGCGTGCACCCCCCCAATAAACAAACCCAGGGGCTGGAACCATTGAGTCCCGAGGAGGCTGCAATCTCCCCCTTTGAGCACGACTAGGGGGAGGGACGCGGCGTGTTTCTTGAATTGGACCTGAAATTCTCCAACCCCCAACACTGGAATGTTGTTCCCTTGTACGTCCCGTAGTGTGGACCTCAACGCTTTGAGGTTGGGTCGCTTGTGGGGGGCAATTCCCAAAAACTCCCTCTGGGAAATGATAGAATATGAGGACCCCGAGTCAATTTCCATCCTAATGGGAACCCCTTGGACTAGTACCTCAACAAAGTAGCGGGGGTGTCCTGTAGACACGCTGAACACTGGGGCGTCGTCCTCGCTGCCGTCGGAGATGCGGCCCATGCCGTCCAGCTTCCGCGTGGCCTGGGCGCCGTCCTTGGGTCTCGTTGAGCGGTCTTGTCCCGCGGAGCGGTCTGCGGAGCTCCTCCGGGTCTCGCGTTTCTTCCTGCACACCTTGGCGATGTGCCCACGGCGGCCGCAGTTGTGGCACTCAGCCTTCCGGAACGGGCACTTTACGCGGTCGTGGGCCGCTCCACAGCCGTCGCATTGCCGGCTCTCCTTCCGGACCCTCCGGACGTCCTCGTCATCGCTGCTCTCTGTGGACGACCTCGAAGTTCGCCGGGCCACCTGTACCGGAGCCTCTGCCTTGCTCGACTTTGGCCGCCAGTCCTGGAGTTCTTGGACCCCGGCCTTCGTAGCCTCTGCGGCCTGGGCCGCTCTGACGACCTCCTGCAACGTGGGAGGCGGCTCTTGGTTCATTAATGTGTGCTGGGTTTCAGCGTCGTTCAGGCCGCACAGCACACAGTCCCGGAGGGTGATTTCGGCATTCTCCCACTTGCACGGGCCGGCCGCCAGCCGCAGGGCCGCCACGAATGCGGCGACCGTCTCCCCGGGCGCTTGGACTCGCCTCCAGAACGCACTCCGAGCGGGAAACATCGCCGTGGCGGGCCGGACGTGCTCACGCAGCATCTGCATGAGTTCCTTGGCCTTGAATTCGCTCACCCTCCTCGGTGCAATCAGGTCCACCAAGGTCCTTTTGGTTTCTTGTCCGAGCATCCTGGTGAAGATGGCCCTTTTCTTCGCCTCTTCCGTGACTTCGGACTCGATCAGCGCGGCCTGGAAGTCCATCTCGAAGATCTCCCAGTCGCCCGGTTTCCTGATTTCGAAACCGGCACATGTCTTGGTCCCGTGGGCTGCCATATCCCACCTTCGTCGCCAATTTAGTGTAAGGGACCAAAGACAATGAAACAGCCGAAGGGTTGGCTTAACACAGGTTTATTGCATGATGATCCGGAGGAACATGTGGTAATGGCGGATGAGTAGCTCAATATATACAGCTGGCTATACATTTGAATGTGGCTCGTCGACAGACTATTGGTTGCTGCCTGCGTGACGTCGTAGAGGGTCACGCCCTTCTTGACCAGGTGAAGGGGTCGCGGGGAATCTTCCCGCGCTGCTGAACCAGGTGAATCTGAGCCATGAGAGCTGGACGCTCGCTACTGCCCTCTGGTGGTCACTAGCTCGCGTCCCCTTATCAGGTTTACATTGATACAGCTGATGGTTATAATGTTGCACACAGAAAGGTTACATTGTTAACACATGGCAAAGGTACATTGTTAAAGGCACAGCCTTACAGAACACAACAGACTCCCAAGATTTATTTATGTATTTAGTATGTTTATATACCGCTTTACTAGTCTATTGACCACTCAAAGCGGTTTACAAAACAATCAAATAAATACAAAGCAAATCATCTACATCTACATGAAGCCGCTGGGTGAGATCATTCGTTCCCATGGGGTGCGGTACCATCAGTACGCGGATGACACTCAGTTGTACATCTCGGCCCATGGGGACCCCAGTGATGCCATCAAAGTCCTTTCCAGGTGCCTGGAAGCTGTTGGGGTCTGGATGGGGGCTAACGGGCTACAACTGAATCCCAGCAAGACTGAGTGGCTATGGATAAGGGGTCCTGCGTTAACCCGGGAGCTACCATCTTTGGTTCTGGATGGGGCTATTTTGCCCCAGACAGACCCGGTGCGCAACTTGGGGGTCCTCCTGGATTCGCGGCTACTGCTAGAAGAACAGGTGGCGGCTGTGACCAGGAGGGCTTTCGCCCAACTTCGGGTGATTCGCCAGTTGCGCCCACTCCTGGACCGGGACTCCTTGCTCATGGTCACTCACGCTCTGGTCACCTCCAGACTAGATTATTGCAATGCGCTCTACATGGGGCTGCCCTTGACGACCATTCGGAGGCTACAGCTGGTCCAGAATGCAGCAGCCAGGGTGGTGATGGGGTGTGGGCGATATGCCCATGCTTTGCCACTGCTCCGGGAGCTGCACTGGTTGCCAGTTTGTCTCCGGGTGCAATTCAAGGTGCTGGTTTTGACCTTTAAAGCCCTATATGGTAGTGGGCCGGGTTACCTAAGAGACCGCATCGCCCTGAGGACGTCTGTCCGTCCAACCAGAGTGGACCGGAAGGGCTCTCTAATTGTTCCATCAGCCAGAGGGGCTCGCCTCTCTGGCACAAGGAGGAGAGCCTTCTCCGTGTCTGCGCCGGCCCTCTGGAACCTCCTGCCAACAGAGCTACGTCTCCGGACGGAATTGCTGCCTTTCAGAAAAGAACTTAAAACCTAGCTGGCGGGTCAAGTGTGGGGTGCAGGTGGAAGGGTAACCTCCATTGGGTGGTTGGTGTAGAAGAACTCTTCCCCATGGTGCCTTTGGATCCTGCAGCCCTTGTTTTTAGGGGGTGGGTAGTTTTAACTGTTTTTAACATGTGTTTTTTAATTTTTATTGTGAACCGCCCTGAGTTGGCTTTGGCCGAGTGAGCGGTATATAAATGTGACAATTAAATTAAATTAAATTAATTAAATCATAAGTACGGGGGAAAGGGAGGGGGAGGGGAAATACAACAACATACAGGAATAACAGTGCAAAATACCATAAATAATACAAGTCACAATAAACTTTACAAAAAATCTAGTCAAGTCAATAATACAATTAATTGTTTGACTTACAAATACAAAAATTACATCATTTTAAAGCAACACAACCTAAACCCACTCACAGAGTCCAAAAACATGGAAGAAGTCCTTCAGCCCATGGTTGCGGGCGTCCTTTTGAGACCTCCCCCCCAACAAGGCTGGGAGGAAAAGAGATGTTGTCCGCAGCGGCAGCTGCCTCGAATCCCCAGCTGGTGACAGTTCTTTATCCCTCCCGGCCATGGAGGGGCTGGCCCCAAAAACAGCTGTGCCAGCAGTGGAGTCCTTGGCGGGCCGGTGAGTTGGACCAGCATTCCTTTATCCCTCCTGGGCAGGGAGGGGCTGGCCCCAAAAACAGCTGATCAGAATATCAATGATACTCAGATCTCTATAGACCAGAGATGGTGAACCCTGGCATTCAAGGTGTTCTTGGACTTCAATTACCTGAATCCCAAGTCAGCACTCTTGCTGATCAGGACTTCTGGGAATTGAAGGCCAAGAACAGCTGGAGTACCAAGGTTCTCATAGACAGTTAGTTGGTTAGCTTGTTCGTCACATTTACATCCCACATGTCTGGTAAATACACCATTCTGGGCAGCTTACAAACAGTAAGAAACTGAAACAATCATGCAATAAAACATCAGAAAGCATCATATACAACAGGATCAATAAAACATCCCTCACAGGCATCAGCAGCATCATTAAAACAGTTAAAACAGGTACCCAGTCAATCTCCCCATATTACAGCACACAAAAACCTATCAAACAATCATAAATCTCAATAAAGTAATTGGCAAATTAAGAAGGGAATGCTTCACAGAATAAAAATGTTTTCAAGGATTTCTGGGATGCCACCAGAGTTGAAGCAGATCTAATTTCTGCTGAGAGAGTACCAATTTCACAGAGAAAGTACCAATGAGAATGTGAAGCAGCCTGTTTCCACAATTTGAACTGAGGAGCAGGGCAGAAATAGCAAGACTACCACCTAGTAGCTATCAGTGTAGAAGACACACACTCTTCAAGCCAGAAAAAAGGCATTCTGCACATGTCCAGAGGTATTTCTATTAGCTAATCTTACCACATCTATTGTTTTACTCAATATGGTTCAGAGCATTATTAAATGAGCATACCTGCCTTAGAAATGAAGTAAAATAAATTAGTAATAAAAATTACACTTATATACCACCCCATAGTGCTTAGTGCACTCTCTGGGTAGTTCACAAGTTAATTAGCATTCTGTTCCCCAAAATGATGGATACGTATTTTACCAACCTTGAAGAATGGAAGGATGGGTTAACCTTTAGATCCATCAGGATGAAACTCACAATGGTTTGGCTTCAGTACAGCAGTTTAACTACAGTGCCACCAGGGGTCTTGTTTATGGAAGATCATGTCTGTCACACCTTCCCCCAACAGCACTTTGTGGCCACAACATGTGTTGAAATGTTTTAGACTTATACATAATAATGGTACCATTACTCACCTTATGGACTGTGGTGGCTTAGTGATTAAGACACTGAACCTGATGACTGGAAGGTTGGCAGATCAAAGTTTCGAGACGAGTACTGTACAATGGAGTTAGCTCCCATTTCGGTCCCAGCTCCTGTCAACCTAGCAGTTTGAAAGCAAGAAATTGCAAGTTGATAAATAGGCACCATTTTGGTGGGAAGGTAACAGTGTTCTGTGCATTCTGGTTTCTAAGCATGCCTGCCACATCTCCATGGAAATGTCTACAGATGCAGACAGCGCTGGCTCTTTGGCTATAAATGAGCACCGAACCCTATAATCAGATACAACTGGCTTTCGAGCAAAGGCAACCCTTACTCACCTTATACTGACTCTCGATATCAGTGTTTCTTTCAACATGGGGCCCATGCCCCACACGGGGACTTCAATTCCCATAAGCCTAAATCAGTACATTGGCTGATCAGTGCTTTGGGAATTGACTTAGGCTTCTGGAAATTGACGTCCAAAAACCAAAGCTTGGGAAACACTGCTCTATGTCTTCCACACTTGCTTTTGATAACTATATTCTTTTAAAAAATGAGGGGAGGGGTTTCTAGATTCTTATCTTCTTTTCCTGTACTTTTAAGCCTTCTTTCTAAAATTCTGCGGGTCCCTTTGCAGGAACTAGAAGGATAATCTCACCATCTTCCACATAGAATGGGTCTTTGTTCTATGAATGTACAATTCGCAGGTACGGGAAAGCTTCATCTCATGCACAGCTTCCTATCACATGTATGCACTAAGAAAATCCCATATGACAGATGGCACTTCGTGCTACTTGCATATGAAGACTTAGCAAAGAAAATCATTCTGTGCTGAACAAAGAAAATGTATATTTTATAGTTAACTTGGAATTCACTAATGTGACCTGCTGAAATTATCAGAGCAGCATTGATGCTCTTTCTTCCTAAGATGAATACAACCAATGTTTAAACACATATCCTTATTT
The DNA here is from genome assembly GCA_035047305.1 of Bradypodion pumilum. Lineage (NCBI taxonomy): Eukaryota > Metazoa > Chordata > Lepidosauria > Squamata > Chamaeleonidae > Bradypodion > Bradypodion pumilum. The sequence continues at coordinate 243,674,361 of JAWDJD010000001.1, read as the reverse complement.
TGGTAGGAGGTTATTGGCAGAGCTCTAACCCTACCACTCCTCCTTGGACATAAGGTCTATATTGCATGCAAAAGCAAGAAAGATAAAGCTTTGCTCTAATCTTCTGCAGAAGAAGGTCATAGTAATAGGTCAAATTCCATTGCCAATAGGATTACTTTATCAGATGACACACAAGATATATGGGATATCTTCCTAACGCTTAAAGGACATTTGCAAAGGATTCCAACATGCATGAAGACAATTCTAAAAAGATTCCAAAATGCCTTTAAGAAGGCTAAAATAAAAAAATCCATTTATTTTTATTTTTTGGGGGGGACCCAGCTGTAATAGAACTAAAGTGTCACATGCGATCAAACTGGTTTTACAAAATTACTTACAATACAGTAATACCTTGGACAACACTAAAACTTGGTTCCACAAGTCAATTTTAGCATTATCCGATGCATGCATTAGATAATGTTAAAAAAAAGTCCAGTTCCCTTTCCAAACAGGAAAGGGAACCAGGGATTGATCTGCCTGCAAAGGCAGCATGCAAGGGCATTCTGTTCGGCGGCTGCCTTTTGGAGAAGGCAAGGCGGCTGGCCCGCCTTCCCTTCCCCAAAAGGCAGCCAGCATACGGGCGCTCTGTTTGGCGGCTGCCTTTCAGGGAAGGGAAGGCGGGCGGCCCACCTTGCCTTCCCTAAAAGTCAGCCGCCAAACAGAGTGCCCGTATGCTGGCTGCCCACCCCCACAAAAAGGATGATGTGATCTCCTGCCTTTTCACCCTGTTTGGGGACAAAAAATCATTATGGTTGGGTGCATATTTCAGGCACTCCACCTCCCCTGCAGCTATGCAGGGGATGTCAAAACCCTTTCATAGAACCAGGGTCTCCAGGGACTTGGCCATCTGGTTGCAGTTCCTCAGGGCTTCAATGGAGTGTCCTTTTGGCATGCAATGTGCCCCTTAGACGAATGGCTGCAGGTCCATACTGATGCTTCCGGATCCCGTGGCTATCCAAAAATCACAAAGGAAGCAAAACCACTCAATATAGATGCCAAGAGTCAAAAATAATCTTGCAATATTTAATAAAGTTCCCAAACTCTAAACAAATAATCAGGTTGACGTCTGATGTGTTAGGAAAAGGATCCCGTGGCTATGGCATATTTTGGCAGGGCCGCTGGTGCTGTGGCATTTAGCCGGTTAGTTGGCCCCTGAAGGGAATTGTTAGGGATCTCATATTCCTCAAATTCCTCCCTATTTTGGGGGCGGTGCTCCTATGGGGTAATCTATGGACCAATTCCCTTGTCACCTTTTGGTGCAACAACATGGCAGTGGTACAGATTAACTCGCTAACATCCAGGTCACCCAGGGTTATGCGTGTGGTCCACGCATTTGTCCTGGCAATGCTGCAGCTCAACATTGTTTTTCACGCCCGGCACGTGCCAATGTTGGACAACAGAGCTGATGCTCTGTCCCACTTACAGATGTCGCATTTCTGGGACCTTGCTCCCAGTGCTCAGGAGCGACCCTCAGAGATACCAGAGGACATCTGGAAGCTTGGAAAGGGGAAGTAGCTAGGGCAATGTATGCCTCCCTTGCCCCTCATACCCGGACTTCCTATGAGGTGGTCTGTATTCATTTTGCCCATTTTCGAGGGGAGTCTGGTCTGCCCCTAATTTGGCCTGTTCCCATTAATCACGCTCTGCAATACATGGTTCACCTTCACTCCAACAGTCTTCCCCCCCCCGCACCATTCGGTCAAAATTGTCCGTGCTCTCCTTTTACATCAATGCCCGCAGCCTGGGCAATTCCCTATCAGATTTCCGGGTGCATAACATTCTGGAGGGCTGGATGCATGAACGGGGCTTCACCCCAGACACAAGGTGCCCCGTTACACCCAATTTATTGGGCACTGGTATGTGCGGATGGACCAGAGGCTGCCCTGTTTCACACCACTGTTTCTCACCTTTTTCGCAGCCCTGCGAATGAGCCAGTTGGCGGTCAGTGGTTCACGTGACCTTTCCAACAAAGCACTGCAGTTATCAGAAGTTACTCTGTCCAGTGGACAGGTGGTCATACGGATCCGTAGTTCTAAAACGGAGCAACTGGGTAAGGGGGTTACTATTTCCCTGTTTCATTGCAGGATCCACTCCATATACCCAGTCAGGGCCTTGGTGCAATATATGTACCATAGGGGTGACCGTCCCAGCCCTTTTTTCATTCACCAGACCGGAGCGCCTTTGACTAAGTACCAATTTTGGAAGATTACCGGGCGAGCATTGAAGGAGGAGGGCATTTTGGGAACGAAGTACGGTATGCATTCCTTTAGGATTAGTGCTGCATGCACTGTATCAGCCCTGGGATCCTGCACTGAGGACATTAAACGCATGGGCCGGTGGGTGTTGGGCCGCTTCCATTCATATATTTGCCCAATGGATATGTGACTAGTTGGTTGGCACTTGTTTTTTCATTCCGTTTCAGGCCCCCTGACGTCACGTGGCCTTCTGTGGGTGATGTTCATCAGCCATAACTTCATCCACTGGGCAGAGTTCCATGTGGCTCGGGCACCATCTGGCATTCATTTGGGCCTGCAAGACCGGGCATTTCTTATGTGGCATGGCAACAGGGGAATGCGCTGGAGCCACCTGTTGCCGTCCTTGGTGGAGTCTCAGTGGGGCCCACCTCCGGACATTCTGCTGATGCACCTGGGTGGTAACGATATAGGTTCTGTGACTGGAATCGATTTGAGGATGGCAGTGCGCCATGATCTGACGATCATACACCAGTGATGGCCCTGCACATGCTTGGTATGGTCTTGCATAATACCTCGCATTGTGTGTCATGTCCCCTGTGACCCTAGACAGGTTGACAGGGCCAGGCGGGGCATCAACCAATCTGTCACCCATTTCTTTGAGGAAGGGAGTCTCAGCACGATTATTGGCTATCCCCAGCTGAGGGTGGAGGCCAATGATTAATTCAGGGTGGATGGCATACACCTCTTGGCAGAGGGTATGCAGTTATTCCTGTCAGCTCTGCACTGTGGCCTCTTGGCCAAATTATCGGGCAGGGAGGGGGCGTGGTATAGTTAAAAGTACTGCACCCCATGTGGTGGTCAACATGGGTGAGGATGAGAGTTCCAGTAGTAATAGAAGACCGATATGTATTGAACTCCAACATCTTTAGGGTAATCAGCTTAAAGTAATTAGTTGCCCAAGAAGAGAGGCTTCTGCGTGCAGCACTACAAAGCTGGGCAGCTTGGGTGTCAAGGAAACAAGTAACTTGGATTAAGCTAAACAAAATTGGCAAGGACAAATTGGCAAGGGTTAGCAATGGGCAATATTAGTAACCCGTGTTTACTTGTCGCCGTGCTGAGCTGTTATGCCACAGTTGGATCGTTCTTGTTAATAAAGTGGCCCGTTGTTTAACCAAGATAAAGTTGTCTGTGTCCTTACTGGGGGGGGGGGGGGTCAGCAATGTAGAACAGGGATTCTCAACCTTTTCAAACCGATAGCCAGGTCATGCTCCCTCAGACAGCTTTGGGGGACAGATGGCCATTTTGCTCTGCCTGCCACACATGGCACTTCTGGGTGTGGCGGAGGTGGTGGGGTGCCACATGAAATGGTGCTGTGAGCTGTATCCAGCCCTCAGGCCATAAGTTGAGAACCCCTGATGTAGAACGTCATATGGATGGCCCATTTCTTGTTTTTTCTCCCTGTTACTGTGGCAAGGAGCCTTAAGAGACTGTTAAAGCTGCATACATTCAGCCAATTGCTTTTGGCCTTATGGTTTGGGCTGAGATTCATTCTCATTCAGGGACTTGAAATGAAATCTATGAAATCTGAGTTGAAATGAGACACCTAACATCTATCTCCAGGAAATGTATTTTTCCTACACATGTTGCCATTTGTAATGACAACTGCCTTTGAAAAAAAATAAAATTGACTACCTCTTGTCTTATGCTGTCCCATGAAATACAGGAAATGTTCCTGCTAAAAATGCACAGGCAATGCAATTCAAATAAATAACTATCCTGAATGATGAATAACCATCAACTATCTTGCTGTGGTTAAAATTTCTTCCTGGCTTTAGATTGCTCTCTGGTGATAATAGTGTTGGATTTTCCCATCATATCCTTTTCAGCTTGCAAAAGCAAATTATTAAGCTTTCTTGACAAAAATGTCTGCTATGCATTTCCTAACAGCCTCTTGCAGCAGTTTTTTTCCCAAGTGGAAATCCATGTATAAATAAACAGATAATCACAATGATGACAATTAGGGACAATAATACTCACCAAATTAAAACAAACCTGGTGCTCTTCTTTAGCAGTTTGCATGACCTTTTCCTCCTGATAGTGGCTTATCTTGGAAACAAGGACTTTGCTCAAATAAGAAATGAGGAGATTGGCAGCAATTCTGAATGCAGGTTTTTTAAAAATGTGTGCCCTGAAGCCATTCATTCCTTTTGACGCTTTAAGAATAATGTGTCCTTCTTTCATCTTGCTCAAGGTCTGCACTATTTTATTCCCTTTCTTTAAGTCAGTGTGTGTAAGCACTTGGAAGGCTATAATGAAAGATTCCCTTGGTTTGTTTGCTGTAGCATATGGAACAATATAATTTTGCCCTTGACTAAACTTAAAATAAATGGTTATCTGAAGCTTAGCCATGAATAGTTTTATTAATATGAACCTGTGTGTCTGCAAAGAAGCCTGGTAGGTGAAACATGTTTGGGGAAGCCCACTTCTTTATGTCCTTCCCGCACTTCGGCCCATGGCAAAGCATTTTCCTGTGATACATTTCCATTCCACTCCTACACACCGGAAACATTTGAGAAACTTTATTTCTTCTGAAATAAAGAAGTGTCAATCAGTGCATGCACCAGTCACAGGCAAAAGCTTGTAAGGAGATGTATACCCAGCTCAGAGCCTGGGGAAAAATGCTTTGCTTAACTTTATTTGAACTGTTACTTTTAAGGCAGGGGTTCTCAACCTTTTTATGCCAAGCATCTCTCCCGTGGCCATACCATACCTGTCAACCCACGGCTCCGGAAAAACAGGACCTGCGCACATCGCTTGTGCGCAGGTTGCGTTCCACGCATGCATGGAAAGGTTTTACCCCTTCCACGCATGCGCAGAAGCGCTATGCCGTGTTTCCCCCACTGCCAAATTGCGGGGTTTTGGCAGCGGGGGCCAGGTTATGATGTCAATCGACGTCAATTTACGGGGTAATCCCAGCCAAATCGGGAAGGTTGACAGGTATGGGCCATACCATCACCCAGGATGGGAGACAGCTGGGGGCCATCGCTCCCTTCCAGTCCTGCCTGGCCGGAGGGTACAAGAGATGCTGAGCCCAGCTCCCGAGGACTCTCACATTGTCTCTCCTGTGGCCACACCATCACCCGGGATGGGAGACAGCTGGGGGCCGTTGCTGCCTTCCGGCCCCACCCCAGTGGGAGCACCTGGACTCCGTGTGTTGCAGCAACAAGAACCACCGCTGCTGCCACTGCCACTCAAGCTCCTTCCTCCAGCTCGGTCTGGCGTGGGGAAGAGCAAGCACTTGTGCTGAGAACGTTGAGGACCTTGAGCTGGGCTCTGCCGGAAACATTGAGCCCGGGCTCCGTTAAGGACGCTGAGCCTGGGCTCCACCAAGGTCGTTGAGTCTTGGGCTCCGAACCCTGGACCTCGTTAATTTATAGTGGTGGCGCCATCGGAAGGTTCGCTGTATTTTGTACCTTTATTTGAGGGTTGATTATTGCAATCATATTTGGTATTTTTCTGTTAATTCTCTTCCCTTATTTGTAATTGTATTATATATCCCTTATTGTAAGCCGCCTTGAGTCACACTTGTGTTGAGTAAAATGGAATATAAATTTAATAATAAATAAATAAAATCTCTTCCACCACCACCACAGCTAAGTGGTCCTGACGATGCAGAAGTGGAAGCAGGCATGTTTATGACAGCCATAAATGTGCCCACTTCTGCATTTGTGACAGGCACATGGGTGCATTTTATGGCTGATGTAAATGCATACCTGTCAACCGCGGCTCTGGCTAATCCGGGACCTGTGCAGAATGGTTCTGTGCAGGTCGCCTTCTACGCATGTGTAGAAGGGTTTTACGCTTGCGTAGCCCCCTTCTATGCATGCGTAGCCTTGTAGAAGGGTTCTACGCAAGTGTAAAACCCTTCTACGCATGCGTAGAAGGCAACCTGAGCAGAAGGGCTGTGCAGTACCTCTTTTCCCCCACTGCCAAATTCCAGGGTTTCAGCAGCGCGGGGTGGGAAATGGCGCAAATCGGCGACAAAAACCAGGAAATCCCGGCCAATCCGGGAAGGGTGACAGGTATGTGTAAATGTGTCCGATTCCACTTCTGGGGGCAGCCACAGATCACATGAAATAGTGCTGTGGGCCGGGGCCAGGCTGTGGGCCGTAAATTGGGAACCTCTTTTTAAGGAGTGATGAAGATGTAACAAAACTTGCTTTGGAAAATAGCATAGCTTTGTAAAGATAAGGATCACACTTATCCCACTATCATAGGACTCATTCCACCTTCCAGAGACCACATACCCCTTCCAGGATCCCACATAACCCTTTGTGCTGTTTCAGAGTACAGTGAAAGCTCAGTTAACAAATGGCTCAGTTAACATAAAAATTGCATAACAAAAGGAAATCCAGAGAAAACAGTGGATTGGTTTACACATTTTTTCCCCAGGAATGGATTAATTGGTTTTCAATGCATTCCTATGGGAAACTGTGTTTCAGTTAATGTATTTTGGTTTTAGGCTTCTGGGAATTGAAGTCCACCAGTGTTCTGAGGAACATAGTTTGGGAAATGCTGGAGAAAATGTCTTGTGTAGGAGGCATTCAAGTCAGAAGTTGCAATACACTAGGCCGGGGGTGGGGGACCCGTCATGGAATCCGTCACAGTGTTTGCAAGTCAAGAACCAAGAAGGTCATTGGTTAATCCCTCAGTCAGGCATATGAGGCAGGCATGTAGATGCTTAAAATGAGGTATTCCTTGAAGTTTTCTCTGTGTAAAAATCATATGAAGAGTTTTAAGAATATAGTGGCCATTTAAAACTCTACAGTACAGCCATTCTAACTTGTATGCCTGCAACATCTAACTAGCATTGCCTGAGTAAGATAGAGAGATAAGATAAATCTTTATTGTCATTGTCCCCTTGCAGGAACAATGAAATTTCTTGGTTGCTATATATCAACTCGAATAAGGCATACCCCATAATGTAAAACAGCTACAGAAACACTAATTAAGATAGTACCATACAGTACAATTTTAAAATTTTAAAACTTTAAAATTTCAAAATTTTAAAAATTTAAATTTTTAAATTCAAAAATTTAAAATAAGATAAGATGACCTCAGAGTCCAGAGTTTCCATTTAAGGCCAAAATAGCTCTGGAGAAGAAAATGTTATTGAGATGACTCGTTTTTACCTTCATTGTTCTATACAGTGATACCTCATACAACGTCCAAACTTGGTTCCACAAGTTTGGACTTTATACGGGTTTGGACTTTGTATGAGGCATGCAAAATCCTAGCTGCGATGCCTCATACAACGTCCAAATCCTTGCTGTGATGCCTCATACAACGTTGTTTCCATAGAGATTCATTGTACAGTACTGTAACAGCACAGATGTCAGGGCAAAGTCAAGGAAACAGACAGGAAACTGACAGAACTTTAAGAAATCATTGTCTAAAGGTTAAATACATTACAAAAACATGTCAAACAACCCTGATTGTCCAAGAACCTGAAGAATGCTGTAAAAATCCCAGGAATGCTTCTAAAAATTCTGACCAAAAAAAATCAAAAAAATCCAAAATCGCGCTCAAAACCACTCTTAAACACTCTTCACCTCATGCAAAACCCACAAGAGCAATGCACACATGTGTCCTGCCTTTTATACTGCCCAGGCACAATGCAACCTGGGGGGAAACCCAACTTTTTTCAACTTTTTCCAAGGAATTAGGCGATGTTGTATGAATTCGATGTTGTACGAAGCAGACTTTGCATGAGGTATTACTGTATCTCCGTCCCGATGGTAGAAGCTCAAAGAAGCAGTGGCCAGGATGTGATGGGTCTCCTACTATATCTAATGCTTTTCTGTGACACCTGATGGTGTAAATTTGTTCTAAAGTGGAGAGTGGGCAGCCGATAATACTCTCCGCTGTTTTAATAATTCTGTGCAACATTATCCTATCCCGATGAGTACTACTCCCATACTACACACATAAGCCATAAGTGAGCACGCTCTCAATAGCGCAGCAATAGAAGGCAAGCAGCAGCTTTTGCGGAATATGGTTTTTCCTTAGAGTTCTCAAAAAATATAGTCTCTGCTGCGCCTTCTTCGCAAGCCTCCTTGTGTTGGCACTCCAGGACAGATCCTCCTGTATCTCAATGCCCAGAAATCTGAACGTCGCTACCCTCTCCACACAGGTTCCATCAATCAAAAGTGGCTGGACATCGGTTCTCTGCTTCCTTCTAATGAAATATTCTCCTTTTCATAAAGCTGGGGTCTGTAGCTGATTGCTTTCTTAAAAGAGGCATTATATTTTTTCTTTTTCTTGGCCTAATTGCTGTACAGAGCATAGGGGTACAAATATTTTCCTGGATTAAAAACTCAATTTCAGCAACCCTTGGGAGACCTTTTAGTGTAGCCTTCATCAATGACCTGTCCTCTTACGTGGGTTCACCTGCAACTTCTCAAATCTCTGATCCAACAGCTCTGGAGGACATCAGTCTGAGGAAGGCTGCTTTAGTGTACAAAAAGTAAGAATCTTCAATTATTAGTAAGCCCAGTCTTTCATTCCTCAGGCTGTGGAGGAGGCCAAAATTGCATCAGTTTGTTTGCTTTCTTTTGTTGCTCCAGATAAAGGTAATAATAAGCTGTAGCTGTGGTTCACTTGTGCATACATCGGACCTGCTGATTTAACTTACACATAAATACACAGTAGGTAGAGACGTGCTTCAGGCAAAAAATATTTGTTTAAAAGGGATAGCAAATCTTTGGTGTATATTTCCATTATAGCACTGTTTACCAGGAGAGGAGGTGAATTTTGATTGGCCAGTAAAATGTTCTCAGGGGATGGGATAAGGAAAAGCATATCCATAGTCAGCTGAAATGGTTGCTCCAGTTTTCAACCTGAGAAATGTGTCTTTTTGGAGAGAAGTGGGTTGTGGTAACTAAAGGAGATGAAGTAAATAAAAATTACTAGTTATTTTCATTGTTTCAAAGGTAAAGGGGGTCCCATTTATTTGTGACATAATTTTTCATTATGTGTTTATTTTGTGTAAATTGGTTTATCCTTACATTTAATTAATATACATTTTAAAAAGAAATTATTCTTTGTCCTCTCACCAAATAGTTTTAACACAGTGGGCCAGACAAATTTGGCTGGGAGGATTTCCATGTCACTGTATCATATGCCTACAAAGAACTGGCTTATGGCTAGACAGTTTCAAATACACAGACTTACAATGCCCTCTACTGTCAGGACTTTAAAAATCTCTTCATATGGAATTTAACAGGCTGTCTGTAAAAAGGATGTTATCCTGGCTAAATAACTCAGTGTGTCAGGATTCTGATTATGGAGCCCGAGGCTTAGGAGTTTGATTTCTCATTGTGCATCCCAGAAAACCCAACCTGTGTGGCATTGGGCAGGAAGCATAGCCTCAGGGGGTCCCCTGAAGGAATGGTACACTGCTTTTTGACACCCATGAAAAAGGGTCACCAGAAGACAGAACTGACTTGACAGCACACAATTATTATTATTTGTTTCATCAGATTCATATAATCTGTGTCTTGTTTATACTGGATACTGGGAAATACAAGCCACAGTAGCATGGGTATAGTGCTATGGAAAGTTGGAGGAGATTGTTATGTTGACTGAAAAAAAGCAAACTCAACCAATTAGGGGCTACATCCTCTCATTTTCTGACTGTACTTTCATATTAGAGGGGGCAGTACAGGCATTAACAACACATTTTGAACATCCTTTTGAGTTTTTACTCATTTTCCAGTCCTCTTATCTATGTGGAAAGCCTCCCCATGTACAGACAGCCTTCATCTTCAAAAGGTGTCTCCCCACAAGAGAGATGGAAAGACAAAGAGGTTGGGGTAGTGCACCCTTCCTGACATGTTTATTTGCCCTTTATTACATTAACCAAGTGGTTCCCAACATGGGCCCCATGCCCCACAGGGGGACTTCAATTCCCAGAAGCATAAATCAGTTCAGTACATTGGCTGAGCATTGCTTTGGGGAATCGACTTAGGCTTTTGGGAATTGAAGTCCAAAAACCAAAGGTTGGGAAACACTGCATTAACCTCTGACTAGGGCTTTACTTGTTTCCATTGTGTAGGAAAATTCATGTCATTCTTAGCCTATTGCACATAAAGCTGTTTTTATGTTTTAACATTTTCTTTACCTGTTTATTTATGGATTAGGGTTAGTCTGGCCAAGTTATCCTGCTATGGTAATAGAGAAGACCATAGTGCCAGTGACTCAACGCCAAGCTCAGGCAGTGGTTAACTAACTTGACAACCATGAAAACTAGCGGCCTTAGCGAAGTCCACAGGGAAAGATGATGGTCCCCATGTGGATCAAATTCCACTTGACTCCATCTTGATGGAGGGCAGCAGCTTCGTTAATACTGGCCTGGGGCTGAGGAGGGCTTTGCGTGCCAAAAGGGCTGAGGACCGGAAAGTTGGATCAGTGATACGGAGGTAATGCTGCGATGTGGAAAGCAGATGAAAGGCCATGGCATTATATTCGCAGGACAGTCTACATAGTTGATCACCGTGATGATTGCCAATATTCGGAATCAGATACGGCAGAAGAAGATGAAGTATATTTATACCACGTTATTCTTTAACATGTATGTATCTATTGTTCTGTTTCAAAATAAATACACTGGGTTCCTTCTGTTTTCTTTTTCAACCTCCTGTGCCACACCAGGGGTTCCCAACATTTTCCTGCCAGGGACAAGTTCCCACCACCACACTCAGTTGTGGGGGCTGGAATCATGGCTTTGCCCACTGCTTATGCTTTCATCGTCATTGTCATTGTTGTTGTCTTGGTGGCAATCACACCATTTTAGTGGCTTTTTGCACAACCTCTGTTGAATCCCTGGGTGATGGGAGGCTTTTTGGAGCATGTTCGCTCCATTTTGGGATTTTTTTCTCTCCACTTCTCCGCTGCCCTTCGGCAGCCAAAGCACAGCAGTTGGCAACTTCCTGGTTCTGCGCTGAGAACCCAGGCACTGACATAAGCTCCGCCCAGCACTGGAAGTTGCCAACCGCCATGGTTTGGCTGCCAAAGTGCAGCAGAGAAGCAAAGAAAAAAAATCCCCAAAATGGAGCAAACATGCTCTGAAAAGCCTCCTGCCACCCTGGGAAGCAGCAGAGGCTGTGCAAAAGTCGCTAAAATGGCGCAATTCACGCTGCTGCCACAGTAAGTGATTTATTTTGACTTCCGGTGGTGGTGGGTGGTTCTAGAGGTGCCAGATTTCCCACCGTGGGCAGTATTTATGAACTCCAAGGGCCGTATTAAGCCCATGGGCCATAGGTTGGCAACCCCTGATATACACATACTGTATGCATAAATGTGTGTTTATACATTCTAAAATTGTAAAAAGAAAGTAACAAAACCAAAGCATGAATATCTCCATCTTGTCTTATACAAATTTTATCTTATAATGAGTAACATGTAGGAATATGCTTAAAATAAATAAGCATAATTTTATTACCTCCCTTTAATTCTCTTTGTCCCTTCAAGATGCAGATAGAACATCTATTTAGCTGGACAAGTGAAATAATTTACAAATAACCAACCCAGTATTTTTAGAATGTTACCCATGTTATTCTGTGCATGTATATAAGACAAGAAATCAACCAAACTAAAATGAGAAGACGAAAACATTGTGGCTCCTTAAAGACTAACTGCTATATTTGCTGAGCAATGATAATAACTGAGTCCATTATGTTTTTTATCTGAATAAGTAAATAAGGAACCCATCGTTGAGAGTCTTTCAGTGCTCTCCCAGTAAACTTCAAGTTTATAAAAAAAAAACATGTTTAGAAGTGCTCTTGTATTTGAGCACAATATATTCAGGTATAAAATATTGCACATTGAGAGGTCTGCTTCTATTCGGAACACAACTGGCAGTTGAGCTGAGAGGCTTCCAATCTCGAAAAAAGGATTAATAAATACGATCCTATATATAGCCCTGAAATCATAGTACTATTAATGTTTTGAAAGAGGAAGCCTTGTAATTTGCTAACAGCTGTTAAGCAGTTTTCTCTGTCCGCACAGATGCCGAAATAGCAAAAGAATTAGAGGGGAGGGAAAGCTTGGATACATGGGGGGGGGGAACCACCCTACTTGCCAAATTTCAAAGTGTTTGGGATTTAGTTCAGCAAGGTTGCAAAGAGTTCAAGTGGCTAAAGTGCCTGGAGTTTTAGATATTTGCTCAGAGAGGTATAGTCTATATAAGCTCTGTGAGGAAGCGACAACCTTTGAACTTGAACATGATTAGATGAAGAACAGAGCACCACTATTAAAAGGAAGAAGTATCTGCTCTTATATTAAAGAGCTGGCTCAGAGTTGAACAGTCTCGAACTATTCTCAAAAAGAAAATAGTGAAGAAGAAAAAAGAGGTTGGATTACTTGCTGATTTTTTTAAATGGAGAAGATCATACTTGAAATAAAAATAGGATAGGAGAAAACAATCCAGAAAAATGTTTAAGCCATTTAAAAATATTTGAAAGTGAGACTGGAGAAATCTGTGACTAAAATGAAAGCAGAGATATATAAAGCAGTTAAGGATGAAGTAAAAATACTAGGTACCAAAGTTAAGGGGATTGATAGGTTGGCCAGGGTTAATGCCATACACAAATGTGTATAAAGATAAGCTCACCAAAACTGATTAAAACATTGATTCATTTGGAAGATAGAGGGTGCTGGAAAAAGTTTTTAAATTATGTGGATTTACAGAAGATGGAGCTGAAGATATGTTAACAACAGTGAGATTGATTATTGCTAGGAATCAGAAAAGTTTATAATTTCCAGTTAAATGATAGGTTTAGGGAAGTCTGGGATCTATCAATTAATATACATCAATTAACAATAAACTCACATCTATACCTATAAGAAGGGGGTTGGGCCATGCGTGTGCGGAATGCATGTCTGCACCCATCCAGCCTATCCCATGATGTGCCTTCCACACCTACCTTTTCTCCTAGAGATCAGTGCCGCAAGGGTCCGAGAGCCGAGAGTGGGGCCAATGTCCCATGAACGCGGACCAAAAAAACCTATGAGTCCCAGCGCCCTCTGCACCATGGCACGCCTCAGTCAATCAGGCAGGAGAACACAAGCACGGAGGAGGTGGGACAGCCGGCACACGCAAAAAAGAAAACCATGGCTGCACGCACGCACTATCCCCCCGGGTGCCGACAAGGATGGGAGAATGAAACGCGTCGGCCTCCCCCTTCCCTGCTTCCCCCCAGGTGCCGGCATGGAAAGGGAGAACGGAACGCGTCCGCCTCGTCCCTTCCCTGCCTCCCCCCCCCCCGGGCACTGGCAGGGAAGGGAAAACAGAATGCATCCACCTCCCCCCTTCCCTGCCCCCCCGGGTGCCAGGATTCCCTCTCCGCTGTTTCGAGCAAGCCCTCGAAACAGCTGAGGGGAAAATGCAAAGGTGCCAGACAGGGATCCACCAGGGAGAGCGCCTCCCCTGATGGATACCTGCCTCTCGCCCTGCCATACATACCTTCCCACAATTTAAAAAAAAGGATAACTCCCAGCAACACCGGGCAATAAGCTAGTTTAATATAAAAATAACTGGCAGAGAAGTATTCATAGACATAGGGGGAGAATCTATTGATTTTGTATTAATAAAGATGAAAGGACAAAACCCAAAACATGAGTCCATACAATTCTGAAAGTGAAATGGGGCTCTACAAGTGCAAATAGCATAGGTCAGTGATGGTGAACCTTGGCACTCCAGGTGTTCTTGGACTTCAATTCCCAGAAGCCCTGGTAATTGAAGTCCAAGAATACCTGGAGTGCCAAGGTTCACCATCATGGGCACAGGTAGTTGTTACTAAATTGTAGTTTGCAGACATTTGTTAGCTGTTTTTTTCTGTTGTTGGTTTTTTTGGGGAGGAACAGAGCAAATTGTGATAAATTAAAATACACAAGGGTTGATTTTATGCTACTCTTTATTTCAGAAATATTTGAATGTCCTAAAGAAGCAGTGCCCAGACTACCACCTGTGGGCCCAATTAGGCCTGTGAATCTCATTAATCCAGCCCGGACTGAGAACTCAGGCCTTCTCCGGACCTCCCCCCACCTGCCCCCACTGCCTGACGTAGTAATACATTACCTGCGGTGGTAGTGGCAGCAATTGGGCTTTGCTCCTGCTGGTCCAAGCAGCCTCCGCTCAGTCGGAAGCCTCTTGCAAGCTGAATCACCACGTCAGAGAAGTTTTCCTAGGCTTCTCCATTTCAAAATCCACAGCACTGAGAGAATCCAGCGGCGTGCTGAGAGTCCCTCCAATGTGGTGATCCAGCTTGCAAGAGGCTTCTGAAGGGCTGGGACCGAGCAGAGACTGCTTGGTCCAGCAGGAGCGAAGCCCGATCATCGCCGCCGCCACTGCCGCCACTGCCGCCACTGCCGCCACTGCCATAGAAATGGTCAGCAGCAGGAACAGCCTGCCTCCAGCCCCCGCAGCTGCGTGTTGGGGCGGGACTGGCCTGCAGAAAAAAATGTTTAGGCAGCACTGTCCTAAAGCATGCATCAAAAACAAATCAAAACGCTAGGTTTATAGTTGTGCTAAAGTTTTAAATAAAAATGAAGATGGTCAGGACCTGTGGGGAAGGTGTAGGAAATTGAATGGACTGCATCAATGGGCATTTTTGTTTCCAAAGGAAAGCATTGTTTCCCATGACAGTAAGGCCACACTGGCTATTTGAAATGATACCTTGAGGAAATCCAGTATACACATGTGTATGTAACTTTAATTATTGCTGTAATATTGTGTAATTGTTATTGTGGGATCGGGGTAATCATCCATTTTGTCTTCTTCTTGATACTGAACTATCACAGGACTTGTGTTCCCACCCTTTCTAACAAGACCATACCTGTCAACCATCCCAATTTGGCCGGGATTACCCCGTAATTTGATGCCGGTTGACGTCATAACCCGCCCCGCGCTGCCAAAATCCCGTAATTTGGCAGCGGAGGGAGACACTTTCCACGCATGCATGGAAGCGCCACGCTGCTTGTGCAGCCCCTACGCAAGCGGCAGAGTGCTTCCACGCATGCGTGGAAAGCAACCTGTGCACAAGCGATCTGCGCAGGTCCCATTTTTTTTTTCGGAGTCGCAGGTTGACAGGTATGAACAAGACACACAAAGTCTTCACTCAGGTCCAGTAACCCCACAATCACCCCCACTCTTCTCCTAACCAATCATATTGTTTCCCACCCAAATGTATCCATTGTACTGTGTATATAAGGAGCTGTTGCACCATTGCTGTTTGCTAACAATAAAGTTGTGTTTGGCCCTTTCATGCTGGCTGCTTCTCTTCAATTCCTGAACATCAAATTGGCGACGAGGATGGGATATAGCTTCCCACAGATCTTCCGTTGATCCCTTCGATGTGGCCATGCCGAAGAGATGGAATCTCTACGAATGCCAGTTTCGCCATGCCATGGCGGCCGAGGACATCGTAGACGAGGATCAGAAGAGGTCCTGCTTCCTCTCCAAGAGAGGCCTGGCCACTCTGGAACTCGACATCCACCTGGTGCTGCCCCGAAACATTGATGCGGTTCCCCTCGCAGACATCCTTGCAGCTCTCCAGAACCACTTCCAGCCCAAGGTGTCCATCTTCCCGGCACGGGTGGCGTTCCACAGACGAGACCAATGCCCCGGGGAATCCATTGCAGACTACGCCACCGCGCTGAGGCTGGCTGCCACCCTGTGCCAGTAGGACAACTTGGAAGAGGCGCTCCGTGACCGCCTGCTCGCTGGCCTGCAGGACGAGGAGATGCAATGCTGGCTCATGACCAGGGACATCTTAACGTTCAAGTCAGTCCGAGGCAACGCGGTCCGGCATCAAGTTCTTTAAGCACCGGCCTGTCGCCTATGGAGGGTCGGAGTCAGCCGTGCAGGCCCACTGCTGCTCATCACCCCACTCATCTGCATCATCTGCATCGATGGCATCTACGTCCACATCGGGGTCTGGGTCCAGCGATGAGGAAGGTGAGGTCCGGAAGGTCCGGAAGAGGAAGAAGGACAAGCTCACCATCGAGAGGGCCCAGCGGAGGTACGACGGCTGCGGAGGAAGGCACGATCACCAAAAGTGTCCCTTCAGAAATGCCGACTGCCACCATTGTGGTAAGAGGGGCCATATTGCAAAAGTCTGTCGACAGCGCCAAAAGCAGTCTCCGGACCAGTTCGACCGCCCGAGGCGAAAGGGAGTGTCCACCCTCAAGATCTCTGCTGCGGAGCCACTCGTCAGCCGTGTTTCCAGCGTGTCATAAGAACATAACAACAGCCTTGCTGGAACAGGCCATAGCCCATCCAATCCAGCATTCTGTCTCACACAGTGGCTCACCATTTGCTTCAGGGTATTCCCAAGCAGACGCATTCACCTGCCTAGGATTCCCTGGAAATGGCATTGAGAGATATCCTGCCTATCTCTCCAACTCGGAGGTTGTCCTTAGGTATCAATAATTATAGCCATTGATACCCTTGTCCTCCTTGAACTTGTCTAATCCTTTCTTAAAGCTGTCAAGACTGACAGCTGTCACCACTTCTTCTGACAGGGAGTTCCATAGACCAGTGATCCTCTGGGTGAAAAAGTACTTTCTCTTATTTGTTTGAGAACTAGTACCCAAAAGTTTCATGGAGTGCTCCCTAGTTCTAATGTTATGCGATAGGGAAAACAGTTTTTCCTTATCAACTTTGTCCACACCATGCATGATTTTGTAAACTTCAATCAGGTCACCTCTTAGACGCCGTCGTTCAAGAGTGAAGAGGCCCAACCAGTGCAGCCTCAGATGGTAAGGAAGGTGTTCTAGTCCCCTAATCATTCTGGTTGCCCTCCTCTGCACTTTTTCCGGCTCCATAATATCCTTCTGGAGGTATGGCTGAGGCACAGGGGGTTGACACATTCATTGAGCTGTCCACCAGGACACCAAGGTCCCCATCAGTTTATAAATGTATTTGGGGTTTTTTGCCCCAATGTGCATCACTCCGCACTTACTAATGTTGAAGCACATTTGCCACTGTTTTGCCCACTCCCCAACTGTCAAGAGATCCCTCTGGAGCTCCTCACAATCTCTCATAGTTTTCACTACTCTGTATAATTTAGTGTTGTCAGCAAATTTGGCTGCCTTGCTATTTACTCCTACTTTTAGATCATTTATGAAGAGGTTGAAAAGCAGGGGTCCCAGTACTGAACCTTGGGGGACCCCACTCATTACTTCCCTCCACTTGGAGAAGTGTCAATTTAGTGCTACCCTCTGTTTCCTGTCCCTTAGCCAGTTGCTGATCCAGGACAAGACCTGTCCCTTTATTCCATGACTGGTAAGTTTATTCAAGAGCCTTTGGTGCAGGACCTTGTCAAAAGCCTTCTGAAAGTCCAAATAAACAATGTCAACTGGATCCCCCTTATCCACATGCTTGTTGACACTTCCCAAAAAATCCAACCGATCTTCACTTCTTCACGGAGGTCCAGCTGCAAGGCGTTCTGGTCAGGATGGAGGTGGATTTGGGTATGTCCTATTCCATCTTACCCCAGAAGGAGTTCCTATGAATCCCCCCTAGTTCACACCCAAGACGTCCGAGGCCTTCAAGATGTCCGAGATGTGCAGGGTTGCCTGATCCCAGTTCTGGGGGTGGGGGATTTTGCAGTTAAGTTCAAGAACATTGCAACGAGACTACCTCTCGTAGTGGTCAAACAGGGCACTAACTGTTTACTTGGTGTGCAATGGTTTGAACCACTAGGCATTAGACTGTCCGGTATCAATGCCGTCCACTCTGACCCGGTGCAGGACATTTGTAACGTGCACCCGGCAGTCTTCAGAAAGGAACTTGGAAACTACGTAGGCCTCTCCGTTTCTTTCGACCTTGACCCGGCCGTGCAGCCGATTCGCCTCAAGCCTCGCTGTGTGCTGTTCGCACTAAAGAACAATATCGAGGTTGAGCTGGACAAGCTCATGGGTCAGGGCATATTGGTTTCCGTGGACTCCGCAGAATGGGAGATGCCAATAGTGACTGCTATAAAATCTAACGGGGAGGTCAGGATTTGTGCTGATTATAAATGTACGATTAACAAGGCCATCATGCCTAATGCATATCCGGTGACAGTAGTGAGCCACTTATTGGCTGCCTTACATGGGGGTAAGTGCTTTGCCAAGTTGAATTTGGCGCAAGCATATTAGCAGCTTTCAGTTACGCCCGCTGCTGCTGCGGCTCAGACAATCATTGCACACAAGGGAGCCTTTAAGGTGACTCGCCTACATTTGGGGTGAATGCAGCCCCCGGCATTTTTCAATCGCTGGTTGAACATCTGTTAAAGGGTCTCCCTGGGGTCCTCCCCTACTTTGATGACATGGTAATCACTTCAGGGAGTGAATCTGAGCTTGCAAAAAGGTTGGACTGAGTATTACAGGTTTTCAAGAATGCTGGGTTACGTCTTAGAAAAGACAAATGTGTTTTCCATGCAAGGGAAGTAGAGTTCCTGGGATTTAAGGTAACTCCTGAGGGAATTAAGCCCTCCAATTCTAAGGTTGTTGCTGTATGCAACGCCCCCCGACTAACCGCCAAGCCTGAGCTACAATCATTCCTGGGCCTACTTAACTTTTATCACTCCTTCTTGCCCAGGAAGGCATCAGTAGCAGAGCCGCTGCATCGCTTACTTAAAAAAGACACAGTTTGGCAGTGGGGGCAAAGTCAGGAACGGGCGTTTGGTGAGTTAAAGGAGCTTCTGTCTTCCGAAGAAGTCTTAACACACTTCGATCCTAAGAAACCTGTGGTCATTGTGTGTGATGCTACACCAGTGGGGGGGGCTGTCCAATGTCACTCTCTTGAAAATGGGAAAGAAGCCCAGATTGCATTCTATTCAAGATCCCTATCCAAAGCTGAATGCAACTATGCCCAGACTGACAGGGAAGCTCTGGCCATAGTTGCTGGAACAAAGAAGTTCCACGACTTCTTGTATGGCAGGGAATTTACTATCATAACTGACCATAAACCGTTGTTAGGTATTTTTGTTACTACAAAGCCCACTCCGCAAATATTGTCCCCCCGCATGTTACATTGGGCTATTTTCTTGAATGCCTATCAGTTCACTCTGATTTACCACCCGGGAAAGGACATCAGCTACGCTGACGCTCTTTCAAGGTCTCTTTTGCCAGACCTGGGGGAACCCAACTGTGAGATCGAATAAGATCATAAGGTGCTGATGATCGAATCTCTCGATTCACCCCCCATTGTGGCTTCAGACATAGCCAAGGCATCCGCAAAAGACAAACTTCTGTCACAGGTGATTTCTTGGGTCAGGAAAGGGTGGCCACCAACTCCTCCTGCTGAGGAGTTCAAAGCGTTCTTTAGGAAAAGGTGCAAGCTTTTGCTCGAAAGAGGTTGCTTATTGTGGGGCCAAAGGGTGGTCATTCCTGTGGTGTTATGCTCCAAGGTACTCAGGCTACTTCACATTAGCCACCCAGGAATTGTAAGCTCCAAGGCTTTGGCTTGGACCTATTTTTGGTGGCCCCAGGTTGACCAAGACATTGAACAATTGGTGGGCACCTGCCAAAGTTGCCAGTGTTCTCGACCCGAAGAGTCCTGACTTCCCTCCTAGGAATGGGACACTGCAAGCGGACCCTGGTCGCGAATACACGTTGATTTTGCTAGTCCGTTCGGAGGCACACTCTTTTTATTGGTGGTTGACTCATTTTCCAAATGGTTGGAGGTAATTCCTATGTCCAGCACCTCTTCTGCTGTTACCATTAAACAGCTTCGGATGCTGTTCAGTTGTTTCGGACTGCCAGACATGCTCGTGTCCAACAACGCCACAACGTTCACCTCATCCAAATTCCAGGCATTCCTCAAGATGAATGCTATTCGGCATGTAATGTCTGCCCCATTCCACCCTGCCAACAATGGTCAGGTGGAACATCAGGTCTGCACTACTAAAGAGGCTCTTCACAGCATGGGTCAGGGGGACATTGATTTGCAGCTTTGCCAATTCCTCCTTTGCTATCGGATGACACCCCCCTGTCCTCAGGGCTATCTCCAGCCGAGCTCTTAATGCGCAGGAAACTGGTCTCTCTGTTTGACCGGTTGGATCCTTCCAGTGTGGAGGATAGGGATGTTAATGTGGAAATTCCGCACAAAAAGGTATTCTCAGTTGGAGATCCGGTGCACTGTTGGAACTATGTGGCCGCAGATCCAGCATGGGTTCCAGGGGTTGTGGTGGAACAAACTGGACCAGTGTCCTATCAGGTGAAAATGGGCACTGGTTTGCTATGGCGGCGCCATGCCGACCAGCTCAGACATAGGGTTACGGAGTTTCAAGAGGTACAAGGTGATAACACTCAAGGCAATTCCATGCTAGGGTCCTCCCCCACCCGCTTATCCCAAGGGGGAAACGAGGAAGGCTCGGCAGCTGGTTGCAATCCCCAGCTTGCTAATTCAAAGCAGTCGCTGTTTCACTGGGGATCGTCCTCAAGCCTAGAGCGTGGAAAGATGCCTTATGAGTTACAGGATAGGGGGGAGTTTTCCGAGTGTTCCCTCACTCGTCTGAGTGAAAAGCGGGGCTTTGATTTATCTCCAGAGACCCCCCTTCCTCCTAGGTTCGAGTCTACCTCTACTCCCACCCAAAAGAGGCAAGTTTTTGTTGAGTCGGCCCCTACTCAAACTTCTCAAAGGAGGGACCTTTCATTGGGTTTTTCTCCTCCTGAGTGTAGCTTTAATTTCGAGCAATCCCCTGCTCCTGCTTCATCTAAATGAGGTTATGATTTGGTTTTTACCCTCCCTGGTTCCAGTTCAGAGTCAGGACAGTGCTCCCAAAATAACAGAAACCCCAGTGCCGGGTATCATTCAATGGAACCAAGTCACCCTAGGTCTACAGAACCCAGTCAAGTATCTGTCTGGCCCAAAAGAATCTGTGGGCCCCCACAATGGTCAAGGGACTTCATCCCATCCTAGGGGGGGAGGGATGTTGTGTGTGTAACTTTAATTATTGCTTTAACATTGTGTAATTGTTATTGTGGGATCGGGGTGATCCTTCATTTTCTCTTCTTGCTACTGAATTATCGCGGGACTTGTGTTCCCGTCCTTTCTAACAAGACACACGAAGTCTTCACTCAGGACCGGTAGCCCCACAATCACCCCACTCCTCTCCTAACCAATCATATTGTTTCCTGCCCAAATGTATCCACTGTACTATATATATAAGGAGCTGTTGCACCATTGCTGTTCATGTCCGGTTTGCTTACAATAAAGCTGTGTTTGGCCCTATCATGCTGGCTGCTTCTCTTCAATTCCCAAACATCAAAACATGGCATTCCACATACTGTACCCCTGCATCAACTACCAGGAGCACATAAGTGACAAGATATTGAAATGAAAGAGATTTATGATTAGTAGTTGATATCCATTGTATTCATTATCCTTTGATGCTATTTAACTGCCACTATGAGCTAGTCTAAGTATAGGCACAAGCAGTATTAATTTTGAATCTGGATGATTCAGTCCAAAATTAAATTTTGAGATGATTATATGTATGGTACATTGCACAGACAGTAAGTAGGATGAACGAACACAAGAACGATTCACATTGTATAGCATTATCATAATTACCGTATTTGCCGGTGTATAAGACACATTGGAGTATAAGATGCACCTCGTTATTACCAAAATAGCCCACTATAGGCCACTATATACAGTACAAGATGCACTCCATTTTTTCAGTGTATTTTAAGGGGGGAAGTGGGTCTTACACACCAGCAAATACAGTATCTCTTTTGCACTGAGTTGATGATTAAGAAAGAAATGGGAGGAAAACACATGAAAAAGGGAAAGGAAAAATCAAACTTGTAGACATAATGGATTGCAAGGCATATAATACTTGTGCCTTTGTGTCATGTGGGAACAACTGTTGGGTATTTGTTTGAGTAATCTGATACAGATTAAGACTGTGAAATCCAGATGTTAAAAAATTTTGTGAGAGCTGCGCTTCTTTAGTTGTATTACTAGCAAGGATTACTAATTTAGCTAAAACAGAAGAAAAGTGTTATAGTGCTCTCTCTGACCATATACCATAAGTCTTTCAATCTCAACAACCAATGAGTTATTTTGAGGGGGAGGGGTGTTGTTCTGTTTCATGCCAGAGGGACTTCAAGGGACTGTCCAGAATCTAAGCCAGCAAACCCAAAAATCAGACAAGGGTAATCCAAAAACAGGGTATAGAGTTCAGTCTAGAATTCAGGTCATGAGAACCTATAAGTGAGGCAAGGGGGATCCAATGAAAGGCACATAACGTTTGGATCAACCGTTGTTCTTCCTTAGCTGAACAAATTTTCTTTTCTTTGCTTCAGTGATCAGGACACAGGCAAAAAGTGTAAATTAATTTGATACTATCTTAGAAGTAGATGTGAATGTTTGAAAGCATTGGGCAAATGTTAAGCAGGAAAAGCAGTAGACATAACAGTAGTAGCAAGAAAAAGTGTGGCACTGCCGTAAAATAGCAAATGTAATTAGCAGGCAGCTCTCCCAAGGAGTTTTGCAGCATTCTGTTCCTATGTTGTTTATAATGAGAGAGACCATGGTTTTCAACTCAGAAGAGAAAGAGGAATGGAAAGGAAAATACTCAAAGTTAACAACTGGCTCTGAAAGAGATGCCAACATGAGGATTTTGTGTTTTGAGACCATCTTCCTTGAAAATGGGCTGTTGGAAACTGGTGGATTGCATCTCACAAGGCCTGGAAGAAGTGTGTTTGGCCACAAAAATAACTTTAAACTGAATTGGAATGGAGAGGAAGATGCAACTCAGAGGTAAAGTTAGATGCACAGACTGAGCAGTTCTAATGGAACCCAATAATAATCTTCATACAAATCTTCAAAGGAAAGAGGGTCATTAATTGCACAATCTCAAGTATCAAGAGGAGGGCTTCAGATTTGTCAGGAACTGGAAAACATTTTGGGACAAGCCAAATCTGTTCAGGAGGGATGGGTTGCACTTGAACTATGATGGGACCAGATTGCTGGCACTTAACATCAAAAAGGCTGCAGAGCAGCTTTTAAACTGTTTGATGTCTACAGTTTGATACGCTGTAAGCAGCATTCACGGGGCGAAATACATCTTTATTTGAGGGTATGCAATCTGAACATGAGATAATGGCAGAGACGCAGCTCCTTATATATGGCACAGTACATTTGAATTTAGCTACACGGTTGACCATTGGCTGTGGTATCCATGACATCATTGAGATGTACGGTATACCTTACAAGGAGTTACCTACGGCAGGAATCTTTCCCGTGGAAGCCTATGGTTGGTTGTTTTATACCCTGTGATCCGAGCGCTTGCAGCTGCCTCTCGATACCCTCTAGAGGCAGCTGAACCGCGTATCATATCAGCTGCTCTACATTGAGTTACATTCTAATCATTCACAGTTACATTCTTAAAGGTACGGAACTCCATACACAACAAACTGATAACTGGGGGAAAGCCGACAGGAGCTGGGCAGCATCCGGTTCGGGAAAGTGTGTACTTGAGTAGTGAGGAGGATGCAAAAATTACTGAGCAGAGCAAGGAGCTAGTCACCAGCACTCTAGCAGAAGGATGCAAGAGGCAGTCTAACAATGCAACTGGACTCAAAAGACTTTATCAGGAAAGCATATATAAATGCTTGTATGCAAATGCCAGAAGCCTCCGGAACAAAATAGGGGAGCTGGAATACTTAGCAATAGATAAGAATATTTATATTATTGGCATCACTGAAACCTGGTGGACGGATGATAACCAATGGGATACAGTTATCCCAGGCTACAAACTGTACAGGAAGGATAGGAAGGGGCAAACGGGAGGTGGTGTAGCCTTGTGTGTCAAAGAAGTGATAAAATCATACGAATTGGAATATCTAGGTGATTTGGAGTCACCATTAGAAATTCTGTGGGTAAGAGTACCAGGCCACAAGGATGGTCTAACAGTAGGCATATACTATCGGCCTCCAACCCAAACTCCTGAGGGAGACTGGCAGTTGGAGAATGTTGTAAAGGAGACATCCAAGAAGAGAAGCCTGGTTATAATGGGGGACTTCAATTACCCTCACATAGACTGGGTGAACTGTTGTTCAGCACATGATAAAGAGATACATTTCCTAGATATGCTAAATGATTGTTCCCTGGGACAGATGGTTGAAGACCCAACTAGAGGTACAAGAATCCTTAACTTGAGTAATACTCAGGATCTGGTGCAAGATGTTTTTTTTTTATAAAAAAAATAAGTTTTTAATCAAAATTAATATACAACAATACATACACACAAATAAAACACATGGAAAAACTAATAATAATAAAAATACATAACAAACATCAACAACATTAGAAAGTACAAAAATATTGGTAGAGATACCTGTAAATCTTTAAAACTAGCTATACAATTGAAATATATTAGTTCATCTTTAACACTTTTATAGTTGTGTAATATTCATATATAATACTTTTTAATTGTTGCACTCTTATCCATCTATAATCAATCACTCAATAACTCTACCAATATTATAATAGTTATTACATTTTGTAGAAACAAATAATACCCAGGTGATATTTACATTTGTCAAGGAAGTCAAAAATATTTGTAATTATACATTTGATTTCCAGAAAGTTAATTGGTCGGTTGCTGGCGCACATTTGTTTCCTTTCTCTATTGCATATTCTATAAAGGCTTTTCAAATTGTAAAAGAAATATTCTCTTTAACAATTCCTCTTTTTAAATTAATTTTCCAAGTTAATTTATCATTTAAGGCCATTGCCCACATCTCTTTATACCATTCCTTAATTACAGGAGCATTTTCGCCTTTCCATTTCTGAGCTATACACTGCCTTGCAGTAGATATCCTGACTGAAACAAGATCTTTCCTATATATATCAAAATTTAAATCTTCTACGTCAGTTAACAATGCTATGCACGCCTTTAAATTGAATTTAACATCAATCATACCCTTTATTTCGTTTTCAACTGCTGACCAGAAAGGTTTTAACTCATTACAGTCCCACCACGTATGTGAGTAGGTACCTCTCTCGTTTCTACATCTCCAGCATTTCGATGATTTTGATTTATCCATTTGATGCAGGAAAATAGGTGTTAAATACCATTTCCATAGCATTTTGAAATTATGCTCCTTAACCCTCACTGATAATGTCTTCATGATCCTTCTACCCCATAATCTTTTCCAATTTTCTTTACTTATTTTTATATCTAGATCTTGCTCCCAAACTGCCCTTAAAGCTTCTTCTGAATTATCATCTGAATTAAGTAACTTATACAATTTACTTACAAGCCCCTTAAATTCTACCGCATCAGATCTTAAACTACTCAGTAAATCCTCAAATTTGGTATTTGTTCTATTCAGACCATCATCTGCCATATACCTTTTTGTCCAATTATCTACAGAAATAACTTGAAGCCAATTTAACTTTAATTGTTTATATATATCCAATTTTTTTCTTTTTTTCTTTGCAAATTCTGATCCAATCCTTCAACTTTGACACCTCATTACTTTTAATAACTTCTTCTGTTCTTCTCCTCATTTCAACTGGAAAATTTTCAATATCCATTAATTTTATAATTGGGGAAATATTAGGAGCTAACTTCTCTTTTACATCAATCTATGTCTTCATTGTTGCTTTCAAAAGTTTATTTTCAGAGCTAATAGCTACTTTAATTCTATCTAGAAAAGCTGCTCGCCCTTTACCATTTAGCTCTTTCATTTCTATGCTACCCCATATAACTTCTTTTTTAGTCAAAGGTTTACACAAGTTCCTCACATGAAATGCTTTATAATAATTTTGGATATTAGGGAGTCCCAATCCACCCTCCTTTTGATTCATATACCATAAGCTTTTTGTAATTCTAGCCTTTTTACCACCATTACAGTATTTATTTATCAGATTTTGAAATAACCTCAAATCTTTTTCTTTCAGTTGAATTGGCAGGCTATCGAATAGGAAATTAATTTTTGGTAGTAGTTTCATTTTAGCCAAGGCTATTCTGCCGAACCACGACAAATTCAATTTGTTATCTTTTTGTGTCATTTCTTGGAGCTCTTTTAACAATTTATCATAATTTAGTTTTTTTATTTCTCAATTTTTTCCGAAATATTTATTCCTAAATATCTTACCTGCTCTTTTATTTGTATTTTGTAATTGTTTTTAATCTGGTGCAAGATGTTAATGTGACTGATCCAATAGGAACAGTGACCACAACTCAATTATGTTTACCTTGATCGTAGACCGCAAATCACTGATAAAATCTAACACAGAGACCTTAAATTTTCAAAAAGGAAATTTCCCAAAAATGAGGAAACTAGTAAAAAAGAAGCTGAAAGGGAAAATTGAGAGAGTCCAAACACTCCAAGAGGCATGGAGGCTGTTTACAAAACAATAACAGAGGCCCAATTGGAATGCATACCCAAAAGGAAAAAGGCACTACCAGGTCCAAGAGGACTCCGATGTGGCTTATAGGAGCTGTTCGGGAAGTGATCAAAAGCAAGAAAAGCTCATTTAGAAGATGGAAGGCTTGTCCGAATGAAGACAGCAGGCAGAAACATAAATTCTGGCAGAACAAATGCAAGGCAACAATCAGGAAAGCAAAGCAAGACTTTGAGGAACGTATAGCTAAAAATACTCAGAGAAATAACAAAGACTTCTTTAAGTATATTAGAAGTAAGAACCCAACTAGGAAGGCCATTGGACCATTAGATGACAATGGAAGGCAAGGGGTTATTAAAGAGGAAACAGAGATTGCAGAGAGACTCAATGAATTCTTTGCTTCAGTATTCAGTGAAGAAGACAGAGACCACATGCCCAAAACAGAGCCTATCTTCGTAGGGAGGGAAACTGAAGATTTAAGCCAGATAGAAATAACCAGGGAGGAGGTCCTTGTATGTCTTGTTAAACTAAATGCTAACAAATCACCAGGACCAGATGGTATCCATCCACGAGTTCTCAGGGAACTTAAAGATGAAATTGTTGATCTCCTAGCCAAAATATATAATCTTTCCCTCAAATCAGGGTTTGTAAGAAAGTTGGCAGTGGAACGACAATAATGAAGTTAATTTTAACGTTGTTTGGGATACCATGAAGTCGGTTTTCAGAGGGGAAAGTATAAAGCTGGCGAGTATCTTAACCTATAAAACCAAGTGTTCACCGTTGGAATTGGCTATGGGCTGCTGTGCGTCGCCCTACTTACCCGTTCCCTCCCTTCGAGAGCACGGGCGAAGTGGCTACGCAGGTCAACGAATGGTTTAAAAAATCGTGATGGGGGCATCAGCCCCACCATTGACAAGAAAGGGAAACAACTTCATTTCCCAAAAAGCATTGCGTTCCGCCGTGTTTCTCCCAGTGTCAGCCAATCAAGATGATAAAAACAACGGACTCAGTCTTTGTTTTACGAGCCGCAACCAATCAAAAGTAGCGTTTCAAAACCTTGCCGAGCGACGGACGTCAGAAACTACAAGTCCCAGCGTCCTCCGTGCTGTGACCCCTCAGCCAATCAGGCTAAGGGACATGAGCATGGAGGAGGCTGGGAAAGCCAATGCGCCAACAACTTCCCTCCAGGAGGCACTTCGTCTCCCGGAGGGAAGCCATCCCCAGCTCATCGCGGTGGGCGGCTGGCCATGTCGGATCCTGGACTGCCTGCTTTTGGCGGCCCCCACCCAACCGGCGAAGACCTCGGCACCAGCGGAGAGGGAGAAAAGGCTGCGCCACAGAGGCATGGAAGGTGAGGCCCGGCACAGAAGGCTGCACTGGGGAAACGTAGAGTACGAAAGGCCCAACTGGCAACGGGTAAGTGGGGCGGGGGAGAGGAATTGAGGAGGGGAACGGGCCTGGGGAGCACGCCACCCACACAGGTCATAGAGAAGAAAGGGGGAGAACGAACCCACCTCCTTCCCCCCAGTCTCAGTCCCCTGCCCCACTTACCTGTTGGCAGCTGGGCAATTCGTACTCTGCGCCTCCCCAGAGCGGCCTTCTGTGCTGGACCACTCACCTTCCATGCCTCCATGGTGTGGCCTTTCCTCCCTCAATGCCGGCGCCAAGGCCTTCATCGGTGGGGTGTGGGCCACCAAAATCAAGCAGCCCAGCCGGCAAACGATGCTCCCGCCCGCCCAGCAAAGGCCTCCTGGGTGTCCTCACCAAGGCTTGGGGGGAGGAGGAAGAGCTCCTCCTCCCCCTGCAAAGCTTCAGCATGTGTGTGTGTGTGTGTGTGTGTGTGTGTCCTCACCGAGGCTTCAGGGGGGAGGAGGAAGAGGCCTTCCTCTTCCTGCAAAGCTTTGGCATGTGTGTGTGTGTCCTCACTGAGGCGTCAGGGGGGGAGGAGGAAGAGTCCCTCCTCCCCCTGCAAGGCTTCGGCGTGTGTGTGTGTGTGTGTGTGTGTGTGTGTGTGTGTGTGTGTGTGTGTGCTCACCAAGGCTTCGGGGGGGGAGGAAGAGCCCATCCTCTCCCCATGGAGCTATGGCATGTGTGTGTGTATTGTGTGTGGGTGTGTTTGTGTTGTGTGTGTGGGTGTGTTGTGTGGGTGGTTGTGTTGTTTGTGTGGATGTGTTGTGTGTAGTTCTGTTGTTTGTGTAGTTTGTGTGGTTGTGTTGTGTGTGTGTATTGAGTGTGTGTGTGTGGTTATGTTGTGTGTGTGTTGTGTGTTGTGTGTGTGTGGGGTTGTGTGTGTGATTGTTTTGTATTTGTGTATTGAATGAGTGTGTGGTGATATTGTGTGTGCTGTATGTGTGTATTGAATGAGTGTGGTTGTGTTGTGTGTGCTGTGTGTGTATTTTCTGTGTGTGTGTATGTGTTGTGTGTGTGTGTATTGTGTGCGCGTGTGTGGTTGTGTTGCATGTATGCTTATATTGTGTGTATGTCTACCCCTCAAAACCACCCCAACCACAAGCACACATGTTATACCTGCCCGGCAGGGCAAAAAATGCTGATCTTAACCTATAAAACCAACCTATAAAACTTTACAAAGTTAAAAAAATAAAAAATTTACAAAAAACAACAAAGAATTCATTGTTTTATATAAAGCACAGGGGGAAAAAAGCCCGGCAACGCCGGGCAAACTATGCTAGTTAATTATAAAAGACATAAGGTAGAACAGATAGGAAAAGAAAAAGAAATAAAGCAGTTACAGGATGACCATTCAAAAAGTAAAGATAAAAAAACCTTCACTAAATTACAAAGACTCAAGGCAGAGTTAATGGGTAAGGATATTGATAAAGTTAAAAGAGATTTGATTTATCTAAATAGAGAGTATTTTGAATTTAGTAATAGAAATTCAAAATTATTAGCAAGAGCAGCTAAGGCTAAAAGGGAAAAAAGAGAAATTGGGGTGTTGGTTAATAAACAAGGGTTAAGGTGTAACAAGAATAGGGATAAATGTAAAATTGTGAAGGAATTTTATCAAGCATTATATGCAAAAAAGGAGGTAGATGTGGAGAGGCTTAAAGGGATCTTGGAGAGACAGCTAGGGAATGGAATAAAACAGGAACATCGAGAAAAAAATTGACGAAAGGGTCACCGATAAAGAGGTAAAGGAGGTAATTAGTGGGTTGAAGATGGCGAAAGCCCCGGGAGATGATGGATTATCGACAGAATTTTATAAAGAATTTAAAGACGTTGTGGTTCCAAAGTTAGTGAAGTTATATAATTATATTTTAGATGGAGGACAAATCCCGACTTCATGGTATAATACCATAATCGTTCTGCTGCCAAAACCGGGAAAGAATCTGGAAAAGGTGGAATCATACAGACCAATTTCTCTTATAAACCAGGATGCCAAAATCTTCACAGCAATATTGGCTAATCGTTTAAACAGTTTTATAGGGGAACTAGCAAAGGTTGCCCGGCGTTGCCGGGCTGTTTTAAATGGTGTTGGAAAGTTGTTGTTGTTGTTGTTGTTGTTGTTAATGTTTGTAAAGAAGAGGTTAATCAATATTTGAAATTTTTAAAATGTTTATTTATACAAAAAAAATTTGATGGCCTGTTTTAAACTGTGATGAGTTTTGTTTGGTGTTTTGGTTTTGTGGATGAAAAAAAGAATAAAGGATGATATACTTTTTCGAAAAACTCTTGGGGCCTTTTGTGTGGGGCTATTGTGTCTTTTTGTATTTTTTTTTGTTATTGTGGTCAGCAAGTGCTGCTGGTAGGGGTTATCTTGTATTTTGACTGTTTTTTCTCGTGGCCTCTGGGTGGAGCTTCTTCCAGCAAGTAGTCTCTTTCTTTATTCATTTCTTTTCCAGTCGTTGTGGTATGAGGTCGTGTGGTGGTGAGTTAGCTGTTTTTCTTTATTTGGGGTGGTGGTGGTGGTGGGATTTTGTGGTGTTTGGCTGGGGGCTGGGTGTGTTTGGAAATGTTTGTTGTTGTTTACTTTTTGGTGTTATTTTTGTTTGTTTTTGTGTATTTTTGAATGTTTTTGATTGTTTGTTTTTGTGATTTTTGGTGTCGGGGGGGATCCCCTCTCAGATAGACTCCTTTGGTCCCCCACCCACCCTCTGAACCCCAGGGGAGCCAGTAGAAAAGGGGATTCCCCCCCCCCAACTCCGTTTTTAAAGAGAAGTAACCACTTGGTTTCTTCTCTTTAACATGGGACGTGTGGGGGGGAGGGAATCCCCTCTCTGCCGGGTCCCGTGGGGTGAGGAGGGTGGGGGAGATAGACTCCTTTGGTCCCCCCCACCCTCTGAACCCCAGGGGAGCCAGAAGAGAGGGGGATTCCCCCCAACTCCGTTTTTAAAGAGAAGTAACCACTTGGTTTCTTCTCTTTAACATGGGGCGTGTGGGGGGGAGGGAATCCCCTCTCTGGTGGGTCCCCTGGGGTGAGGAGGGTGGGGGAGACAGACTCCTTTGGCCCCCCCCACCCTCTGAACCCCAGGGGAGCCAGAAGAGAGGGGATTCCCTCTCCCCACACACGCCCCATGTTAAAGAGAAGAAACCAAGTGGTTACTTCTCTTTAAAAACGGAGTATATGTACGTCGCCGGCCCGTGGTGGGGAGGGGTGCATTGTTATTAGGGGTTAGGAAGGAAGGGCTCGGTGGTGGGGAGGGGAGCTGTATTGTTTTATGGTGATTTTTTTTCTGGAGTCGTGAAAGTAGATCGTTTTTCCCGTGTATTATCAGTGGGTGTGGGCTGCGGTCCCCTTCCCCGCTGGCTTCCCTTGTGTTGTTAGGTTTGTGGGGAGAAAAGGTGTGTTTTGGCCCTACACTTCTGGACACTGAGAAACAGGCAGAGAGGATCGATCCCATCCCCCCCCCCTCCTTAATTCAACTTCGTTTTTAAAGAGAAGAAAAGACGGAGTTGTTTTAAGGAGGAGGGGTGGGGCATGGATCCTCTCTGCCTTATCTTTTGTTTACAGTTGGTTTGGATGTTAAAGGAGAAACTGCAGTCGGGAGCTTTAGGCGCCGCGGCTGAGTAAAAGAAAGGCGGCTGCTGTTTGCTCTGTTGTGAATTGTTTTGCTTTTAAGGAGGAGTGGTGGGGCATGGATCCTCTCTGTCTTATCTTTTGTTTCCTGTTTGTTTGGATGTTAAAGGGGAAACTGTAGTCGGGAGCTTTAGGCGCTGCGGGTGAGTAAAAGAAAGCCGGCTGCTGTTTGCTTTGTTGTGAATTGTTTTGCTTTTTAATTTTCCGGCCGCCGTTTTCCTCAGCGTTCTGTGTTGGCGCGCAGGACGCTGGGGCTTGTAGTTATCGGTTGGTGCTTTGTGTTTTTGCTGGGTTTTTTTAAAATGCGTTCCTTTTGATTGGCTGCGGCGCGTGTCCGAACGCTGCGGCGTGCGTGAGCCTCTCAGCCTGATTGGCTCTGGCGCACCGCGGCGCAATGACTTTTGGGACGTGAAGTTCTTTGCGTTTCTTGCCGTTAGTGGGGCTGAGGCCCCCGTGCCGGATTTTTAAATCCTTCGTTGACCTGCGTAGCCAATTCGGCCGTGCTCTCGAAGGGAGGGTGCGGGTCAGTAGGGCGACGCATAGCAACGTATAGCCAATTCCAACGGTGAACACTTGGTTTTATAGGTTAAGATATATAAATGTTGACCAAGTTGGTTTTTCAAAAGGTAGGCACATGGCTGACTTGACTAGAAGGGTATTAGATCTAATTGATAATGTTAATCAAACGAAGGAAAAGGTGGGTTTATTATCATTAGACATTTTTAAGGCATTCAATTCATTACAATGGTCTTCAATCAAGGAAATAGTTAGAAACTACGGATTTGGGGATAGATTTAGAAGGGTAATTGATCTACTATACCAAAAAGGGAGTGCTAGGATTAGAGTAAACGAAGAGGTTACAGATGTGGTAAAGCTTGAGGCAGGTACCAGGCAGGGTTGTCCACTATCTCCTATCCTGTTTATTATGGCAATGGAAATATTAGCTAAAAATATAAGGGATGATTCAAACATAGAAGGGATATTGGGTAATAAAGTGAGTATGTATGCAGATGATACGCTGTTAATGGTGAAACATCCAGAGGTGGTAATGGATAGGATTAAAGACCAATTACAGGTATTTGAAGCTATAACCGGACTGATGATAAATTGGGATAAATCAGAATTGATGCTGTGTAATATGGGGGTAAAGGAGATGGGAAAGATAGTGGGGACACTTAACATACAAATTAAAGAAAAGTTGAAATATTTGGGGATAACTATTTCAAACAAATTGGAAGAACTTAAAAGATTGAATTATGACAGTTTGAAAGTAGAATTTAAGAGCAAATTACAAGAGTTTCAAAAATTGAATCTGTCATGGTTCGGGAGGATTGCAATCTGCAAAATGATATTGCTGCCAAAGATTAATTTTCTATTTGATGCACTTGCGATCCATTTGAAGGAGAAGGAAATCAATGAGTTTCAAAAGATGTTTAATATTTTTTGTAATGGAGGTAAAAAATCTAGACTTTCAAAGAAGCTTTGGTACTTATCTCAGAAAGAAGGGGGTTTGGGTATGCCAAATTTGTTAGCATACTATCGAGCATTCCAAATTAAGAATGTTGTGAAGATCTTGGCAAGAGAAAAGGTAATTTGGGAGGAATTGGAGATGAAAAAATATAGGAATATTGGCAAAATGATCTTTTTGGGAATAAAGGATAAACTGATAAAGACAAGCAATACTATGATGAGAGGTCTCATGAGGAGGTGTGGAAAAGAGTAAAGAAAGATATGGTCCCAAGTCTCTCTCCAATTCTGGAATTGACTGATATGGTGTGTTTTCCGATAAAAATAGATAAGGGAAAAAAAGGAAATATTGGATAAAAATGAAATGTTTTTATTGAAGGACTGGTTAAAAGTTTGTGACGATGAAACCATTGGACTGGTTTCAGAAATTGAAGGTTGATAACTGGAATAAAAAATATAGAAGAGAAGTAAGGATAGATAGAACAAAGACCGAATTTGAAGAATTGGTATTAAAGATTAGAAAAGGGGAAAAGAACATTAAGGGTCTAGTAAGTAAACTTTACATCATACTGAATAAGGGTAAAGATCCACAAGATGATTTGAAACGGAAGTGGGAACAAAATTTGAATATAAAAATAGGAGAGGTTGAATGGAAAAACAAATGGAAAAAGAGGATAATGAGAACAATGTTAGTAAGAATTAAGGAACATAATTTTAAAATGTTGTGGCAATGGTACTTGACACCACTGAGGCTCCATCAGATGGATAATAAAAGGGATAATTTATGTTGGAGATGCAAAGAAACGGTTGGAACATATGAACATATGTGGTGGAGTTGTAAAAAAATTAACGAATTTTGGAGAAGAATAGAAGGAGAGATTGGGGTAAAAGAATAGAAATAATGGGTAAAAGAATTAAGCTGGTGTCAGGTAACATCCTATTAACAAATGTGGAAGGTATGGGTTTGAACAAGGAGGAAAAAGAATTATTGGAAATTATGTTAACTACAGGTAGACAATGCATAGCCAGAATTTGGAAAAATGATGTAGCTATACAGATCGGAGAGTGGTATAAGGAAATGTGGAGCCTAGCATTGAATGACAAACTGACATGGGAGATTAAAGTAAAAAGAGATAAATTAAAAGAAAATAGGTTTTGGAGTATTTGGAAGCCGTTTGTGGATCACTCTCTTATGGCAAGGGACAGTTTTGGACCTGTACCATCTCAAAGTGGTTTTTGGAGATGATATAGACACTAAACTCTCCGGGCATTGTAAATATTCACAGGGTGATGTGTAATTAGTAAAGAAATAAAAAATAGTTGTAGCACTGAAAGCTTTTATGATTGTTATGGTTATAGTAATAATCTATAATGTGGGTATTTAATATTGTGAGTTATATTGCAAATAGTTAGCTTAATTACTATCATGTGCTACCTTTTATGAGTCCGATGTAACATTGTATTGTATTGTTATCGTTTTTCTTTTCTGTATGTTTGTTAGTTGTATTTTTTGCTTTTTTGAAATAAATAAAAATTTATATTAAAAAAAATGATGACAAATCAGGGTTTGTGCCTGATGACTGGAAGGTAGCGAATGTAACACCAATTTTCAAAAAAGGATCCAGGGGTGATCCAGGAACTTACCGACCTGTCAGTTTGACATGTGTCCCAGGTAAAGTGATGGAAACCATCCTAAAATATAGAATTAATAGGCACATAGAAGAGAAGGTGCTGCTAAAGGAGAGCCAACTTGGCTTTTGCAACGGCAAATCATGCCTCACTCATCTGTTGGAATTTTTTGAGAGTGTCAACAAGCATGTGGATAAGGGGGATCTAGTTGACATTGTTTATTTGGACTTTCAGAAGGCTTTTGACAAGGTCCTGCACCAAAGGCTCTTGAATAAACTTACCAGTCATGGAATAAAGGGACAGGTCTTGTCCTGGATCAGCAACTGGCTAAGGGACAGGAAACAGAGGGTAGCACTAAATGGACACTTCTCCAAGTGGAGGGAAGTAATGAGTGGGGTCCCCCAAGGTTCAGTACAGGGTCCCCTGTTTTTTAACCTCTTCATAAATGATCTAGAAGTAGTATTAAATAGCAAGGTAGCCAAATTTGCTGACGACACTAAATTATACAGGGTAGTGAAAACTGTGAGCGATTGTGAGGAGCTCCAGAGGGATCTCTTGACACTGGGGGAGTGGGCAAAACAGTGGCAAATGAGCTTCAACATTAGTAAGTGCAGAGTGATGCATGTTGGGGCAAAAAACCCAAATATATTTATAAACTGATGGGGTCTGAACTCTCTGCGACAAACCAGGAAAGGGACCTTGGTGTCCTGGTGGACAGCTCAATGAAGGTGTCAACCCAGTGTGCCTCAGCAGTGAAAAAAGCAAACTCAATGCTAGGGATCATTAGGAAGGGTATAGAAAATAAGTCAGCAAGTATCATTTTGCCACTTTATAAATCTATGGTGAGGCCCCATCTGGAATACTGTGTACAGTTCTGGTCGCCATACCTCCAGAAGGATATTATGGAGTTGGAAAAAGTGCAGAGGAGGGCAACCAGAATGATTAGGGATCTGGAACACCTTCCTTACCATCTGAGGCTGCAACGGTTGGGCCTCTTCACTCTTGAACGACGGCGGCTAAGAGGTGACCTGATTGAAGTTTATAAAATCATGCACAGTGTGGACAAAGCAGATAAGGAAAACTGTTTTCCCTATCGCATAAACTAGAACTAGGGAGCACTCCATGAAACTTTTGGGTACTAGTTCTCAAAGAAATAAGAGAAAGTACTTTTTCATCCAGAGGATCACTGGTCTATGGAACTCCCTGCCAGAAGAAGTGGTGACAGCTGTCAGTCTTGACAGCTTTAAGAAAGGATTAGACAAGTTCATGGAGGACAAGGGTATCAATGGCTATAATTATGGATACCTAAGAACAACCTCCGGGTTGGACAGATAGGCAGGATATCTCTCAATGCCATTTCCAGGGAATCCTAAGCAGGTGAATGCGTCTGCTTGGGAATACCCTGAAGGAAATGGTGAGCCACTGTGTGAGACAGAATGCTGGACTGGATGGGCTGTGGCCTGTTCCAGCAAGGCTGTTCTTATGTTCTTATTTAAGTATCTATATACAAAAAGTCAGGAGTATTGGTAACTGAAAATCTTCATTAGCGGAATAAATATGACTTGATAGGTATAATCAAAACTTGTTGGGATGACTTTGAAGATGGGAATACTCCAATTGAAAGATATAAATTGTTCAAAAAGATCAGAAAGAATAAAAAGGTGGAATCACAGTATATGTCAAAAATTCATTTTCCTGCACAGAAATGCAGGAAGATGAGCTAGTTTGGTTGTCCCATCAAAAGCATCTAGATTAGTATAGTTGGGGCAAAAACAAAAGGAATGTGATAGTTCGGAGTCTAATTCTGATCACACAATCAAGCAGAAGATGCATATGAAACCTTTGAAAAACAAATTATAAGAATTACAAGGAGATACAATGTGGTAGTAATGGGAGATTTCAATTATTCTTATATCTGTTGGGAGGTAAATTGTGCAAAATTCGGCCCTTCCAAGAAATTCCTGGCTATCAGCAGTGATGCACTGCAGCAGGTTCTGTCAGGTTCTGCAGAACTGGTAGCGGATATTTCCCCAGGCCATGCCCACTTGGTTGGCCACACCCACCTTCATAGTCCATTGCAGGATGTTTGGCCCCGCCCACAGATTTGACCAGCCCACAGAGTAGATAGTAAAAAATTTGCAGTGCATCACTGAGTATCAGCAAAAGGAAATCGGGGGGAAGTGACCATCTTTTACTTGATTGCTTTGTTTCAAAGGAAACAAAAGGAAAGTGTTGCCATAAGTATACACTGGATTTTAGGAAAGCCAATATTTCTTAGGCCAGACTTGTCTTCTGTGTCTAGGCAAGACATGAAACTGCCAAAATGAAGCCCCTTTTGGTGAGTCCATTCTGCAGTTCCTTGGGCCTCACCCAGTGTGAGAAAAAATCAGCCAGCAACACAAGGTTACTGTTACCAGGGTACGCCTGATTGTGGTTCAAAAATAACACAATCTTCGAGGAGGCTCTTTCTGTGTACCCATACCATGAAGACTGTTTTGAGAATATAATGCAGTGGCCTTTCATCTGCCTTCCGCATCGCAGCATAATCCCCCTACCACTGATCCAGTTCCATGAGTCACTTCCTGGTCCTGAGCCCTTTGGGCGCGAAAAGTCCTCCTCAGCTCCAGGACAGTATTGATGAAGCTGCTGCCCTCTAGCAAGATGGATTGATCCTTTCCTGTGGACTTCAGCACCCAAAACCATTAGTCCTTGTTGTGTTCTAATAGTGTAACCTTCTACATGTGATATCAATGTATCTGAACCAATGTAACCTTGCCTATGAATAACAATGTAACCTTCAGCTGTATCACATAAACCCTGTAATAGGACGCGAGCTAATGACCACCAGCTGGCAGCAGCGAGCGTCCAAGCTCTCTTGGTTCAAACCCATCAAAGACCGCAGCGCGGGAAGTTTCCCGCCGCTACCTACACCTGGACAAGAAGGGTGTGACCAGCCATGACGTCACGCGGACCAGTAGCCAACGGGCTACCGTGGAGCCACATTCAAATACGTTACTACCATATATATAGAGCTGTTCGTCCGCCATTACCTCATGTTCCCTCTGTCCACCATGCAATAAACCTGAGTTAACCCAGCCTTTGGCTGTGCCTTGTGTCTTGACTCTCATACACTAAATTGGCGACGAAGGTGGGATTATGGATCCCCATGGAGCCAGGACACAGAGCGGGTTCAACATCACCAAACCGCAAGACTGGGAGCTTTTTGAGATGGACTTCCAGGCGGCACTGGTGGAACTCAAAGTCAAAGAAGACGACGAGGAAAGGAAGAGGGCCATCCTCACCCGCATGCTTGGGATGGAAACCAAGCGGACGCTGGTGGGCATTCTTGCACCGAAGAAGATGAGTGATTTCAAAGCCGGTGACATCATGAAACTGCTGCGTGAGCGTTTCCGACCCTCGAGGGCAATGTTTCCCGCTCGGAGCGCGTTTTGGAGGCGAGTTCAAGCGCCGGACGAGTCGGTAGAAGCCTTCGTAACGGCTATGAGGGTAGCCGCCGCCCCCTGCAGATGGGACCACTTCCTAGAGATGGCCCTCAGGGACGGAGTGCTGTGTGGCCTGAAGGACAAGGAAGTACAGCGCAGCCTGATGAACAAGGAGCCACCACCCACACTGGAAGAGGTTGTAGAGGCCGCGGAAGCCGCGGAATCCACGAATGCTGGAGTAGATGAGATGCACAAGTGGCGTGAGTGGCGTCCGAGGGCCGGCAAAGCGGAAAACTCGTTGCACGGGAAGTCCGGTCAGTCGGTGCATGCAACCCGACCGACCTCGAAGTCGTCTTCAGAAAGCAGCGATGGCGAGGAGGTCCAGAAGGTCCGGAGAGGCGGGCGCCGCTGCGATGGTTGCGGAGCGGCCCATGAGCGCGTGAGGTGCCCATTCAGAAAAGCCGAGTGTTTCAACTGTGGACGTCGGGGGCACATCGCCAAGGCGTGCAGGAAATGGAAAGAGGGCCGGAGACAGTCGCAAGACCATGCAGCCAGACCGGACCGTCCAGCGAGGTCCAAAGATGGCGCCCGGGCCACGAGGAAGCAGGACGGCGTGGGCCGCACCTCGGACGACAGCGAGGGCGACGCTCCTGTGTTCAGCGTATCTGCGGGACAGGCCCATTACTTCGTTGAGGTACTAGTACAAGGGACCCCTATTAGGATGGAAATTGACTCGGGGTCCTCCTATTCTATAATTCCCCAGAGGGAGTTCTTGAGAATCGACCCCCACATGCGGCCCAAGCTCAAAGCGTTGAGGGCCACACTGCGGGACGTACAGGGGAACAGCATTCCAGTGTTGGGGGTCGGGACATTCCGGGTTCGGTTTAAGAGACATTGGGGGGGGGTGCATGCCGTAGGCGAGGACCCAATACAAGCGGTGTGTGACGCACACCCCGCCGTCTTTAAAAGTGGACTGGGAAAGTTCAAGGGACCCCCTGTAGCCTTCGACTTAGACCCGGAGGTCCGCCCGATAAGACTTAAACCGCGCAGGGTACCGTTCGCGCTAAAGGACAAAATAGAGGCGGAACTGGACAAACTGGTGGGTCAAGGAATTCTTGTTCCTGTGGATTCCGCGGAGTGGGAGACTCCAATTGTAACAGCACTGAAGGCTAACGGGGAGGTGCGCATTTGCGCTGATTATAAGTGTACCATTAATAAGGCAATCCGCCCTAATGCATACCCGGTGCCAGTGGTCAGCCACCTTCTGGCCAGGCTGAATGGGGGAAAGTGTTTCGCTAAACTCGATTTAGCACAGGCCTACCAGCAACTCCCGGTAACCCCCGCCACAGCGGCGGCACAAACAATAGTCACACATAAGGGGGCGTTCCAGGTGTCGAGGTTACAGTTCGGCGTGAACTCGGCACCTGGCATTTTTCAGTCGCTAGTGGAACGCCTCCTGAAGGGGCTGGAGGGGGTGTTACCATATTTTGATGACGTGTTGATAACGGGGGGGAGTAAGGCCGAGCTGGCTCACAGATTGGATAAGGTCCTGACCGTGTTCGAGAAAGCGGGGCTGCGACTGAGAAAAGACAAATGTGTATTTTTCGAAACAGAGGTTGAGTTTTTAGGGTTCCGTGTCACGCCCGAGGGAATTAGGCCGTCCAAATCTAAGGTAGCCGCCATTAAGAAAGCCCCTCGCCCCACTTCCAAAACCGAGCTACAGTCGTTTCTGGGGCTTCTCAATTTCTACCATACCTTCCTTCCACGGAAGGCGTCTGTTGCCGAGCCGCTCCATCGGTTACTTAAAAAAGAGGAAAAATGGCTGTGGGGTGACGAGCAAGAAAGAGCGTTCACAGAGTTAAAGCAACTCCTCACATCCGAGGCAATCCTGACTCATTTCGACCCCAAACGGCCCATAGTTTTAGTCTGCGATGCATCCCCGGTGGGGGTGGGGGCGGTGCTTTGCCACGTGTTAAACGACGGAAGGGAGGCCCCGATAGCGTTTTATTCAAGGTCCCTGTCCCAAGCAGAGCGGAATTACGCACAGACCGATAGGGAGGCACTAGCGATAGTAGCGGGAACCAAGAAATTTCACGATTTTCTGTATGGTCGGCCGTTCAAGATCGTTACTGATCACAAGCCCCTGTTAGGAATATTCACTGCAAATAAGCCCACGCCACAGATCCTGTCCCCGAGGATGCTGCGGTGGGCTATTTTTCTTAACGCATATCAACATGAGTTAGAATACCGGCCAGGGAAGGAAATCAGCCATGCAGACGCGCTCTCACGGTCGCCGTTACCCTTGTCGGACGACCAGAAGGCAGGGGTAAGAAGAGACCGCCAGGTATTGCTAATAGAGGTCTTGGAGTCACCCCCGATAGTACCGGCCGACATTGCCAGGGCGACCGGAAAGGATAGAACACTAGAGAAAGTATGCTCGTGGGTGCAGAAGGGGTGGCCGGCGTCATCCCCAGGCACGGAATTCGACCCATTTTTCCGAAAGCGAGTAGAGTTGTCTTTAGAGAGGGGGTGCCTTTTGTGGGGCCAACGGGTGGTGGTTCCTACGTCCCTGCGGCCGAAGGTGCTAAAGCTGTTGCACGTCAGCCACCCGGGAATCGTCCGTTCCAAGGCGTTGGCCCGGAGTTACTTCTGGTGGCCCCAGCTGGACGCCGACATAGAGCAGATGGTTGGCACTTGTGAGGCATGTCAGTGCTCCCGACCGGAGGTGGCCCGCCTCCCGCATAGGGAATGGGACGCAGCAAGGGGACCGTGGTCCAGGGTGCACGTAGATTTTGCTGGCCCGTTCCGAGGAACCATGTTTCTCCTGGTGGTGGATGCATACTCAAAGTGGCTGGAGGTCATTCCGGTAAAGAGCACATCCTCCGCCACTACCATTCGCCAGCTAAGGAGGGTCTTTTCCACGTTCGGTTTACCCGACACTTTGGTCAGCGATAACGCCAGTTGCTTCACGTCCGCTGAGTTCGCAGCGTTCATGGAGGCAAATGCAATTCGGCATGTCACATCCGCGCCGTTTCACCCGGCCACGAATGGCCAAGTGGAACGGTTGGTGCGCACCACAAAAGATGCGCTGCGGCGCATGGGCTCGGGAGATCTAAATCACCAAGTTTGTCAATTTCTATTAGCGTACAGAGTGACCCCCTTAGCGTCTGGATACTCGCCGGCTGAGCTGCTGATGCGGAGGAAACTGACCACGCTTTTGTCCAGGTTAGACCCGTCGAGGGTCGAGGACAAAGGGAAGAACATAGGTTTAGCGGTCTCGAAAGGTTTCGGCGTAGGCGATCCTGTACACTGCAGGAACTATGCCAACGCAGGCCCAGCCTGGGTACCAGGGACGATAATAGAACAGACGGGGCCAGTGTCATATCGGGTGGAAACTAGCACCGGTCTCCTCTGGAGGAGGCACGCTGACCAACTGAGGCACCGAGTGAGTGAGGGGCCGATCAGTGGGGCTCAGCGACAGGATTCAGCGATAGGGTTCTCCCCCACCCGTTTGGCCCAAGGGGGAGGCAGAGAGGGACACCAGTCCGAAGCCAGGAGGGAAAGCAGTGATCCCGACTCATATCCTTTTGATACCCCAGTCCTATCCGAGCCCGGGGGGAGGGAAAAGGAGTGTGCGGCCGCCGCTGCCGCTTCCCCCGAATCCGATTTTGATTTTGATTTTGATTTTGCTAGCCGGGGGGGGGTTTGGAGTGTTCCCCCACCCATCCAAGCGAGAAGAGGGGTTTTTCGTTAGCCCCTAGTGCCCCCGGTTCGTCCCAAACAAAGCACACACCTTCCAACAAAGCCGC
Organism: Bradypodion pumilum; assembly: GCA_035047305.1. Taxonomy (NCBI): domain Eukaryota; kingdom Metazoa; phylum Chordata; class Lepidosauria; order Squamata; family Chamaeleonidae; genus Bradypodion; species Bradypodion pumilum. The sequence continues at coordinate 243,632,329 of JAWDJD010000001.1, read as the reverse complement.
AGAACCGCGGCAAACCACTAACAAGTCATCCTCTCCCGTTACAGGGCAGGCAGCCAGGGAGCAAGGAGGAGGGAGCGAAGCCGGGGCAGGGCAGCCCGCGCCGAGACCCCAGCGTGTTCGAAATAAGCCATCTTGGCTGAGAGACTTCGTCTCATCCTAGGGGGGAGGAGTGTTGTGTTCTAATAGTGTAACCTTCTACATGTGATATCAATGTATCTGAACCAATGTAACCTTGCCTATGAATAACAATGTAACCTTCAGCTGTATCACATAAACCCTGTAATAGGACGCGAGCTAATGACCACCAGCTGGCAGCAGCGAGCGTCCAAGCTCTCTTGGTTCAAACCCATCAAAGACCGCAGCGCGGGAAGTTTCCCGCCGCTACCTACACCTGGACAAGAAGGGCGTGACCAGCCATGACGTCACGCGGACCAGTAGCCAACGGGCTACCGTGGAGCCACATTCAAATACGTTACTACCATATATATAGAGCTGTTCGTCCGCCATTACCTCATGTTCCCTCTGTCCACCATGCAATAAACCTGAGTTAACCCAGCCTTTGGCTGTGCCTTGTGTCTTGACTCTCATACACTAAAGTCCTCAAGGTTGTCAGGTTAGTTAACCACCACCTGAACAGTTAGGGAGGTGTCACAAAAAAGATATTATCATACTTAACAGAAAGGGATATAAAATACAACCTTATCTGACATCTTTGTTTATTGGAAACCATTCCATTTCTCCACCGTTTGTTTTGATCCTAGCTTCTTCTCCAGAGTGTAGGTTATGCATTAAGACAGCCAAACCTCCATTTCTTTCAGAACGATCTGTAGTTTTTCATAAGCCTCATGGGGAAGGATTTTGCTCCAATCTATAAAGCAAAGACTGGTTGTCTTCCTTTTTCATGCTCCATCCTATGGCTGTAGAGCATGTTTTTTTAAAAGAAACATCCTAAAATTGTACTATTTAAAGAGGTTTATAAGAACATTCTTTCTATAGCCAATGAATAATTGTAAAATTGGACTATAGTATGCTACCCCTGGATGTCACCGATGGTTGTATGTATGTATGTATATTTCTGGTTTTAACTATTGTAAACTGCCCAGTTGTGGGAAAATATTCTAGATGGGCAATATAGATAAATAAATGTAATAAATAAATATGATCAAGGTTCGTCACAAATCAGGCAAGATTTGACAGCACATATAAGGACAGGTGTGGTGGCTTAAAGGTTAAGACAATGAGTTTGAAGACTCAGCAGTTCAAGACCTGAGTGTTGAGCTCCCATTGTCTGTCCCAGCTCCTGCCAATTTAAGCAGTGCCAAAGCAAAAAAAAAAAAAAAAATGCAAGTAGATAAAAAGATACCGCTTTGATGCGTAAGGTAACATCATTCCATGCGCTCTGGCATCTAGTTATGCCTGCGATGTGACCAAAGGAAATGACTGCAGACCAGTGGTGGGTTCAAAAAAATATTACTACCATACTGTTGGCGTGGTATGCTGGCCATGGCCAGGGAAAAGCCCTGCGTTGCACTGGAATTGGGACTTTATTTCAAAACTTGAATGGGTGGGGCCAGCCAGAATTTCTGCTACCAGTTCTGGCGAACTGGTGCGAACCTGATGCCCACCACTGCTGCAGAGGCAGACAGCACTGGCTCTTTGGCTGAGCTGAGCACCACACCCTAGAGTTGGATATGACTGGCTTTCAAGTAAAAATCTCCCTTGACGTTGCCTGATTTGATAATGGAAGTCCGCAGATTTTGAAAGAGAGCTTAAGGGCATGTGAAATGGATCTTGCCAGGCATGAAACAGAGTGTAGCTCAGCTGGGAGAAAAGTCCCACCCACCCAGTCACCTCCCTTTGGAGAGAAACAGCCTAAGGCAGCCCTGCTGTGTGCTATGAACAATGCTCTCACGGCAGACGTGAGACCTGATATCAGCGAGAGGGCTACCTGTACAGCCTCCATGGGATTCAGGCTTTCTTGGAGGAAGGAATTGATGCATCTAACACAGGGATTCTCAACCTGCAGCCCACGGGGTGGATGCGGCCCACCGGCACCATTTCATGTGGCCCACCACTGCCTCCACACCAGGAAGTGCCATGTGGTGGAGGAAGGGCATAATGGCCTGGCCCCCAAAGCTGTCTGAGGGAGCATGACCCGGTCCCTGGCTTTAAAAGGTAGAGAACTCCTGATCTAACAAATAATGGAAAAACCTGGGCTGCAAGAGGGGAAAACCATGCCCTCAGCAAGAGAAAATAACTCTGGAAGGGAAGAGTAGTAGAATGGATTGATCTGAGGCTTTCAAAAACTCCTGTGGAACTGGTAAACTAATCTGAATCAATGGGCAACTGAATCTCTGTGTAAAGAGGAGTCAATAGAATGTGTGGATGGGAGCTAAGTGGCTAAGAGGAGGAGGGTGGGTGTAGAAACCAACCAACGAAATGAATGAATGAATGTGATCAAGGGTCGCTACAAATCAGGAAAGATTTGACAGCACATATGAAGACAGCCACGACCGCTTAATGGTGACGATGCTGAGTTTGACGAGTGGAAGGCCAGCAATTCGAGACCCGAGTTGCCACGCGACGGAATGAGCTCCCATTTCCTGCCCCTAGCTCCTGCCAACCTGACAGTTCGAAGGCAAGAAATTGCAAGTAGATAAATAGGGACCGCTTCAGTGGGAAGGTGTTGTGTATGCATGCAGTTCAGCCGCTCACCATTAGTGCAGCTGGCGGAACGTCACGTGGCTCCAATTCCTCCAATGGTATCTTCCGCGGGAAACCTTCCCGTCACAGGTGAAGCTATGCTAGGTATTGTACCTGTCAACCTTCCCGGATTGGCCGGAATTTTCCATTTTTCGGTGCCAATTTTCACCATTCCCCGACTGGAGCTGCCGAAACCCTAGAATTTGACAGCGGGGGGGGGGAGGTGTTACTGCGCATCCCTTCTGCGCAGCTCGCTTCTTTCTGTGTAGGCTTCTGTGCAGAAGGGAATCGTAGAAGCCTTCTACGCATACGTAAAAGCCTTCTACGCATGCGTAAAAAGCGACCTGGGCAGAACCGTTCCGCGCAGGTCCTGGATTGTCCAGAGCCGCGGTTGACAGGTATGCTAGGTATCACAAAGATCCGACTACATCAGAAGGACGTCACTATGACTGCAACCAATGGTGCGCCTCCGGGCCAAATTCAAATGTACTGTGTGCTATATAAGGAGGCAAGGCTCCGCCATTGCCTCATGTACCGATTGACTATGTTACAATAAAGTAGTGTTTAGCCCACCTGCCTACATCAATCTGCCTACATCAAAGAAGGTAAACAACGTTCCGTGCGCTCCAGTGTCTAGTCATGCCTGCCACATGACCCCAGAAACGTCTACACACGCAGACAGCGGCGGCTCTTTTGGCTGTAATAAGCGGAGACGAGCACTGAACGCTAGATTCAAACACAACTGGCTTTCAAGCAAGGAAGACCTTTTATCCATCAGAACAGCAACAAAGCTCGAAGGTAAAGGTAAAGGTTTCCCTTGCTCGAAAGCCAGTCGTATCCGACTCTAGGGTGCAGTGCTCATCTCTGTTTCAAAGCCAAAGAGCCAGCGCTGTCTGCTTCTGCAGACTTTCCATGGTCATGTGGCAGGCATGTCTAGACACCGGAGCGCAGGACGCTGTTACCTTCCCACCGAAGTGGTCCCTATTTATCTACTTGCAATTTCTTGCTTTCGAACTGCTAGGTTGGCAGGAGCTGGGACAAAGACGGGAGCTCATTCCGTCCTGCAGTACTCGGGAATCGAACTGCGGACCTTCCGTCTCCCAGTCAGCGTCTTAGCCACTTGACCCACTGCAGTCCCTAACGAAGCAATACCAATGCTCGAACAGCCTAGGAAAAGGAAACCCGCTCTCTGTGTGTGTGTGTGTGTGTGTGTGTGTGTCCCTTTAAGGAGTAGGAGGCGTGTCTCTCAAACACGCGGCCCGTCGGAGCCCCAATTGGCTGGCGCCAGCAGGAAGTAGCGAGAGGTTCCCTCCCCCCCCCTCGGGCGCGCAGTTGCCTCTGGTGACGGGGTAAGAAGGAGGAGGCTCGGGTGGGTCAGGCAGGTAAGGCGGGTGGGCTGGAAAATGGGGTCCGCCTCCGCCGTACTCCCTGTATAAGGGTTCCGCTCGGGAGCCTGGTTGTTTCGGGCTCCCAGGTGCTGTGTGTGCAAGAGCCGGGCCGGTGGATCGGGGCGCAAGGGATAAGCAAGGCTTGGCTGGACTCCCCACCCCACCCCACCCCACCCCTCTCACACACGCCCCTCTACCACCGTCTCTTTGCCGACAGGTTGCCTCGTTGGTCACGATGGCCCAGAGAGCCTTTCCGAACCCCTTCGCGGACTATGACAAATCCTTGGCCACGGCATACTTTGACTCCTCCGGGAGGGTGAGCTTTTTATTTATTTATTTGGGGGGGGGGCATCTTCCAATTCTATTATTCATTCTATTATTCTGTGCTTGATTAGCCTTCTTCCCTTTTTACAGCTCACCCCCTCCCTACTATATCGAAAGCATCTAGATTAGTATAAAGGTGAAGGTTTCCTTTGCTCCAAAGCCAGTCGTATCCAACTCTAGGGTTCAGTGCTCATCTCTGTTTCAAAGCCGAAGAGCCAGTGCTGCCTGCTTCTGCCGACGGTCATGTGGCAGGCATGACTAGACACCGGACGGAGTGCACAGAACACTGTTTCGCTTCCCACCAAAGTGGTCCCTATTAATCTACTTGCAGTTTCTTGCTTTCGATCTGCTAGGTTGGCAGGAGCTGGGACAGAGCCGGGAGCTCACTCCGCCCTGCAGTACTCGGGAATCGAACTGCTGGACTTCCAGTCAGCGTCTTAGCCACTTGGGCTACAACTTTATTGGAAATATAAATAACATAGCAGAGAGTAAACAAAACAAAAGACCAAAACAAAAAATGCTTAAAGAGTGCAGAGCTCATTCCGTCCTGCAGTACTTGGGAATCGAACTGCTGAACTCCAGTCTTCCAGTCAGCGTCTTAGCCACTTGAGCCCCTGCAGTCCCTCTGGATTAGTATAGTTGGGGCAAAAAACAAAAGGGACATGTTAGTTGGAGTCTGCAGTGGCTCAAGTGGTTAAGACACTGACTGGAAGGCGGCAGGTCAGCAGTTCGATACCCGAGTACTGCACGACGGTTCTCTGTCCCAGCTCCTGCCAACCTAGCAGTTCGAAAGCAATAAATTGCAAATAGATAAATAGGGACCACTTGGATGGGAAGGTAAAGCAGCATTCCATGCACTCCGGTGTCTAGTCATGCCTGCCACATGACCATGGAGACGTCTGTAGAAGCAGACAATGCTGGCTCTTCGGCTATAAACAGAGATGAGCACTGAACCCTAGAGTCGGATACGACTGGCTTTCGAGCAAGGTGACCTAGTTGGAGTCCAATTCTGACCACACAATCAAGCAGAAAATGCATACCAAACCTTTGAAAAACAAATTACAGTACAAGAATTTCAAGGAGATACAATGTAGTAGTAATGGGAGATTTCAGTTATTCTGATACCCATTGGGAGGTAAGTGGTGCCAAATTCCAAGAAATTCCTGATTATGTTTCTGAAAATTTTCTCCTACAAAAGTGGGGTGAAAATACCCATTCTGAATACAAAGAGAAAAGTTATCCAAAAGAGACTTTGAAAATGCCTGCTTCTCTGAAATGGGTATATCCTTTCTAGGCCGTCTGTGTTTTTCATTGCAGAAAAACATTTCCAACTAAAGGTGGGCATTTGGCATGCCCTCTTGTAGGATTTATTTACAGCCACATCATTTAGCTACCACCGCTACTACACTTTCTGTGGAGTTTTGAAGAATTATTGAAAGTTGAAATATCTTTGGGGTCTGGCAAGAGTGTTGTGGGAGCGACAGGACAAGCTTTTCCATATACTGCACCTAGATTAAGCCAAAGGTGTCCTTGATTAATGACACTGATGCTCAGCCTTAGCTGCTGAATCGGAGAAATATAATTCTGTAGTGTGCTAAAATGGTTTTCAAGAGTTTAGCTGAAGTACGGAGGCAGAAGGAAGAAACGAGTTTGTGAAAAACATGAGAGTGCTTGTTGAGTTTAAATATTGGCAGGCAGTGTTAGTACTACGTCTGTTGGTTTTGTCCTGACTGGAGAGCAGTGGTTTAGAATTTCTCTTCTCTGTAGCTTCCCAAAGACAGATCTCTTCCTTTATTCTTCCACCCATTTTCTAAACTCTCAGTGTTTTGCCCTTCTCGTTGTACCTAAGGTCCATCTGAGAATGTGGACTACCATTTTTTGATCTCTCAATTTGCATAGTTCAGTAACTAACAGGAAGGTAAGATGGAAAGAACTGACTTGTATGTGGGAAAAGGCGTGGCATGAAAACATGCCCAAGAAAGCTGGCATCTCCCCTTGGGCAAAACACAAGGCATCATGCTTCACCTTTACTTATGATAGTCAGCATTTTCACAGTTGGGTTTTTGGCTTGGGTAGTGAATGCTTATAACTTCACTGAGGGGGGGGGGGTGTGCTATGCTGGGTCTTTCTGATGTGAATATAAAGAGAATTCTATGCAGTTTGACAGCATTATTTTTGATGTTCCATGCCCCAGAATCACTATTGCTGGAGCAAAGGTTAGGAATCCTGTAGACCATGTTTTGACATTCATATCTCACACAAGGCAGTAAGAGTGCTTGTTTTAGATAGATCACTTTCTGTAGGGCAGAAACAAATTAAAAACCCATGCTGTCTGGACTTAAGGCTCTATATACAATTAGTTTCTTGGATTCCAAATAAAAATTATAATCAAACCTTCTAATAGTCTGCTTATGCTGTGTACAGTGCTTGAATTATGAGGCCTTGTGTTATGCTTTCAGAGGCAACTACTATGAAGTTGCTAGGGCCCAGAGCTACACTGGAGAGCCTTCCTACCTGCAAACCTCACGTCTAATACTGTATTACGTTCACTTCTGGCATTCAGGTGCAACACAGCTCTGCAGGATGCTTTGCTGATTCAGTGGGTCACAGCTAAGAGGATTATTCTGTTGAGACCAATGGCCTTGTACCAGCTTGCAAATTCATTGACTTCCTCATGCTCACCTTCATTGGCAGACTGTTCTATGTGTCGTAAAGGAATTTAAATGTGTCTGTAGGGAAATAAACAGGTTATAGTATAGGTAATGAACTCTTGCAGCTTGGCTTCTTTTAATGCTTGCTCCATTCAAAAACAACATTTACAAAGAATGTGCTGAGATAGTATAATTATAGGCAGGAAACTGAATAAGGGGGAACAAAAACTGGGATATAAGCAATTGTCATTTTTGCAGCTATTTCAGTTAGCCCTCTCCTTTTTCACACTTAGGAAGTCAAGTCACTCACATGGTTGATCATCCTTCTGTCGTTTCACTCACAGGGTGTGACATAACTTCTGATGGGACTAACCATATTTCTTTGCATGTTTACCTAAATATAAGAGGTGATGTGTCTCAGAAAGTAATTGTGGTTGAGGTTAATAAAATATTTTCCTGTTGTTTCATTGCTTCAGGCTTTCAGTTTAATGTCAGAAGAGTATCAAGGCAAGGAGGCAGTAACACCTCAGTCTTGGAATTGTTCAGATACCTTACACTATGTACCTTCCCTTGTCAAAAGTAGGGTGCCCAAATACACTTTTATACAATGAACAGTGCAGAAGAAAAGAGGAATAAATATACCGTGTGTGGCTTCCCTCACTCAAATTTAGTCCTTAGGAAATAATTTTTCAAGGATATCTTTTCAGTGTTATGAATGATGAAGCTGCTGCCACATGACTGCACTGTGCACCTCAATAATATAAAAGGCCCAATGTTACCTGGGGTGGTTTGACTGTGGCTCCTTTTAAAATCAAGATTTCAGAAATGAAATAGCATCCCAGTAACTACAGTGGCATTAAAGGCACTATAATAATAATAATTCTGTGTCAGAAATTTTTCTGGGTTGAAAGGATTTTTGTGGGAGAAACTCCAGTCAGGGAATGCTCAAATGAGGCTATTTTCATGTCCCCTAGAGCTGGGACAGAGACAGGCGCTCAATCCATCATGCAGTACCCAGGTTTTGAACTGCCGACTTGCCAGCCTTCCAACTAACAAGGTGAACTTCTTAACCACTGAGTCACAGCAGCCCCTATTAAAGGCACTAATACAGTAAAACCCTGACTTACATATGCCTCGAGTTACATAAAATTCAACTTACATAATGATTTTGTGCTAAAACCATGTCCCAATTTACACGATTTCCTGTGGGGTTGCTTCGAGTTACATAAAGATTCTTTTTCCTGAGTTTGCTTCAAGTTATGTAAAGATTCATTTCCCTATTGGTTTGCTTCGATTTACGTAAAAATTTCATTTTTCTCATGGGTTTGCTTTGAGTTTTGTAAAAAACCGATTTAAGCAAAAGTCTACGGAACGGACTTTTTTTTTTTTGTAAGTAGGGGTTTTACTGTAGTTTGAAAGATGGCATTCCACAGACTATGTATCCATGTTTAAATGGGAAAGCAAAGTACTTTTCACATGAGAATTAATATCTCAGCTTCAGCCTCTCAACATGAAACTGAAAAAAAAAATGATTACTTCAATAATATGATGATGGTGATGAGAAATAAATATGGATTGTATAGTGCATAGTATATGTATGTCACCTGAGGTTTTGTTTGATTTTTCTTCTGATTCCTCACTTGTGCGATGGATAAGCTGTGTCCATTTTTAGTCCAGACAGATCCAATGTACTGTACTTTAATTCCCTTCAATGTTTGCAATTACATTAATGGAATTAAAAGGGCAGCTAGACAAAGAAACCAATCCCCTAATCCATCATCACTTTTTTCATTCGAGACATAGAACGTTTGCAGCTACCAAATTCACTAGAAAGTTCTCCACCTAGAATTTGGGTAGCTTTAGCCATATTGTCCAAGTTTTCAGAGGAATTTTAATATACAGTACTTGGTTTTTTTTTAATAAAAAAAGTCACTAACAATCCTCTAATGGTTTTCGGTTGTCAAGGAGCTTAGAAAATTCCACCCATGCTCTTCTCCATGTTTAATGGCTGTCCTTTCATATAGAACTTTGACGAGGCCCAGCTTTGTATCCTGAAAACCATCTGATAAACTTTGATTTTTTTGGTTAAGGTTACCAATATTCTAGCTGGCAGTTTTTGTAAATTCTGAAATCTCATGCTTAATGCTTTCTTATAAATCCTCTCTCTGTTTCATATTACAGAGCAGCACAGGCACTTTAGTGTTTCCACATGAGAGAGTTATATCCCAAAATATATAGGAAGAATGCAGTAGATTTATTTGTTCACTGACTGGTTGAGTTTCCCTGGCACTCAACGGTATCCAGATACGTAAAACTCTTGTTCAGGCTGTTCATTTTTACCACAGCAAATGCTGGTGTTCCCCCACCCCACCCCATGTCCTCTTCTTCCATGTCTAGGCCAGAGATGAAACTGCCAAAATAAAGCCACCTTTGGGGACTTCATTCTGCAGTTCCTTTCGCCTGACCCAGTGTGAGAAAGATTAGCCAGCAACACAAGGTGGCCATTGCCCAGGATACGCCCAATTGTACTTCAAAAATACCACAATCTTCAAGGAGGCTCTTTCTGTGTTCCCCTATACCAGTGATGGCAAACCTTGGCACCCCAGGTGTTCTTGGACTTGAGTTACCAGAAGCCCAAGTAAGTAACACCTGCTGATCAGGGCTTCTGGGAATTGAAGTTCAAAAACACCTGGAGTGCCAAGGTTCACCATCACTGCCCTATACAGTGATTTAACCTGCAGTAGATTTCTAGTGAGTCATCCTGTATTGTCAAACATTATCACATTGTGCTATTTCCATCTTTTTTTTGTCAGGAAGCAGAAACTGCTGTTGAAAATTTGAGGAGCCTTCAAGGCTCCTTCAGGGGAAAGAGCAACAGTGCTGTAGTCTAGAGGCAAAAGAGCTAAGGCATCCTTGAGAGAGGGAATGTAGGTTTAAATATTTAAGATGGTGTTCTTATTCTAGATTATTTGGAAGAACGTTTCATAGAAATCAGAGGACCTCTCCAGATACAGTGATATCTCATACAACGTCCAAACTTGGTTCCACAAGTTTGGACTTTATACGGATTTGGACTTTGTATGAGGCATGCAAAATCCTAGCCACGATGCCTCATACAACGTCCAAATACTTGCCGTGATGCCTCGTACAATGTCATTTCCATAGAGATACATTGTACTGTAACAGCACAGACTTCAGGGCAAAGTCAAGGAAACAGGCAGGAAACTGACAGAACTTTAAGATATCATTGTCTAAAGGCAAAATACACTACAAAAACATGTCAAACAACCCTGATTTTAGGGGACAAACCATCCTGGGGAAAAACCCCAAAGCCTCATACAAAGGCAATGTTGTATGAATTCGATGTTGTACAAAGCGGACTTTGTATGAGGTATTACTGTAAATGATTTGAGCCACAGGGTGATCAGACATAATGCTTTCTCTCACCTTTTAAATTATCCCTGCCTAAGTAAATCAGCTGTTTGTTTTCTTGAGATACAGTAATCTGAACAAGGTCCAACTCTCTTTTGAAAAGTGCTGAGCACCTTAAACCACAGTATGCCAAGCTCTTCCGTCTGCTGCAAATTGGTACGCCATGGGGTGTCATCTGAGACTCTAACAGTGTTTCTCTTAACACCTATAGCTGGCTCCTGAGTTCACTCAGCACCTGAACAATAAAATCAGGGAGCTTCTCCAGCAGATGGAAAGGGGCCTGAAATCTGCGGACCCCAGAGATTGCACCGGCTATACTGGCTGGGCAGGTAGGATGATGAATCTACAACAGTTTACTAAGTTAATGTGTGTACTATTCTGTAAAGTGTATGTCTTGGGCTGCAAAGATCTAGAGCAGGGTAGGGAATTGTGTGCCTTCCAGAGATATTAGACTGTGACATGCTTCTCCTCTCACCATTGGCTGTGCTGGCTAGGGCTGATTGAATTGGGAGTCTAGGGATATCCACTAGATCTAGAGGATGTAGGACACCCAGCATCTTTTATATTGCTACATTTGCACAGATCTTTGTCTCATCAGTCCTTGGGCAAGCAAACATTTTGGAAACCTAGTGTGTTTTAATAAGGGGACTTATTTTCCATCCTCCTACAGGTTCCCAAGACAGGTATGTCACACTGAATGTCTAGAAAATTCAGTCAGACATCATTGTAATGTGTGAGGGAGGATGGATGTTTTCTGCTTTTACTGAGGTTTGGCATTAGTACAAAAACCTGGAATGTACAAGTGTGCACCATAGAACACACTTCTCCCGATACTTTACTTCCTTCATTCTGTCTGATGCTTCATTGGGATTGGGGCTTAACTTATCTATATAACTAAAACCAAAGTGTCATGGCGTTTGTTAGTGAAACGCCATGCCACCTTGTCCCCCACCGCCCCAGAAACCTGCGCACCGCCTACCTGGTGCGCCTGGCCAGGCTGGCGCAGGGTACCGGCAGCAGCCCCTGTGGTCCTTCACCCCAAAAAACAGATGTGAAGGCCCCCTCACCGGCAGCATGAAATGGCCGGGGAGGTGGTAATAGACATGCGCACAAATCTACACAGGCGCAAAAGCCTGCCCGGAGTTCTAGGCGGCAGCACTCCCTGGAACTCTGGCCAGGCATCTGCGCCTGCACGGATTCACGCGCATGTGTATTACTGCCTCCCCGCTTGGGAGGCACCACTGGCTGGCCGCCATTGCAGCCGGAGGACGGAGGGCTGCCCTTCTCCGGCAGCCATGGGCTGACTGGAGTGCCCCATTCGGCCCATGCCTGCCAAAGGAGGACCTTGCCTTCTCTGGCAGCCATGGGCCGACTGGAGCACTCCCGGCGGCCCCTGCCTTCTGGAGAAGGGCCGTCCTCCAACTGAAATGCCGGCCAGCTGGGGTAGCCTCCCAAACGGAAAGGCGGTAATACAGAGGATACCCGCTGAATGGAGCGCTCCAAATGGGGCACTCCAGTTGGCAATACGCACTGGCACCCGAGCTAAGGCCGCAACAGGCACTGGGAACCACAGCGGCAAGGCCACCGCAGGCCCTGCCACAGCAGCAGCACCGTTTGAGGCAAGGCCACCGCAGGCGGCTGCCGCCCATAGCATAGGTAAGGATCCACTACCCAGCAAAGCAGGTACCCCCTGCTAGTCAATATGTAAAGCAGAGTTGCCGAATGTATTCTTGGATTGTTTTATTGCATTCCTCATCAGCCCCAGCCAGCTTAGTCAATGGTGAGAGATTGTGATAATTGCAGTGCAAACAGACTCTGGAGGTCCATATGTTTCTCAGCCATGTTCTGAAGCACCAGGTACATTAATAGGTAAAGGTAAAGGTTTCCCTTGCTCGAAAGCCAGTCGTATCCGACTCTAGGGTGCAGTGCTCATCTCTGTTTCTAAGCCGAAGAGCCAGCGTTGTCTGCTTCTGCAGACGTTTCCGTGGTCATGTGGCAGGCATGACTAGACACCGGAGCGCACGGAACGCTGTTACCTTCCCACCGAAGTGGTCCCTATTTATCTACTTGCAATTTCTTGCTTTCGAACTGCTAGGTTGGCAGGAGCTGGGACGAAGACGGGAGCTCATTTCTGTCCTGCAGTACTCGGGAATCGAACTGCTGACCTTCCGCTTCCCAGTCAGCGTCTTAGCAACTTGAGCCACTGCAGTCCAGGTACATTAATGGCTCTGTGTAAATAAATCAATAATACTGTGCTATCAAGTCACTTCTGACTTAAGGATTTAGGATTTTCTAGGTAGTACTCAATACTTAAAAGTGGTTTACCATTCCTTTCTTCTGGGGGACTCCTGGGACTGTGTAGCTTGCCTGTAACTACACAGACTAGCTGTTCTGTGATGCACAGAGGGGATTTGAACTCCCAACCTCTGGCACCACAGTCAAATACATAACTTACTGAACTATCCAGTCAGCCATGATTCATAATAAATTGATGTCCTTTTTGTTTTAAAATCCTTTTATGGCTCAGAGTTGTTGCAGGGCATTGGATGAGTTAAATGTTTTCCTCCAGAAAATAACATGACTAATGCTTTAAAGCTGGAGTGGTTTGAGTGTGGGTTATGTAAAAACACCTAGAATATTTCTAGTCTATTTATGTGTTTTATGTCTTGTGAAGGAAGATGCAAGGCAAAGTTTATCTGTCTGAAATGATTCTTCACTGAATAATGGAAGAAATATATCACTGTCAGAACTTGGAAATACAGTAAAACTCCAGGTTACAGATGCCTCGGGTAAAGGAAATCTCGACTTACAGAAGGAAATCCTGAAGAAATGACGTCCCAAGTTACAGAAAAAGTTCTCATTGCAGAATGGGTTTCCCCAGAGCACATTGCATCTGGGAGGGTTTATAGCGCCATTTTAGAGTCTGTGGGTGGTGTGAAGAGTCGTTGCTTGAAGATTTGAGTTTTGTGAGGAAGCCACCGGTGGGTAAGGGGAGCCGCTCTTCCTTCCACCGGGTGAACTTTATCACTGGGCTGAACAGAAGTCCAGCCACAATGCTGCTGTCAGGGTGCAAAGAAAGGCTGCCCGAGGACTCACTCCTCCTTTTGCCAAGTCATCATCGTGGGGTCAACATGGACAAGGTCAACAATCCTGTGGCGATGATTACTTGGAGGAAGGAGGGGTGATTCCTCAGTCAGCCTTTGGCACAGACGGGCAGCAGCAATGTGGCCGAACTTCCGTCAAGCCCCATGCCCTGATGTTGAGCTGGCGGAAGGAGGAGCAATTCCCCTCACCCACCAGCGGCTTCTTCAGCAAGAGAGCCCAGGATGTTGGCAGCCCCGCCTGGTGGACATTGGCGAGGAAGGCATGCGCAACACCGACCCTCAGGAAGAAGCGCCAGAGCCCAGGAAAGTGGTGCTGGTGAAGCATTAATCAATCAGTGGAAAAGGTAGGGAGCTTAGCTGCGTCTTTTCCATTCCCTTTTACTATTTATTTTCAATGCATTCCTATGGGGAAATGTGCTTTGACTTAAGGAAAAACTGACTTAAGGAAAAAGTCCCAAAACAGATTAATTCCGTAACCCGGGGTTTTACTGTATTTGCTTGCTTGTTTACTTGATTGATAATAATCCCCTGAACTTTGTGGGTGCTGGTAAAAAAGGTAACTTTTCTGTGGTTACCAAATGACTTTTCCATTGTTGTCAAAACCCCAAAATTCTTTATAAGGCTCCCAGCAACTAAGCAAGTGTTAGGCCCAATTCACTAAAAATAATTTGTCTCTTGAACCCAAATCAAGATCAGGGCTACATTTAATCATAGAGGAATTTAAAAAGGACTGGGTCTATTTAATTTCTGAAAAATATGTAGTAAATTTATATACCGTATTTTTGGGCCATAATACACACCCAGTTTTCAGAGCAGGAAAACAAACAAAAAAATTAATACTGTATTTTGCACCACCAACCAGTGGTGGTGCTGCAGGGGAAATGGGCAGGCAGGCCAATTGCACTGAGGAAGGAAGTGATACTCTAGCCTAGCTTCTTGCTCTCCTTTCAACCAGGAAGCATGTTTTTCCCCTCCATTTTGTCCACGTGGAATAGAGACAAAGGCATCAAGGTAAGTGAAACCCTTTCTTTTTAAGCACAGGTTTGGTTTCCCACTTAAATACATTGGGAACATACAAACAGAACATTTTTGAATACAAGAAATTTATTTCCAATGCATTTAAATGGGAAATTACGATTTTCGCCCTCTAGTGGCCACTTGTTTTTCATGTTTTCCCCCCTGCACGAACAGCTGAGAGTAGTAGTCTTCGACCAAATGTGGCTCTTGTAAAATATCCTTTTACAACAGCCACAGCTGGCTGAAGACCAGTATTTGGACTATAAGACACACCCTCATTTTCTCTCCACTTTTGGGGGAGAAAAAGTGCGTCTTATGGTCCAAAAAATATGGTAACCAAAGAAGGATGGGAAAGAATTCTGTATTCTGACAAATGCTGTAAAATATTGAAATCAAAGATCTTGTTGCTGCTGAGTAAAACACATTCCATTGCTGGTGAGCTTAAAGTCTTATTCATTCTGCTATCCGGAATCATCAGCACCATTACAGGAAAGAATTGAGCCTCATCACTCTTCCTTGTTGTTCACACAAAGCAATGGGGAAGAATTGCACTTCTATATACCTAAAGTCTATAAGTTGTCAACAAATCCCTATTCCTCATATTTGTTACTGTTCAGGTGAGCTGTTTAGTGATGGTGAGGGCCAAAGCTAAATGCCTCCCCTATAACCATGTTGATGATTCTGAATGGCAGAACTACTGAATAGGACTTAAGAAATGGCAGATGTGGCAGTTCCAGAACTCACTCACTCTCTCTCTCTCTCTCTCTCTCTCTCTCTCTCTCTCTCTCTCTCTCTCTCTCTCTCTCTCTCTATATATATATATATATATATATATATATATATATATATATATATATATATATATATATATATATATATATATATATATATATATATATATATATATATATATATATATATATATCTATATCGCAAGGGCAATACAACTAGGTTGATGACAGGTGTAAACTAAAAGGTGTCTTGGCCATGTCCTGTTTACGAATAAATAAGAATATTGGCTTAGATAGGCTTTTGGTCTTATCCACCATAGCCCTACTTACCCTGCCTGATGACTTGCTGAGGGAGGCAGATGAGGGAGTGTGAGTCTCTTAGTTCTCCTGGATCTCTATCGACGTGTCCTTTTGGACAGGCTGACAGGGCTGGGGATTGGAGGCTCTGCCTTGTTCTGGCTCTGCTCCTTCCTTGGTGGCCATGTCCAGATGATACAGCTTGGGCTTGTGAGCCCCATGGGTCCACCAATATGGAGTCCTGCAGGGGTTAATCATCTCTCTGATGCTTCTTAACATCTACATCAGTGTTTCTCAACCTTTGGTTTTTGGACTTCAATTCCCAGAAGCCTAAGTCTATTTCCCAAAGGACGGATCAGCCAATGGACTGACTTAGGCTTCTGGGAATTGAAGTCCAAAAACCAAAGGTTGAGAAACACTGATCTACATGAAGCCTCTGGGAGAAGTCATCTAGAGTTTTGAAGTTCACTGTTATCAGTATGCGGGTAATGCACAAACCCTATTTCACCTTTACATCTTCAGCAAAAGAGGCTCTCTGGATAAGGGATAATAGGCCAAAGTTTTATCCTAACAAGAAAAAGATCTTGTTGCTGGGTGGCCTCACTGACAGGTAATCAGGCTTGGGATCTGGTTTGAGATCTGGGTATGATCTTGGACCTAGTCTCTCATTAAAGAAAGAGATAGCTGCTGTGGCCAAGACTGTCTTATTTCATCTTAAGAAGATCATCTAGTTGCACCCATTTCTTAACGTGAAGTCTCTGACAATATTCATTTACACCTTGGTAATTTTGAGATTTGATTACTGCAATGCTCTCTTTGTGGGGCTTCCCTTGAAGAGGAGTACTGAAGCAGCAGCAGGTCCACCTATACCTGGCCCACCGGTGTTGGTTACCTGTTAGCTTCTGTGCCCAATCCAAGGTCTTAATACTGTATTGGAAAGTCTTACATGGCTTGGGACCTTGACACCTGGTAGAATGTCTTCCCTGGTTTTTTTAATTGGTCAACATTTCAACCTCTTAATACAGTAGATGAATCTGACTGATCATTCCATCCAAAATTGTAGCTTAAAATGCGTTGGACATGCTCATGCAAGATGAAGAGTTTGCCTTTATGCAAACTTAGGTGTTTTTTTTAAGACAGAAATGTGAGTTTCTTTAGCAATGTGTAACTGAGGAAGGGGGCATACATTTCCCTCTCTATGGAGTGCAAATAGGTTGGCTGCTATATAATCTTTATGCATTAGTCACATGTGAGTGGGAGTGCCACTTGGCCACCTGAGAGTTTTAATTCAAAGCCCAACAGATTTGTGTTTGGCAGAAATTTGCCTCATGCTGCTCTTCCTTTTCTCTCTCCTTGTGGGTTCTAAACTTTACCGGCTTGTCCAACATGATTGAAATTGAGAATAAGTCTCTGAAGGATTTCTCTGGGTCATAGCAATTGAACGTGTTGCTATTTTAGAACCTGCCTGCTCAAACCATCCCCCATCCTGGGTACCCAAGCTTTGTTAATTTATTCAGCATGTTTCGAGTTAGAAAAAATTAATCGAGCTGAGGCATGACCGTTCCATCTTAATTGCTTCTGTGGGAAAGGCTTGTTGAGTATCTCCTCGTGTAGATAATCTCCTGGCAATCTGAAATCAGTTGGCATTCATGTGGCGGCTAAGAAGAGAAAGTGGGAAGACAAGGTTACATCTCTTTCCCCCACAGCTTCATACAAGACTGGCATTTGCTACTCGTGCTTTAGCATACTCTGATGTTCGGAAGCCTCTTTCCCACGGTGGTTTTCTTGGCATTAGCGTTGGTTGTTCCCCCCTGTTCTCCCGCACTCTGAAAAGGAAACTCTGATTTTGCTCCAGTGAGCAAGAGAGTATAAGCAGAAACGATCTGAGGCTATTCATAGATGTAATTAATTTGAAGATTCATTTAAAATATAAATGAATTTGTAATGAAATAAGATGATTAAATGAAAAATGTAATACAGAACAAAAAATGTAATAAAGTTATAATGTGCAAAATTAGCTGTGATTAGCCTTTAAAACTCCACGTTTACCCTTAACCCTCCAGGTACCTTCTAACTAAAACTCACAATGTTCACAGTGGTTTTGTAGTCTTAAATTAAAAGGTTGAGAAAGGTGAGCTGGAAAGCATACATGTGTGGTTGTGAGTGTGTCTTTTTAAAGCAGCAATTTTGTTCCATTGCCACCCTTCATTTTCCTACATTTTGGCTGGCTTCCTTACCTACAATGTTAGCTCAACACCATTAGGTGGCAAGTTGGGGGAGGAAAGTGCACTCCTGTGAGAGTCACCTTCATAGCCTCTGGCAGGCCTTCTGCTCTTGCCCTTTGGGGAGCTGTTGGAGTGGCCTTCTACCGGGTCTTGGACAGTCAGTGTGGTCAGTTGGCAGACTCATGGACAAGAGGAGAAGCTGGAGGATGGGAGCCACTTGAGTGAGGAGATGGGTCAGAGATCTGTTCCAAGCTGGCAAGACCAAGGAAGAGAGAAGAACAGGAAGGGAATGGAGTTATGGAAGGGGAAAAAACAGCTAAACCTAGAGAAGGGGTGGCCAGTTTACAGCCCATGGGCCTAATCTGGCCTGCCGCATCAATTAATCCAGTCCGCAGTGAGTACCTAGGCACCACCGGAAGTTCCCTGCCACCACCAAAAGTGGCAGAAACGTGGTGGAAAATTACAAAAATAATGAAAATGCTCCGCACACCCTCTCACCGCCATGGGAAGCAGCGGAGGCTGCAAAAGCAGCCAAAAAACTGCTATGATTGCATCCACCGCCGTGAAAACCGGAAGTGCAAAACGTGGCGAAAAATTACAAAAATGGAGTGAAATGCCACTACAGAAACCAGCCCATGCAGCTGTGTGTCAGGGGCAAGCCCGGCCCGTGGCTCAAAAACATTGGCCACCCCAGTCCTAGAGGGTCAGGAGCTCAGAAAAGGAAGATGTGGGTGGTGGTGGTGGAATGTCATGTTGGAGGTGTTATCGGAGAAGGCACATGTGACTACATTCTCTTTGAAAACCTCTGAACTGATATGCTTCATTTACTACAGAGGAGGGGTGGTGGCATTGGTTTTAATTTTTGTCTCTTCACAGCCTCAGTCCACAAACAGTGGAGACAACATCCCCCAATCCACAGACCTAATGGGGCACATGAAAAGCATGCTGACTATTGAGCACTGTAAACAGTAGGCTCCTTGCAACCTGGAAAAACTGGGACAGAAAGAGCCATTGACTTCAATTCTTCTTCTGGTTTGGGTTGTCACCTCTCCATTTGGTACTAATTGTCCCTTCTTCCTTCTGGTTCCTTCTCACTACTAAGAGGCTCTGCAGGATACCAACGCCTCCTCACAATGTCTTATGGCCTACCCTGCTCTGATTAAGATGCTTGAAACACCAAACAATGCTAATGGTGGTAAATTGACATGGTTTTTGAAGGGTCATGTCAGATCTTGTTGTGTCTTGGCGGCAGTAAAAACATAATTGTTATCTCCTACTTTGTTTGCTTTATTATAGGATTATGAATTATTAGACCAGATCACTTTATCTATAAAGCAGCAAATTGAATGTTTGCATAAGGAAGGAAGCTGAAATAGTTGCATACTAAGTTGTTTCTTTTGTGGCGTGTGTTTTCAGTGTAAGATTGCAGGTGGGAAATCCTATTTGCATTTTAAACACAAACCTTTTGATGTCTTAATGGACTGGTTTTATCAGTTGCCCTTTTTCTTCAGAAAAATGCTGAATTATAGCTATAATGTGTTCCATCTTATTCATAGTGTTTTGTACTGACCTTTAGTTTCTGCATTTGGGTTGAACCAGTTCGTAAGCCACTCTACAAAACAAATTAAAGTGGTGTAAAATTTGGATAGATCCTCTTAGTGTAATAGTTACTATGGGATAACTGTGCTGCTCTTTCTCTTTTCCTGCTGCGTTGCTCCTTATCTGCCCAAGAGAATGAGCCTCAAAACCAAAAGAGAAGAAGAAAAAACAAGTGAACTTCTAAACATATGATTGTTGAGACAACCAATGCAGAATGTAATCATATACATTGTATGAGCTTAATAGTCAAAAGTTGGATTGCCACCAGGATGGATTGATTCAGTGGCTTCTAGGGATTCATTCATTCATTTGATTTGTATAGCCCCAGGCGACGTGCAACTCTGGACGGCGTACATAAAATCATCTGTTCACATTTCCTTCCTCTGTTCTCAGTTCACACTTTAGATTTCATACACAAGAACGGGCACACACATACCACGTTCTGCTGAAACCAAGGTGAAATTGGAATATCTCTGGAATTACTGTGATTACCTCTCTCAACTTTTTTTTTGTACCTGGGTCAGTAAATCAGCTCTGGTTATCTAGATCAGAAATATTGGACGCAAGGGGTGCTGGGGCATTATTGCTTTTTCATTCTTAAGGGGCCAAGAGGGTGAGCAGTGATCACATCTCACTGCTTCTATGGAAGGAAAATGCAGTTACCGTTATCACCTCCCAATCTTTTGAAGTACCAAATAACGAAATCTGAGTATAATCACTCTTTGTGGAGTGGGGGGGGAGGTTTTTGTATATAAAAGTGTCCAAAGATAATTCTTAAGTAAATAGGCAAGGCTGCCTAAGTAAATAAACAAGGAGCTCATTTCATACATTAATGATATGGTGTTTACTTTTTCTTAGGAAATTGTCTGGCTTCCAGAAAAAACACCTTTTCCTCTTAAAAACAGTTTATATACTTATGGCAGACATGACTGATGGGAACATACCTCTCCGCTGCCCTCACTGGAGATGCTAACATTCAGGCAGCCTAGAGAGCAGACAAGGTTATTAACTCCAGTAGGAAATGGAAATTTGCCCTTAATATACATGCAGAATTGAATTTTGTGCATTGTGAAGCTTTGGAGATTACTGCAAAATGAGAAAACCATCTAAATTTAAAATTATCCCCAGTATAGTGAAAAGTAATTTCGAAGGCTGCTCTTTATTTCTTTCTCTCCTTTTTAAATGCATTGAAATCTGACAGCATTGGCTCTTAATTTAGGCTTAAACACAGACACCAGAGTGTGTCTTAGAAATGGTTAATGGGATGAAAAGTGCGTGCTAAGGGATAAATTGAGGAATAGGAAAGAGATGCAGACCCCTGACATCCATGAGGCTCTTTGAGGAGGCCTGTGGACAACTTAATCTTCAGGTCAGATTTCAGAAGACAGTGTTTTGTCTCCTGTGACAGTTGTCTTGAATAAATCATGCTAATTGCCTTTCAATTGCTCATAATATCTCCAGTGATGATGGTGAGACCCTGTTTCCTGAAAGTCACCTTGGTAAGTTATTGTCTTGATTTTGGTTTTAAGGGATACTTTGGACATCACTTTAAAAGAATTTAGTATGACTTGTCAATCAGATTTGCTGCTCGTCAGTGTTAATCCTTTCAGTGACTTTATGGCATACCTGTCAACCTTCCCGGATTGGCCGGGATTTCCCGTTTTTCGGCGCCGATTTGTGCCATTTCCCACCCGGAGCTGCCAAAACCCCGGAATTTGGCAGCGGGGGGAAAGAGGTACTGCGCATCCCTTCTGCGCAAGTCTCCTTCTACGCATGCGTAGAAGACTTTTACGCTTGCGTAGAACCCTTTTACGCTTGCGTAGAACCCTATAGAAGCATAGAAGGCTATGCATGCGTAGAAGGGTTCTACGCATGCATAGAAGGGTTCTACGCAAGCGTAAAAGCCTTCTACGCATGCGTAGAAGGCGACTTGCGCAGAACTGTTCTGCGCAGGTCCCAGATTGTCCGGAGCGCGGTTGACAGGTATGCTTTATGGTCAAGTTGTTTAGCATTCCATTTTTTACTTGGTGAAAGTAGACTGAGATGAGTCAACTTGCTTAATTCTTCAAAGTAGAATTGGAGTTGAGTCTGGTTCACAAAGCTACTTGACATAACTAAATGTGACATTTCCATATTGGAAATAGGAGGAATCCTAAAGTATTTCAGGTGGCCTGTCCTTTGTTTATCAAATGTTCAGTTCACATATAAGCCCTCAATAAGTAATGAACTATTGAACTTATTTGGGCTGCCTTAGACTCTCTGGATATCTCAGTGAGTTGGAAGACTGGGTCAACAGCTTCATTCCTATGCCTTGTTGGAGACAAGCTAGGCCAGGAGCTCTCAACCTTTTAAAGCTGGGGGCTGGGTCATGTGCCTTCAGACAGCTTTGGGGGCTGAACGGCCATTTTGCCTTCCTCCACCACATGACACTTCCTGGTGGTGGGGGCAAATGAAATGGTGCCGTGGGCTGCATCCGGCCTGTGGGCCACAGGTTGAGAATCTCTAAGCTAGGCTTTGGGGCAGACTACACAGCTTCAGAGCTCACCCAGGGATGAATCGTAAAATCCCTTCTGGAGTACCCAGGAAAACTTTGGAAAGAGTTGTTCTGAGTTAGAACTGATGTTGCAGTGTGCAATTATTATTTAAACTCTGTTACAATTTAAAGAACAAAAGCAGCAGGATTTATTCCAGGGGTTCCCAACCTACAGCCCATGGACCGGAACTGGCCCGCAATGCCATTCCATCTGGTCCATCGCCGCCTCTGCTGCACCTAGAAGTAGGAGCCTTAAAATGTGCATGTGTAAATGCAGTTACGTCAGCCATAAATGCACCTGCAGCTGTTGTAAACACGGAAGTGGGCACATTTAATTCCACTTCCGGGGACGTGGTCTGCCCCACTCAGCTGTCCAGAGGGCATGGTCAGGCCCATGGTGTAAAAAGGTTGGGAACCCCTGATTAATTCTAAGCCTTAGCTCTTTTTTCCATTACTTCACCAAGATACTTTCTATTTATCTACTTGACTCAAGGGAGAGGTGTTACTTGAACAACCTGGAAAATGTTTCATTGTGAATCATGATAGTGTATATTTTATGGAGTACTTTCATTATGTCTTTAGTATGCAAAAGTAATGCTTAACATTCATGTACCACTTCTAGCAGCAGGTCAGCAGTTCGATACCTGAATACTTTGTCCCTGCTCCTGCCAACCTAGCAGTTCAAAAGCAAGAAATTGCAAGCAGACAAATAGGGACCATTTTGGTGAAAAGATAAACAGTGCGCTCCAGTGTCTAGGCATGCCTGCTACATGACCACGGAAACGTCTGCAGAAGCTGACAGTGCTGACTCTTTGGCTATGAAACAGAGATGAGCACTGAACCCTAGAGTTGGATATGACTGGCTTTCGAACAAGGAGGACCTTTACCTTTTTAACACTTCTAGCATGTTCAAGAGGCTTCTCACAACCCCTATAATAACCCTGTAAAATCTAGCTAGAAGTATTTGAAGTTAATAGACTACATTTCAGATCATATAGTGCAACTGTTTTTTTCCTGGCCTATATTTTAGGAAGTAAAATGAGTTGATGGGAGAAAATATGTATTCCAATCAATGTCTGCTTTGATCCAGAGATGAGGGTGCAAGGTTAGGAAAGGCTGACCTAGTGATTAGAGCAATGGCTCTCATAATTCATTGGTGAGCGTCCTCATTGTTCTACTGCATCAGCTCTCATTAGACCGCTTGTTTTATTTGTAATTCCCCCCATCTTGTGAACCTCATAATTATACTGATTCTCTTCAGAAATAGAGAACCGGCCTAGGAAATGACAGCTATGCAGTGTGTTGATGGCTGATGTAGGAATTTTAAAGATGGTGTGATAAAAGATGAAATAGGTAGATCCCCATATCATTATCAACAATTACTAAATTTGTAATGTGCACTAAAATGTAACTGTTATACTACATCTGAGAGTTAATCTTGATGATCTTCTGTCTTTCCCACATGTCTCTGCAGGCATTGCTTTGCTATACTTACACCTACACGATGTATATGGAGACCCATCCTACCTTCAGATGGCTCAGGAGTATGTAAAGAAGAGCCTTAGCTGTCTGACCAAGCGCTCCATCACTTTCTTATGTGGAGATGCAGGGCCTTTGGCAGTGGCTGCTGTTGTGTACCACAAGCTGCAGAATGGCAAACAGGCAGGAGATTGCATTGCTCGGTAATATCTGGAGAGTCTTTTAGCTGTTGATTCCCATTGATGGTGGCTTTTATGCTACCAGTCAGAATTCCACAGGTGTCTGTGTAAATTACTAAGGATAATCTTTCTCTCTCTCTTTAAATTTTATTACAAATATAAAACAAATAATACAAAACATACATTACACATATTCAGTCAAGACTTACTCTTTCCAAACTTAATACCCCGTCCATTCTACCACCCATCACCCTAAATTATTTCCCTTAACCGCCGTGCTGTACAAATCTGGAACTTGCAATTAACTTCCTTTGTTTTTAGCATTCCCAAAACTTTCTCGAGTCTTGACTAGGTTTGATAATCTTTGTCTCTTAATACTCAGTCTAGTACAGGGGTTCTCAACCTATGGCCCGGGGGCTGTATGTGGCCTGTGACACCATTTCATGTGCCCCCCCACGGCCTTCACCACACCTGTAAGTGCCATTTGTGGCAAGCAGGGCAAAATGGCCGTCCGGCCCACAAAGCTATCTGAGAGAGCGTGACCCGGCCCTCGACTTGAAAAGGTTGAGAATCTCTGGTCTAGTAGATATAAGTTTGGAGTTCTCAAATTGCCTTTTGTCTCCAGGGATATATGTCATAATTATTTACAACAGTCTATGGAGGAGAGAAATACAGACCGTGATGTGAGCTCTCTTATCTACTTCGAGGGAAGTTGTTCCTAGAAATGTTTTCTCTCAACGCAATATAATTTTGGGAATTCATTGAAGCCACTTTTCCCGAAAAGCTCATACTTTCAGTCCCTTGAGGTGTCAATGATTAGAGGATTATTGGAGGTAGAGTCAATATAAAATGGTTGTGAAAGTGTGTACTGTGGAACAAGAGATATTAAGGTTAAAGCAAACAAGTCTAAATTGAAGTAAGAATCTTTAAATCAAGTTTCTGACATTTCAATCATGATTGCCATCTTAAGAGGGTTTATTTCAGATAAATAGATAGGAGTCCCATAGTTATTGGTTTTCTGTTTTGTTTGTACTGCTTTTTTTGCTGATACAATGAAGGTAGTTAGTGAATTATAATAGTAACTTGCAGTTTTACAGACAGAATATATAAGGAAAAGATTGGGGAAAGGAAATGAATTTCATTTCAGTTCTCTAGCTACCCTTGTGCTTTAAATCCCAATTTTTCTCCATTGTGTAGACACAATGATAGTTATGTGCATATTATTCCAGGATGCCTTAAAAGTGTGTTAAGACCAGCCTTTAAAGTCTGGGCTAAACTTAGCCAAATATAACTGGTATACACGTCCTTTTATTTTATTAAGGCTTGCACAAAAAATATTCACACACACTCATGATGGGACTGCCATGGCTCAGTAGTTAAGACGCTCACCTTGTTGGCTGGAAGGTTGGCAAGTCAGCAGTTCAAGACCCAGGTACTGCATGATGGAATGAGCTCCCGTCTCTGTCCCAGCTCTTGCCAACGTAGCAGTTCAAAAGCAAAAGAAAATCCTTTCAACCCAGAAAGCACCTTTGTGTGCTTCTGGCACAATTTTTAAAAATTCACATGGATTTATTTATTCCTTTTTGTGTACTTTTATTTCTCTATTTCTTTTGCAACCACTTCAGCTTACCACAACCCCTTCCTATTTTTGTTTGATATGCATTCAGTTTGTCATGCTGTAATATCACATCGTAACATTAGCAATAACATTGGAAGACAGGGCAGTGTGTATACTGTTGTCCTGACATGACTCTAAGGCTTCTAAAAAACCACGAGCCTGATATCACTGGAGTCGAAAACACATTCTCCATCATAACAGTATTCACATTAAGACAACCCTCCTCTTGGTATCATTTTTAAAATTGCTCTTTTGTTCCTTCCCACCATCAATCTCTGTTGATGATTCCATCTTAATCCCGCACCGCCATCTAATGGTACTGTAGAAGCAAAGCATTGGCACTACAGTCTCATAATACTGGGGAAGAAGAGGCTATATATAGGAATCTTCCCAGGGACAGCATTTTTCTAGGTCCAGTATCGTTCTGGACTACCACCACTCATCAAATGTAATCTTTAAAACTCAATAGAAGGAGAAATAATTGAGCCACCTAATTTCTCTTGTTTTAACAAGGACTTTTCTTTTTTACATACCTGTCCTAAATATATAATATTTTATCCAGCTTTCACTTGCTGTTGCTTGATTCCCTTCCCAGACTCTCCATCAAACCTGGTGTTCTCACCTTCTTAATGGCAGCTTCATGGCATTGTTAATTTTAGGTGCACTGCAATGTTTTACTTATCTGATTTCCATCCAAAGCATGTTCAGTTTCCTTGCTACAGGGGTAAGGAACATTAGGATTTGGGGGTGTTTAGAGTATAATTTCTGTCATCACCTAGTTAGCTGGAAGGCTGGCAAGTCGGCAGTTTGACACCCGGGTACTGCATGACGGTTTGAGCCCCTGTCTCTGTCGCAGCTCTTGCCAGCCTACCAGTTCGAAAGCAAGACACTGCAAGTAGATAAATAGGGACCATTTCAGTTGGAAAAGATCTTGGGGACATAAAAGGAGCCTCATTCGGGCATTCCCTGAGCGGAGTTTCTCCAGCAAACATTCTTTCAACCCGGAATAATTTCTGACATGAAATTATTATTATTGGCTGTCCTTGCTACAGCTGAATGGCATTCCAGTGACATCTGGACCAAATTGTGAGTTCTTCTCATTCCTGCTGCATCTTATTCCATTTCTGAGTTTCTAAGCACTGTTGCCAGAAACATCATTGATATGTTACGATATGGGATGAAGGATTTATGCTGGGACAATCTTTACTGATCCAGCAGCCAAGCCAGAGATTGCATGGAACTTTATGTAATGCTCTACATTACAGTTCTCCTATTTGTGTGCTCTAAAAAAGCCATTTGTCTCAAGAAAGAGGGATTATTTTATTTTATATAAAAATGTATATATATAAAAATGTGTCTTGACCAACTCTGCACTTAAATTTATCTTTATGTTTGTGATTCCTTTCAAGCTTTTGCTTGAATGTGATGGTGTATGTAAACCCACTCCAAAAGATACAAATTGCTAAGATCAATACAGTGATACCTCATACAACGTCCAAACTTGGTTCCACAAGTTTGGACTTTATACGGATTTGGACTTTATATGAAGCATGCAAAATCCTAGCCGCGATGCCTCATACAACGTCCAAATCCTTGCCGTGATGCCTCGTACAACGTCGTTTCCATAGAGATACACTGTACTGTAACAGCACAGACTTCAGGGCAAAGTCAAGGAAACAGACTGGAAACTGACAGAACTTTAAGAAATCATTCTCTAAAGGCTAAAAACATTACAAAAACATGTCAAACAACCCTGATTGTCAAGAACCTGCAGAATGCCGCAAAAATCCCAGGAATGCTTCTAAACATTCTGACAAAAAAATCAAAATAAAATCCAAAAACGCGCTCAAAACCACTCCTAAACATTCTTCGCCTCGTGCAAAACCCACAAGAGCAATGCACGCATGCATCCTGCCTTTTATACTGCCCAGGCACAGTGCAACCTGGGGGAAACCCCAATGCCTCATACAGAGTCGCAGCGAGTTTGTATGAGGCAACTCTTTTCAAGGAATTAGGCGATGTTGTATGAATCTGATGTTGTACGAAGTAGACTTTGTATGAGGTATTACTATATTGTCATTTTTCGAAATGGTGGCCATTGTTCTGGGGAAGAAACAGCTTACTGCCTCCATCATGTACAGTATTTTCCATTCTTCTTTATGAACTGAATGTGCAATCAATGCTGGTGTAATCACCTCAGTATGGATCGAATCAAATTAGAATTTGAATCTAATGAAATGGCATGGGAGACAAAACTGTCCTAGGATTCCATAGCTGTGTAAGTAAATTCTAGGTTTACGGTGATTCCCACAAGTTTTAAAAAAGTATGTATCACTGAGCTTGTAAGACAAGTCTGAACACATCATCTCATACATTGTTTTTTTCCCCCCAAGCTTGTTAAATCTACCCAAACTTGACCCACGAGCACCCGATGAGATGCTATACGGACGTATGGGATACCTGTATGCTCTGCTATTCGTGAACAAACATTTTGGAGAGGAAAAGATCCCTCAAAACCATATCCAGCAGGTACTGTGCCCATTTTCTTACACCCTAAACCACCGTGGTATATCCATCCTCTTCTTGTTGTTAAGTGCCATCAAGTTGTCTCTGATTTATGGCAACGCTATGAATGACAGATCTCTAAAATGTCCTCTCCTCAACAGCTCTGCTCAACTTCTGCAAGTTGTAGCCTGGGGGCTTCCCTTGGAGAATTAGTCCATCTTGCATTTGGGATCCCTCACTTCCTGCTGCCTTCTACCCTTCCCCAGTATTATTGTCTTCCAGAGAGTCTTGCCTTCTCTTGATGTTCCCACCCTCTATGTCCTTTAATTTCTTTTAAGTATTGCACTTACGAAGATATTGGAAAACATAATAACATCCTTGTCATGAGCCAGGGAATTTCTGCTTAATTTCCCTCAGCTACAAGCCAACCAGACAACAGGTTTTTTTGGTGGGGGAGAATTTCTCCAATTTTAAGACACACCGACAGACATCCCTACAGAGTTATCACAAAGCAAATGTCAGTAAAGAAATGAGAACGTTCACGCAGGCCGTATACCGTATTTGCCAGCGTATAAGACACACATACACACTCTAGAATACACCAGAAAAATGGAGTGTGTCTTGTGTGCAGGCAAATATGGTATTCACTGTATATAGTGGCCTCTAGTGAGCCATTTTGGTAATATGTAGTTCTGGAGGCTTGTGAGGAAGGGGCAGTTCGGGTGCACCTTTAAGAGACTTTCTAGCCTCAAAGCAGGAATTTGGGAGCGATTTGGGTGAGCTCTTCAACGGGATTGTGCCAGAGCTGGTTTTGCAAGCCAGCTGGCACTGAGTGGCGGGAGGTGTCGGGATGGGGCGGAAATTATTTTGAGGAAATTATTTTTTCCTCTAAAATGTGTATAAACCTCGGGGTGCGTCTTATACGCCGATGAGTCTTATATGCTGGCAAATAAGATATATTTTAAATGTATTTAATATTCTGATCCTCCTTTGCTGTGAGAGAAATATGAAAATAGGATTCCTTCTTTATAACTGACTTGTTAAGAAAGAAAGAAAAGTGATGTTGTTATTTTCACGTATATTTGTCTACTGTGTAAAATTCTCCTTGTTCTTCAGTTCCTTCAGTTTCCCCTGTGGAGCAGTTACCTGTCTACATGTTTATTGAGAGAAATTATCATGAGCAGCCAAGAGTTTCCATAGAAAATATCAGCCTATTCCACTGCAGAAGATACTTGAGTTATATGTCTGCTACACCCTCCATTTTCACCTCTCCCCCACTTGTTCCAATTAGTAAACTTTGATGTATCCATTTGAGAATGGTAGTAAGTTGTTTTTTTTTTTTTCTTTCTTCCTGTTTCCTCCCTTCCCTTGCAGGTCTGTGAGGCAGTTGTAGCATCTGGCGAGGATCTGGCCAAAAAGCGGAACTTCACGTCTAAGAGCCCACTGATGTATGAATGGTATCAGGAATACTATGTCGGAGCAGCCCACGGCCTAGCAGGGATTTATTACTATCTCATGCAGGTGAGAAACATCCAACTGGGTTGAAAAATCCCAGTTCTCTCTTATCATCGAATAATTGAGTTGGAGGTGGTCTTTTAGATCATCGAGCCCAACCCACCCTCAATGTACTTTCACACTTTTTGTGAAAGTGTGGGAGATTTCACATCCACCTCATAGCAGAGGTAAATTCTCACCATGCAAGTGCCACAAACCGTAACAATATTGCTATTATTGTTTCTAAGCTAGGGATATTTACCATACAGCGGTACCTCACTTTTCAAATGCTTCAGTTAACATAATTTTTACTTTACGAATGAAAATCCATTGAAAATAATGACTCGTTTTACGATTTCCCCCCAAAACGGGTCAGTTGGTTTTCAGTGCATTCCTATGGGAAACCATGTTTTGTTTTACGAATTTTTGGTTTTCAGCACATTCCTAAGGGAAATTCGCTTTACCAATTTTCCGTAATACGAAATGTCCCGGGGAACGCATTAATTTCATAAAGTGTGGTACCACTGTGTGTCAGAAAGAAATGGATTCTGTGTATTGCAGTTAAGTACAATGGCGATAAAAGTGCATTTTAAACCACTTCAGAATTAAAAGCAGTCATAGCCAAAAAAAGTTTTTTTAAACTGCATAAAACCAGAATGTTTCTGTTAAAAGGCTTGGCGGCAAAATCTAAAGGCTTATTTGATGCTTGAATTGCATCACCATAGGCATGATTGAGTTTGGGAAGAGTTGGGGTGCTATGCTGACCAAATCCTTCCACTGGTTAGTAACAAGAGCTGAGTTGCAGAGCTTGAGAAACCTGGGTGTTGTCCCCCCCCCCCTTTTAGACTCCCACCTCCAAAATTACTCAGCTATGTAACAAATGAATTGCTCAGTTTAATGTCTGTGCTTGTGGGGAGATTGTAGGGGGTTATTGTCCAAGGGAGTAATCTTGTGGTCCCATAGCCTAACTGGCAGAAGCTTAGAAATGGCCTCATAATCAGGGCAGCTGTCAAGATTGCTAAGATCAAAATGCCTGAGTCCACCAGCCTAAGGACAGCACTCTGACATCGTTTGTCCAGCCATAATGTAAAGGCCTCCCTTGCTAGAAAGCCAGTTTTATCCAACTCTAGGGTTCAGTGCTCTGTTTACAGCCATATACGTATCTTAATAGTCTGGCCTAGAGAGTCCTGAAGCATTGGCAACTGGAGGCAATCTATCTTTGCCTGGGTGTTGGCTTCTTTTCAGTATTTTTCGTATATGGCACAGCTAGACATCCATTGGCTGAAGAAATTGGGAAACAGCCCTCCTCCTCCTCCTCCTCCACTTCCTCCCAGAGGCACTGATTTATCTCCAATTTAACATATGGGGGGGGGGGGACCACTGCAGCACTTTAAAGACTAACTGCTATATCAAGTCCACTTCATCAGACGTAGGAGTGAAATAGCAAGGCATGAGTTTATATACACCAGATAAAGAGTCATAGAGTGATTAAATCAGAATGACAGATAATCATGCAAATCAATACAACTTCCCACAGCTGGCAGTGGCAGATGATCTGTGGCAGTTATTCGGATCAGCTCTAAATGCGGTTGTTATTCAGATCAGCTCTAAATGTCCGCTATTCAATTTTAAATGTGGGGAAATACAAAACAGTGGCAGATGATCTCTGACAGATAAGGAAAAACTGTTTTCCCTATCACACAACACTAGAACTAGGGGACACTCGATGAAACTTTTGGGTACTAGTTCTCAAACAAATAAGAGAAAGTACTTTTTCACCCAGAGGATTACTGGTCTATGGAACTCCCTGCCAGAAGAAGTGGTGACAGCTGTCAGTCTTGACAACTTTAAGAAAGGATTAGGCAAGTTCATGGAGGACAAGGGTATCAATGGCTATAATTATGGATACCTAAGGACAACCTCCAGGTTGGAGAGATAGGCAGGATATCTCTCAATGCCATTTCCAGGGAATCCTAAGCAGGTGAAGGCATCTGCTTGGGAATACCCTGAAGCAAATGGTGAGCCACTGTGTGAGACAGAATGCTGGACTGGATGGGCTCCTGTGGCCTGTTCCAGCAAGGCTGTTCTTATGTTCTTATGACAGTTATTCGGATCAGCTCTAAATGTAGCTGTTATTCAGATCAGTTTTAAATGTCCCCTATTTCTGATAAAGTGGACTTGATCCATGAAAGCTCACATTAAAAATATAGCAGTTTTTAAAGTGTTGCAGTGGTTTTGTTTTGCTTTTGTTTTGCTTTCTGAGATGCCTGAAACACAGACTAACACGGCTACAATTCCAAAATATCTGATTTAGCAGTGTGCCCATCTATCCTTCCCAGCCCAGCCTTGGTATGAGCCAAGCAAAGCTGCATAACATCGTGAAGCCAAGTGTGGATTACGTTTGCCAGCTGAAGTTCCCATCAGGCAATTACCCCCCATGTATTGAAGACCAGAGAGATTTGCTTGTTCATTGGTGCCATGGTGCCCCGGGTGTTATTTACATGCTCCTTCAGGCTTATAAGGTGAGTGTCATCTGAAAGAGACGGGGAAGATCTCAGCGGAAAAGGCTGGTGAGATTTCGTCCCTCTCTGCTTGGAGGTTGGGATATTTACCGCATTTTTCTGACCATAAGACACATTTTTTTCCCAAAAAAGGGGGGGGGGGGAATGAGGGTGCATATTATAGTCCGAATGCTGTTCAGCAAGGCACATGCGCATTCCCCCAAACCAACCTGGGGATCAGACACTGTGATCCCCGGCTCAGTTTGGGGGAAACCGAAGGGGGCAAGCCCATGCGCATTCCCCCAAACCAAGCCATGGATCAGGTGGTGTCTTATGGTCTGGTGCATTTTATGGTCTGAAAAATATGGTAAATCCAATAATTTTTTCCCCACCACCAACTAAAATGGCAATTTAGACTTTTACAAATGATTCCGGGAGGATGTCCTCGTCATGCCTCCTGAATTGCAGGACATTTTATTGCTCAGAGAGTTGGCCATGGGTCTTGTGCTGTAGCGGCTGACTAATAGCGACAGCCAGTTGTGACTTAAAATAATGGCCGTGCTCCGTCCATTTATCACTCCGAAAATCTTTGAAGGTAAGTGGCAAAGTCATCACGCTCTTGTCCGAGAGAACGAATGAAAGAAAGAGAGAGAGGCCACTCATTGATAAAAGAGCTAATTAACAAAAGTGTGACAGCCTCCTTCGTACCACCCTTGGCTAATCTCAGGGGATGGGTGCGGGGTGTTGATAAAGCAGGGCTGTTTGTCTCCACAGGTGTTTGGGGAACAGAAGTACCTCAGTGATGCCTTGCAGTGCGCAGAAGTGATCTGGCGGTGTGGGTTGCTGAAAAAAGGTTATGGGCTGTGTCACGGGACAGCTGGCAACGCATATGCCTTCCTGACTCTCTACAACCTTACTCAAGACGTGAAATATCTCTACAGAGCTTGCAAGGTGAGCAGCAGCTGGGTAGGAAAGCACAGAGGAAGGAGAATTTTGTGTGGAATAAGCAGGTCTTCTCTTTAGGCACACCTCAAATGTCACGAAAATAAGTTTGGAGAACAAGAAAGGTACGGCAGCTGCTAGGTGGAATAGATTCCCATTCTTGATTGTTTCACGTGGAAGATGGCAAATGCTTAGGAAGTTAAGAGACTATGGGATGGTTTTGTGGTCATTCTGATTTTGCTTTGAATTTTTGTTTTATTTATTGTGTTGTCTGAATGTTTAAGTGTGCCCACAGGTTGCCAGAAAGGAAGGTTGTGTGTTGCTGTTATTTCCTGAACTGTGTCTCTGCTCACTAGGGTTTTCACATATTTAGGAAACATGGTGGTTATAATGCTTTGGGACCCAAGTGATGCTGTCAAAGTCCTGTCCAGATATCTGGAGGCTGTGGGGGTCTGGATGGAGGCTAACGGGTTACAGCTGAATCCTAACAAGACTGAGTGTGGGTTCGGAGTCCTGCACTATCCCAGGAGTTGCCATCCTTGGTCTTGGATGTGGCTTCTTTGCCTCAGACAGACCCAGTGCACAACTTGGGGGTCCTCCTGGATGCGCGACTGCTGCTAGAACAGGTGGCGTCCGTGGCCAGGAGGGCCTTTACACAACTTCGTGTAATTCGCCAGTTGTGCCCGCTCCTGGATAGGGTTTCCTTGCTCATGATCACACATGCACTGGTTACCTCTAGACTTGATTATTGTAATGCTCTCTGCATGGGGCTGCCCTTGATGACCATTCGGAGGCTGCAGCTGGTCCAGAATGCAGCAGCTTGGGTAGTGATGGGGTGTGGGCGCTATGTTCGTGCCTCACCTCTGCTCCGGGAGCTGCACTGGTAACCAGTTTGTCTCCAGGTGCAATTCAAGGTGCTGGTAATTACCTTTTAAGCCCTTCATGGTAGTGGGCCAGGTTACCTAAGAGGCCGCATCGCCCTAAGGGAGTCCGTCCATCCTACCAGGTCAGACCGGAGAGGGTTCCTCAGTGTTCCATTGGCTAGAGGGGCTCGCCTCTCTAGCACAAGGAGAAGGGCCTTCTCTGTGTCCGCTCCAACCCTATGGAACCTCCTGCTGGCAGACTTAAGGCTTCAGTCAGAATTGCTGCCCTTTCGGAAAGGGTTAAAAACCTGGCTGGCAGGGCAAGTTTGGAGGGCCGACGGGGTATTGACTCCTGCACGTTGGCTCAGTTGATGTCACATGTCCTTTCAATGATTGTGGGAAGGGGTGGGTCTTTTTAGACATGGGGTGGTTTTATAAAGAGTTTTTATTGTAGTTTTTTAATGGGGTTTTATATTGTAATGTTTTTATATGTTGTACGCCGCCCTGAGCAAGAGGGCGGGATATAAATCTAAATAAATAAACTGCTAGTGAAATGTCCGTACAGAAGGCATATCTGTTAATGTGTCTCTCATTTATAGTTCACAGTAACTAAGGCTGAATGCCTTTTGTTCTTGGAATCTAGCAGTGTAGCAACAGCACTGCAGGAAACATGTGAAGAGTGGGTGGAAATTGTTGACAGTATACCATAGGCTGAATGGCCTGCTTCAGGAACAGATAAGTGTTGCTAGCCTTCTCCTCGGAAGAAATCTACTCCAGAGGAGTGTGGGATTCTTCAAGGTCAATGTGTGTGTGTGTGGGGGGGGGGGGGGTTAACTGTGCTGCCCTAGGGAATTCTGGGTGTTGTAGTCCAAAAACACCAATCTGCACATCCCTGATTGTCAGTGACAGAAGGATCAGTTCTATTGGGTGAAGGCTGTTAGGGTCCAGCCTGATGTTTTTAATTTCCTACCAGTTTTGATCATTTACAAGTTGTGATTGACACCTGTGTATTTTTGTAGGACTGATATCATGACTTGCATACAATGCAAGCTTAACTCCCACTGCCTCCCATTTTAGCATTTAAACCCAGGACATTTGTATTCCTTAGCTTCCTACCAGATGAGCTGCCTTTTCTACCCAGCTTCCCAGCATTCAAGACTTTGGACTACACTCAGATTTATTCCTGTCGGAGTTCTTCAGCCTTCCTCAAACCAAACTGTGTGCAATAGATATGAATATTGATATTATTGGCATAACTGAAACCTGGTGGACGGATGATAACCAATGGGATACAGTTATCCCAGGCTACAAACTGTACAGGAAGGATAGGAAGGGGCAAACGGGAGGTGGTGTAGCCTTGGATGCCAAGAAGTGATAACATCATACAAATTGGAATATCTAGGTGATTTGGAGTCACCATTAGAAACTCTGAGGGTAAGAGTACCAGGACACAAGGATGGTCTAACAGTAGGCATATACTATCGGCCTCCAACCCAAACTCCTGAGGGAGACTGGCAGTTGGAGAATGTTGTAAAGGAGGCATCCAAGAAGAGAAGCCTGGTTATAATGGGGGACTTAAATTACCCTCACATAGACTGGGTGAACTGTTGTTCAGCACATGATAAAGTTCCTAGATATGCTAAATGATTGTTCCCTGGGACAGATGGTTGAAGACCCAACTAGAGGTACAAGAATCCTTGACTTGATCCTGAGTAATATGATGGAAGGCTTGTCCGAATGACGACAGCAGGCAGAAACATAAATTCTGGCAGAACAAATGCAAGGCAACAATCAGAAAAGCAAAGCAAGACTTTGAGGAGTGTATAGCTAAAAATACTCAGAGAAATAACAAAGACTTCTTTAAGTACATTAGAAGTAAGAACCCAACTAGGAAGGCCATTGGACCATGGAAGGCAAGGGGTTATTAAAGAGGAAACAGAGATTGCAGAGAGACTCAATGAATTCTTTGCTTCAGTATTCACTGAAGAAGACATAGACCACATGCCCAACACAGAGCCTATGTTCGTAGGGATGGAAACCGAAGAATTAAGCCAAATAGAAATAACCAGGGAGGAGATAATACTCAGTAATACTCAGGATCTGGTGCAAGATGTTAATGTGACTGATCCAATAGGGAACAGTGACCACAACTCAATTATGTTTAACTTGATCATAGACCGCAGGTCACTGATAAAATCTAACACAGAGACCTTAAATTTCCCCAAAGATGAGGAAACTAGTTAAAAAAAAGAAGCTGAAAGGGAAAATTGAGAGAGTCCAAACACTCCAAGAGGCATGGAGGCTGTTTACAAAAACAATAACAGAGGCCCAATTGGAGTGCATACCCAAAAGGAAAAAGGGCAGTGCCAGGCCCAAGAGGACTCCAATGTAGCTTACAGGAGCTGTTCGGGAAGTGATCAAAAGCATGAAAAGCTCATTTAGAAGATGGAAGGCTTGTCCGAATGACGACAGCAGGCAGAAACATAAATTCTGGCAGAACAAATGCAAGGCAACAATCAGAAAAGCAAAGCAAGACTTTGAGGAGTGTATAGCTAAAAATACTCAGAGAAATAACAAAGACTTCTTTAAGTACATTAGAAGTAAGAACCCAACTAGGAAGGCCATTGGACCATGGAAGGCAAGGGGTTATTAAAGAGGAAACAGAGATTGCAGAGAGACTCAATGAATTCTTTGCTTCAGTATTCACTGAAGAAGACATAGACCACATGCCCAACACAGAGCCTATGTTCGTAGGGATGGAAACCGAAGAATTAAGCCAAATAGAAATAACCAGGGAGGAGATAATACTCAGTAATACTCAGGATCTGGTGCAAGATGTTAATGTGACTGATCCAATAGGGAACAGTGACCACAACTCAATTATGTTTAACTTGATCATAGACCACAGGTCACTGATAAAATCTAACACAGAGACCTTAAATTTCCCCAAAGATGAGGAAACTAGTTAAAAAAAAGAAGCTGAAAGGGAAAATTGAGAGAGTCCAAACACTCCAAGAGGCATGGAGGCTGTTTACAAAAACAATAACAGAGGCCCAATTGGAGTGCATACCCAAAAGGAAAAAGGGCAGTGCCAGGCCCAAGAGGACTCCAATGTAGCTTACAGGAGCTGTTCGGGAAGTGATCAAAAGCATGAAAAGCTCATTTAGAAGATGGAAGGCTTGTCCGACTGACGACAGCAGGCAGAAACATAAATTCTGGCAGAACAAATGCAAGGCAACAATCAGAAAAGCAAAGCAAGACTTTGAGGAGTGTATAGCTAAAAATACTCAGAGAAATAACAAAGACTTCTTTAAGTACATTAGAAGTAAGAACCCAACTAGGAAGGCCATTGGACCATGGAAGGCAAGGGGTTATTAAAGAGGAAACAGAGATTGCAGAGAGACTCAATGAATTCTTTGCTTCAGTATTCACTGAAGAAAACATAGACCACATGCCCAACACAGAGCCTATGTTCGTAGGGATGGAAACCGAAGAATTAAGCCAAATAGAAATAACCAGGGAGGAGATCCTTGCATGTCTTGTTAAACTAAACACTAACAAATCACCAGGACCAGATGGCATCCATCCACGAGTTCTCAGGGAACTTAAAGATGAAATTGCTGATCTCCTAACCAAAAAATATAATCTTTCCCTCAAATCAGGGTTTGTGCCTGAGATGACTGGATGGTAGCAAATGTAACACCAATTTTCAAAAAAGGAACCAGGGGTGATCCAGGAAATTACCGACCTGTCAGTTTGACATATGTCCCAGGTTAAGTGATGGAAAACATCCTAAAAGATAAAATTAATAGGCACATAGAAGAGAAGGCGCTGCTAAAGGAGAGCCAACATGGCTTTTGCAACGGCAAATCATGCCTCACTAATCTGTTGGAATTTTTTGAGAGTGTGAACAAGCATGTGGATAAGCGGGATCCAGTTGACATTGTTTATCTGGACTTCCAGAAGGCTTTTGACAAGGTCTCGCACCAAAGGCTCTTGAATAAACTTACCAGTCATGGAATAAAGGGACAGGTCTTGTCCTGGATCAGTAACTGGCTAAGGGACAGGAAACAGAGGGTAGCACTAAATGGATACTTCTCCAAGTGGAGGGAAGTAAAGAGTAGGGTCCTCCAAGGTTCAGTACTGGGACCCCTGCTTTTCAACCTCTTCATAAATGATCTAGAAGTAGGAGTAAATAGCAAGGTAGCCAAATTTGCTGACGACACTAAATTATACAGGGTAGTGAAAACTGTGAGAGATTGTGAGGAGCTCCAGAGGATGTCTTGACACTGGGGAAGTGGGCAAAACAGTGGCAAATGAGCTTCAACATTAGTAAGTGCAGAGTGATGCATGTTGGGGCAAAAAAAACCAATTACATTTATAAACTGATGGTGTCTGAACTCTGCGACAAACCAGGAAAGAGACCTTGGTGTCCTAGTGGACAACTCAATGAAGATGTCAACCCAGTGTGCCTCAGCAGTGAAAAAAGCAAACTCAATGCTTTGGGATCATTAGGAAGGGTATAGAAAATAAGTCAGCAAGTATCATAAATCTATGGTGAGGCCCCATCTGGAATACTGTGTACAGTTCTGGTCGCCATACCTCCAGAAGGATATTATGGAGTTAGAAAAAGTGCAGAGGAGGGCAACGAGAATGTTTAGGGGACTGGAACACCTTCCTTACCATCTGAGGCTGCAACAGTTGGGCCTCTTCACTCTTGAACGACAGCGTCTAAGAGGTGACCTGATTGAAGTTTATAAAATCATGCACGGTGTGGACAAAGTAGATAAGGAAAAACTGTTTTCCCTATCGCATAACACTAGAACTAGGGTGCACTCCATGAAACCTTTGGGTGCTAGTTCTCAAACAAATAAGAGAAAGTACTTTTTCACCCAGAGGATCACTGGTCTATGGAACTCCCTGCCAGAAGAAGTGGTGACAGCTGACAGTCTTGACAGTTTTAAGAAAGGATTAGACAGTTTCATGGAGGACAAAGGTATCAATGGCTATAATTATGGATACCTAAGGACAACCTCCGGGTTGGAGAGATAGGCAGGATATCTCTCAATGCCATTTCCAGGGAATCCTAGCATGGTCCCAAACTGTGTAGGGCCTTGTATGATAACATTAACACCTTGTATCTGACACGGTTGGCAACAGGTAACCAGTGCAGGCTGCCAAGGCTGGGGAAATATGATCAAATCATAAGGAAGGGCTTTCAAAACTAATCAGAAGCATTTTTCACTTCTGAATATCACCAGAGCGCTTGCTGTTTCAGGATATTTTGACATCTAATGCTGTAGATTGGAATAGCTGATCAATACGTACTGTAAATGAAATAATCCTTAAAATGTATTTGTGTTTTAATTAAATGGAACATGAACACATATCGGAGCATGAGAAGCAATGGCATAGTGGAAATTGATACTAAGTCTTTGTTTTTCTAGTATACGCAGTTTTCCATGATAAGTTTCACAACAGCACTTATACTATTTTCTCATTTAGTTTGCAGAATGGTGTTTGAGCTATGGACAGCACGGGTGTCGGACTCCAGACACTCCATTTTCTCTCTTTGAAGGTAATCTTTCTTCTTGCTTTCCCTCTTTAATGTACTGCTCAAGAACGTAAGCACCAATAAATCATTACCATATTTGCTGGCAAGTAAGATGCACCTTTCCCCCTTAGAATAAATCAGAATAATGGAATGTGTTTTGTAATCCGGTAATCAAAATTATCATGAAAGAGGCTAGGATGGATGCAAATAATGCCTTGAGACAAGGAGTCCAAATTCTACCACCCACTCGTTTTCTTTTAGATCTGCTGGACATTTGTTTAGAATTTTTTTTCCCGGTTTCAGGATTCCTTTTATCTTCAAACACAAGGTGTAGCTATGGATAGTCACATATCACCCAATGTAGCCAACCTGTACATGATTTATTTTGAAAAGAAGGTTATTCTGAACCCTGAATTTAATCCATTTTTTGCACATATTATGGTTTACAAGAGATTCATTGATGACTTTTTTCAATTTTTATAAACATTGCATCATACAAGACTTTATAACATGGCTCAACAAGCAGGATCCTAATTTAAAATTTTCTTCTGATATGGATCTTAAATCCTTATCATTTTTAGACATCAATGTTTATATCTCCGATCAAGGTACTTTGTGCATGAAACTCTTTCATAAACCCATAGACAGAAGTGTTTATCTCTAGTTTGGGTCATTCCATCCACATTATTTTAAAAATAACATTCCATATACAGTGGAACCTCATACAACAATTGCCCCATATGGCAACGAAATCGCATAACAATTAGGTTTTTTGGGGGAAATGGTGTCCCACATAACAATTTTCTCTATGGAAAAAAGCATACAACAGTTTTTCAATGGGAAAAACCACTTAGCAAAAAAAAATCATTATACGATGCATTCCATAGGGGAAATCGCTATACAATGCATGTATCGTATAGCAATTGTTTTGTACAACAACGAGCCCAATGGAACATATTAAAATCGTTGTATGAGGTACCACTGTAGTCTCTTCTCAAGGGCAAAAAGGAACTCCTTTATTGAAGGAGACTTTCTAGAACCAGCTTTTCATCAAAGAGGCTACCCCCATCATATCGATGGTTCCTTTGATAAGATTCAAAAAATACCCAGAAATGTACTTTTGACACAAAAAAGAAAACCAGCAAATTTAGAATCAGTTGGTCTCTGGAGTACTCTCTGTTGGCCATTGATATTAACCAGTTATATGTTTTAGAAAGACCAGATCCCTCTAGGCAATATAGTAACACATACTGAGTGCATGGCCAGACAGGGACTAACACAGAATACTATATGCGGTCATTACAGATGTCACAACTGTGTCATATGCAAATTTGTCTTGGAAACAAAAGCTGTATCCTTTCCAGAAGTTTATTTCCATCTTAAACTCAAAAACTTTTCAAACTGTAATAGCATTAATTGCATTTATTTATGGATTTGTCCTTGTGGTAAGAAATATGTTGGAAAATCTTCAAGACCCATTAAGATATGAATTGGAGAACATAGGTCCAGAATTAGAAACCAGGTATTACAAGCACCTTTAGTCATGCACTATATCAAGGAGGGTCACACAGACAAGCATTTCAACTTTGTTGTTCTTGAAGTTGTGTAACCTAAACCTTTTGGAAAAACCAATATTGATAAATTGTTGTAGCAGAGAGAAGCATTTTATATTCACTGTCTAAAGACTTTGGTTCCATCAGGTTTGAATAATGAGTTGGACCTTCCTTGTTTTTTATATTCATTTGCATGGTTTTATAATTCTGAGCATGTTGTCACTTTAAAAATCACGCCATTTCTGCCTCCTTACTGTATCTTTAAAAGAAAAAAATTATTTCTCATGAATACATCACTTGACACACAATATATATTGCAAACATTGTATCATATGTTTTAACATCTTTAAGCTCATCATGATAGGATGTACTCCTCCCTGAAGCTAGTAGATGTGTAAAAAAACTCTTGGTATGTATTATGTTTAGATATCTTGGTTTAAGGCTCACAGCCAAACTATAATGTGTTGTCAGAGTGTATGATTTTGTTTTCATTCTATTGTCTACAGAAAAATACTTAATATTATATCCTGATGAAGAAAAATTCTTTTGAAAAACTGGCAATACCGGAACAGTTTTGATGATACATATGTTATTTCTTCACAAGT
The DNA here is from genome assembly GCA_035047305.1 of Bradypodion pumilum. Classification (NCBI taxonomy): domain Eukaryota; kingdom Metazoa; phylum Chordata; class Lepidosauria; order Squamata; family Chamaeleonidae; genus Bradypodion; species Bradypodion pumilum. The sequence goes on along the minus strand of JAWDJD010000001.1, from coordinate 243,591,032 downwards.
GTACTGACTTAGGCTTCTGGGAATTGAAGTCCCACTGTGGGGTGTGGGCCCCATGTTGGGAAACACTGATCTAGATATAAGTATACAACACAGTATTCATTTTCATTTAATAATATCTATTTTCTATCTTCTGTCTCTTCAGGAATGGCTGGAACAATATATTTTCTTGCTGACCTGCTAGTACCAACCAAGGCCAAGTTCCCAGCTTTCGAGCTATAAATTCCAAACCAAGAGTTACTGACATAATAATTGCACTTCCATTTGCTGTTGAAAAAGCAAATTAAACGAGCCAGCATCTCATTTGTTGGTTAGCAAAGCCAGATCTTTTGTGTTATCAGTTTTCTACATTGTTTTCAGTGCCTGACCTACTTATGAAAAATATTAGCTTTCTTTTTATTTCTAGGCATTTCTTGATTTATAAAACATTGGTTCTTAAAGCAAGTAAATATTTTGTTGGAAGTACAATATCTTGTTGGAATATTTTAAATATTGCTGTTTTATGAATCTGCTTTTAGTACCCACCTACCCCCACCCCCCGGTTAACATAACTTTGCCAGTTGTGCTGGTAATTGTGTGATTTGCTTAATGCCATTTGGAAGATGCTAAGGATAAATACATGGAGTCTAGCTGTTTTGTCATGGTTCTATTTTAATAGCTATGTGACAGTTCTTCAGAAGTTTGTAGACATGACAAGAATGCTTGCCTTAGAGATTGTGTGGCTACCGCTGTGATGGGAACATATCGAAGTCCTATCTTCAGCTCTCATCTTCCTGCCTCCTTCATAGAGTTCCCTTTATTACCATTTGCTTCATTATCAGCAATAAGCAGGCTTCCTAGACAAATAATGCCACTTCTTCAGTAAATCAATACACTGAAAATGGGTAGCAATCTGGGGCATCCTGACCCCAACCATTGCGTAATTTGAAGACATTTGCCAGAGTTGTTTTCTGTAGCCCAGCAGTGCACAGTTGTGTGTTTTTGATAAACAGCCATCTATCGCTCATTGTTTGGCAGCGGTCTGGTCTTAGCTTGACCCTTAGCTTCACAGGCTATATTGACAGTTTAGGACAAGTATGTCCTCAGAGGGATGGGCCCCCCACGTGAAATGACACTGTGGGCCAAATCTGTCTACAGATTCTTCAGAACATGCTAGAAAACCTGAGAGTGCCCTTCTTGCTTATTGTCAGTTAGGCAAAAAACAACAAACCCTTCAATATAGTGTGGTGCACTAAGTGAAGCAGTATTAGATGCTATCACTCCTGTGTTCCTTCCAGTTCATGTTTGGGAGGCACTGCTTGCTCTGTAGCCGTCCCTTCTTATCCCAGAATGAATTAGTTATTTTAGATCTCCAAGTTATCTCCCTTATAATAGGAGGCTTTGAAGAGGGACACTTCTGCCAGAATGTAGGGAGTTTCTGTTAGGCAGCGAGATTTAACTTATTTAATGCATGCTGTGTGAGGCCCTGACTATGAAAATGTTGCAATCTCAGGAGTTACATGCAAAATGTTTCAGTGCTGATTGAACAATTAATTAGAAGCTTTTTAAACACATTGAGACTAATCTGCCAGTTGCCGAGTGTAACAGACGTAGCAATTAAAGCTGCTTTGGACAAATACCTTGTTGTGCATTCTTTCTGAATATGAAATATGTAGTGGATAATATAAAATGTCACTTTTAGGGATAGAGAAGTCAAAGTCACCGTAAACTGAGTAAACTGATCCTGTAGTGTATTGATTTGCTTCTTGCTTTTAACCCTGAAATGCCATTGTTCCCAAAACACAAGACGTGAGGCTTACCTGCAAAACACAGATTGCCAGAAGAAGATCCTTTTTCTTGCTCGGAATGAACCTTCAGATCAGCTGCTGTACCCCATCTTGTAACCCTTTTTGAAATGAGTTCTTTCTTTTGGTTTATTTGATGGATGCGAGCATGTACTGTTAGGACAGGTGTCTCTTCAGCTGCATCCTTTATCCAGAGAAGCTAACTGGCTGTTGTTCATAATCATATGCATTACTTCCCTTCTAGAACTCAGTATTTTCCTTTAAATCAGAGATGGGCAGTCTTGGCCCTCCAGCTGTTCTTGGACTTCAATTCCCAGAAGCCCAAGTCAACACACCAGCTGGTCAGGGTTTCTGGGAAGTGAAGTTCAAGAACAGCTGGAGGGCCAAGACTGCCCATCATTGCTCTAAATAAACAATGTCTGGTTCGGAACAGTAAATGCTTAAAAACATCAGGTTGAATAATAGAGGCTCTTTGAGGCTAATGGGTCCAACCCCCTTGTTGGCTTGAATTGAATGTTCTTTTAATATTTGAGTTGTGCCGTTGTCAGGATTAAGTAGTGCTGTATGTACATCTATTCATAAAAAGCATTCAGGAATTAATAAACAAGATAATGTAAAAAGAACAACTTCATTCTGGGGGTAAAAGCCTGGAAAATATCCTGTGGCATGGAATCTTAGCTGCACACTACTTTAGGTCTCACAGCATTTAGAGGCTACTATTATGTATCTTCCTCGAAGCATCTCCATGGGCGACACCTGAGGGCCACTCCATCGTCCACAAAAGCCACTCCCCACCAACAACGAGACCAGTGCAGTTCAACCGGTGGGCGGGTGGAGGGGAATGGGCGGCACCTGAGGACCACTCCATCGCCCTCAAAAGCCGCTCCCCATCTCAGCTGGAGCTCTAAAATTGTGTTGGATAATAAAGGGTTTCGTTTTTTTCTTGAACTAACGGTGCTGGGCTGTTTTAAATGGTGTTGTAAGGTTTTGTGATTTTATGGCTTCGAGGCGCTGTGTCCGCCTGTGGCGGACTTGCGCTCCCAGTGGTGGTTTTTTTTTTTGTTCTTTTTGGTGTGTTTTTTTTTTTTTGCTTCCTCAGTGCCGGGCTCTTTAAATTGGTTTTTGAAGGTTTTTGTTTTATGTTTATGCAAATTTTATTTTATTTTAATTTATTTAATTTAATACTATTTAGTTTAAAATTTAATTTTGGTTTTTAAAATGTTTATTTTTACGCATTTTTATTTTTTGTTTTGTTTTTTTGGAGTGAAAAGTGATTTCTGGTTTGTTTGTTTTTTTTGGTATTTTTTTGAGATTAAAGTGATTATTTTTGAATGTTTTTATAACACATTTGATTAATTTTGGAATTAATCTTATTAGTTTTAATATTTTTGAATGTTTTTTCTCGTTTGGCCTCTGGGTGGGGGTGGTGAGCTTTTCTGCCTCTCTACAATTGTTCTCTTCCGTCCTCTGGGTGTCGCTTCCGGTAAGTTTTCTCTTTCTTTTCTCATTTGAGTTCCGATCCTCATGGATAGAAGACGTCTTTTGGTAAGTTCTCTGGGGGTTTTTGGGGGTGGGTGGGATTTGGTGGGGGTCTGTGTGTTTTTTCTTGTTTCTTTTTGGCTGTTTTTGTGTTTCATTTTTGGATTTTTGTGTGTTTTTGATTGTTTTTGGTTTGTGTTTTTGTGTTTGTCTGGACTTTCAGAAAGCTTTTGACAAGGTCCTACACCAAAGGCTCTTGAATAAACTTACCAGTCATGGAATAAAGGGACAGGTCTTGTCCTGGATCAGCAACTGGCTAAGTGACAGGAAACAGAGGGTAGCACTAAATGGACACTTCTCCAAGTGGAGGGAAGTAAAGAGTGGGGTCCCCAAAGGTTCAGTACTGGGACCCCTGCTTTTCAACCTCTTCATAAATTATCTAGAGGTAGGAGTAAAAAGCAAGTTAGCCAAATTTGCTGACGACACTAAATTATACAGGGTAGTGAAAACTGTGAGAGATTGTGAGGAGCTCCAGAGGGATGTCTTGACACTGGGGGAGTGGGCAAAACAGTGGCAAATGAGTTTCAACATTAGTAAGTGCCGAGTGATGCATTTTGGGACAAAGAACCCCAATTACATTTATAAACTGATGGGGTCTGAACTCTCTGCGACAAACCAGGAAAGGGACCTTGGTGTCCTGGTGGACAACTCAATGAAGGTGTCAACCCAGTGTGCCTCAGCAGTGAAAAAAGCAAACTCAATGCTAGGGATCATTAGGAAGGGTATAGAAAATAAGTCAGCAAGTGTCATTTTGCCTCTTTATAAATCTATGGTGAGGCCCCATCTGGAATACTGTGTACAGTTCTGGTCGCCATACCTCCAGAAGGATATTATGGAGCTGGAAAAAGTGCAGAGGAGGGCAACCAGAATGATTAAGGGACTGGAACACCTTCCTTACCATCTGAGGCTGCAACGGTTGGGCCTCTTTACTCTTGAACGACGACGTCTAAGAACTGACCTGATTGAAGTTTATAAAATCATGCACGGTGTGGACAAACTAGATAAGGAAAATGTTTTCCCTATCGCATAACACTAGAACTAGGGGACACTCCATGAAACTTTTGGGTACTAGTTCTCAAACAAATAAGAGAATGTACTTTTTCACCCAGAGGATTACTGGTCTATAGAACTCCCTGCCAGAAGCAGTGGTGACAGCTGTCAGTCTTGACAGCTTTAAGAAAGGATTAGACAAGTTCATGGAGGACAAGGGTATCAATGGCTATAATTATGGATACTTAAGGACAACCTCCGGGTTGGAGAGATAGGCAAGATATCTCTCAATGCCATTTCCAGGGAATCCTAAGCAGGTGAAGGCATGTGCTTGGGAATACCCTGAAGGAAACGATGAGCCACTGTGTGAGACAGAATGCTGGACTGGATGGGCTGTGGCCTGTTCCAGCAAGGCTGTTCTTATGTTCTTATTTTTTCAGGGGGGGTGGCTTTCTTTCCTGCGGGCCATGCTGGCTGGCCCGTGGGAACGAAGGGCAATGGCGGGGAGGCTTTCTTTCCCACGGTCCATGCTCGCTGGCCCGTGGGAAGGAAGAGCAATGGCGGGGGGGTGTGCTTTCTTTTCCACGGGCCATGCTGGCTGGCCTGTGGGAAGGAAGGGCAGTGGCGGTGGGGGGTTTCCTTTTTTCCCCCACGGGCCATACTGGCTGGCCCATGGGGAAGAAGGGCAGTGGCGGGGGGGTTACTTGTATTTTTCGCGCACCGACTGGCCCTTCGAACGGAACGGCAGCAGCAGCGGGGGGTTTCTTTTCTTTCCCCACGGGCCATGCTGGCTGGCCTGTGGGGAGAAGGGCAGTGGCGGCGGGCGTTTTTTTTTTTTAACTTCTATTTTTCACGCTCCGGCCGCCTCAGCGTTCTGCACGCTAATGGCGCGCAGGACGCTGGGGCTTGTAGTTTTGGCTGCGCGTGTTTGCTTACTGCAGCGGTTTTTCCCCTGCGGTTTTTTTTTATTGGCTGCGGTGCGCCAGGAACGTTGGAAATTGAAATCCCCCCCCTTTTTTTGCGACTGGGGGGCTCCTGCCCCCGGGTCGAAAATTTCAACCCGACAGTTACCTGTGAACCGGGAGGCCCATTACGGGCTAGTGGGGCCTGGTGCAACATCCTTTGTCACATTCCAACGGTTAACTCACCATTTTATAGGTATTGATCGTATTGTTTACATTTTTAAAGTATTGTATTTCTCTATTATTAGACGTTGGGAACTGCTTTAAGTCACCCATTGCCTGAGATAAAGCAGTATATAAATGGAAATGTATTATTTGCAACAGATTTGATGTGATTTTCATAGACATCCTTGCTCAAATATTTGCTGGAGTAACAAAACTAAACAGAGACAGATGTGTGATCCATACACAAAATAAATCTAGGGAAAGGCTATACCCTTATAGGATGGCTTTTTAAAAAAATCAAACATTGTGCGAGATTCTGTGATTCAAGTTCACTTCTTTAGGCATGCAGATACTGTGTCCTCCCCCCCCCCCTGCAACACAGCCAAGAGACAAAGCCTGGCTGAACATCATGCCATGAAAGTTTGAGACTTTCCTTTATAATTTTCCTATCCTATCCACAAGAAATTCAAGCATGGCTGAAGAAGTGATCTTGAATCACGAAGTTCACACAATGTTTGATTTTTTAAAGTGATCCTATAAAGCAGGGGTACCTAAACTTTTCGTGCCAGGGGCCTGACCACGCCCCCTCAAACAGCTGAGTGGGCTGGTCATGTGGTTCCTTCCGGCGCCGGCAGCTCATGAATTAAATGCGCATTTTCAGGTTTTTTTGCCGCTCCCTCCACTTCCCATGGAGGAGAGAGGTCCAAAGATCTTTGCGCGGTTTATTGACATGTTTTCACCATGTTTCAGTGCAATTTTGCCACGATTTCGACTCTTCCGGTGGCAGGGCACTTCCGGTGGCAGCAGCAATCTGGCCCCTAGGGCAGATGATGACATCCTGTGGGCTGGATCCATATGGGCCATAGTTTGGGCACCCCTGCTATAAAGGTACTGTATCGCCTTCTTCCTGCATGAAAACAAGATGCTTCCCCACCAGCAGGTGGCAGTGTAGTGGTTTTGATGTTTCATGGTGTATGACCACCAAAGTGGCTGAGTTTCCGGATTCATTGACTGATGTGGTGAGAATGCCAGCGTTCTTGGGCAACTCCCAACACGCTTGTGGTAAAGTGTGAAGACTCTTCTGCAAATGTGGCAGCGAGCTAATCAAGACTCATCAATGTTTGGGTCTTTTATCTCATTTGTTGCTACTTGTTTCAGACCCAGTGCTCCTCTGACTTTCACAACAGCCTGGTTTTTTAAAAACCAATTAGCAAATGAGGCTTTTTCCTGAAGCGAGGAAGGTCTGCCCCTCCCAAACTTATGTTGCAACCTGCTGTTTTTAAAGGGGCTGAAGGAGACAAGAAAGAAAGCAAAGGAAAATCAAGTGTTCCTGCATGCGAGCTATGGAGGAAAAGGGTGGTGGGGTCCACATTGTACCTTTACAGAGCTTGCACTGACTGCTGAAAAGTATTCTGCAAAGCCTTTTATGGATATTGTAATATGTAAGGCATTCACTGGTTGGTGGCAGGCATAGCCACACCAGCTCCTTCCCGAGAGGTGTGGCTCTTTTGTGGTAACTTTTCACATTGCAACAGTGAGCCTCTGGGTTAGGACAGGTACCAATAGTGAGCCTCTTGGTTAGGGTAGGTACCAAGTGGGAATCCTACCTTGGCAATTATTTTGTGCAACAAGTGATGCAGTAGGCAAAGTAAGAGGCAGACTGATGAATATGATAAAATGGTGCGGTTTGTAAAGCGGTAAAGCAAGGACTGCGGTGGCTTAGTGGTTGACACTGAACTTAATGACTGGAAGGTCGGCAGGTCAGCAGTTCGAGAGCTGAGTGCTGCACAAGGGACTGAGCTCCCATCTCTATCCCAGCTCCTGCCAACCGAGCATTTCGAAAGCAAGAAATTGAAGGTGCCACTTCAGTGGGAAGGTAAACAGTGTTCCATTCACTCCGATGTCAAGGCATGCCTGCCACATGTCCACAGAAATGTCTGCAGACGCAGACAGCGCTAGCTCTTTGGCTGTAAACTGAGATGAGCACCGAACCCTAGAGTCAGATACAACTGGCTTTTGAGCAAGGGTGACCTTTAACTTTACCTTACAAACAAGATGCTTAATCGATCTTGGAGCATTTTAACCGGGTTAACTTGACATTTGAACAGCTGTGAAATCTAGCATTCCCTTCTTTTCCTTCCCACCCTTCTTAAACTGCTGGAGATTCTGATGGTTTCTGGCCTATGGACTGGGTGAGCATTCCACATTCCCATCATACAGTAAATGCTTATTACTGACAGCTGCACAGGCAAAGCCAAAACTGGCAGAGGTTTTCCATACATGGCCTGTGTTAAAGTCATCAGCTGCTTCCTTTCCTTCTTTTAAAAACAAAAGAAAAAAATGATTTTGCACTGCAGTGTAAGATGACAGCAACCGGATCTCTGGCAGCTCACATCTTCCATGCTTTAAGGCTTTTCCCTACAAGCAAGACATTGAAACATGTACATTTATTTTGGATAGCTGCAGCACACATTAAATTCAGTTACACAATCCCTTCCACCGTTTTGGCAATGCTGATTAAGCCGCAGGACTGTGATTATTAAAACTACATGAAACCACACTCATCTGGAACATTACAATGTGAGGTATAGAAAAGAAGCTAAGATTAATGCAGGAAGATAGGGTGTGATAAAAATTGAAATTCATTGAGGGGGAGGGCCACAGAGTATCTACTCCATTCTCAGGAAAATTCTTTTTCTGGGGGAGTGGGCAAAACAGTGGCAAATGAGCTTCAACATTAGTAAGTGCAGAGTAATGCATGTTGGGGCAAAAAAAAAACCAATTACATTTATAAACTGATGGGGTCTGAACTCTCTGCGACAAACCAGGAAAGGGACCTTGGTGTCCTGGTGGACAACTCAATGAAGGTGTCAACCCAGTGTGCCTCAGCAGTGAAAAAAGCAAACTCAATGCTAGGGATCATTAGGAAGGGTATAGAAAATAAGTCAGCAAGTGTCATTTTGCCTCTATAAATCTATGGTGAGGCCCCATCTGGAATACTGTGTACAGTTCTGGTCGCCATACCTCCAGAAGGATATTATGGAGTTGGAGAAAGTGCAGAGGAGGGCAACCAGAATGATTAGGGGACTGGAACACATTCCTTAACATCTGAGGCTGCAACGGTTGGAACTCTTCACTCTTGAACGACGGCGTCTAAGAGGTGGCCTGATTGAAGTTTATAAAATCATGCACGGTGTGGACAAAGTAGATAAGGAAAAACCGTTTTCCCTATCGCATTAACTAGAACTAGGGGACACTCCATGAAACCTTTGGGTGCTAGTTCTCAAACAAGAGAAAGTACTTTTTCACCCAGAGGATCACTGGTGTATGGAACTCCCTGCCAGAAGAAGTGGTGACAGCTGTCAGTCTTGACAGCTTTAAGAAAGGATTAGACAAGTTCATGGAGGACAAAGGTATCAATGGCTATAATTATGGGTTGGAGAGATAGGCAGGATATCTCTCATTGCCATTTCCAGGGAATCCTAAGCAGGTGAAGGCATCTGCTTGGGAATAATACCCTGAAGGAAATGGTGAGCCACTGTGTGAGACAGAATGCTGGACTGGATGGGCTCCTGTGGCTTGTTCCAGCAAGGCTGTTCTTATGTTTAAATCTGAATGTCAGCAACTGAGTGGCTGTTTGGGCCTTAACGTACCTCAGGAAGGCTGATGGAGTGGCTAGAAGGGATAAAATCAGAAATGAGGTTATAAGGGAAAGAATTAGAAAAGAACCAATCTTGCACTACATACAGAGACAGGAGAGAATGTCTTGCCCATTTGGAGAGAATGTCTTGGAATTCCATGCCTTACAAGGCATATGTGGGAAAAGGAGAAGGACAAAGACCACGAGGCAGACCCAGAGGAAGGTGGAGATGATAACATCAAAGAAATATTACAAGAACACCAAATAACACCAGTTGAGGCCGCTAGAAGTGCCAGAACAAGAACCTTACATCCATCCACACTTGATGGTGTAAACGTGGAAGCAAAGGAGAAGTGGAGATAGTAAGAATAAGTACCAGTGGTTTCTCTAGCAACCCTCTCCTAAATCAGGAGGTCCCAGAGGTTGGGTATTGCAAACGAGATTAAATTTTAATTCCTTTGTGACTCAGAAATTTTCAGTATGGTGTGACAAATTCTGTTTAGGCTGGGTTTGCGCTAGTCTTCTTTGCTACAATCAGTTTGTTGCCACTTTGGCAGTCCCTGTAACAGACATGGGGGGGGGTTCCTTCTCCTCCTCCATGAAACTAAGTTGGAGCCAAGCCTGTAAATAGTTGCCCTTCAGTTTGCGAGAACACACAGACCTTGAACACATGTTCCACAGAACGACTGCTGGTTCTAATCTGATTAATTGAGGCATTTATCACGTCACCAGCGTATGCCTTCAAGTAGTGTTAATCAGCTATGGAAGGGGAGAAAAAGAACAGGTATTTTGTTATATGGCTTCCTGCTGTAAATTCTAACATGTAGATTCCTGTGTGGTGTGTGTGTTCTGATGTCTGCCAATAAGCGTGCATCATCATTGCTAGCTCAAAGTCAGTTCTCTGAACTGATAAGTACCTTTGAGCATGTGCAAAGTATGGTTCCATCACCAGACCAACCCTCCCACATGTGAGATTATAGGAGATGTTCTCACGCATCAAAAGTAGAATGTCAAGGTAGGCTCGAGCCCTGACCCATTTCTTTTTAGACATGTAAATAAATACTCTTGTGTTCTCACAGAGAAGATAGCCTGCTGAGAAGTGTTATGAATCTGGAAGAAATGGTGGGATCTTAGTTGCTCCCTCTTTGAACATTAATATGTATGCTTAGCAGGCAAGATGATATCTTTTAATTGGTCCCATTTAAATACAAGTATACAGTTTGAGTGGCAAAGAACTCTCCATCCCACAGAAGACTTCTCAAGTGCTTGCATGCATGAGATTTGACATAACCCTGTATATTTTATCTCTCTTAGTATTAAGATAAAAGCAGCAGGTCTGTATCAGAAGATTAATGACTAGGCTCAAATTAAATGCAGTAGGTGTAGGTCTTATTTTTGAGTAGTCAAGGTTTTGTTTTAAGATTTTTAAATGGTTAAATCGTGCTGTGACAGCACACACACACATACACACATGTGAGTATATAATATACTAGCAAGGGTTGCCTGGCGTTGCCGGGCTTTTTCCCCCTTGTGTTTTAATAAAAAAAGGAACCAATTTTATTTTTGCAATAGTTTTAAATTGTGTTGGAAGGTTAAATTGTGTTAATGTTTTTTAAAAATTGCTTAGTCTGTAATTTTAATTTTTTAAATGTTTATTTATGTAAAAATTTTTTGGCTTGGCTGTTATTAACTGGGATCTGCTTTTTTGGGGTTTTTTGAGGATTAATAAAAGAAGAAAGTATGATATAATTTTTTCAAATTGTTTTATGTAAGTGAATAATGTTTTAGTTTTTTGAATTTTTTTAATTAGTTGTACCGTAGGTAATAATTTTAATAATGTAAAAGTAAATGTTTTTTACATTCAATGTTTTTAAAATGTGTTTAGATGTTTTGAGTTTAAATTTGAGTTATAACTCAGCACAGGATTTTTAAAAGTTTCTATTGTATTTTATTGACATATGTTTGTGATTTGTGTTAAAGTGTGTTTTAGTGTAAATTTTTTTACTTGTTTTTATTGGTGTGACCTTTTGTGTAAAATTGTGAATTTGTGTTATATTTTTGATTTGTTTTTACTCTTGTGGCCTTTTATTTGGAGCTGTTGTGTGTTTTTGAATTGTTTTTACTATTGTGGCCAGCAGGTGGTGCTGGTAGGGGTTATTGTATTTTGACTTTTTTTTTCTCTCCTGGCCTCTGGGTGGAGCTTCTTCTGGTAAGTACTCTCTTTCTTTATTCGTTTATTTTCCAGTCCTGGTGGAGGTAGCACATCTTTTGGTAAGTTTGCTTGTTTTCTTTCTTTTGTGTGTGTGTGTGTGGGCGGGGGGGGGGGGGGGTTGGAATTTGTATTTTTGTCTGTTTGTTTTGTTTTTGATTGTGTCTTTGTTTACTTCGTATTGTTTTTGATGTTTTTGTTTTTGTGTATTTTTGGATGTGTTTGACTGTTTTTAGTAATTTTTTAAAAAATTATTTATTTATTTGGTGGTGGGGAAGGGACGTGGTCATTGGGGGTTAGGAAGGGTGGGCTAGGTGATGGGGAGAGGGGCATGGTCGTTGGGGTTAGGAAGGGTGGGTTAGGTAGTGGGGAGGGGGGCATGGTCGTTGGGGGTTAGGAAGGGTGGGCTAGGTGGTGGGGAGGGGGGCGTGGTCATTGGGGTTAGGAAGAGTGGGTTAGGTGGTGGGGAGGGGGGCATGGTCATTGGGGGTTAGGAAGGGTGGGCTAGGGGGGGCATGGTCATTGGGGGTTAGGGAGGGTGGGCTAGGTGGTAGGGAGGGGGGCTTTATTGTGTTATAGTGCTTTGTTTGTGTGGAGTCATGAAAGTAGATCGGGGTTTCCCCTTTAATATCAGTGGTGGGGGGTTGCGACCCCCCTCTCCGCTGGCTCCCCTGGGGTTGGGAGGTTTATGGAGAGAAAAGGGGTATATTGCCCCAACACTTCTGGAACCAAGAGACCAGGCAGAGTGGATCAATTCCCCCCCCCTCCTTAAAACAACTGCGTTTTTAAAGAGAAGAAAAGACGGAGTTGTTTTAAGGAGGGGGTGGGGAATCGATCCACTCTGCCTGGTCTCCTGGGTCCAGAAGGGTTGGGGCAATATACCCCTTTTGTCCCCACAAACCTCCCAACCCTAGGGTAGCCAGCGGAGAGGGGGATCGCAACCCCCACCCACTGATATTAAAGGGGAAACTCCAGTCGGGACCTTCAGGTGCTGTTGGTGAGGGAAAGAAAGCCGGCTGGTGTGTGCTTGGCTGTGAGGCGGTGAGTTGTTTTTCTTTTTCATTTTTTGGGCGCCGGTTTCCTCAGCGTTCTGCGCGCTCATGGCGCGCAGGACGCTGGGGCTTGTAGTTATGGGTTGGTGCTTTGTGTTTGTGCTGCGTTTTTATAAAATGGTTTTCTTTTGATTGGCTGTGGCGCGTTTCCGAACGCTGCGCCGTGCAAGAGCCTCTCAGCCTGATTGGCTCTGGCGCGGCGCGGCACAAGGAATGTTGGGAAGTGAAGTTGTTTCCCTTTCTTCGCATTTGTGGGGCTGTTGCCCCACTGCCGGTTTTCTCAATCCTTCGTTGACCTGCGTACCCAGATCGGCCGTGTGCACGAAGGGTGAGTGCAGGCAAGTAGGGCGAGGCATAGCAACCTATAGCCAGTTCCAACGGTTAACCCTTGGATTTATAGGTTAAGATTGCAAAAGTTTGAAATACACAAAATAATAGATTTTAGTCAGTTAAAACTTTGAAATCTTTTGCTTTCAGATCAAATCACAGAAAATCTAGCTACAATTTGAGGTTAGACAAGGAGGACTTACAAGCTTCTTGGAGATGCTGTATCCTGCAGCAGCAGAACTTTGCTTAGGCTCCGGAAGATATAGTTGAAAATAAAACTAGAGGCAGGGCAATGGAGATAGTAGGAGGTGTGGCTAACAGAAAGCATCTGACTATGTAGTATCATTAACTGTTATTAGAATTTAAAATCTCGATTGAACCTAGACAACATAAGGAAGGAAGTCACTCCATGAACCCCAAGATGCTGTGATGACAATAACGTTGGCCATGTAAGGGAAACGTTTGCCAGTTTTGGCTTTGTGTATGCAATAGCTAGTAATAGAGGTGAACAGATCTTCAATCTTGCCTACTAGAATGACTATGCCTTGCTGAGATGTGATCTCCACGGAAGACTGAAACAATTTCTCTATTTAGAGTAAATGAAGTTGTTCATGTTTAGGCTCTGTCATAAAATGAGCTATCTTATCCTTAGCTGTAGTTTTTGGTGTGTTGGCTGTGTTAGTCATTGTTGACGTATAGGATAAGGATAAAACAAGAAACAAAGCAAAATAAAAAATGCAGCACTATAAAGTCTAACTGCTATATTTTAATGTGAGCTTTTGTGGATCAAGTCCATGTCCTAAGACAGGTCAGTGGCAGTGGCTGCTACCTGTATCCGAGTATATATATTTCCCCTGGAAATTGTTTTCAGGAAAAATGCCATTGGTGTGAATTTGTTTAAGGTGAATCCCAGCTTGCCATGAAGTGACCCACACATTGTGATCACGGAGCCATCTCCTGTGGTGTGTATTAAATGAGACATGCAGTATTTAACACATAGACTGCCACAGCCTTGAGGATATTAACAAGGTGCGCCTCAGACAGGGATGCCTGGAGCAAAAGAACGAATGGAAAAGTATTTGCTTGCAAGCAGCAAAAGGAGAAAGCACCTCTGGGGAAGTGAACTTGACCCACAAAATCTCACATTAAAATATAGCAATTAGTCTTCTAGGGGGCCACAACATGTCTCTTTTTCTTCATTTGTTTTTCTTGCTTATCTATAGTGTTTTACATCTATTGCTAAGTCGGATTTTTATTTAGTTAAGCAAGTCTCTTACAGTGTGTTTGTTTCTAGCAGATGTTAATTTATGTTCTATTTATTTGTTCTTAATCAGCTATTTTGATGTCATAACGAACACTTCGTATAATGAAAAAATGCATAGCGAAGTGTTTGTTAGGCAATGGCAATACCCCACATAATGAAACATTTGTTCCTTATGCAGGTGTTGTTGTTTTTTGTAGCTGGGGTATACCCGGTCAATGGGAACCCCGGATAACGAACATTTTTTGTTTGTTATCCGGAGCATCTTCCATTAGCTTCGCATAACGATAAAAACCGCATAGAGAAGAGCTCTGTGGAATGAAGTTTTTTCATTATGCGGGGTTCTACTGTATTATAAACTAGCCGGTCTGTCCCTTCCTTAGGCACTGAATGCCAATCTACATAGGTCTGAGATGAGTTATGACCATGATGTTTGGTAGGCTCACTGGATAGCCTGAAGTCCTGAGAGGAGACCAAACAGAGAGTATCAAACACTCCCATAGCTATAGAAGACTGAAGTCTAATCTTAAATCTAGTCTTTAGTAGAGGTTGCAAAGTTCCAATGGAACAAACAAAAGGCATCATAATCTAGTTACGACATTTCATTAAGCTATAGCTCTCCAGCTGTTGAATCACAGTTGGATTACAAATTTGGGGTGTAAACCACATTTGTACACTATTTTATTAACATCATGGGTCTAGCTCAATGGGAGCTAGAAGAAACTGCACATGGGATCCTGAGCTTACACATTTAGTTTATCATGTAGAAGGTAGGATTTAGGGGTTTTTCCTCCCTCCCTTATTATTGGGACCCATCTGTGAAGGCATTTTTCACCCAATCCTGAAATGTAACTATATCATTCATTCATTTTTTATTTTATTTTATTTTAATTATTATTTATACTTACCAGTATATCCCGTCCCTCTGGGGTGGGGGGAATCATCTCTACTTTATTGGAGATGAGGCACACACCCTGCTAAAGACCTCTGATCACACAAGATACATGAGAAGCAGAATGACATTCTTAAACTTCATACCACTTGACCCTATTGCTAAATAAGGACTTGGAGTAATGGGGCTGAGCATTTAAAGAAGAGTCCTAGACCTGCTTTGGAGGAGAGACCTGTTGAGGAAAGAATGGGGCTTCCACAGCTGTTTTTCAGTGCTAAAAATGACAGCTCCTGGATTTCAAAGTAACTCATGAATTTTCTAGGAATTCAGACAGTCAACAAATAGATGTCCACAATGAAATAGCATGCATTAGGGTGTCATGTGGCACACATATCTGAATGCTAAAAAAGCAGGAAATAAGAGTGGCTCCTGACTTGCTGTTTCTCAGGAGAGATGGAAGCTAACTATTTCCCCCACTTTGTACCTTCACAGAGAAAGTGGGCATTGATTAAAAGAGTAAAGTCTCCATACCAGTCTTTACCATTTCCCCTCTTACACAGAGAAGCAAAGATGGTACCTGTACTTGATCTACCCAGCAGAGCACTGCGTTCCCATTTCACATGCCCACGTAAAAGCTTAACTTGAACTGTCAATTGCTAGGTTGAGGGAAAGGTGCCAACATGTACCGTCTGCCCATGTGTTTTGTCATCAATCACTGCTGTATTCCCAACACGCCTTGCCAATCATGCTACTTAACAGGATTTCAAGGGAAGGTTTCTGCCTTGCAAAGATTTTTTTAAATCTTATCTTTCCCCCAAAAAAATACTCAAGACAGCTAGCAACACTCAAAACAATGAGAATATGAGTTTTTAAACTGAGAATTAAAAGCAGCAGAAGTTGAAAAATTAATCAAAAATATCCAGCAAAACTAAGAAGGATGAATTCCAGAGGTCTAAGGGCCACCCTCTCGCCTCAAAATATTTTCACTTGTTTCTTTCAACCAAAAAACTCCCAAACATCTTCCAGTCCCCCTCCTCACACCTGTTTGGGCTGGAAAGAAATGCTGAGGGGAGCAAAACATGGGAAAATCCTCTCATTTCCCCCAATAAAGCATAGAGGATTTTTGAGCAAATTTTTAAAGAAAGACAAAAACAAAACAAACATGGAAAAGTGTGAGGTCTCACACTCAACTTAGCCCCGACTGGGGCTTGGGAGCACAAGAGGAGGATGCGGGTTCACAAACCCTCCTTAAATTCCCTCCTTCTTAGGACTCAGGGCAATGGTAGACTCCCACAATGTTGTGCTTTTTGCCTGAGAAAGTCCCCTTATCTCTCCCCACTTTGTGAGTTCACGGACGAGTCATGGGAGATTTGGTTGTAGCATGAAAAAATCTGATTCCCAATTTGTGAGCAGGTGGTGCTGAAATTCCCTTATCTCAGGACCACATCAAACTTGGACACAACAGTTCCAATTGCCTTTAAGTAAGAGACCTTGTGCGGCTTCCCCCATTTATTGCAATAAAGAATAAATAAAGTCCCTAAAGCAATGCGTTGTTTCATCAAGCAAAACATAGCAAAACTTGAAACTAAAACTTGGAAAAACAGAACCAAAATAAAACTTCCCATTGTTGGGTAAAATCTAATCTAAAAGCATCATAGCTTCTAGCAAACTAATCTAGATGCAAAGCCTACTTAACACTTTGTCTAGTAAAATAACAAATCACGTTTTGTTCTAAGTTCAGCTTCTCCTAGCTCAGTATCTTCAAAGTCCAAAGATGTTGCAATTTTTGGCTAAGCATGAAAGCCAGAATACTTCTAGGTACTCAGCCTCCCTTCTCGTGATAAAATTCAAAGAGTCAGCCATCTCTGGCCTCATCTTCTTCAGATGTCCATCATTGTCCTGAGGATCAAAGGCTCTCACTGAATCCGAAGTATTCTCCCGCAGATCTCTAACTGAGCTCAAACTGGTCTTTTTATTCCCAAAAAGTGACTCACTCCTACTTTAGTGACCTTGAAGCTAGATCAAGAGATAAGATTTTTATTATCTCTGTAAGATCTCCCAAGGTCGCATCACCAGGATCAGACCTTTTTCCTGGCAAAGTGCCAAAGATTTCACACACACACCTTCTCTGGGTGATTGACCTCTCAAGTTCAAAGTCTATGAACTTGCCCTGAGGCGTCTTATGGGTAGTTCTTCCCTTGGTGACTAAAGGAGCCTCCAGGGGCGCTCATCCCGGTGACGTAATGCTTCACTGGGAAATCTCAATGCAAAGCTGGATGGAAAAGTTTTGTTTCTCTGAACAACAAGCCACTGTGATTAACTGAATCATGGTGACACGTTCTGGTGAGCTTACTTTCATAATTAAAGCTTCCAAATTCATTACATGAGGGTCCTGTATCCTGCTGTGATTTGCCTGCTCTTGCAGTGAAATAAGCCTTGCCCTTCCCTTTTCCATTCATACAAAGAAACATTTGTAGCCCTGCAATAGGAGGAAAAGTTTCCCTCACCTAAACCCTTGGATCCAAATTGGACTAACAGGGGGACACTATTCCTCCCACCATGGCTACCTGTTGACCTGAGAAACACTCATCTTTCTGAGGGAGGAACAGACACATTCATAAATATTACTGCTTAGCCCCCTGAAAAATATTCTGCAGTAGGTTTGCACTCCTGTTGATTTTTTCTGTGAAGAATGCACTATTCTAGTGTTTCCCAAACCCATGAGACATAGTATTTTTCAAGGTTTATGTTTACTTTTTCCCCAAGAAAAGAAGCTATTATCTATTTCTAGAGGTTATAAAGAAAGAAAGCTGTCGTAACCTACTTTTGAAAAGCCAAAATACATTCAGGTTTGGTTAAATATTATAAATAAGAGTTGTCATTAGAATTAAAGACACAAAGTGTTTCTCATTGAAACAAGTAAAGAATTTTGATTACAAAATGTTCGTGCTCAACCCATTAGAAAGGAGTTGTTTATGATGGATGCTTTTTATTCTGAAGGTTGTTAACACATTCAGGAGAGTACAAGGCATCCTTTTCATGGAACAGAAGAATGTTGTTGCTGACTTGAGACAAACCTGCCATCCACTTGCTGCAGTTTTATAGGATATACACTGAACAGAGAAATGTGATTCTCTTTCCTGAAATAGAATTGAAATCCCTGAGCCTGTCCTCTCCAACCCTCCCGGTGAGATGGCTGAGGAGGGCGAAGACGGTGAGGCAGGGGACTTGGTCTCAGGTGGCACTTCCACCTTCACCACCGCTGCCTTTGCTGCCACCCCAGCAACATCACCGGGGCCAAATGAGGCGAGGAGGAGGCTCAAACTCCGGCCACCTGGGCGACTCAGGCGGGGTGAAAACCGCAGCTGTCACAGCCACAGCCTCCTCTTCCCCGAGCCTGTCCTCTCCAACCCTCCCGGTGAGATGGCCGAGGAAGGTGAAGACGGTGAGGCAGGGGGGTTGGTCTCAGGTAGCACTTCCACCTTCGCCTCCGCTGCCGCCCCGGCAACATCACCAGGGCCAAATGAGGCGAGGAGGAGGGGGCTCGAATTCTGGCCACCTGGGCGACTCAGGCGGGGTGAAAACCGCTGCCGTCATGCCCACCACCTCCTCTTCCCTGAGCCTGTCCTCTCCAACCCTCCCGGTGAGATGGCTGAGGAGGGCGAAGACGGTGAGGCAAGGGGCTTGGTCTCAGGCGGCACTTCCACCTTCACCGCTGCCACTGCCTTCACTGCCGCCCCAGCAACATCACCCGGGCCGAAAGAGGCGAGGAGGAGGAGGCTCAAACTCCGGCCATCTGGGCGACTCAGGCGGGGTGAAAACTGCCACCATTACAGCTGCCACCTCTTCCCAAAGCCTGTCCTCTCCAACCCTCCCAGCGAGATGGCCGAGGAGGGCGAAGACATGGAGGCAGGGGGCTTGGTTTCAGGCGGCATTTCCATCAACATTACCGCCGCCACCGCCACCACTTCTATTGTTGCCCTCAGCAACACCACGGGGGCCGAAGACAGGGGAGGAGGCGGTTGCGGCGTTGGCAGTGGAGCTCCCAGGGCTTATGGTTCTGGGGGACTTCAACTTGCCTTTGCTGGGACTCGCCTCGGGGCTGGTGCGGGAGTTCATGCCTTCCATGGCAGCCATGGGCCTGACTCAGGTAACTGAGGGCCCCACCAGGCTCCTGTTGGAGCGGTGGCTGAGTGATCTGAAAGTACAGCATATAGAAACTACACCTGTGTCATGGTCAGATCACTATCTGGTTTCTCTTGATTTTCAGGGAGTGATGCCACACCGCAGGGAGGCAGGACCCATTAAATTGGTCTGGCCCCGGCGACTTATGGATTCCATGAGATTTCAGACGGAGCTGGGGCAATTTCCTCTAGACAGGCTGCACGATTCAGCCGAGGCCTTGGTCGCCCTATGGGCAAAGGAGGCGACCTCGGTCTTGGGTACAATTGTGCCAATGCGGCCTCTCCTATCCCATAGAGTGTGTAGTGCTCCCTGGTACATGGATGATCTCAGGGAGATGAAACGGGTGAAGAGATGCCTGGAGCACCGTTGGGTGAGGACCCAGTGCGAGTGCAACCAAACACGAGTTAGAGCCACTATCAGAGCCTACCTCATGGCAATGAGGAGGGCGAAGCGCCAATACTTCACCTCCCTCATTGCCTCTGCTGATAATCGACCAGTGGCTTTGTTTCGGTTTGCCAGGTCCCTCCTTGGCAGGATGGCAGGGTTCAGCTGACGATTTTGCAGACCATCTTGCAGAGAAAGTTGTTCGCATCCGTGTGGGGTTTAATCCTGACGTGGAGCTAGATCGCCTGGAGAGGGCCAGAGTAGTCTGGCCATGTTATCTGGGATCGGTTCGATCCAGTTGTCCCTGAGGAAGTGGACAGGCTCCTTGGAGCTGTGTGTGATACCACTTGCTTATTAGATAGCTGCCCTGCGTGGCTGGTAAAAGCTACTACATGCAGCTACTACGTGCAGCTGTGTCGGTGCGATAGTGAATGCTTCTTTGCGGGAGGGGATGTTCCCAGTGGCTTTCAAACATGCGCTGGTGCACTCCCTTCTAAAGAAGCCATTGCTCGATCCCACAGTTATTTCAAATTTTAGACCAATCTCCAACCTTCCCTTTCTGGGGAAGGTGTTGGAAAGAGCAGTGGCACAGCAGCTCCAGGGGGTTCTGGATGATACAGATTATCTGGACCTGTTTCAGTCATGATTCAGGCCCGGTTATGGCACTGAGACTGCATTGGTCGCACTCTTGGATGATCTCTGGCGGGAGTGGGACGGGGCGACCCCTCTGTCCTTGCTCTCCTTGATCTCTCTGCCACTTTCGATACCATCAACCACGGCATCCTTCTGGACCGGCTCTGAGGTTTTGGGGCCCAGAGCATGGTGCTGACCTGGTTTTCCTCATTTCTGATGGACCGGACTCAATCAGTGTCTTTAGAAAGCGAGCTGTCCAGCCCTAGGTCGCTCCCATGTGGGGTGCCTCAGGACTCGGTACTCTCATCTCTACTGTTTAACATCTACATGAAACTGCTGGGTGAGATCATTCGTTCCCATGGGGTAAGGTATCATCAGTATGATACCCAACTGTACATCTCAGCCCGTGGGGACCCGGGTGATGCAGTCAAAGTCCTGACCAGGTGTCTAGAGGCTGTTCGGGTCAGGATGGGGGACAACGGGCTTCAGCTGAATCCCGGCAAGACTGAGTGGCTGTGAGTATGGGGTCCCGTGCTATCCCGGGAACTACCATCTTTGGTTCTGGATGGGGCAGTGTTGCCTCAGACAGATCCTGTGTGCAATTTGGGGGTCCTCTTGGACTCACAGCTACTGCTCAAAGACCAGGTGGCAGCCGTGGCCAGGAGGGCCTTTGCACAGCTTCGAGGATTTCACCAATTGCGCACACTCCTGGATCGGGATGCCCTGCTCATGGTCACTCATGCTCTGGTCACCTCCAGACTGGATTATTGCAATGCACTCTACATGGGGCTGCCCTTGGAGACCGTTCAGAGGCTTCACCTGGTCCAAAATGCAGCTGCCCGGGCGATGATGGGTTGCGGACGGTATGCCTGTGCCTCACCTCTGCTACGGGAGCTGCACTGGTTACCAATATGCCTCCGGGTGCAATTCAAGGTGCTGGTCTTGACCTTTAAAGCCCTTCATGGCATTGGACCTGGGTACTTAAGAGACCGCATCACCCCAAGGTTATCAGCCCATTTGACAAGTGTAGACAGGAGGGGTGCTTTGGTGGTCCCATCAGTAAAAGAAGCTTCTCTTATGGGGACCAGAAGGAGAGCCTTCTCCATGTCTGCCCCAGCCCTCCTTCCATCAGAATTTCACCTCTAGTTGAAGCTACTCCCCTTCAGGAAGATGTTGAAAACCTGGCTCTGCCAACAGGTGTGGGGCACATTTGGCTCCACATCTCAAGCCCATTGGTTTATTTAGCCTGCCTGTTGTGGGATTGAGCCCCCCCCCTTTCGTTCTTTCGTTCTCTGATAAGCCTGTTTTACTGTGGGTGGAGGGAGGGTTAGGGTAGCTTTTAATGATGATGATGTTGGTTTTTATGTGTTTTATCTTTCTTGTATTGTACATATATGTATATTTTTCTGTTGTTGCTGCCCTGAGTGGTGCATTGCGTTGCACTAGGAAGGTGGGGTAGAAATCTAGAAAATAAATAAATAAATGTTAATCCAGAAGTGGAAGCATAGATTTTATTACTTTAAATATCTTCACATCATGGGCAAATTTTGCATGTAACAGGGAATTCTCCTTAAAAGTCACACATGTATAAAACAGAAAAGATTTAGATTAAAACATATGTCTAGAAATATTAACAATTCCTGTTCTGCAACAGCTAAGGATCAAAATATACCCAATGTGGTGTAGTGGATAAAGTGACACACTAAGACTTAGGAGGCCTGGGTTTGAATCCCTGCTTAGCCATGGAAGGTCATTGGGGATGTGAAACTGGTAAAACCACTCTTGAAATATCTCACCTACCTTGAAAGCCCTACTAGGTTAACCATAAGTAGGTTCAGACCTGACAGCATATAACATAACAAGGATCAAACTAGTTAAGACATCATGAGATCAGTGGCTGGATCTCCCTTAACCTTCCTCATCTCTTTTGATATTGCTGTATGTGACAAGCCAGTGGCCAGGATCCTGTTAACATATGCACTCATATAAGGATGCTCATGTAAGCCATTCCCACCCCCATCCTCCACATCACTCACTCTTGCTCATATACAAGCAGCATTGCCCTGGCTGCAAAACCAACCATAGGCTACTTGCATGGCCAACTGCATGAACAGGAACTGGCAGGAAAGGGGAAAAAATGCCCAATTGCCCTTATCTGCACACAGTTTTTTCCTCCATTGGACCCTGTACAAGGTACCATTCTGCTTGGGGGAGTAGTGTGGAAACGGTCCCCCAAGTCTGAGACCTCCCTTTCTTTCACCCAAAACAACCAGGCAGGAACCAGTTTCTTCAGCATGGTTAATTTATTGCAGCAAAAAAGCCATACAGAAGCATTAAAGCAACAGAGCCTCCTGGACTACCCCTCTCACCCCCAGTGGGGGAGCGAGAGATTCACCCATCCAGCCAAAAGATAAAAGAAACAGTTTTTTAAGACAGAAAATAAAAGGATGCAAAATAGCATGCATATTACAATTGGTACAGGGAATATATAATGCATTTCACTGCTCCAAGCCTCCCTCTCCTGAATACCAGCCTCCGCCTGATGTAACCCAATCACTCTCTATCCTGGGGTCAATTACACACATCAACCACGGAGCTTTCCCTCTGCCTAATTTTCCCACTCTTCAGATAATACCCCCTCTCTCTGGAATGTGGAGCAGATAAGAAGGTAGCCCGCAGACACATCCAACCCCCTCCCTTCTCCTCACCCCATCCGGCTGTTTTGAGAACTGCTTGCAGGGCAGAGACTCCCAGAAGGGGGGAGGGAGAAAAGGCGACTAGCTTCTGTTCTTACACCTGGGCCTTCACGCCAGAGTGAATCCCTAACAATGGCTGAGAGAAGTTGAACCCTTTCACTATTTTTTCTGATGAAAATCACCTTTCCTTAAAGCTATAAATTATTTCAACAGGGAAAACATACTCATATAGTTTTGCTACAACTCTCTACACCTCACATCAGACAATGGCTTGTTGGAAACTGTGGTGGTAGTAATGATCATACCTGTCAACCATCCCGTTTTACCCAAGAAAACCCCTTATTTTTGCCCCTCTTCCTGCCCCCTCCTGTTTTATTATTTTCCCCATATTTTCCCTTATTTTCCCAGCCGGGGGTGAGGAGGAGGAGGAGCACCAGCTGGGCCGTGGCGGGAAGGCCAGCTACTGCCACAGCCATGTGGCCTCGGTCCGGAGCCAGGCGGGGGCCGCCCAGAGACCACACCCCCAATCGGGGGTGAGGAGGAGGAGGAAGCGCACCAGCTGGGCCGCGGCGGGAAGGCCAGCTACCGCCGCGGCCACGTGGCCTCCATCTGGAGCTGGGCGGAGGCCACCCAGACCCGGAGACCACACCCCCAGCCCTCTCCTAGGAAAGAGGGTGTTAAAGGGAAGAGACAATGAGCCAATCGGCTTCAAGTATATTTGCATACAACATAAAGAGGATATTTCCATGGTCCTGTCTTAAACACACATTTTTAAAAAATGAAATTGAGGTACACAAGGCTAAGACAGTAGACAATTAAGTGATATAAGAGTAAAAAACAGTTCCATGAAAAATCACCATATTATGAAATGCTGTGGGAGGGGAAAAGATTTAAAATAGAATTATTACAGTATTTATCTCTTCCACTGCAGCCGAGGCTGGCCTGTTGGGGCTGGCCTGCAACATTGCTCCCCATGAAGGGTAGCAGTAGTGCTAAGGTGCCTAGGTGGTGTTTCTTCCTCCACCGGGGGAAACCCAACACTTCTCCTCTTCTAGGCTCTTGAATGAGCCTGTATTGTGGGGAAGAGGTGACATGGCCAGGTGGGGGCGTGTCCCAAAATTTCCATTATTTTCAAGTCCAAAACGTGACAGGTATGATGCTGAAGTCCACATGGAAGGATGATGATCCCCAAGTCGATTAAATCCCACTTGAATCCATCTTGATGGAGGGCAGCAGCTTCATCAATACTGGCCTGGGGCTGATGAGGACTTTGCGTACCAAAAGGGCTCAAGACCAGAAAGTGACTCTCAGAACTGGATCAGTGGTACATGTGTCATGCTGTGATGTGAAAGGGAGATGAAAGGCCACAGCATTATATTCTCAGGACAATCTTCATGGTTGATCACCATGAGGATTGTCAATATTTGGATTTGGATATGAGAGATCAAGAAGAAGAAGCCTACAGTAGAAAAACACTTGCAGTTCCTTTGGACTTCATTGTTTCCTTGTAGCATGCTTGTGTAAAAGGTTGACCACCAGTCTTGTCAGCAAGAAAAAAAGTATCCAAGAAAATGAATTAGCATTTCAGTTACATGGAAAAATAGACATCATCTGACTGTGATAAAGGGTCCCATTGGATCACATTGGGAAAGGCCACTTTGCTGAACCTACCTTAAAGCAGCCATTTCATGCATAGATGCTTTGGTTCTCATTGTCCCAGCCAAGCTCCAGAAAGAGACATAGCAAACAAGAAACAAAGCAAAGTTTAAAAAAAAAGAGAAGAAGAAGAAAATAAAGACAAAAACATTGTGTCCCCTGATAGATGAACTGCTATATTTTAATGTGAACTTCTGTGGATCACGTCCACTTCCTCGGACACAAGAGTGGGGCTACAGCAAGGAAGTGGATTTGCTCCACAAAAGTTCACATCAAAATATAGCAGTTAGTTCTTTAAGTGACTCAATATTTTTGTATTTGGCATTTGTGTTTCGTTTCTTGTCTTTTATGTCTGCACAGACTAACCCCCTAAAATACAAAAAAAACAATAATTTAAAAATATAAATAAATAAAAAGAGTATCTCTGCCACTGAACCAAAATGGTCTGGACTGGCCATGAAGCAAAGTTAAGCGAGTGGAGCCAGCTCCACTCACCCGGCGACCGGCCGGACCAACTGCCCACAGCTGCGAGGCCCGGGGCGGGCTTCAAAACCCTGCTGCCGATGCCGAAAGAGAGCCAGCTCCACTCGCCCAGCGACTGGCCAGACCAACTGCCCGCAGCTGCGAGGCCCAGGGCGGGCTTCAAAACCTTACCGCCGATGCCGAAAGAGAGCCAGCTCCACTCGCCCAGCGACTGGCCAGACCAACTGCCCGCAGCTGCGAGGCCCGGGGCGGGCTTCAAAACCCCGCCGCCGCCGCCGAAAGAGAGCCAGTTCCACTCGCCCGGTGACCGGCCGGACCAACTGCCCGCAGCTGTGAGGCCCAGGGCGGGCTTCAAAACCCCACCGCTGATGTCAAAGGAGAGCCAGCTCCACTCGCCCGGCGGCTGGCCGGACCAACTGCCCGTAGCTGCGAGGACCAGTGCAGACTTCAAAAGCCCCCCCCCCACTGTCGCCGCTGGTGTTCCGGGACCAGCCTTGAGGGGAGATGGAGGCTTGAGGGGAGATAGAGAACAGCTTTTCGGGGTGAATAATTGTGGCCGAACCTGAGGCCCCACACTCCTTCCCCTTGGCTTGACCGGATGACGGGGAATTGGGAGCACCGGACCCCGGGCTCTACAAAGACATTGAGTTTTGGGAGCTCCGTAAGCCCCAGCTCAGTAGGGATTGTGGGGATGTGAGGGGATGTGAGGGATGGGGGATTTTTGTCATTTAGGGTCGCTGTATATTTACTGTATATCTAGTGCCATTGTATATTTATTGTAATTGTATTTACTGCTTTTTTCTGTACTCTTGGACTTTTGGCATTCTATTGTGCATTTATTTATTTTGTATATTGGTGTGGATTGTATTGTATTTTGCTCATGTACACCGCTTTGAGTAACTCTTGAGGGTAAAAAAGCGGTATATAAATTAAATATCTAATCTAATCTAATCTAGTTCACAATTTCCTGTACATCATCTGGTCACTGGAAAATAGCTGGGACCAAACATTGCTACGAGTGCTCCATACCATGAGCTGAATTGTTATCTAATCACCTTCTTTCTCAGCCATTAGAGCTCTTTCCCATTCAGAAGTCACTGAAAAGACCTGTGAGAAGATGTAGCAAATTGGAAAAAGCAACAATATATGAGAATTGAGTGTTTCACACAGGGGCAAGAAGAGAAGAGAAACTGCAGTATGCAGTCGGCCTGTGGAGGAACTGAAGCTATAAGAATTCAGTTTGTTTGAGGAATTACCAAAGGGAATTTAATTTAGTTTTAATATCAACTTATTATTTAGGTTTAGTAGCCCATAGGCTATTCACCATTCAAGTTTCAATTTTTAAAACACTAACACAAACTTTAACCACACCTACTATACAATTTTTTTCCCCACAATGTCTGCTCAGGAGTAATTTTAATCTTGTTTGACGTGGTAGCCAAGTTGATCTCTGCAAGCATATCTGAGAGTAAATAAAACAGAACAGCTAAAAAAGAGAGACAAAAATGTTGTGGCACCTTAAAAATTTACTTCTGTATTTAACTGTGAGCTTTCGTGGACCAAGTCCACTTGTCTGATGAAGTGGACTTGGTCCACGAAAGCTCACAGTTAAATAAAGGAGTTAGTCTTTAAGGTGCCACAACATTTTTTGTCTTTTTTTGCTGTTCTGTTTTATTTACTCTCAGATATTTTAATCTTGAGGATTCTTAGAAAACTGAAAATTTCAATAGACATTTTTGAAGAAATTTCTCTTTTGCTGTGGCATATTTTGTGCCACAAAAGAAAGTATGTGATAGTATATCAGGTTCTGATAGGAGACAATCACAATAATGTTGGTCTGGAGGTATCTTAAGAAACTATCCTCTCATCTGAGCAATTGGCCGCACATTACAGTGAGCAATCATATATGAGTGCCTTAGCTTTGGAAACATCGATGTCTTGAAATAAAGTGGTAGGTCAAATTAGGTTGCATATTTAATTTCCAAGAAGAGTAGGGGGGATTTCTGCCTTGTATCCTCTTGAAGATCATTCCAGTTTTGTTTGGTCAGTTTATCTGTAAGTACTTTCCTCCTCTCATTTTGATCTACTGTTTTTCATAGCCCCAGTTGATTTAATTTCACATCTCCAACATTTCATTTTGACCAGATACATATTTTTAAATATCTACATCGTGTAAGCAAGTATGCTGGAATTGGCATCTTGTGCAGTGCTTAATCTTCACATTTGAAACCATCCAGTGAGAAATATCCCACTGGGCATGTCAGCTGAACTCTTTCTCCTGTGAAAAGTTTTGCAAGATGAGAGTCATTACAGATGGGTTGTGTTGACTGCAAATCTTGCGAAAGAAGCTGTGAACAGGTGTGTGTGTGTGTGTGGGGGGGAGTTGCTGTCAATAATTTCTTAGTTACATTTTAGTGCTTGCTTGCGTTTGATAGCTTCAGTGGTGTCAGCGTTACTAATAAACTAATTGATGTGATGAGCGTGAGTGAATTCTGGTTGAAATTAAGAGTGCTCTGAAAAGCAAATTGGGTAAGAAATCTACCTTTTAACACATTATGTCTTCTTGAGAGGGTATGAGGTGCTGGAGAGTTCTAGAAAGATGAAACTGCGTTCCTCAAGGCTGGTCGCCTGGAGACATTGATATTGCTTTGAGACAGAATTAGAAAACCTTGAGTGAGAGGGCAATGAGGCACAACTGCAAAGTCAGCCAGCCGCTATAACAGTCTTCCTCTTGGCAAATGGACACAGTCCCCCACCCCACCCACCCCACATTACACACTATTAGACTGAGGTGAAGGGATGAACCATCCTACAGTATAATACAGAGAAATAGCTATTTAGTGGGGAGGGGGAATAGAGGCATGTCACATGCTGTTTCCAAGCATTCAAGCATTTATATTTCTAGTTCCTAGACCAGCTTTTAGTTTACAGTAACTTGATTGGACACTTGATTGGACACTTCTTCTCCTAGCCATTCATAATTGCATAGCTCAATATTACTCTTTATTTTTTCATAACATTTATACCACACACAGTTGGTAAATACATCTCTCTGAGCAGCTTACAAACATTTCAGAGCTCATAATAATCATTCAACAGGAAATTATATACAGTGGTTCCTCAGTTTACACATTTAATGTGTTCTCCGGGACATTTCGTATTGTGAAAAAATTCATAAACTAAAACTTGGTTTCCCATAGGGGAAAACTTGCTTCGTATTGCAAAAATAATCATAAACTGGGACATTATGTATTGTGAAAAATTCATAAACTGAAACACAGTTTCCCATAGAGGGAAACTTGCTTTGTATTGAGAAAAATTCTTAAACCGAGGCATTATATTCAATAGATTTTTATTCATAAACTGAAAATCACGCTAACTGAGGCATTCATAAACTGAGGTACCACTGTTTTCAAAGATTTCCAAAATGGCAGCAGAGTTGGAGCAGATCTAATTGCTGCTGGTAATTCGGTATTCTTCTGGGACGGCTCCGAGGATTGGGGATCCAGGGCACTGTGTGGTCCTGGTTTTCCTCATTTCTGATGGGCAGGACTCAGTCGGTGTTGTTAGTGGGCAAGAGGTCCAGCCCTATGCCCCTTCAATATGGGGTCCCTCAGGGCTTGGTGCTCTTGCCTCTTCTTTTTAAACATCTACATGAAGCCGCTGAGTGAGATCATCCGTTCCCACGGGGTGAGGTATCATCAGTACGCTGATGATACACAACTGTACATCTCGGTCCGTGGAGACCCAAGTGATGCTGTCAAAATCCTATCCAGGTGTCTGGAGGCTATTGGGGTCTGGATAAGGGACAACGTTAACCCGGGACTTCTTTGCCTCTGGCAGACCTGGTGCTCAATCTGGGGGTCCTCCTGGACTCGCAACTCTTGCTCAACTCTTGTTCCTGGACCGGGACTCCTTGCTCATGGTCACACATGCTCTGGTCACCTCCAAACTTGATTACTGTAATGCGCTCTACATGGGGCTGCCCCTGATGATCATTCGGAAGCTGCAACTAGTCCAAAATGCAGCGGCTCAGGTGGTAATGGGGTGCGGGCGCTATGTTCATGCCTCACCACTGCTTCAGGAGCTGCACTGGTTGCTGGTGTGCCTCCGGGTGCAATTCAAGGTGCTGGTGATTACCTTTAAAGCCCTATATGGTAGTGGGCCAGGATACTTAAGAGACTGCATCACCCCAAGGATATCTGCCCATCCCACTAGAGCGGACCGGAGAGACTCTCTGATAGTTCTATCGGCTAGAGAGGCTCGCCTCTCAAGCACAAGAAAGAGGGCCTTCTCTGTGTCCGCTCCGGCTCAATGGAACCTCCTGCCTACTGAACTTCACCTCCAGGTGGAGCTTTTACCATTTCATAGGGGCGTGAAGACCTGGCTGCTGCAGCAGGTGTGGGGGCAGCCAGGGAAATAGCCACTGTGGGCTGGCTAGTCTGAGTAGCAGTCCCCTGAAGTTTGAAATGTGGCTTTGGTGGGGGTTTTTAACAGAAATTTTAAATAAATTGTTAAAGATTTTAATTTGTTTTAATGTTGATGTATTTTACTGTTTTATTATAAGCCGCCCAGAGTCGCCTCAGTGAGTGGGGCGGCTTTTGAAATTTGATTAATAAATAAATAAATTCTACAACCTGGGTAGTGGTGGGCATCAGCAGGCTCACACCAGTTCACCAGAACCGGTAGCAGAAAATCTGGCTGCCCCCACCCATCCAAGTTTTGAAATAAAGTAGTCCTAATTCAAGTGCAACACAGGGCTTTTCCCCTGACCATGCCCACTATACCACACCCACAGTGTGGCAGCAATTTATTTTGGCAGAAAATGCCCCTGGTCACCATTTTTTCTTACATTTTTAGGGATGACCACCCAAAGTTTAAACATTTAGGTGGGGTGGGTATAATTCTTAAGGAAGAGGCACTCCCTCATTCAGCATGGTTCCAAATTGTTATGGCTTTATAAATGATTACCAACACCATGAATCTGGCATGGAACACAATGGGTAACCAAAGCAAGCTAGCCAGAGTGATAAGGTCAAAGCAAACAATATCAACAATCAGCCAGGCTGCTGCATTTAGACAGCATTGCAATAGTTGATTCTGGAGATTACCCGTGTGTAGGTCAAGAGGGACTTCCTGTATAGGAATGAGTAGAGCTGGGCAATGTGCTGAAAATAGAAAAATGCAGAGTTGACCGTTAACGACACCTGTTGTTCCATGGTCAGAGACCGGTCAAGTGGTACACCCAGATTAAATTAAGGGACAACCACTTAATCTGAGGCTGGATGTCCCTGATTTGACCTCCATCTTACCCAGACGCAGTTTCAGCCTATTCTCCTCCATCCGCACCATAACTGTCTCTAGGGATTCCAGATTCCAGACAGCATCCACTGCTGAGGTGGAAAAGGAGGGATAGAGCTGCATATCATCAGCATATTGATAAAAGCAGGCTCTAAATCTCCTGATGACCTCTCCCAGTGTCCTCATATAGATGTTAAACAGTATCAGGCTCAGGCTGACCCAGGGGTTGGACAAGTTCTCCTCAAGACACGCTCCTCCAGGAAAGATTGGAGTCATGCCAGAGCATGTCCCCTGAATCTTATCTCAGCAAGCCTATCCAGGAGGATACTGTGGTTGATGGTATCAAAGGCTGCTGAGAGATCTAAGAGGACCAACAGAGAGGACTCCCCTCTGTCAGTCACCCTCAGATCATAAGTCAGAGTGACCAATATATTGAATTCAGACTGGTGTAGATCAAGGAATTCAGTACTCTTCAGGAATGACTTCAACCTTAGATCTACATTGCAGTGGCAACCTATTACAGTTGTCAGTTGTGCACTGCAATCCCTTTGATTGAATGGGGCTTCTTGTAGATAGAATGGTTTCTGCTAGCAGAACTGGGAGAGAACTAATTCCTACTCTAGTAGGCATCCTGAAAACCCCTGTGCCACCCTCACAATCCAGGTTTTCTGGCAGCAGAATGGGAGAGGAAGGAAATCCTCTGCTAGTACAATACTGTACTAGATTTTAAGCCAGTATGCTTAACATGATAAAGGATCATTTCCATAGACATTCTTCTGGTTGTGAGTTTCAGATTTCTACACACAACATTTCATCCAATCACAGAGAGGGCTTCCCCTCTCAATATATATGAAGAGAATGGCAACATATGATGGAATTATAAAACCATTGTCATAAGAAACCATTGCTGTATGACTGCTGCACACAAAATGTAGTTATAGTAATCTAGAAGAAGCCATAAAAAAGAGGAAGGGCATTTAACACCAGTGTAAGGTGTAGAGAACAGCAAATGATGCTTTATGCAGCTGGAGATGCAGGAGTAAAAGCAGATAAAAATTAAAATGTTGGCAACCCTACTCATAGGGTTTTAATGAATGTCTTGCAGGCATTCCAGTTCTAAAACAAATCTCTGTTTTTCAGCATACATGCAATAAACCCATTCATGTGGATTTACAGTGACTTGGGCTTCTGGGAATTGAAGTCCAAGAACAGCTGGAGTGCCAAGGTTCGCCATCACTGCCCTATGTCATTGATAAAGCAGGGAAACACACGTGGATAGGTTTCAAGGATAAGATCTTGCCCTCTTCAACTTTACCCAAGTCCTAAACCTAGAGACAGCTGCTGTTGCCCAATATCCACCTGGGGCTTGTGGGAATACCCACCTGATCATGAGGGCTTCCCAGGTCAGTACTTTGTCATCTCCAGATCCCATACCAAATCTGGGATGGGTGATGTGCCTGAGATCTGGACCACTGTGACCTTGAGCCAGTCACACATTCTCAACCTGACCTGCCCTTATTGGGTTGTCATGAGAATAATTTTGGGAAGAGGAGAGCTCATCGGAAGGGAGGGAGGATATCAATGCAACAAATAAATGTAACAAATAAATAGGATCACAGCAGCTGGCTGAAAAGTAAAACTGCTACAACTTGTTATAACATGGGAAGATTGAGCGGACATCAGGTTTCCTGGGACTGTCATTTATTGCTGGGTCCAGGAGTTGGAGCCTTTAGTGTCTTGCACGGAAGACAAGAAGGAGCTGCAGTAAGGGCTAAAACACAACTTTATTGCACGGTAGTCAGAGTGAACATGAGATAATGGTGGACCAAACAGCACTATTTATAGCACACTGTACATGATACTGCTACTGGCGCGAGCAGTATTGTCCTTAACAGCTTGCAGGTACGGGATACTGCTACTGGCGTGAGCAGTATTGTCCTTAACAGCTTGTTACAATGAGTCATTGATTACTAACAATGGATACAGTTGTTGGATACAATTGTTGGATTCAATCAGTTAAAGAGTACTTGTCACATTCTATTTAGTACATAACATCTCTCCCCCCTAGGTGAGGACGAAGTCCTTTAGCCATTGAGGCTTTCCACACGTTCGCTTTGGGCGAGGGGTGGCCGCACTTTGGGCCGGAGTTCCTGCATTGGAGGAATGTAACTCGTTAGTGGTTGGCTGCGAGTCGTGAGCCGGGGATTGGGTAGGTCTAGGCGTGGGAGTAAACTCCAGGGATGTGAGACCGGGGGCTCCAGGGACTAAAGAAAAACACTGCTCTTCACTTGGATGGGTGGGGGACCACTCCGAAAAATCCCCCCGGTCTCCTAACTCAAAATCTAACAATTCCTCGACATCCCCCTCTTCTAAACTGTTCCTGTTACCCGGTGGGTCAAAAGGATGCGGGTTTGTCTCATTTCCCTCCCCCCTGTGGTCTGTGTCTCCCCCTTGGGATAAACGGGTGGGGGAGAACCCTAACGCTGACTGCTCCATTTGGTTACTCACGTCTTGCCTTTCCACTACTCTATCTCTGAGTTGGTCAGTGTGCCTCCTCCAGAGGAGCCCTGTGCCTGTCTCGACATTGTAGGAGACTGGCCCCGTCTGTCCGACCATTATTCCAGGTACCCAAGTAGGGCCGCCAGCCACGTATTTTCAGCAATGTACTGGCTGGCCGATCTCGAAACTCTTGGTGCCCCCTGTTTCTATGTTTCTACCCGTGTCCACCACCCTGGTTGGGTCTAATCTCGAGAGAATCATGGCGGGTTTCCTCCACATGAGGAGCTCGGTGGGTGAGAGCCCTGACGCTAAGGGGGTTACATGGTACCTTAACAGGAATTGGCAGAGCTGCAGGTTCAATTCCCCGGGGCCCATCCTACGCAGTGCGTCCTTCGTTGTTCGCACCAGGCGTTCCGCTTGACCATTTGTAGCGGGGTGAAAGGGGGCCGCAGTTATGTGGCGAATTTTGTTAATCTCTATGAAACCCTGGAACTCTGCTGAGGTGAAAGTTGTGGCGTTGTCGCTCACAAGTACATCAGGTAAACCGAAACAGCTGAATACCTTGCATAATTCCTTAATCGTTGCAGCTGACGATGTACTGGCCATTGGAATTACCTCCAACCACTTGGAGTAGGAGTCCACTATTATGAGGAAAAGGGTACCTCTGAAAGGACCCACAAAGTCCACGTGTAAACGTGACCACAGACCCCGGGCCGTGTCCCATTCTCTGTGTGGAAGTCGGGACTCCTCGAGGCGGGTACTCTGGCAGCTCTCGCAAGTGCCTACCATGTGCTCTATATGTGCTCCAGTTTGGGCAACCAGACGTAACTCCTAGCTAACGCCACACACACACACACACCTGTTCACAGAACTTTGGGGATTACTACCCGCTGCCTCCAAAGTAGGCAGCCCCTTTCTAGGGAGAGCTCGTCTCTCCGCCTACCGTAAATCCTGAATTCCTCCATAGGGGAGCTTGCCGGCCAGCCTTTCTGTGCCCATGAACTGACTAGGGCCAATGACTTGTCTTTCGCCGTAGCCTTGGCGATCTCAGCTGGCAGAATTGGGGGCAACTCTAGGGCTTCAATCAGGAGCACCTGGTGGTCCTGTTCTGCCTCACACTCGGGATCCCTTGCCTGTGGGAGGGGTGACCTGGAAAGGGCATCGGCATGGCTGATCTCCTTGCCGGGGCGGTAGGTCAGCGCGTACATTTATAAACTGATGGGGTCTGAACTCTCTGCGACAAACCAGGAAAGGGACCTTGGTGTCCTGGTGGACAGCTCAATGAAGGTGTCAACCCAGTGTGCCTCAGCAGTGAAAAAAGCAAACTCAATGTTAGGGATCATTAGGAAGGGTATAGAAAATAAGTCAGCAAGTGTCATTTTGCCTCTTTATAAATCTATGGTGAGGCCCCATCTGGAATATTGTGTACAGTTCTGGTCGCCATACCTCCAGAAGGATATTATGGAGTTGGAGAAAGTACAGAGGAGGGCAACCAGAATGATTAGGGGACTGGAACACCTTCCTTACCATCTGAGACTGCAACGGTTGGGCCTTTTCACTCTTGAACGACGGCGTCTAAGAGGTGACCTGATTGAAGTTTATAAAATCATGCACGGTGTGGACAAGGTAGATAAGGAAAAACTGTTTTCCCTATCGCACAACACTAGAACTAGGGGACACTCCATGAAACTTTTGGGTACTAGTTCTCAAACAAATAAGAGAAAGTACTTTTTCACCCAGAGGATTACTGGTCTATGGAACTCCCTGCCAGAAGAAGTGGTGACAGCTGTCAGTCTTGACAGCTTTAAGAAAGGATTAGACAAGTTCATGGAGGACAAGGCTATCAATGGCTATAATTATGGCTACCTAAGGACAACCTTGGGGTTGGAGAGATAGGCAGGATATCTCTCAATGCCATTTCCAGGGAATCCTAAGCAGGTGAAGGCATCTCCTTGGGAATACCCTGAAGGAAATGGCGAGCCACTGTGTGAGACAGAATGCTGGACTGGATGGGCTGTGGCCTGTTCCAGCAAGGCTGTTCTTATGTTCTTATGTTCTTAAGATCGCCCATCGCAGCATCCTTGGGGACAAGATCTGTGGGGTTGGCTTATCTGTAGTGAAGATTCCTAAGAGGGGCTTGTGGTCGGTCACGACTTTGAATGGCCTGCCATAGAGAAATTTGTGGAACTTCTTGGTTCCTGCAACGATTGCTAGGGCTTCCCTGTCAGTTTGCGCATAGTTGCGCTCTGCCTTGGACAGGGATCTCAAATAGTATGCCACTGGGGCTTCTCGCCCGCTCTCTAGCGCGTGGCAGAGGACTGCCCCCACCCCCACCGGTGAGGCGTCACAGACCAGAACAACTGGTTTCTTTGGGTCGAAGTGGGTCAATACAGCCTCGGACGATAGAAGCTGTTTGAGCCCCCGGAATGCCCGTTCCTGGCTGTCCCCCCACCGCCAAGCCGCATCCTTTTTGAGTAATCTATGCAACGGTTCTGCTATGGATGCCTTTCCTGGGAGGAAAGAGTGATAGAAATTTAGGAGTCCTAGGAAGGACTGCAATTCGGGCTTGGTGGTGGGGCGAGGAGCATCTTTCACTGCCGCTACCCTGGACTCTGCTGGTTTTATGCCCTCAGGGGTTATTCAGAAACCCAGAAACTCTACCTCTTCAGCAAAAAACATGCACTTATCCTTTCTCAGCCTGAGCCCCGGTTTCTCGAACACTGTTAGTACCTGGTCTAACCTCTTGGCCAATTCCTGTTCCCCTCCTGCTGTTATCAGAATGTCATCAAAGTAAGGGAAAACACCGGGAGCCCCTTCAACAATCTTTCTAGGAGGGACTGAAAGATCCCCGGAACCGAATTTACGCCGAATTGGAGGCGCGTCACTTTAAAAGCTCCCTTGTGGGTAACAATTGTCTGGGAGGCGGCTGTGGCTGGGGTTACTGACAATTGCTGGTATGCCTGGGCCAAGTCTAGTTTGGCGAAACACCTCCCCCCCATGCAAGGTTACAAGCAGGTGGCTTACCACCGGCACCTGATACGCATTTGAGCGAATTGCCTTGTTAATCGTGCACTTGTAGTCAGCGCGGATTCTGACCTCCCCGTTAGCCTTAAGTGCCGTAACAATGGGGGTTTCCCACTCAGCGGAGTCCACTGGCACCAAAATCCCCATACCCACCAGTTTGTCGAGTTCAGTCTCTATTTTGTCCTTTAGTGTGAAAGGCACTCTTCTTGGCTTCATCCTGATGGGTCGAATGTCGGGGTCCAATTTGAAGGAAACTGGAGGCCCTTTGAACTTCCCTAGCCCCTTCTCAAAAACGGCAGGGTGTGCGTTACACACCTCCGTGATCGGGTCAGCCTGCACGGCGTGTATGCCGCCAATGAAAACTCCTAGGGGCCTGAACCACTGTGTACCCAGGAGGCAGCAGGACCCTTCCTTTAGAACTACTAGGGGCAACTGCGCGGAGCGCCTTTTAAACTGAACCTTGAACTCTCCCACCCCCAACACTGGTATACTTTTGCCCTGAACTTCCCGCAAATTAGTCTTAAGGGCATTCAGTTTGGGGCGTGACTTTGGGGGAATGCGCAGAAATTCCCTGTGGGAGACGATGGAGTACGACGACCCCAAATCGATCTCCATCCTTATGGAGACCACCTGTACCAGCACCTCAACAAAAAAACCGGGGCTGCTGCAACTGCACGCTGTGAACCACCTGGTCGTGGTCTTCGAGAACCCATTGAGATGCGCGGTGCTCCTGGAGCTCATTGTCGAAGATGTGCCCGACCCCGTCTGCCTTTCGTTGGGGCCGTTCCGCTTGGCCCTTGCCGTCATCTCGACACCACCTGCAGACCCTTGTGATGTGCCCGCACCGCCCGCAGTTGTGGCACTCCACCTTCCGGAATGGGCGTTGGCTCCGGTCATGGGATGCCCCACATCCATCGCAGCAGCGGTCCTCTCTGGCGCGGTCTCGAGTCTCCGGCCTCCTCTGCACCCGTTGCACGTCCTAGCTGAAGTCGGAGGTAGACGTGGTGGAGGGCCCCTGCTCTCCGTGGGAGAAACAGCTGTGGACTGGGACCACCGGCGGGGGGACCCCAACCGCGGTGGTCCTGGCCCGGCACACCCGTTCGCATTGTTGCACTGACTCGGTGGCTTGGGCGATGCGCAGGACATGCTCGAACGAGATGCTCTCGTCTTTGGCCAGTAGCTTTTTCCTGGCCCCCTCATCTTGCAGGCCCAGCAGGAGCCTGTCTCTCAGTGCCTCGCTCAGGGATGCTCCCCACTGGCAAGGCACGGCAGCCACCCGCAAGGCTGCCACGAAGTCTGCCACGGACTCACCAGCCCGCTGGCACCGCTGCTGGAACGCCAACCTTGCCGGGAACACGGACACTTTCGGGCGAAAGTGCTTCCTCAGCTCAGCAAGGATCTCATCTAGGGGCACGGCCCTGAGCGGTCTCGGCATAAGGAGGTTGGTGGCCAGTTCCAAAGTCTCTAGGCCGCACTGGGACAGTAGGAATGCCCGGCACTGGGCTTCCTCCTCGATGCCTTTGAGGTCCAAAGCGTAGAGGAACTGTTGCTCTATGATAGAGGAACTGCTGCTCTATGATAGAGTTCCCATTTCTCTGGCTTCGTGGTGTCGAAGGGCGCGATGTTCACCTTTCGGGATGCCATCCCACCTTCGTCGCCAATTTAGTGTCTTGCACGGAAGACAAGAAGGAGCCGCAGTAAGGGCTAAAACACAACTTTATTGCATGGTAGTCAGAGTGAACATGAGATAATGGTGGACCAAACAGCACTATTTATAGCACACTGTACATGATACTGCTACTGGCGCGAGCATCTGCAACAGGTACGTGATACTGCTACTGGCGCGAGCATCTGCAACAGGTACGTGATACTGCTACTGGCGTGAGCAGTATTGTCCTTAACAGTTTGCAGGTACGGGATACTGCTACTGGCATGAGCAGTATTGTCCTTAACAGCTTGTTACAATGAGTCATTGATTACTAACAATGGATACAGTTGTTGGATACAATTGTTGGATACAATCAGTTAAAGAGTACTTGTCACATTCTATTCAGTACATAACAGAGCCAAACTGGAAAAAATAATAGAACATCATGCCAAATAGCAGCTCATGAGGCTGAGCCAGCCATCTGCATCCCAGCATGAACCATGTGGGATTAGCACCATAAGCAAGTGCTAATCTACCATTGAATTACTGCAGATGAAGAATTCTAACACAGAACTCTAGAACTGACCAGAATAGCTGTGCAAAGTCCTACTGAAAAAGAGTAGATGAATATTCATATCACAACGGCAGCTCTGGCTGAAATTCTTGTTAGTTTTAAATTTGTGGTTTTACAATTGGAGGACACCAAAGGTCAGAGATATACAACAGGAAATTGGGTGAAGACATCTGCAGTTCTTTCCTTGTTGCTTACAAAGCAACTGGTCTGTTGCAAATGCTCCCAGAGATTGACCATAAGATTTCAGCCCATGATCTGTCCACCTCTTTTATCAAACATGGTACAGTAAAACCCCGACTTACATATGCCTCGAGTTACATAAAATTCGACTTAGATAATGATTTTTGCACTAAAACCATGTCCCGATTTACATAAATGTCCCACTTTACATAACACAATTTCCTATGGATTTGCTTTGAGTTAGGTAAAAAATTCCTTTTTCCTATGGGTTTGCTTCGAGTTAAGTAAAAAACCGATTTACATAAAAGTCTACGGAACAGACTTTTTATGTAAGTAGGGGTTTTACTGTACTTCATTACAACATCCTGTTTTAAAGCAGGGCGAACTAAAGTCAAGATTGGCTCCTACATAACATGGAAGCACCTTATGCAATGATGGCCCTACTTTTTCATCTGATAGGGGTTTGTCTAGCAAATTGTTAGTTATTTACTTTATTTTGCATTTTTACTGACAGAAAGGGAGCATGCTGCTTGCCGATATTCTGACTCATGCACCAAAATAACTTGATCATCTTTAAATGCCACATACCATGGCTGAATGAACAGGTAAGACAATTTTTGTTTTGTCTTGGGCAGCAAGATAACCTGAGCCAAGTTTGTTCCTCAACTATAGTCAGTGCTCTGTATTTACCAACAGAGCTTATATGAAGTTAATCCACCAGGAATGAGAGAGACAAATTAAGAAAGTCTGGCATTGATCATCATATCCAACCATCTACAATGCCCAAGACCACAACTCTGTTGGTGAAACACATGGGTGGCCAACCTTTTTACGTCACGGGTCTGACCATGCCCCCAAACAGCTTAGTAAGACAGACCATTCCCCCCAAAAATGGAAGCGGGCACATTTACGGTTGTCATAAATGTTTCCACGTTCGAGTTTACGACCCACAGCTGAAAACTTTGGCAGCTTGTTGAAATTTAAATAGGAGACCTCCTATTGTTGGCCACTCTAGCTGGTGGTCCTTGGTGCTGATTGGACTGGGTGGGTGGTTTTATATAGTTTTATACTGTCTGTTCTGCTCTTCTTAACATTGTGAGCTGCCCAGAGTGGGAGTGTATCCCAGATGGGTGGGCTATAAGCTAAATAAATAAATACTTGGTGTCATAAGAACAGCCTTGCTGGAACAGGCCACAGCCCATCCAGTCCAGCATTCTGTCTCACACAGTGGCTCACCATTTGCTTCAGGGTATTCCCAAGCAGATGCCTTCACCTTCTTAGGATTCCCTGAAAACTCCTTAGTGGTCTATAAATCAAGCAAATAAATAAATAAATAATATTAACTCAAATCTTGACAGACTTGTGCATTTACTCTAAACTGTAGTCTACAAGGAGATAAACTTCACTAATGGTTTCACTCCTATATCAGGAATTAAAGATCTGGGCTTATATATTCTGCGTATGGAATTCATTACCTGTAAGAGCCTCTTTCCCAAGAAAACTCAAGTGATTAACCAAAGTTAAACACTTGTCTGCTCCAGATAGGAATGGAAGAGTATTAGAAGGGGAAATTGTCTCAATGAGACTGGAAGGAAGTAAATACAAAATAGAAGACTGGCAATCAAATTAGAGACAACAAACACAAATGTCTTCCTTGACTAACAGCTAGCTTTATTGGGAGGCTGGAATGTCTCTAGTCTTCTCTGG
The DNA here is from genome assembly GCA_035047305.1 of Bradypodion pumilum. Taxonomy (NCBI): domain Eukaryota; kingdom Metazoa; phylum Chordata; class Lepidosauria; order Squamata; family Chamaeleonidae; genus Bradypodion; species Bradypodion pumilum. Next base: position 243,551,244 of record JAWDJD010000001.1, on the reverse strand, counting down.
GAAAATGTACTAAGTGCACTGTGTCTCTCCTGGTTTGATTACAGTAACCAATAAGACATGACACTGGACTGAGAGAACTGGTTTTGGCTCTCACATGCAGCTTTAGTGTAGACTCTATGCTTAATAAGGGAAGAATAAGGACAGATGCAAGATTCTCTGATGGGGGTGGGGGGAGAAAGATACTGTGGCCAAAGCTGGATGGGCTTTCCATATACGTCTGCTTTTATTTTTAAACACCTCTCCTCTGCCTACCCCATGTCTGCTCTGCTGGATCAACACTTTCTTCTTGCAAAGGAGGGAAAAGGAGGAGGAGTGAAGAAGAGAGGTGGAGACATAATGTGGAGGAGGGGGAAGATAGTAGATGGAAACTGTTGATCAGTTCCCAACCCTTAAAGTCCAAATTCCATTCGGAAACTCAATCCCTTCATAATGACATGCAGACGTGGAAAATGAGATTTACAACTTCAGCAGAACTGTAATTCTACCAAGAAAAAAAGGCATCTGTCAATCTTGCCTTCTAATGACGACAAAAGATCTCAAATTGGCTTTGTCATATTCCTTCTCCTCTTTTTTTAAAACCTATTACAAAAACTCATGGGAGGCTTTTTTTTTAAAAAAAAAGGACACCAGAGTCCCCTTGAATCGGATGGAGCTCTGACCCCCCATATATTCCATTTATAGCCTGTCTCAGAATGACATCCCCTTGACTAGCAAACTGTCCAATCCAGCTGCAAGTGTCAAGATTGTATTAGGCACTAAGTGAAATATATATACGTGCCCTTATGTCTGGGTCTACCTCTAAGGCACGGGGCTGTAGTTTATTCTGACCACCCACTGCTCCTCATCCAGGAAGCTCTTATAAGGGGCTTGGGAGCACCTTTTAACTTTTAAGAAAGAAAGGAAAGAACGAAAAGCAAATGGCACCAAAGAAAGATGTCAAGAAACCTGCCCCTGCAGCAGCCCCTGCGCCAGCGCCTGCACCAGCTCCAGCTCCAGCTCCAGAACCATCAAAGCCCAAAGAAAAACCCATCGATCTCTCCTCCATCAAGGTAAACAGATGAACTCCTGTGGTCACTGAAAATTCCACTTCCTCCAGCTAGGGAACAACACCATGGCATTCTCCACTTCTCTGATTCAAACTTGAAAGAATGGTGGGGTTTTTGGACAGCCTGATTTTATGGCTTGTGGAGTGGACCTTAGTGAAGCCAAATTGGAAGATAAGCTGGTCTTGATTATTAACCACCACCACCCCCGCCATCACACCAAAGATTTAATTATTTTAAATGAAATATTTTTATTTCCGTAGGCGAGTTTGGCATGTTAGAGAATGTGGTTGAGGAGCTTAGGGCAGTACTGTATCTAATGCATTTCAAATTGGCTGGAAGTATTGCTTTCTCAATTAAACTTGTTGCACACATCTACACTGTGCGATAAAGCAAGCATTGTACAAGGGAAAAATTGATTGCAAATTAAAATTTAAATGGAAAATTTAAATTAAATATACAGTATCTTCTTTCTAAACAAGGACTTAATTAGTTCATAAGTGTCTTTCTGAACATATTATACCTACTTCTATAAGCAGCAGATGATCCATTGGATATATTCTTTACCATCTGTAACACAGACCTTGTGCAACAAAAATACCAACCCAGTGCATTTCTTTTTACCGCTAAGATTAGTGCAAATTCCTGTTAAATTAGAAGAGATCAGTATTCCAAAACACGATGAAGTGTTTCAGTGACTACATTTTTCATCTTCTTTTTAAAATGATTTGTAAATTGCTATGGAGTGAAGCTGGATAACAGATATGGCATTCCTTATGAACGTTTGACTGTATTTTTGCTGTGTGTCACCTTTTAGTTGTTGCATGTGGAATCACATTGTTGTGCTGCACAGCCTCTACTTTCTCTAGCATTTTGTATGAAGTGTAGTCTGGAAGGAAGAAGGCTGTGTGTGGAATGAGAACAGAGGGAAAGACCCAGCTGGACAGATTCCTTAAGTGACTCATCATATCCACCTCACCACATATCCAGCACTTTAATTAATCAGAGGGCCAATTTAGGAAACCTTACCTAAGAAACCCAGCCTAATATGGAGCGCCAAAGAGTGGGAAATGTTCCACGGGTATCAGGCATTTAGACAGCAGTTCATATGAACCACAAGATCACTCTAAATGTAATTTAACTCAAAGTGTATGCTTTGAACATCCAGGACATCTTTACTGAGAAGTAAGTGTCACTGTATTCAAAGAGACTTTCTCTTTAGTAAATGTGTTTAGAGCTTTGGTCTTATGATCAAGCTTGACTAAACTTGCAGTGACACTTCTTCTTCCGTGTCTAGGTCAGACATTAAACGGCTAAAATGAAGCCACCATTTGGTGAATTAATTCCATAGTTCCATTAGCCTGACCTAGTGTGACCAAATCTTTAGCAAAAGGCTATTGGGTGTAATTATTTGCAATTTGGAGGGGGAAACCAAGAGCTCATATTGGTGTTGGAGTAAATCCAATCCATATTATTTGAAGTTTAGCCTTTGGGTGATAGATTTAGAAGTGACTCCAGAATACATAAGTTTGTTTTGTTGTTTTTTTAAAACAATTATTTTGTTTTTTTAAAAAGGAAAATGTTCAAAATTGAACTGAGAGGTCACAAAGCCACAAACAGGTTGTCTCTGGCATTGGTACATCCCCCTCCCTCAATTAAATTAGACCTTGCCCTTCATGAGTTATAAAGGAAGAAGAAAGCTGTTTTTTCCACTAAAATAATTTACATTAGTTTGATAGCTGCATGCATCCAATTCATTAGGAGGAAATAGAGTTTTCAACATTAGTGGCTCGGGCTAATTTATCTTTACATAAATGTGCTTAATGGGATATTTATCATTTGAAAATGGAATTCTAGTCATCACAACAGCCCCTCATCTACAGACATGGGTGCACATTTTTAATATACAAGAATTGTTGTAGGGAAATGGGTGGAACTATTGTGATAAGCTTTGGAGAGAGAGAGAGAAACCATATTCCTATTTAAATAGATGGGAGCAGGGGAGAGCATCATTGAATTATTAAATACACATTTTGTGCCATTACTCAGGAAGCTTGGCACTTCAAGTGTTGAAAGTGCTTCATGAGAATCTTGATAACAACTCTGTGAGGTGGGTGAGTATTATTCATGTCACTACAGATGGGCGCATGGATGCATCTTATTATAAGACAGAAAGGTTGCCCAAGGAGTCAATGGGCCTAGGACTCCCAAGTTCATAGCTCATACTCTTCAGTACTAATCAATACTTAAAGTTGCTTCTGTTTAAATTATTTTAAAAACATTTCTAACTTTGTATCAATACATATCAATTAGCAAATGCAATTTTATGCAAAGCACCAATATCTTCTTATTTATACATGTCCTTTGTTTTGGTGATTGTGCCTCCTAATCTGAAAATTTATATTGAAATATCAGACATAAGCAGCTAAATGCATAACCAATTTCAGAAGCCAGAGGAAAAGAGAAGAAAAACCCAGTCCAAAATTACCATTTTTAAACAAGGCCAAAATCATATTTTGATTACTTCTATTGGCTCTTGAAACTGAACATACAACATTTGATCCCTGTGTGCTAGTCCCCCCAAAATATTTTTAAGCACATCTTCTTGTCTTGCTTATATGGAAATATTCTTACTCCTTATCCTCACAGTACCCCAGTGAGGTAGTAAGTATTCTAACCCTCATAATTGAGCCATGGACTGCTTCATCCAACCAAGGTCACCTCTGGAAATGGTTGCAATTCCAAGGATTAAGGATTAGAATTTAGTCCCCAAGTCCAAGGACCATCTCAGTTGCAAAAAATGCCAGACACTGTCATCACTCTTGCATTTCTGAGAACACTTGTATCTAAGATGTTTAGCTCAGTCCTTAAATAGGATGTACTAAGTTCTGAAGACCTTTCTACTGGCGTCTGAAGGAACTGCACTGGTAGTATTTGTTACAGCATGTACTGTATTAAGAAAACTTGTCCTTAATAGTTTTGGGCTCAAGGATTCCATATGTAGAGGCTGAGGCCAAACCAACAACCACCATAGATACAACTGACCTTAGCTGAACCAGTCTCATGTGTTGCCATGGGACTTCAGTTTTCATTTAGGCGAGTCACCTTTCAGCTAAATGAGACCTTGAGATATAGTTGCTTCCATTCCTTGTTGAAATAATAAATATTCAAAATTTTCAAAGAAAGCACCCTTCCCCCCATTATCATAATTAAAAAATACTCAAACTTTGAGTCAGTGACCGTATAAATCAACCAGACATAAAAAAGTCTGGATCCAATAATATGCCCCATCTTAAAAGTATTTGAAAGCCCTTGAATGTGCTTGTTAAGTGATCAGATAGTAGTGCACTATCTCCTGATATTAATATTTTGCTTATTGGGTTTCAAATGAGTCCTTCAATTCTGTGGTTGAGGGCGGTGTATGTTTCTTGGTTAAGGAAATGTTTAATACCCTAGTATTGTACATATGCCTGAATTTACATTCCAGTTACTTGCTGTATTTCTGCAAAGCAATATAAAGTATATTTAATTGCCACTTGTCCAATGTGGAGTAGTCTATTGGCATGATAATGCAGGGAAATAAATCACAATTTGGACCACTTGTGGACCTATTTCTCAACAGTCACCTGGCACACAGAAAAATGTGCTCCAACCCAACCCTGATCCATGCCCGAGAGCTGTATGTGCTTTTACCTTTTTAGACCAGGCTGCAATGATTCCATGGTAGATAGCAGGTTCGCTTTAAAGAGGCTAATTCTAATTTCTGGTACCCTTAATGCCTTTGCAGCTATCCAGTGCAGTCAGGGAGTTCCCTATGAGTGTTCCCCTTGAGTCTACTTGCTAAGGCTTAAGGTCAGGGGGACATTTATCTCAGAACAAAGGACAGTCTTCCATACAAAGAATGGGTCAGAGTATATGTATTTGAGATTAGGTGGAACCAAGATGAAAGAGAAAAGGACAAAAACAATACTATTAGAATTTTAGGCTTTAATTCTGTGTCTGAAAAGAAAACAGTAATACTGTATTAAAACTACGAGGTGAATAAATATCTGCAGAGATCTAAAAAGGTAACAAGGTCAAAGATATGGCAGGAAAGAAACTTTTCCTGTACGTTGCTTTCCATGCTATGACAACTCTTTCCCCTCTACCTTTAGGCCCTTGAGTCAGTGAGAAGAGCTTCCCCTTCTGCCTGACTCATTGCTCGCTCTTTTTGTACCTCTTAAGAGAGGCAAGAAAAGAAAGAGAAGATGGGTTCGAGATAATGTGGTTGAAAGAGGTCTTTGGAAAAAGGTTCCTTTCTCTATATGGTTTTGTAGGCAGAGCTCAACAGAACTTTATTTCTATCCCAAACTGGTCTTTGATGAGTTACAATCCGCTCAGAAAAATGAGCACAGTGGATTACAAATTGAACCTGTCTAATCCAACCCAACATGACATTAGTGCCAGGCAACTAATGCCTAGGTAATTGAACTTAGACAAGCTACCTTTTGTAGTACACCTCCCAGAATTCCCCAACTAACATGACTATCACTCCTAGGAGTTGTAGTCCAACAAAACTAACTTTTCTATTATCCATCTGATGGTCCATGTTGCACTTCTTTTGGATCCTGGGATTTGTAGGTGGAATTTCAGAGGACTAGAAGAGTCTTCCTTGACTCACTGTAACATTTCTGGCACATGATATCTAGCTGATACAGAGCTCTGGAGGTCAGAAACTGGGACTACTAATGTTCAGGAGTAGTTTGTCCTCTACATGAATAAGTTGAGATTCACAGAATGAAGAACCACACCAGATTCACCTGTTTTATAGACCCAAGTAGATTTCTATTGGCCCCTTGTGTCACTTGATCTCTCAAGATCTGCATCTGCTGTCACATTCTGAACTGTTGCAGTGTGGCACAACTAAAGCCAGGAGCTGTCTCCTCTGTCAAGGTGCACTGGATGGCACAAAGAATAATTAAGAAGCCATGGTCTGCTGCCAGTTTGAAATCCCAGAAAGCCTGCAGTGGATAGGGAGAGAAAGTGAAATTATTTTGTTCTTTAGGTGAAAGAAAAAACAATTTCCTTTTTTGTGCAGAGCCAATTGCAAGTAGATAAATAGGGACCACTTCGGTGGGAAGGTAACAGCGTTCCGTGTGCTCCGGTGTCTAGTCATGCCTGCCACATGACCACGGAAACGTCTGCAGGAGCAGACAGCGCTGGCTCTTCGGCTTAGAAACAGAGATGAGCACTGCACCCTAGAGTCGGATACGACTGGCTTTCGAGCAAGGGAAACCTTTACCTTTAAATAAGAAACTGCCCACAGTTGCAGTTTGATCAGAACCGCATAGATATTTTAATTGTCTCCTAACTGATGCAGTGCAGCAGCAATCTAATAATAATAATAATAATAACTTTCTCTGCCCTTCCACAGAAGAGCAGAAGAAGTGTTCAATGGGCAATTAGGTTGCTTGGATGGGATTGAACAGGGATAAATGCATGTATCTACTCCCCCAATCCTCAAGTGACCACAGAACCCAAAGCCACTGTGCACCACAAGAGCTAGTTTAGACAGGCCCTTACTCTGTCTACCTCAGTGGCTCCCAATCATTTTTGGCCATGCCCCACCTCTCTCTCTCTCTCTCTCACACACACACACACACACACAGAGAGAGAGAGAGACAGACATATAAATCTTATTATTCAAAAAGTGAACTCCTATACATGTGGAGGAAGCCTAAAAGGCCATTCACTTGGTCTAAACATTCTCAAATTGCCCCCCTTAAAAATCATCCCCCCCCCCATGGGGCATGTGCCCCAAGTTGGGGACCACAGGTCTAGATTACTGTTTCCCAACCTTTGTTTTTTGGACTTCAATTCCCAGAAGCCTAAGTCAGTTCACCAAAAAGCAATGATCAACCAATGTACTGACTTAGGCTTCTGGGAATTGAAGTCCCCCTGTGGGGCGTGGGCCTCATGTTGGAAAACATGGCTCTAGATCAGGAGTTATCAACCTTTTTAAGCTGAGGGCCGGGTCATGCTCCCTCGGACACCTTTTGGGGGGGGTGGATGGCCATTTTACCCTTCCTCCACCACATGGCACTTCCTGGTGTGGTGGAGGCGGTGGGGGCCCACATAAAATGGTGCCATGGGCTGCATATGGCCCATGAGCCACAGGTTGAGAATCCCTGGTTTAGATGATAACGCTAAGAAAGGACACTTCAGCTGGAGGAATGAGACAGTAGTTTGTCTCCCTCTACACTTTCCTACAACTTACTGCACATGCCCCAACTCTTCTCCAGAATGTCCCTCAATGCTTCACCACAGACCTTGGGCATGGGACAGTGGGAAGGGGACAAAGCAGTGTAAGAGCTGAATCTGCTGGTAATAGAAAGGTACCACTAGGTGCAAACTAAATAAGAGAGAGAGAGAGAGAGAATGCTGTTTACTATAGGGTAACTGGGAGAGAGGCAGGGGATGTTTTTAATTTCTGTTACCGGAAGCTGTCACTGTAAACAGCTTTGACAGTGGCAAGGCTCCCATGTATCTCATTCCCAGTGTCCACAGGCACAGGGAACAGCATATATGGGTGTGTGCTGAAATACTAGAATCCCCTGAGGGAGGCGCCAAAGGCATATGTTTGAGGTGGGACTGGGCCCACTCCAGCATCCAACATTTCTGGACACTGTTTTAAAAAAGGTGGCTGGACCAGCTTAATATTTAAGGTATTTCCCTGAACATTTTGAAAGAAACTAATTTCTTTGCAGAGATTTCTCTGTTACTTTTAATGTTACATTTGTGATGATGGTGCTGCAAGCAAGTCCCTGGACATACCATCCCTTGAGAATTGTACTTCCCATAAATTGGCATCAGCAATATAGGTTGAACAAGCTTTGAAGTGTGTGTGTGTTTGCACGTGTGCGTGCGTGAGCTGCCTTAATGGATGTGATCCACATTCATAAATTGCAGCAGATGGAGAAGGTCATGCTGACAACCCGGTCACCTGTTCCAGAGAACAGCTGATTCCAGGCACTCACACTTCTTTTCTGTGACTTACCCTTTCTCAACCATCTCATCTAACAACTACAGTATTGTCAGTGCCGCCAGCTTCAATACTATCAATGGTGGCAATTCTATAGACAGCTGACTATGTTGGTGTCTGTTTTTGGCCCTACACATTCCTCCTGGGCAGTTCACATTTTTGCTAAACCTACTGCAGAGGTTAAACAACAAGAAAAGAGACACAAATAAATCAGCCTTATAGCTGCAGAGCTTTGTCTTGGAAGTTAAGAGATTCTTGGTTTGGATATACCACCTCACTCCTCCAGCAGAGCAACACTCCATGCGATTGAAAGATCACATTTCAAAAGTTAGTTTTATGTACTCACTGGCTCCCTTTGGTTATAGCAGTACCTCAGAATAAGAGAGGGGGTCCAGTTTTCCTAAAAGAGGCAGTAAAATGACCTTAGTGAACTGAACCCTGAGCCCCACTGTACCAGATAATTAGCAACCAGTCTCAAATGTTCCATTCCAAGTGATGGCTTCTTAGCTCCAGAGGTTCTTGGGTCAAATAGACTATCTAGAGCAGAGTTTCCCAACCTTTGGTTTTTGGACTTCATTTCCCAGAAGCCTAAGTCAATTCCCCAAAGCACTGATCAGCCAATGTACTGACTTAGGCTTCTGGGAATTGAAGTCCACCGGTGGGGGATGGCTCCCACGTTGGGAACCACTGATCTAGATCCATTTTAATCTGACTTCTGGCCTGGCTGAGGCACAAACACAATTTTGGCCAGCTTGGTGAAACATCTGTGCTGGGAACTAGGCCAGTGTGTCTGCTGTGTCTGCCTGCAGCTTTTGATACCATTGACCATGATGTCCTTCTGAATTGCATCTCTGGGATGGGTCTTGCAGATACCATCGTACTCTGCAGTTGCTCCAGTGGGGTATTTCAGGCAGGGCTGTAAGCAGGGCAGGGCCATCAGGGCCAAGCCTATAGTGCCAGATTTAGAGGATGCACATGGTGATTGCTCGGTCCTTCACTTCTCTTCCTTGGGAAGTGACAAGCTAAAGGCAAACAGTGCAGGCAGCAAAGTGCTACGTTATACCTTTGCTTCACAGTATGACCTGCCAGTCCCATCGCTGCTCTTTGGATTCTGGTAAAAATTTGGGGTGCGTTGGGGTGGGGTGTGTCTCCAGCAGCAAAACAAGCCACTGCACTTCCTGGCACTGTTTTTAACTGCTGGTTTCCAGAGCAGGTCCTGTAAAGCAAAGCATGATTGGAAAGGCAGTTTCTGAACTCAACAATTCCAGAGTGTAGGCAACATCAGAACCTATCCTTTCCATCCTGCCTTGCTCCTCAAGACTTCTGTTTGATCCAACAACTAAAGAAGGGAGAAGTGCTCAGGAAGTAGAGAGTGTATCTCTTCTCCCTCCCTCCCACCCACTCACCCATGGGTGCCACTCACTGCTGCAGGGTTGTTTGATTGGGCTCCCCCAACCCTTTTCTTTCTCCAGCATACAGGAGTTACAAGGAGGATGCCAGAGGCTGGCCTGGTGAAAAGATGCCCTGTAACCTTACTTCCTGCTGCAAATAGACAAGGCTGAGCTACATGTGTGCCCACCTTTATTTCTGGCCACAACTTTGAAAGTTAGCTGAGACTTGGGGTGGGTGTGTCCTGGGGTACCAAAATTACTAATTAAGGCTACAGCTGGTCCAAAATGCGGCAGCCCGGGTGGTGATGGGGTGTGGGCGTTATGCCCGTGCTTTGCCACTGCTCCGGGAGCTGCACTGGTTGCCAGTTTGTCTCCGGGTGCAATTCAAGGTGCTGGTTTTGACCTTTAAAGCCCTATATGGTAGTGGGCCGGGTTACCTAAGAGACCGCATCGCCCTGAGGACGTCTGTCCGTCCAACCAGAGCGGACCGGAGGGGCTCTCTAATTGTTCCATCAGCCAGAGGGGCTCGCCTCTCTGGCACAAGGAGGAGAGCCTTCTCCGTGTCTGCGCCGGCCCTCTGGAACCTCCTGCCAACAGAGCTACGTCTCCGGACGGAATTGCTGCCTTTCAGAAAAGATCTTAAAACCTGGCTGGCGGGTCAAGTGTGGGGTGCAGGTGGAAGGGTAACCGCCATTGCGTGGTTGGTGTAGAAGAACTCTTCCCCATGGTGCCTTTGGATCCTGCAGCCCTTGTTTTTAGGGGGTGGGTAGTTTTAACTGTTTTAACTGTTTTAACTTGTGTTTTTAATCTTTGTTGTGAACCGCCCTGAGTTGGCTTTGGCCGAGTGAGCGGTATATAAATGTGATAATTAAATTAAATTAAATTAAATTAAATTAAATTAAATTAAGGACCTACTACCAGAGTTTAATTTAATTTAATTTTAATTTAATTTTCGCACCTTTATGTCGCCCAATCAGGGAACCTGACTCAGTGCAGTTTATTTACATGGTAAATAAACAATATACAATACTCAATATACACAATATACCCAGTAAATACCCAGTAATACAATATACAAAATTCAATCTACCAAAACAGCATATAATAATATAGCACAACGCAATCCTAAAACAGCCTCTCCACCCTGGCCACAAGCCAATTCCAAGGGCGGCGGCAAGGTCCAGCCGCCCGCCACCATAGCAGCCCTTCCAAGCCTGGAGAGGGGTAGGGCCCAGGAGTGCCAGCAGGTGGAATGATCCTGGCGCCCATGACCGGAGGGCCTCTTCGCCCCAGCCAAGGCCAAAGTCCGTGAGCAGCGACGGTGGAAAGATGCAGCACCAGGCGTCTTCAGCTGCCTCGGGACTCAGGCAGCCCTTTATCCTCTCCGGCGTTGGTGTGGCTGGAGGGGAAGGAGTTCTGCTCTATCCCCCACACTATTTAGCGCAGACATAAAACCATTTGGACAGCTTGTTTGGAACTTGGGATTCAGGATTCAGATGGTATCTAATTCTATTTCTCTTTCCCATCCAATGCTGGGCAACCCATTTTAGTTTTGAACTGGTGTCTGCTGTCAGTAATGGACTGGGTGAGGCAAGCAAACTATAGTTTAGTCCAGACCAGAAAGTGGTGTTTCTGGCCAGTTGACAGACAGAGCAGGGAAACAGCCTATACCGAAGGAGGTTATCCTTCCACTGAAAACTTGGGTTTGCAGCTGGGCCATGTCTCAACAGTGGCTGGGAGCACATCTGAGTGGCTAACTTTAAAACTAGCCTGCCAACTATGTTTGTTCCTTAAGATGTCCAATCTGGCCACATGTCTTGGTTATATCCTGTTTGGATTGTTATAATGCGCTCTACATGGGGCTGCCTTTTTAAAAAGTATCTAGAAACTTTACAGGATCCAAGATACTGCAGCTGGACTCCTGACTGGGGTTGATTGGTGGCAAGAGACTCTCCCCTGGTACAATGCACAGGATTTAATGCACAAGATCATAGCTGGCAAAAATATTGTTCCAGTGTACTAAAACAACAACCCAACTTTGTTCCTGCAAGAGGAGAATTTACTTTTGCCCATGATGAGTTGTATCAGTCACAGGAAGTCTTTAGGAAGATGCCCCAGGCAAAAGAGTATCTTCTGTTCCACTCTGGCTCTTATGCACCACACAGTGGCTTCTTGTAAGCATGGCCTCATCATGCAGGTAATCTGATAGCCACAGCAAAGAGGCTCACAGAAAAGGGTATGGCTGTTAACCTAGCACAGGGTTTCCCAAGTCCAGATGTTCCTGGACTTCAATTCCTAGTAGCCCTGATCAGCAGGTGTGCTGACTTGGGCTTCTGGGAATTGAAGTCCAAGAACACGTGGGGGCCCAAAGTTGGGAAACCCTGGCCTAATAGCACCCAGTATAATGACCGTAATGTGTACAAATCTAGGAGCTAAGCCCTACTGAAATGTCCCTTATAGGAGTGGTGTGAGTGCAGATTCATTGCTATTCTAAAGCATTCAACACCAATTGGATATGAGCAGCAGATATTGGGACAATTTTAACTCATTTCCAGCCTTTAAAGCCCTTGAGTACTTCGCTTCTCAGAACTGCGGTGGCTTAGTGGTTAAGACGCTGAACTTGATGGCTGGAAGGTCGGCAGGTCAGCAGTTCGAGACCCGAGTGCTGCATGATGGAGTGGCTTCTGTCTCTGTCCCAGCTCCTGCCAACCTAGCAGTTCAAAAGCAAGAAATTGCAAGAAGATAAATGGGGACCACCTTGGTGGGAAGGTAAACCGAGTTCTGCATCTAGTCATGCCTGTCACATGTCCATGGAAATGGTTGTATACACAGATAGCACTGGCTCTTTGGCTATAAACTGAGATGAGCGCTGAACCCTAGAGTTGGATACAACTGGCTTTTGAGCAAGGGCGACCTTTACCTTTTACCTTACATTGATTTGAAACTCCCACCATATATTTTTCACTCGCTGCCTTAAGAATCTAAAAGAGGGACTTAAACCAGTTACGACTAAGGCAACTAAATCTATGTACACTGGCCTTGGAATAGGGTCCCTTTAGAAAAATGATGTGAGCTTCTGAGTAAACTCCCACGGTTGCAGCCCCCAATCCTATCCATGTTCAAATAAGAGCAATGAGGATAACCTCATTTGATGTAATGATTGGCTTCATCTTGAGTACAGTGTCCACTTCTGAGTATCACATCTTAAGAAGGATGGGGATAAACTGGAAAAAGTGCAGAAAAGGACAACAAGGATGATTAGGGATTGACAATCAATCCCTATGAGGGGAAAACTGAAAGAACTGAGCACATTTAGCCTTAAGAAAAGAAGATTGAAATGTGCAAATGCTTGGGGGGGGGGGGAAATGTCATACAGAGGAGTGGCAGGATTTGTTCTTATTCATCTTAAAGTGCAAGACATGTAATAATGGGCTCAAATTACAGGAAACCAGATTTTCTTTGGCTGAGAGCCTTGTTGTGGTGTGGGGGCTTGAGCAGTCTATCTAGGCAGTGTTGCCCATTTCTTGTCAATGATGTTAGGCAGGGACTAAAACTCACCGAAGTGTCTTCCGTCAGATCCCTTGGGCAAGGTGAAAGCACATCATGGTCAGCCTAGACAGTGGGTGACGTTGTGATAGCCAAATGGCTGAAGAACCGCATGAAGATGGACTTGATTTCTCAGGTCCATTCGCATGTGTGGAATGTCATTGCAGAGACATCTGCTGATGTGCAGACTCCTCCCTGAGTAACGACTTCAAGGTATCCAAAGTATCACAAAAAACCTCCTAAATTTTGGAGCAGTATGACAAATGGAACCAGTTATCTTGGGAGGCAATGAGCACTCCAGTACTGCAGTCATTCAAGAGAAAACTAGACAACCATCTGTCAGATAAACTTGGATTTCGTTTTCTGCATTTAGCAGGACTGGTCTTGGAGTATGGTCCTCTTAGAAAAATGGCCTTATGGGCCCATTCCAACTCCATTATTCTATGATTCCCTGCTCTTCCGTACAAGGTATATACTACTTTAAGCCATAGCTAGGAAGCTTAGGTTTTTCTGGACAGGACCCACTATTTCTAAACAGCACAGAATAAAGTAAAACAAAACAATCTGATATGGTGGTTAAAGCACTGGGTTGATGAAGTTGCCTCTAAAACTCACTGGGTGACCTTTGATTCATTTCTCACTTGCTCTTGGATTAACCTACATCACAGGCTGCAAGGTTGAAATGGTAAGGAGAAGAGAGATGTATCTAGCCTTGGGTTCACTGGAGGAAAAACAGCACTGTGGTGGCTTAGTGGTTAAGACACTGAGCTTGGAGCCTGGAAAGTTGGGTTTCGATACCCGAGTGCTACACGACGGATCTTGGGGACATGAAAGGAGCCTCATTTGGGCATCCCCTGAGTAGTTTCCCCAGCAAAAATCCTTCCAACCCAGAGTGATTTCTGACATGAAATTTATTATTTACTGGAAGAAAGTCATTATATAAATATTATATATCAACAAATGTAAAAATAAATGCTAATCACATAAGAACTAAATGAATGAGATCCAGTAGCAAGTCTGGACTAGAGTAGAACCACTGAACCAGTGATGATCTGATGAACCATCCCTTGGGCCTTCTCTAGTTGCAATTTATTACTAAATTTCAGCCAATGTCTCTTATTTATTTGTTTTACATTATACTGTACATAAATAACATGCCCTGAAATATAAGATAGCAGCTGCTAGCCCAAAAATAACTTAGAAAATAGACCACTTCAGAGGCAATGAAGTGTTTGTGTGATGTGATAGTCCTGTCTAAAAGCAGGGCAGTCTCAAAATGCCACAATTAACACTGAATTGGCTGTATGCAAATGAGCATGTCCTGCATGGGTGCATGTAATATGATAAGAGACCACCTCTGCTGGTCTTTTGATACTAGGATAATACAGAAGAAAAGAGTTTGTCATGCATTGTCTCAGAGAAAAGCTGGTTTGGGATTATAAGGTTCACAGCTATAAACTCAGTCATGTATCTGGACATTCAAAAAATAAGGTACAGCCTTGTTTTTACACCTGCTGCTCCGCAACACCTGATAGTGTGTTGGTTGTGTGATCAAGCATCTGCATGCCACTGTATATGTAAATGTTTGCACATTTAGATTGTTTTTTCAAACCCTATAATTACTACTCAACTAGGTCATCGCTGGAGGAATACTGCAAATGGTCTAAAGGAGAGAAGGTAAACAGGTAAAATTGCACTGACAGACAATGCAAAGTACTTGCAAAGAACACGGAAATTATAATCTAATGAACTAAACTGTGTTTTGTTAATCCTCCAAACCACATTTAAAATGCAATCGGAGATATGCAATTGGGAAATTTGCCAACAAAATGTTCCTAAAATGGGTTATTGAAATTCTCCCTGTCCTAACAGAGCCTTAGATTATTATTCTTGTTACACCTGAATGTTTTTTTTAATAAAACACTGTTTTGCAGTTTGTCTTTACAATAATAATTGTTATTATTATTATCATGTTCTTTGAATGATGGGCTGATAAACCAAAGAGATGCAAATATATTACAAGGCAGGGGTCGGCAACCTATGGCCCGTAGGCTGGATTCAGCCCGCAGAACCAAATCATCTGCCTGCTGCCCTTGTTCTCTCCACTCCTGCATTTATGACAGCCGCGGGTACATTTTATGGCAGCATTTACAGAGAGGGGATCACCAGTCCAGGCCCCTCAACTGTATGAGGGAGCATGACACGGCCCCAAACTTTAAAAGGTTGCAGACCCCTGTTATAAGGTATAGTACAAATTGGGACTGCAGTGGCTTAGAGGTTAAGATGCTGAACTTGACAACTGGAAGGTCAGAAGGTCAGCAGTTCGAGACCTGAGTACTGACCAAAGTACTGCAGCTCCTGCCAACCTAGCAGTTCGGAAGCAAGAAATTGCAAGTAGATAAATAGGTACCACTTCAGTGGGAAGTTAAACAGCGTTCTGTGTGTAATCAGGCCTGCCACATGTCCATGGAAATGTCTATAAACGCAGACAGTGCTGACTTTTGTGGTTGGAATGTGACTGTGGACTGCTAAGGGAAATTTTAGCTGGCCTTCTAGTCCTGTATGTTTCATCCAGTAGAGATGCTTTCAATAATAATAATAATAATAATAATAATAATAATAATAATAATAATAATAATAATAATAATAATAATAATAATAATAATAATAATAATAATAATAATAATAATAAACACAACACTTCCTCATGAAAAAGGCTCCCTTTGCCTATAATAACATTGGGACCATGTCCTGTATGAAACAACCACATCATGTAGGAAATGTATTTGTAAGGCATATTTATGGCATACGCTCCGGTGTCTAGTCATGCCTACCACATGACCGTGGAAATGTCTGCAGAAGCAGACAGCGCTGGCTCTTCGGCTTTGAAACAGAGATGAGCACTGAACCCTAGAGTCGGATACAACTGGCTTTCAAGCAAGGGAAACCTTTACCTTTACTCATGTAACTGTGGCTGTTTACAACACAATTAAGCCATATTGGTATTCACCTTTAGTACTGGAGTCCCAAATTCAAAACAATCCATTTTCAGCAGAAACTTAGTAAACATGATTTTTTTTAAATGGTAGCAATATTATTACATTTTCCAAGCATATCAGAGAGTAAACAAGTTTTGTTTTATTTACTCTCTGATTAGTTAACATGAGTACCATATCCTGATTAAACAAAGATGGGTCTTTCTTTTGATCCATTTTCAGACACTTCTAGTCCCATATAACAGACTAAGTCCCCCAAATCCACTATGTTCTCATGTGGAACAGGACTTTTACAGCAAGTGTATCAGAATATCCCTCCCAGCCACCCCCACTTTGTGCCAACCAAATACAAGATTCAGGCATCAGAGTTTAGGATTCATCTGTTCCAAAACATTTGTATAGCTGAATATTAGGCTGAACTTTCTTGATATTATGAGTGAAGGATCAAGCTTTAGAAGGAACAGGTATATTTAGACAGTAAGGAGACACCCAAGAAATGTAAGGAGATACCCAACAGGAGACTTCAAATATGGTTGTTGAAGATATATTTGGCTCTTGTTGGTTGCAAGCTGGAGGAGGCATTTAATGGCAAGTGGCAATAGCTTTGGTCATGTTAATGCTTCAACATGACCACTGGGAGGCATATCTAAGCTGATGTCCCCCTTGAGGCTCATTTTAAATGCCACTAGCACTATGCTTCTTCACCATTTGCTCCATGCATATTAAATACTACCAGAGGAATAGAAGCATTTAAGGTCGATTTTGTAGTCCCATTTACATTGTTATAAATCCAAGAGCAAAAATGGGTGGAAATTAATCCTGCTAACTTCATTTTTAAATAGGAGAATTAGATCTTTTTCATAGGGTACACAATTGTAGCTGAATTTTCACTTACACTTTCTCCTATAGAGTTAGTCTTGATCCTGAGCAAACTGATATTATTTGTATTTGTGGGTACAGGTCTCAACAGGGCTAATTTAGGGACTGAAAAATTATGTCCCAAGTCTCTCATATTAAAAAAATGGTATTTTGTTTTTAAAAAATTTTTTAACTTTTTTTTAACAGCCACAAGAAAGTGCAAAAAACATTTTTAGTTAAATTCATAAAATATTTGGGGTGGGGTTGAGGGGTATGTAGTACCCAGACCTCTGGAAGTTGATAGTCCATGGGCTAATCTCAAATATTTAATACACAGAATCATAACAGAAGTCTCTCAAAATATTCTCCATTAACAACAGCATTTCTTTCTTCTCAATAAGAATTTACAGAGGTTAGATTAATGTATAGATAAGGGCTCGAAGTCAACTAAAGATTATTGTAATAGAAGCTGCATTCGCCAGCTAAAAGCCAAGCAGAACTAGTATGACTCTAGTAAGTATCTCTATTGTTAGTTTAGGAATCCCATTGAAGCCAATGGAATATAAGAGCCATAGCTGAGCTGCTTTCAGGGAGCTTCATAATGCAGTCTTGCACATGTTTATACTGTTCTTGGAGATAATTCCTGTTGTGTAGCAATGCATTTAGGATTGTAGATAGATGTCATTTCAGTGCAATGTGCTTCAGAGTAAGCATACTTTCTTGCCATCTTGTGTTGCCTGTGAAGGCTAAACCTGTGCCAGAGGAAAAATGAAATGAAATGAAATGGTGAAGACTTGAGCATCAGGGAGTAAAAATTCTAACTCATCTACCCTCATCTACCCCTTGGTTTCGCTGTGGCGAATTCACTGAATTTGCTTTATATCTCCCTGCTCACTTTTTTATTTAATACATCTATATATGGAAGTTAAAATTATTAGAAGCCTCACTTTTAGTTATGTTTGTTTGTTTATGTTTAATTCGATTTATACACCGCCCTATTGAGCACTGACTCAGGGTGGCTAACAACATATAAATGACCCCAAGGTAACCCAAGGGGTCTACATACAAGATACAAAGTTCAAAATACAATATTAAATACAATATTCAAAAATGCAACTTAGCCCAGAGGCCCAGATACAATATTACAAGCTATAATACAAAGCAAAAAACAAAAAGCATACCATAGAAAAACCATAATAATACCGGCTCAACAATTCCCTGCTCCATACACCCCAACCCCAAGCAAGTCCAGAAAGAGAGAAGCTAACGTCTCAGCCAATTCTAAGAATGTAGTGAGAATGTAACCCTGTGCACACCTGATAGTATGGAATCAGGAATGGAGTTGGAGAGGATAGATCCAGCCTTTGTGTGTAGCATAATAAGGCGGCTAGAAGATGGTAACACATTGAGGCAATAGGTGCTGGTCACGTGGTTCAGGGGGCTGGTCACTATGGCCTGGGAGCTGCATCCACGCGCCCCTCCCCCCGGCACCAATTCATCTGGCCCACGAAGCCCTTGATGCTTTCAGGAGCGACAAGGGCTTCGTGGGCCAGGTGAATTGGTGTCGGGGGCCAGATCCTACCCCCGGGTTGTAGTTTGGCCACCCCTGCAATAGAGCAAAGTGTCACTTTGGACTGCAGGTGGGGATTATATTTTCAATATCCTCCTGGATGAAATACTCTGCTTAAAATATTAGCAATGCATGGAGTGGGCTGTATTACAACCTTTCTCTATTCTGACCCATTTTGTTTTAAAGTTGAAACAACCTTTCCCCTAAAATGGGGATTTTTTTAAAAAAAAAACCTACAGTACACCCCTTTTCTGACCTCTGTTCCCGCTGTATTTCTAAATTATGAACAGTAGACTTTAACATTCAAGATGGTGCTCAGAGAGATGACCACTTTGCTTCCTGCATATCTGAATGGCCAGAGCAAGGCTACCTTAAAAACCTGGAAACAGATTTCTTTTTTTGCAGAAGGAGACGGTGATACCTTTATTGGATCCGATAAAGGTATCACCTTCTCCTTCTGCATTTGTTTTGTGTATGCATCACACCGCTAAGTTTTTGTTTATGAGATTTCTTTTTGTTCCCCCAGCTTGTAACCAACTAAAATAAATAGCATCATGGACAAAAAAAACACCCCACTATTCTTATTTTGTATCATTTTTTCTTTCCACAGTTGCTTTTGTTTTCTCTCTGGCTTGGTCTATACTATGGCAAAAGCGAGTAGAGAACCATTTGAGGCAGAAGACTTCAAATCAAAAATGTTTAATCACAGTTCACAAAATTCATAAAATCCAGATCCAAATCCTTTCCGGAATAAAGGTTGATTTTTCAGTAAATACTTTCATCAGGGATCTAGAAAAATAGAGATAATGTATGGCGTTACCGAGATGTATTTGTATGTGTATCTATCTATCTATCTATCTATCTATCTATCTATCTATCTATCTATCTATCTATCTATCTATCTATCTATCTATCTATCTATCTATCTATCTAGATAGATAGATAGATAGATAGATAGATAGATAGATAGATAGATAGATAGATAGATAGATAGATATAGAGATAGATAGATAGATATAGAGATAGATAGATAGATATAGATATAGATATAGATATAGATATAGATATAGATATAGATATAGATATAGATATAGATATAGATATAGATATAGATATAGATATAGATATAGATATAGATATAGATATAGATAGATAGAGATAGAGATAGAGATAGAGATAGAGATAGAGATAGAGATAGAGATAGATAGATATAGATATAGATATAGATATAGATATAGATATAGATATAGATATAGATATAGATATAGATATAGATATAGATATAGATTTTGGAGTATTTGGAAGCCTTTTGTCGATCACTCCCTTATGGGTAGGGATAGTTTTAGACCTGTACCATCTCAAATCAGATTTTGGAGATAATACAGAGACTAAACTCTCCGGGGCAATGTAAATATACACTGGGTGATTTGTAATTTGAAAATCAGGAGTTTGATGGTTGCTAACAAACAATTGTAATATTGAAAGTTTCTATGAAGGTTATGGTTATAGTACTAACCTTTAATGTGGATACTCAATAGTGTGTGTACTATGACAAATAATTAGTTCAACTATCATGTATATGCTTATTTTTCATGAGGTTTATGTATTATTGTTATGTATTGTTTTTTTTGTATGTTTGTTTTTTCTTCTGAAAATAAATATATATATATATGTATGTATATGTATATGTATATGTATATGTATATGTATATGTATATGTATATGTATATGTATATGTATATGTATATGTATATGTATATATGTATGTGTGTGTGTGTGTGTGTATTACATTGGGTTAGTAATTGATTGTTTATTTTTCTAGATCCCTGATGAAAGTATTTACTGAAAAATTAACCTTTATACCAGAAACGTTTGGGATCGGGATTTTATGAATTTTGTGAACTGTGATTAAACATTTTTGATTTGAAGTCTTCTGTCTCAAACGGTTCTCTACTCGCTTCTGCCTTTCACCATTTGGCCTCCACCCTTTGTACTATACTATGGCAAGACAGGGTACCTGGCACTGATTTCTTCGTTATTTCTAAGCAAAAATCCTCTTACCTGTCAAGCCACCTTTATTTGCTGTTCCCATGTTTCTTTTACCCAAAGAGAAGTGATGGGAAAATCCATGATTGTTTATTCCTAAATCTGTCCCATAATTTGTGTGAAAAACCAGGATGGAATTCTTTTCCATCTCTTTCTCCATTCCATTGCCTCAATCTGGCTCATTTCCAGGATTGGAGACAGGGGAAGATTTTGCTTTCCTTTTACAGCGCAACATGCCTCCTTTGGTGCAGAAAAGGCCCCTTCTTTTTATGCAAATGGAAAGACCAGCAGAAAAGCCAGTTCATCTGGCATGGTCCTCTATAATTTCTCTGCGTGTCTCAGACCTTTCAATGACTGGTGGGGAGGGGGAGAGGAAGATTTTGTCTCCTTTTTCCTGACCCTGCCTCAGAGCAGTTGTTTGGCTTCTAGTCATGGAAAACGAATCCAGCTGTTCTACCTCTGCCATATTATTCCCCGCTGTGGAGAAGCCGCTCTTGCCAATTCAAATAGCATTCTGATGGAGAGAACATCTGAGCTGCAAATTCAGTTCCAGTTGAGCAGAACATTAAAAAGCTGCAGCCTTGTAGAATGAGAAAGGTGTACAATGTGTATCACTTTCCAAAACATAAATAGGAAAGCTACTAAGAAAATGGTAAACCGGGAATTCTCAACCTATGGATGCAGCCCACAGCACCATTTCATGTGGCCCCCCACAGCCTCCACCACACCAGGAAGTGCCATGTGGTGGAGGGAGGGCGAAATGGCCATCTGGCCC
Organism: Bradypodion pumilum; assembly: GCA_035047305.1. Lineage (NCBI taxonomy): Eukaryota > Metazoa > Chordata > Lepidosauria > Squamata > Chamaeleonidae > Bradypodion > Bradypodion pumilum. The sequence goes on along the minus strand of JAWDJD010000001.1, from coordinate 243,529,998 downwards.
CCAAAGCTGTCTGAGGGAACATGACTCGGGCCCCGGCTTTAAAAGGTTGAGAACCCCTGTGGTAGACAATGGGGTTATGAAAATTGCATCTAAAGACAAACATGTGAGTGAAGGATACTATCTCCCAGAGCCAATTGATTAACACTCAGTCTCTTCCACTAGTTCAGATATGATTGTACAAGGATGTGGAGTTGTTTGTTGATGGTGTTTAGATCACCAGAATCTCTCTCATCATCCATCCATCTGACCATCTTTGTCTGTTGCTCTATAGAAGGCTCATAGAGTTGTCAGAGCTGCCTGCAATTAGTCTTTCAAGCCAATAGAGGTCATTATGGTACCTTTGAAAGACCAAGAAGCAGAACTTGGACTAAATAGCATTCTCCTTCCAAACTGTAACATCATTGACATCAACAACTTGGGTGTTTTGATACAATATTTTATGTATCAGGCAGACTTGTATTGATCAAGGTATGTTTCTCTAATGCAAATCCTAGCTTGTTGTTAAGACAGAGGCACTGCAATGATTTGTTTTTGCTCCAGCCATTGCATGTGCTACAAAGTCCACACTAGACTGCAGCAGAGGACACTCTTTACAATTTTTGTTATAAACTAATCAAGACTCATCTTGAGTAAGTTGATACTACTTCCATCTTGTTCCTATTAGAAGATGACCCTGTAGGCTAGTATACAGTGGTACCTCACATAACGAACGCATTGCATAGCGAAAAATTCGCATAAGGAAGCATTCGTTATGCAAGGGTGATACCCCGCATAATGAAAAAAATCATCTGTTATGTGGGGTTTTTGGTATGGTAACCCCGGATAACGAACATTTTTGTTCTTTATCCAGGACATCTCCCAATAACTTCACATAATGAAAAAAACCGCATAGCAAAACAACTAGCAGAACGGAGTTTTTTTTAGTTATGTGGGGTTCTACTGTGGCCAACTACAGTCTGTGGGCCAGATCTGGCCCATGGCACCAAATCATCTGGCCCATGACACCTGCACCGCTCCCAGAAGTGGAAGTAAAACACACCCATGCCCACAAATGAGCAAAATGCTGCCATAAATGACCCGCAGCTGCCGTAAGCGCATTTACAGCAGCTGTGAGTACAATTTTGGCAGCATTTTGTGCATACATTTTACTTCTGCTTCCAGTGGGAGAAACCACGTGCTCTAGTACTTAAATTTAGCTAAGAAGGTAAGTCCCACTGAATTCACAGGGACTTTCTTTTAAGTAACCATGTATAATATTGCATATTATTCTAATAAACAAAGGGGCTCAGTCTATAGGTAGCATATGGACTAAGGCATGTGTTTGGCCCAAAATTAGGCAGGCGCCCTGCTCAGGTAATGAGAGACACCACTTCAGTGGGAAACGTAACAGCATTTTGTACACTCCAGGGTCTAGTCATGCCTGCCACATGACCACAGAAATGTCTGGCTCTTTACTGTAAACAGAGATGAGCACTGCCCCCAAGAGTCGGATATGGCTGACTTTCGAGCAAGGGAGACCTTTCCCTTTGCTAGTCAAAGGAAAATAATGCAAGTCAGATTGTCCCAATCCTGGAACATTTGCAATATTATTTGTCAACTAGCGAAGGTGCCCGGCTCTTGGCCAGGGGCTGGCAAGATTGTGTGGTGGTGGGGTGATTCCCGGGGCGTGTTTTGGGGGTGGTTTAAATGAGAAGTGAGGATTCACTTGAGAAAGCCTTGATGCTGGGGAAGGTTGAGGGTAAAAGAAGAAGAAGACGGCCAAAGATAAGATGGCTAGATGGTATTGTAGACACAGTGGGCACAGGGCTGGATGGGCTGAGAAGGATGGTGGAGGACAGAGGTGCCTGGAGGTCAATGGTCCATAGGGTCGCAAAGAGTTGGAATAGACTGTGTGACTGAACAACAAAAAGGGCTGGGTAGGTGCTGGTGTGGGCCGGGTGGAGTTGTCTGGGCTGGGCATCTTGGAAGGGTTTTTTGTCCGGGGTGGCATGTCCCCAGGCGAAAAGCAGCCTGCCTGTCACCTTCCCTCTCCTCCTCGTTGTTTTGAAGCCGGCATCAAAACAGCGAGGCAGAGAGGGAAGCTGACAGGCTGCTATCCATCTGGGGTGGCGCATCCCTAGGTGGGACGCAGCCTGGCTGTCACCTTCCCTCTCTGCCTCTGTGTTTTGAAGCCGGCATCAAAACAGCGAGGCGAGGCTCTCGGCCAGGGGAAGGTATTCTTTGTCGTCCTGCCAATGGGGCTGTTGGCACGGCGCGTGATGGGTGGTTTGCACGTGTGCATTGAGGCTATTGCTCCGGGTCGTGACGTGTGCGGGAAGCCGTTGGTTTGTTTGTTTTTTCCGTGGCCATTTGGATTGGCTGGAGGTTGCCACAATGGTTGCTGGGAATTGTAGTTTTTTTCTATTTTGGCCATTTGGGGGGCAGAGGCCCCACCCTCGGCCTCCAGACCTGCGTGGGGCTGATCTCCATTACAAAAGGTAGGTGTTTTGGGAGCATTACAGGAAAGGCTTCAGGGGTGTTGGAGCCTTTCCCAGACACGTACGTCCACAACCTTGCGTTATAGGTTAAGATGTACTTAGGCCCTACAAAGAAACCAATAGCTCCCCATCGCCATTTCCATTAAGTCTCTGGGAAGCACTCTTCGTTTGCCTCAGTAATCATGTACGATTATTAATTATGACAGTTCATTTAACACATAATAACACTGTCAGAGGGACTGCAGTGGCTCAAGTGGCTAAGAAGCTGACTGGAAGGCAGCAGGTCAGCAGTTCAATTCCCGAGTACTGCAGGACGGAATGAGCTCCCGTCTTCATCCCAGCTCCTGCCAACCTAGCAGTTCAAAAGCAAGAAATTGCAAGTAGATAAATAGGGACCACTTCGGTGGGAAGGTAAACAGCATTCCATGCCTGCCACATAACCATAGAAACGTCTGCAGAAGTAGACAGTGCTGGCTCTTCATCTATGAAACAGAGATGAGCACTGAACCCTAGAGTCGGATGCGACTGGCTTTCAAGCTAGTGTGACCTTTACCTAACACTGACAGATTTATATCATCTACAGGCATAGGAGAAAATGTAATGGTATAGGGTTGCACATATACCCCCTGCTACTTCTTTGGACGCTCTACTCTGATATGATTTTCTTTGTATACCCCAAATGTGCCATAATGTAGCATCAATTCTAGAGTTTAAATGCACTGCTTGCAGTCATTAATTCATGCTTGGTGAGCATTTCTTGTAAATAGGATCCCACATGTTGAGATTTTCTTTACCGTATTAGAGGAGTGACAGCTGTCCTGCACCTCAGCAAGTAAGACTTCTTAATGATTTACTTGATTTACTGACTGTGCAATCAATAGCCTTCTGCTTACAAATTTGGCTCATCAGCCATTCATTAATGGGAACCACCTGTTTTAACTCTTCAACCACGATGTAAAGGTCAGTGGGAATATATCCACCACCCACCCCCACCCCTATTAAGACTGATGAAGCCGGCTCACCAGATTTAGGGATATAAGAAGTCATAAAGGTAAAGGTAAAGGTTTCCCTTGCTCAAAAGCCAGTCGTATCCGACTCTAGGGTTCAGTGTTCATCTCTGTTTCAGAGCCAAAGAGCCAGCACTGTCTGCTTCTACAGACGTTTTCATGGTCATGTGGCAGGCATGACTAGACACCGGAGCGCACGGAACGCTGTTTACCTTCCCACCGGAGTGGTCCCTATTTATCTACTTGCAATTTCTTGCTTTCGAACTGCTAGATTGGCAGGAGCTGGGACAAAGATGGGAGCTCATTCCATCCTGCAGTATTCGGGAATCGAACTGCTGACCTTCCACCTCCCAGTCAGCGTCTTAGCCACTTGAGCCACTACCTTAGCCTAAAAATTGCACCCTTGCTCTACCATCTTTGCACCATCTCCTCTATTTTTTTCCTTTTAAATCATGGAGAATAATACACTTTGCAATCTCATGAAAGAGCAGCACCTCAACTTCCAGAATCTGTACAAATGATGTGTTTTCTTCTTTCAAATTATCATGATACTCGCATGCATTTAATACTAAACAAGGTTGTAGAGGCTTGGGAAGAAGGAGAGAGATTTCATTTTTAAACTTTGTAATGCGAACAAGACATTTTAATTATATCTTATCAGAACAAAATCAAAATAGTTGCATCAAGATACAATTCATGCATTATAGTTAGACTGTGTTCATACCTGTCAAGTTTCGGGAAATTTCTGTCAACCCTCCCGTATTTCACACTCTTTCCCGCCACCATCCCATATTTGTTAGACTGCAATTAGACTGGAGTTAGACTGGAGACCAGCACAGGATAAGAATAGCTGTCCAGTTTCCTGTTTTGGCCGGGAAATTTCCCTTATTTGACAGAAATTTCCCAAAACCTGTCAGGTATGACCGTGTTAAATCACTATCAGAGGATAAGGGTGACACTTACCTTGCCCTGCAGTGAGTAAGTTTTGTGCACCAACCCACAAGATGATATGTACAGTACATTGGTTTTTACAGCCCTGAACCAGTTTGTCTATGTTTAACTATGGTTGTCTATGGTTGTTTGTCTATGTATTTTTTAAAGCACGGCACTCAAAACTGGTCAATCCTCCTACTTCACTGTATCTGATTCTATAGTCCTAAGTACACTTCTTGAAGGGCAAGCCTCTTTGTGAATGGTGGGACTTAATTCTACATAAGTCTGCCTGGATCAGGCTGTGAATTGTACAATGGGATATCCCAGTCTTAAAAAACAAACAGATAAACTGGATCATTTGGATGTTAGAGCAGGTCCCCTGCATTGGTGACAACGGGAATAACCAACATTGCTCCTCTTCCAGTTGGTAGCCTAACTGGTGAATGGACAATAGAGAATGAAACGATGGGGGATAGTCCAGTGGTGGGCATCAGCAGGTTCGCACCAGTTTGCCAGAACCGGTAGCAGAAATTCTGGTTGGCCCTACCCATCCAAGTTTTGAAATAAAGTAGTCCTAATTCAGGTGCAATGCAGGGCTTTCCCCCTGGCCATGCCTACCATACCACGCCCACAGTGTGGTAGTAATTTTTTTTCGAAGCCCACCACTGGGATAGTCCCATTGATATGTGATAACTGGGGTTAAGCTTCTAAGTCTGCTGGCTGGAAGCTCTTGTGTTTTCCCCCTTAGTACCAGAGATGTCAAACCTACTCATAAAATGTGAAAGCTAGCCAGCCGGAAAGGTATATGCAGCTCTATCCTCCCTGGTCAACTTGATCTCCCCTTAAATAAGCATCCGCCCTCTCTAAAAGAGAAACCTCCTGGAAGATTCCATATGAAATATCCCATCATTATGCAGCAGAGCAAAGAAATGCTGACAAGATTCCAACTGAGGGAAGTGTATGAGCAGCTCCCTGCCCTCTTTCCAGCTCCCTAAAAATAGCCAATGCAAGAGGTCCATCAAGAAATGGATCCTTCTTTCCCTTTGCCCTAAGAAAGCTAAAGAACTCTCCAAGTGGGCATGGCCAATGCTTTCCGACATTTAATCCTGCTTGTGACGTCACGGCCCTCCGTTAAATAAGAGATCTAAGGCCAGGCATCAGGACCACTCTCAGGGACTCAGACATCTTGCGGCTAATTCCGCCGGCTGTGCTGGGGCTCTTCCTTTCCAACTTTCGCAATCATGGTGGGTTCATGGGGGAAAAAACAACTGATTTCTGCATAATGATTTCGTTTATCGTTGTCATTTCCATCTTTGTTCTGGTTAAAATAGGGTAAGACTCTAAATTGGGGGACTAATTTAGTCTGTGGCTGAGTAGCATTGTTCCCTACCGACTAAGGCAGGAATCTATCTATAGTGTTACACTCAGATGTTAGTGTTAATGTGTTGGGATCCATGTGCGTAAGCTGGGTTGTGCAGTCATTTGCACACGATATGTATTATTAGCTGTAGTCTGTGAATTGTCTTTGCTATGGATTAGTTGAATGCACAAATAATTCATGAATGATGAATAGAAATTATGTATTTAAATAAATTTGTGAAAAACACATCAGCCTTTAACAGTGTAATGTGCACGCCTGATCAGGTACAAGTCCTACCTAGGTTTGTTTCTTGATGAGTGATATAGGAGATTGCAACCTCGTTTTTGGTTCTTCTGAATGGTTGTACAAAGATGTTTTTAACTATCCTTGTGTATTTGAAAACATGTAATTATTAATTATTATCTCTCAAAGAAGTATTGAACTCTTTAGGTTACAGATCATACTCTGTAACCTAGGTGTTTCTTTACATCTAGCTATCTCTTTCTACTGTAGGGAGAAAGATATTACAATGAACTTTAGATTCTTATTGCAATGGGATTTACTAGTTACAAAGAGCGCTCATTTGTTATCTTAGTTAATTCACATGGGAAGAGATTACATATACAATATGTGCAACTTTTGTCTGTCAGTGCAATTTCCCCACTAAAAGTACTAGCTTTTTCCTTTTCTTTTTCCTTCTCTTTCTTGGACAAAATGCAGTCCTTCAGCGCTGACCAGATTAACGGTAAGTGGAACACAAGTTCAATTTCCTGCATATTGGTGTAATTAATTACATAGAACATCAAACAATAGGGTGCTTGCTGGTTTAAGCAAACATCGATTCCATTAACAGCCTTGTGGCATCTCAGCTACTCTTGAAGATCAAACAGTTCTTTTTCTTTGCATCTTGAGGAGATGTTTCAAGGAACAGCTAGGTGCTCTCAATCCCATCAAGGCTGTCTATTTAAGGGCTTTCCTCTCTTTTTTGTGATTGATTTCTTTCTAACAGATCGAGTTCTCCAAGGATCAACAGGATGGTAAGTTTGGAGGCAGCGAGTAATCATATACCAAGTTATTCTCATGCAAAGTGCTGTTGGGATATGCCCAGTGATGCAAACACTGAACATTTATTGACTTGAATAATGGAATTGACTGGAATACCAGTGATTTGGACTTTTCATTTCTAGGGAAAGGTGCATAACTACTGTCAGCAGCGGGAGAAGCCCGCCTCTGGCCCCCGCAGCTGTGCGTTGGAGGCGGGACCGGCCTGTGGGAAAAAAAGTTTGAGCACCATTGCTTTAGACCAATAAAAGCTGCCGTACTGCGCATTAAAGGAACTGATAAATATTCCTTACACAGTAAGCAGCAGCAGCAGCAGCAGCAGGGATATTAATAATAGGCAAAGCAAAAAGTCTTTTTTCAAATAAAGCTCATACAGATGTAAAAGTTGCCTCCAGCTGTTATAAATGTCTCTCTTAATAGAATAAAAATACAAACCATGAGTAATAACAGAAATAGAAGTATGATCTGTTTTTATTCCTAGGAGCTGTGCCAGAATCAAATGAAAATGCCGACTCTGACTCTGAGAGAGAGGGAGGGAGGAAAAAATACATAATTTTAACTGTGCCAAGCTCTTAGGAAGAACAACTTCAGTTGCCATGTTTTTGTGTAAAACAAAGAGGAAACAGTCTTGGCCTTTGGTTCACAGTCTTAGCAATGGCCAACTATTGTTAGACTGTGATGGTGACACTGATGCAAAGCATAACTGCCAGCTATATGAGAGGGTCAAGAAAACATGCTCGAAATGTAACTTCTACCATTTGCTATAATGGCTTAATATCAAAAAGAACCAAAAGCTAAGCTGATTTTACTGGGGTTACCTTCAGCTTCTTTCCCACAAGAGAAACTGAGTCTGTCTTTTACAGTACGTACATAGCTCAAGTGGCTAAGACGTTGACTGGGAGGTGTAAGGTCAGCAGTTCGATTCCCGAGTACTGCAGCACGGAATGAGCTCCTGTCTTTGTCTTAGCTCTTGCCAACCTAGCAGTTCGAAAGCAAAAAATTGCAAGTACTGTAGATAAATAGGGACCACTTCGGTGGGAAGGTAACCACGTTCCGTGTGCTCCAGTGTCTAGCCATGCCTGCCACATGACCACGGAAACGTCTGCAGAAGCAGACAGCGCTGGCTCTTCGGCTTTGAAACAAAGGTGAGCACTGAACCCTAGAGTCGGATACGACTGGCTTTCGAGCAAGGGAAACCTTTACTTTTACTTTAGTTGAAAAACAAGAATTTATATTATAGTTCATTAAAAGGAGGTATTATTAATTGAGTTGCTGCGCTAAGGGGTGCCTTAAAAACACAAATGAAATAATCCACATTTTCCAGTAGTATAAATGGGTGAAGTTCTGTACTCTACAGCTACTGCGAAAATGTCAAATGTGCGCCCTGAGCGATGTGGTGGCCTCTCCTTCACAACTCTAAAAGGCTACAACTTTATGAGCTGTAAGGAGAGAGGGCTAGCAATAGCGGGGTCTTGCAGGTTTCAACACGTTATATGCTGAGGGGTTTAATATCAGACATATTAAGTTACCGTCTAGCAACTGCACGTCCTATCTCAGCAATGTAGAAGGTGGCTAAGAAGCTCTTTCAGGCAGTATAAGGAAGACTGGAGCAAGCACAAAAATAGTTACGGTATCACAGGCACCTGGGAAAAATGAATGAAGTCTGCACATGGCTTAGTGGTTTAAGCACTGAGCTGGAGACAGGAAGGATGGGGTTCGATACCTGAGAGCTGCACTTGGGGACATGAAAGGAGCCTCATTCGGGCATCCCCTAAAAATCCTTTCAACCCAGAGTAATCTCTGACAAAAAAAAAACCAACACACACACACAGAGAGCTTATAGGCGCTTCAAACCTATGGCTTCTGCGAGATAGCAACAGCAGTACAATACAGAGTATAAAAATAGATGGATTATCAAGTGTTGAGTGGCTTTGGAACAAACCTCAAACTGGTATAGAGGATATTTTCTGCTCATGGATTTTCCAAGGGCATTTGGTTGGCTCCAGTGTGGACAGGGCCTTTGGTCTCATCCAGCACAGCTCACCTTATGTCATACAGCTGGAGGTAGAGAGGAGCGAGGAATGGGGGTCAACAGAGCAGCAACATACAATTTATTTTTGTTGTTCAGTCGCACAGTCGATTCCGACCCTTTGCGACCCTATGGACCATCGTTCTCCAGGCGCCTCTGTCCTCCACCATCCCCCTCAGTCCTCCCAGTTTTGTGCCCATTGTGTCTATAATACCATCTATCCATCTCATCCTTGGCCTCCCCCTTCTTCTTTTGCCCTCCACCTTTCCCAACATCACGGCCTTCTCAAGTGAATCCTCCCTTCTCATTTGATGCCCAAAGTACTTTAGCCTCATCTTTACTATTTGACCTTCCAATGAGCAGTCAGTGTTGATTTCTTCTAAGATTGACCTATTTGTTCTCCTCGCTGTCCAAGGTACCCTCAAAACTCTCCTCCAACACCACATTTCAAAGGCATCTATTCTTCTGCGTTCAGCTTTCCTAATTGTCCAGCTCTCACATCCGTACATTACCACTGGGAATACCATTGCTTTGACTATTCTAATTTTTGTTTTCAAGGTGATGTCTCTGCTTTTCACTATGTTCCCCAGGTTTCTCATGGCTTGTCTCCCTAGAATCAGCCGCCTCTTTATTTCATGGCTGCAATCTCCATCTGCAGTGATCTTAGATCCTAAGAAAGTGAAATCTGTCACTGCTTCTACTTCTTCCCCGTCTATTTTCCAGGAACTGATCGGGCCTGTTGCCATTATCTTGGTTTTCTTGATATTGAGTCTCAAGCCAGCTTTTGCACTCTCTTCCTTCAAACCGATCAAGAGATTCTTTAGGTCTTCCTCACTTTCTGCCATTAGGGTGGTGTCGTCTGCATATCTCAGATTGTTGATGTTTCTCCCAGCAATTTTGATCCCATATTGTGCTTCCTCCATCCCTGCATTGCGCATTATGTGCTCTGTGTATAAGTTGAATAAGCAGGGTGACAAAATGCAGCCTTGTCTTACTCCTTTTCCTATTCCAAACCACTCGGTCATTCCGTGTTCTGTCCTAACTGTTGCTTCTTGGTTCATGTACAGATTTCTCAGGAGGCATATGAGGTGCTCTGGTATTCCCATCTCTTTAATTACTTGCCACATCTTGTTGTGATCCACACAATCAAATGCCTTAGTGTAGTCAATAAAGCAAAAATAAACTTGTTTCTGGTATTCCTTTGTTTTCTCCATGATCCAACGTATGTTGGCAATGTGGTCTCTAGTCCCCCTGCCTCTTCTGAAACCAGCCTGCACCTCTGGTAATTCTCTTTCCACATGCTGCTGAAGTCTATCCTGTATTATCTTGAGCATCACCTTGCTGGCGTGTGGGATGAGCGCGATTGTTCGATAGTTTGAACATTCTTTGGCATTGCCCTTTTTTGGGATTGGAACATTTATTTAGCAATTTATTTAGCAATGCTTTATTTAGCAATAAACCTCTATGAAGAATTAGTGCATACCAAACACTCACCCTTGATCTTTCTGCAGGATCTGCTTGGTTTTCCACATGAGCTGTACATTTTTTTGCTTCTGTGGCTCTCATGTTATGTTAATTATCAAGGCACTCATGTGGTATTATTATTTGCTTCTTTGTTTTCATTTGCCAAATTGCTGAGCTCTCTGGAATGATAATAGCAGCAGAACTGCAAGACACCTGCCTGCCCCTTCATATGTGGGGAACACCCCCCCACACACACACACACACAAAGAATTGTTCCATTGCTTTGGATCCACTGTGGATTAACATTTAAAACAGGGGTGCCCAAACTACGGCCCATGGGCCAGATCCAGCCCCCGAGGCCAGTTCATCTGGCCCACGCCACCCTTGTAACTCCTAGAGGTGGAAGTAAAACATGCTCATATGGGCGCATTTCACTTCCACTTCTGGAAGTGACGAGGGCGGCGTGGCCCAGATGAATTGGCTTTGGGGGCTGGAACTGGCCCATGGGCCATAGCCTACCTGTCAAGTATCCCGGATTGGCTGGGATTTCCCATATTTCCGTGCCGATTTTCTCAATTTCCTGCCCGGAGCTGTTGCTACCCTGTAATTTGACAGTGGGGGGAAAGGAGTTACTGCGCATCCCTTCTGCACAGGTCCTTTCTACGCATGCGTAGAAGGCTTCTACGCATGCGTAGAAGGCTTCTGTGCAGAAGGGGATGCATAGAAGCCTTCTACGCATGCGTAGAAGTGACCTGCGCAGAACATTCTACGCATGCATAAAAGCCTTCTACACATGCGTAGAAGCGACCTGCGCAGAACGTTTCTGCGCCGGTCCCGTAATCTCCGGAGCTGCGCTTGACAGGTATGGGCCATAGTTTTCACACCCCTGGTTTAAGCAGAGAAAATGGCAGCTTAAAATCTATCTCATTCTGTTGCAAAACAGATTGTAAGACGTGTTTTACTTCCGCTTCCGGTGGAAGAAACCATGTGTCTGGCCCGTGGCCCGAAAAGTTTGGGCACACCTGATTTAAACTGATATCTCACACTTGTGTCGTGATCTCCAGAGGCTATACTAACAGCATTTCTCACTCTCTCAGCAGAGGTGGATGGGATTCTGAAGAGCAAAGCTCAATAGAATCAAGTGTCAGAGTGGATGGCTGTCTGACTCATATATTATTTCCTCTTGGAGTCCTTCTCCATACAGTATTGCTTCACACATAAAATATATAGAAGTATTAATGTTACCAGGTGTAAGAGAAGATCATGGTCAGAATCCTGTTCATCAATGCAAAACCTAATGTTAGGTAAAGGTCTCCTTTGCTCGAAAGCCAGTCATGTCCAACTTTAGGGGGCAGTGGTCATCTCCATTTACAGTCAAAGAGCCAGCGCTGTCTGCATTATAGATGTTTCCATGGTCAGGTGGCAGGCATGGCTAGACACCGAAGCACATGGAACACTGTTACCTTTCTTGCCAAAGAGGTACCTATTTATCTACTCACATTTTTCTTGCTTTCGAACTGCTAGCTTAGCAGGATCTGGGGAAGACAACAGGAGCTTGCTCTATCATGCAGCACTTGGGTCTCAAACTAATGACCTGCCGACCTTACGGTCATCAAGCTCAGCATCTTAACCACTAATGATGTTACATCATCATAACTGTGCGAGACATAAACACCCAGTAAACAAGGGCATCACAAGACAATTGATCAATTGTGTAACATGCCAGCAGAAGTACTTCATGGATAACACTTCTGCCTTGGTGTGATTATATCTGCTGAGTGCACAATGTTGAGTTATGACCACATACCTATGTAATAAGATATCAGCCTACACTTGATTCTGGGATTTCTGAATTGTAGGGATACTCTACCTCCCATAAAATCTATAAGCATTTTTTGAGGGAAGGTTGTTATGCTCAGAAGAATATTCTACCTCCAAAAGTCCATACTTGATGCATCCAAATATATCATCTGTATCTCTAGACAGGGCACCACATGGTCTGTAGCAAGCATAATGTTGTGATATTAGTTGTTTTTCAAGCAATACTTTTGCAAATATCTCCACACGAGTCCTTTGCTTCTAGATTTCAGCAAACCATAGATCGGGGTTCCCAACCAAAGGCCTGTGGGCTGGATCCAGCCCACGGCACCATTTCATGTGCCCCCATCCCTCAAAGGGCATTTGAGAAACAAAATGTTTCCCCCTTTGAAGCTGTGACCATCCACATTGTGCAGGCAGGGCAAAATGGCTGTCCGGCCCCCCAAGCTGCCTAAGAGAGCATGACACAACCCCCAGCTTGAAAAGGTTGGGAACCCCTGCCAGAGATGAACAAAACCATAGCTTTGCACTGGACCTGGTTCAAAATTCAGCTCTTCAAAGGGACTCATGTAGAGACTCCCTAATTACTACATTTCGAAGTATGCCAGTGAACACATAATTTTACAGCTGGATCAACCATGAAATTTCAGTGTCAGTGCTGAAAAAGTAGCAAATAGCCAAAAATAATTTCTCTCTCTACTATCCTGTGACTTTCAGAATAGCACAGGATCACATAGTTGTTTAGGAGAAGTAGAAAGATAGTACTACAACTACTATCACTGCTACTATTACTATATACTGTGTTTGCTGGCATATAAGACCCACTCCCTAAAATACACTGGAAAAATGGGGTGCATCTTGTACTGTATATACTGGCCTATAGTGGGCTATTTTGGTAATAACGGGGTGCATTTTATACCCCGATGCGTCTTATATGCTGGCAAATACAGTAATAACTTATTATTACTATATAAGTACTATTACTACATAGAATCATAAATCATAGAATAACTGAGTGAGAAGTTGCCTAAAACATAATAACTAGTCACACAAAAGGAAGTTTTATGGACCCCAGAAAAACGAGTATGATATTAATAGTTGTTACAGACAGAAAACAAATGGTATAAAATAACTGGCACCATATGCAAAATTCTGCAGATAAAATGTCATCAGAATTTTGCTTGTTGGTAATCTGTACATACTAATATTGTGGATGCTATCACTGATATTAGCTAGTTGATGGGGAAATTGTTTGGCTCTGGTAACTTTTGACACACACACACTCTATTTTTTTTTTTTTGGGCAGACTTCAAAGAGGCATTCCTGCTCTTCGACAGAACTGGTGAAGGCAAGATTACTCTAAGCCAAGTCGGAGATGTCATTCGGGCTCTTGGGCAGAACCCTACAAATTCTGAGATCAAGAAAATATTGGGAAATGTCAGCAATGAAGGTAATCTCTTCTATGTCCTTGTCACCAGTACACCTGCGTCTTTCTCCTCATGTTCCATCCAAATCTACCTTCCCGATGGGTTTGGGCATTTAATTGGATATGTGGTCTTAAGAAACAGTGAGCATGCTTTTCTGTGATGCACACCTTGAACACAGAGGCACATATCATGTATCAGATGAGCAGAGTAAAAGACAAATTGGACTGACAGTTTGGAGGTATGTGCTTTGTTCATCAATCTAATTCAAATCTAAAATTGCAGAAATAGACAGAATTAATTAGGAGTAAACCTTCTGAGCAGAGGATGAGCTCTGATTCCCAACGGTCATGGAGGCAGAAGAGGCGATGCCAGATGGACTGGCTGTTGGAATTCACTAATCTCACTAATCTGTTGGAATTTTTTGAGAGTGTCAATAAGCATGTGGATTAGGGGGATCCAGTTGACATTGTTTATCTGGACTTTCAGAAGGCTTTTGACAAGGTCCCGCACCAAAGGCCCTTGAATAAACTTGCCAGTCATGGAATAAAGGGACAGGTCTTGTCCTGGATCAGCAACTGGCTAAAGGACAGGAAACAGAGGGTAGCACTAAATGGACACTTCTCCAAGTGGAGGGAAGTAAAGAGTGGGGTCCCCCAAGATTCAGTACTGGGACCCCTGCTTTTCAATCTCTTCATAAATGATCTAGAAGTAGGAGTAAATAGCATGGTAGCCAAATTTGCTGATGACACTAAATTATACAGTGTAGTGAAAACTGTGAGAAATTGCGAGGAGCTCCAGAGGGATCTCTTGACGCTGGGAGAGTGGGCAAAACAGTGGCAAATGAGCGTCATCATTAGTAAGTGCAGAGGGATGCACATTGGGGCAAAAAAAAAACCAATTACATTTGTAAACTGATGGGGTCTGAACTCTCTGCGACAAACCAGGAAAGGTACTTTGGTGTCCTGGTGGACAGCTTAATGAAGGTGTCAACCCAGTGTGCCTCAGCAGTTAAAAAAGCAAACTCAATGCTAGGGATCATTAGGAAGGTTATAGAAAATAAGTCAGCAAGTGTCATTTTGCCTCTTTATAAATCTATGGTGAGGCCCCATCTGGCATACTGTGTACAGTTCTGGTCACCGTACCTCCAGAAGGATATTATGGAGCTGGAAAAAGTGCAGAGGAGGGCAACCACAATGATTAGGGGACTGGAACACCTTCCTTACCATCTGAGGCTGCAACGGTTGGGCCTCTTCACTCTTGAACGACGGCATCTAAGAGGTGACCTGATTGAAGTTTATAAAATCATGCACGGTGTAGACAAAATAGATAAGGAAAAACTGTTTTCCCTATTGCATAACACTAGAACTAGGAGGAACTCCATGAAACTTTTGGGTACTAGTTCTCAAACAAATAAGAGAAAGTACTTTTTCACCCAGAGGATCACTGGTCTATGGAACTCCCAGCCAGAAGAGGTGGTGACAGCTGTCAGTCTTGACAGCTTTAAGAAATGATTAGACAAGTTCATGGAGAACAAGGGTATCAATGGCTATAATTATTGATACTTAAGGACAACCTCTAGGTTGGAGAGATAGGATATCTCTCAATGCCATTTCCAGGGAATCCTAAGCAGGTGAAGGCATCTGCTTGGGAATAATACCCTGAAGCAAATGGTGAGCCACTGTGTGAGACAGAATGCTGGACTGGATGGGCTGTGGCCTGTTCCAGCAAGGCTGTTCTTATGTGAAGGTGCACCTTGTCAATATCCTCAAGGCTGTGACAGTCCATTGCAGTCCCAGTGTTAAATCATGCATGTCTCATTTCATATGTGTCACAAGAGATGGCTCTGTGATCATAGTGTGTAGGTCACTTCATGGCAACCTGGTATCCACCTTAAACAAATTCACGGCAATGCCATTTTCCTGCTTCAGGGAAAAAAATTGCATTCTTGGATATGAGTTGTAGCCGACGACGAAACCTTTTAAGAAAATGTACACATCATATTATATTGTTGTTGTTATTAGCAAGAATAGTAACAGCAATATCAGCTACAGACTTTTTAAAAGCCTGACATTTGGTAATTTTTACTCATATTTTTGTGGATTTTTAAAGCAACATTTAGTAGCAGACTGTAGTGGCTCAAATGGCTAAGACGCTGACTGGGAGGAGGAAGGTCAGCAGTTCGATTCTCGACTACTGCAGGACGGAATGAGCTCCCGTCTTTGACCAAGCTCCTGCCAATCTAGCAGTTCGAAAGCAAGAAATTGCAAGTAGATAAATAGGGACCACTTCGGTGGAAAGGTAACAGCGTTCCATGTGCTCCAGTGTCTAGTCATGCCTGTCACATGAACACGGAAATGTCTGCAGAGGCAGACAACGCTGGCTCTTCGGCTTTGAAACAGAGATGAGCATTGCACCCTAGAGTCGGATATGACTGGCTTTCAAGCAAGGGAAACCTATACCTTTACGTAGCAGCATATCATGTGCATATATTTTAGAGTGTAAAAAGGCTACAAGACACAAGGAAAGGTACTTCACAGTGTTTAACTTTGGTTGGATCAAATCTATTTGCTTAGGTCAAATCTATTGCAAGAGCTAGTTCAAAAGAGCAGGCAAACATAATTATTTACAGAGAATATATCAGAACCTATACCATTCTCTTTCTCTCCCTCTCCCCCTCTTTAAATTGATAGCAGAGTATATGAGTTTGATAATATTACACAAAATTGCATGCATTTACCATTTTGAGAGAGGATAGTACAAAACAAAACACACAAACCCATATCTAATGCTGATGGGAAATACCAGAAATACAAACTCCTGAAATTTCAATTCTCTGTGCAGCATGTTCCCATCAGATCATAAGTCATCCAATCCATGCTAGCAATGCAACCCGCTTTGCGGTTTTGTTCAGTTGGAGATGGAATGGTGTGCAACAGCCATTAAATTAAGTTTCCCGCAAAAGCTGTCTCCATTAATTGAGTACAAATTTACCTCTTTGCTGTGAATGTTGCATCCTCTCATGTCAGATACAGCAAGAAGCAAATGCCCCTGCCAACTTGAAAACTAAAGTAGAAAACATAATTTCTAATGAAATAAAAGTATGGTAGGGCAACAAGTGCAAATGGCAGCTCATCACTTCAGAGGCCAGATACCTGAAAACAGGGGTTCTCAATGTTTTCAGGTCATGGGCCTGACCACGCCCCCAGACAGCTGATTGGGCCAGTCACGCAGTTCTTCCCACTGGAAGCAGAAGTAAAACATGCCTGTGCATGCGCAGAAACACATTTACGGCAGCATTCTGCACATGCACAGGCGCATTTTACTTCAGCTTCTGGGAGTGGCGAGGGCAGCGCGGGCCAGATGAATTGGTGTTGGGGGCCAGGGCCGGCCCAAGGGCTGTAGGTTGCGAATGCCTGCCTTAAAATATAACAAATGTGTTTGATAATGCCACTGAGAATATTGTCTCTTTACAGAGATGAATGCTAAGAAAATTGGCTTTGAAGAGTTCCTGCCCATGTTGCAAGCAGCTGCCAATAATAAGGACCAGGGTTCCTTTGAAGACTTCGTTGAAGGTCTACGTGTCTTTGACAAGGAAGGCAACGGGACAGTCATGGGCGCTGAGCTCCGTCACGTTTTGGCCACCCTGGGTAAGAATTCAGGGACTTGTCTAATGCAAAAGTAGTGCTAACATTTAGTACTGTATTGCAACCACCCCGAACCCCAATGGGGTAAAAGAAGAAGCAAAGAAGAAGACTGCAACTGTGTGTGCGCATCTGAATGTGTGTTGTAGTAAATTGAACTAGCATAGCTTCCATGCAATAAATTTGGCTTATTTGGTCAGAGTGCTTTCTCTATTAGACATTCCTTACTTTCTGGAAGAATGCCTCAGACAGAATAAAACCTTTGGATCTTCCAAATGGAAGGGTGGATTAAGAAGGCAAAAATAATAGCTATTTCGCATGCTTGAACTGGCAATGTGATTGAGACCCAAATATCACTTCCAGTGGGGAGGGGGAGAGTATCTACAAATATATAAGACACTATCAACATCTATTTTCCTTGCCAGATCATGGAACAAGGACCAGACCATGCTGTGATACAAGAGAAAAAAGAAAAGTTATTTTGCTTAATTGTGTTGGTTTTGAGAGAGAAATGCTCATGGTGGAGTAACCAGCTGGAAAAGATGCACTCTTAGTAAACCTTCCAGAAGTCTATGAGATGGCATGACCGACTCTTCTTTTTTTAGGTGAGAAGATGAAGGAAGAAGAAGTGGAAGAGCTGATGAAAGGGCAAGAAGATTCCAATGGCTGCATAAACTATGAGGGTAAGCAACACCAGCCAGCTGTGGGAAGCTGTCATGGCAGAGAGAGGGGTGGGGGATCTGACTTGGAAGACGAGAGCAATGTTGCAGGGTGAATTGGGGTGTCTGACCCTTCTCCTCACACACTGCTTGCCAAAAGTAACCAGACACTGGAAGTGGCCACTGTGAAAAGAATGTGTAGTTGTGGGGATTTCAACTAGGGAAACATTTCAAGCAAAGAGGTGCAAGAACATCTCTTCAGCACCGGTAAAATACACACTTGCAACTTGGCATGGCTTAATTGTATTATTTTAAATTGGTATACCATCTCCTGGATTCCTCCTAATACCGTGCACCTGGTTTGGATCTGAGAAGCAATGGGAATCACTGAAATAAACTGCTTATCCACACCATGGAAACAGAAAGTGAAATCACAGCAACCCATTAATATGGAAATGGGACTGCGTGAATCTCAAAATACAGTTTGAGTTATTAGGTTTGAATCCCTGCTCTATGTGCATAGAATCACAGAAACACTGATTTGGAAGGGGTCTTTTAGACCATCAAGTCCAAACCACCCCCACCCCTACCCCCCACTCAGTGCATCAAAGCAGATCTGACAGATGGTTGTCCATGGGTTACAACTGTGGTTCATTCCTCTCCCCCAAATTATCTGGGTTAACTCACTGCAAGCTTCCATACCTGTAGTTGGTTTTCTTTCAGTGTAGTCCAGATATCATAACATCTACCCTCCCTTCAACATCCCTCCCCTCATGCCCTCCTCCTTCTCCGGGCTGTAGCCAGGGGTTTCCTGTCTCTTCTCTTGTTGCCTGATTTGATAGTGGAGGTTTCCACTTTGTGAAGAAGGAGGGTTTCTTTCTAATATGGAGATTTTGAAGGAGATATTAAGGGCATGTTTGATTATTATTTTTTATTGATTTGAAATTTAATTTATATACCACGATTCTCTGCCCGAGGGGTGACTTAATGCGGTTTATAAGTTACAGGTTCCAGCATAAAAATATCACAAAAATATCACAAAAAATACAGTATATCACAGTACAATACTGTAAATTCAATAAGATACAAGATATCAAATATCAAATAAGAACGTACATATACAGAATATATAATAAGTATGCAATAATACAATATAAGCCGGCACAGGCAATCCGACTCCCCCCAGCAAACAAATAATGGGGGAAGGAGCTCCGTGTCTTGGCTGAGCGCAGAATACAAAATTCAGAATACTAAATGTCCAAGTACAATTCATTAAACAGTTGCACCAAAATACAAGGTACAATAAACAATACAAATATAAATTATACAAAATACCATTAAATACAGTTCTGAAATCACAATATCAATTGCATAAACCCTCAGCTGCCTCACGTCTGCAAAAAACCCTTGGCTCCTAAACATCCTCGCTGGAGCCCTATAGCCCTGCCGTGGGAAAACGGCTCCAGCTGGGCTCCCATCTCCCCCGACTGGCGGGCCGGGGGAAGGTGCCGAAGATGTTAAATGGATCTTGCCAGGTATGAAGCAGAAGGCAGCTAAGCTTGGAGAAAATCCCCCCCACCCACCCACTCACCTCCCTTTGGAGAGACAGCCAAAGGAAGCCCCGCTCTGTGCTATAAAGAATGCTCCAGTGGCTGATGTGAGACCTGATATCAGCAAGAGATCTACCTTTACATGCCTCCATGGGACTCAGGCTTTATTGGAGAGGAAGGAATGGATGCATGTAACAGATAATGGAAAAACCTGGGCTGCAGGAGGGAAAAACAGGCCCCAACAAGATAAAATAGACATGAAAGAGAAGGGTAGTAGGAGTGATTGATATGAGTCTCTTATAAACTCATGTTTAAACTAATCTGAATCAATGGGCGACTGGTAAACAATTGGTTAGTTATGCGAACTAATCACTCTGTACCACTGTACCTGATGTGTATAAATTGATGCCATGAAGTCTCACTCCAATGTCTGATGAAGTGCCCTTGATCTACGAAAGCTAAAATTAAAACACAGCAGCTAGTCTTTATAGTGCTACATCATTTTTTTGTTTTGTTTATTCTCTAATATGCTTGTAAACAGGAACCGATAAAATGTGTGGATAGGAGCTACTGTATGTGACTAAGAGTTGTGGGTATTGAAAGAAGGAGAATGAAATGGCACACCCTGAACACATTGCAATGTTGTGTTTCAAGTTCCACTTGCTCCCTCTAACATATCACCTGTGTTTTTCCCCCCACAGCATTTGTGAGGCACATCATGTCTATCTAAATGGACTTTCAAATCACACACCCCGGTAAGCTCCTTCTATGGACATGTTTTAGCAGCCCTCTTGTTTTCTTGAAATTTTAATTAATGACTTTTATTTTCTACACAAATGGCAGGAGCACTCAGCATCTATGAATACTATATTTACCTGCTGGAAATGTAGCAAGTAACTAAACAGAGTCCAGCTGAAGTGACAGCATTCACAAACACACACACACACACACACCTTCTATTTCATATTTCTTTCATTCAGATCATTTGGGCTGTGTTTTACTTTTTTGGGATTGCACCCATAATTCCTACTTCTAACGCTGGTTTTATCTCTGATTTTGATGAACCTACCAATTTATTTATCGAAAGCATTTTCACTCTGTTCTTCAGATTAAAAAGCTCCTATTGGTGGCTTATTGATGAGGTAAAAATGAGACAATTCTTCAGTCCTCCTTTTATTTTCTAAGAGAGCAAAGAAGGAAACAGGGAGGAGATCAAGAGTGAAAGAATGCAGATTATTTAGGACTCGAGACAGAGAGCTCCTCACACCAGCAATGCAAAACCTCCACCTTCATCTCATTAATTAATTTTCCAGGACAGGACAGAACAGAAAGAGTGGGAAGACAAGCCACCTCCGAAAATAAGGTGACTCTATTGATGAGAGATCACCAGAATTTCCTGTCCTCAACAGCCCTGCTCAGCTCTTGGTGTTGGGAGCGAACCTTGGCACTCCAGGTGTTCTTGGACTTCAGTTACCAGAAGCCCAAGTCAGTACTCCTGCTGATCAGGGCTTCTTGGAATTGAAGTTCAGGAACATCTTGAGTGCCAAGGTTCACCATCACTGCTTTAGGAAGTAAATCCATTTTGTATTTGGTCTTCCTTTTTCCCTTCGGCCTTCAACCTTTCCTAGCATTAAGTGATGCGCTGCAGCAGATTCTGTCAGGTTCTGGGCCACTTGGTTGGCCACACCCACCTCCATAGCCCATAATGTAGGATGTTTGGCCACACCCATGGATTTGGACCCACCCACAGAGTAGGCAGTAATTTTTTTGCAGTGCATCACTGATTATCTACTTGCCTTCTCATGTGAGTGTGCGTGTGTTTTCGTCAGTGGTGGGCTCCAAAAAATATTACCACCACACTGTGAGTGTGGTATGGTGGACGTGGCCAGGGGAAAAACCCTGTGTTGCACCCAAATTAGGACTACTTTATTTCAAAACTTGGATGGGTGGGGCCAGCCAGAATTTCTGCTACCGTTTCTGCTGAACTGGTGCGAACCTGCTGATGCCCACCACTGGTTTTCGTGTCAGAGATTACTCTGGGTTGAAAGGATTTTTAGGGGATGCCTGAATGAGACTCCTTTCATGTCCCCAAATTAGCTTCAATTTCATCATTTTTGCCTCCAGAGATAATTCAGACTTTATTCGCTCTAGGACCCACTTGTTTGTCTCTCTGGCAGACCAGGCTAACCACAAAACTTTCCTCCAGCATCTTACTTAAAATAAAAACATTTTTTTACTGCTTTCTTTACTGTCCAGACCTTAGTCATAATTATACTTTTTTTCAAATTGGTGTCCAGAGAATCCAACAGTAATGTTTCTGCTGATAGATCACAAAGAAACTGAAGGAGAGTTAAGGTAGATCTTGTTTAAGTTCTTGTCAGTTCTCATATTTGTAGATGATATCATCATTACATAACATACCTGTCAAGTTTTGGATTTGGAAATAAGGGAAATTTCATGGCAAATAAGGGATACTTGACAGCTATGCTTATCCTGTGCTGCCCTCCAATGGTGGCAATGGGGCATTGCAGTCTAATTAATAAGGGATGACAGCAGCAAAGAGGGTAAAATAAGGGGTTTTCCTGGCCAATAAGGGATACTTGACAGTTATGTTACATAGTTCCAGATGGGTGAAAGAAAGTTCAGTTATTTCTTGATGTGAACAGATATATATTTTCTTACTGATAACAATAGGCTGAACCTTTTTTTTTTTTTGGCAGAAGATCAACTAGCATTTGAGAATGGTGAAAAATCTAGGAAAATAATGCTCCATCCAATACCACCACTCTGAACAAAAAAAGGACTGTAATATACAATTCTTAATCAGTACCATCCCCTTTTAAAGAGAAGAACATAAGATGCCAATTGAATCTCGACATTTTGATACAGATTAAACATTTCCTGAGGTAAATGAGGACTGCTACACCGCTACAGCTGTCAAGCCCATTTAATCTGTTTTTTCTAATATTTGTCCACCATGAAAGTAATGTACTTCAAATAAGAAGATCCCCCTCCCGGCAAATCTGACAATAAATCTATGCGGTCAGTATATGGCTGGAATTTCTCTTTAATCAATTGAGATCCCAATTTACACAAAATCGAAGTCTTAATTTATTTTCTCTATGTTTTATTGCATACAATAAAGTTTTATGAAAAAATGATAAGTCTGTGGGGTTCAAGTTGGATGAATGGGTATAGAGAGAGGTCTGGAGAAGGTTAAGGTATTTGTCAAAAAAAAAAAATTTGCTTCCCAAAGGTTTCAGATTTTCCTTTTGAAAATACTTAGTTTTCCAGAAGTGGAGTTCATTAGTAACTCTGAGAAGGGGGAGTCGAGGGGGCGGGAATGTGTGCCTCCTGTGGGTTGTGTGGGCCCTGTCATAAGTGATACTTTAAAGCAGGGATTCACAACCTACAGCCTGTGGGCCGGACCTGGCCCATGGCACCATTCCATGTGGCCCACCGCCCTCACCACCACTGCCAGAAGTGGTGGAAGCAGCAGAACAGTAAAAATTGCACCACTCTAGCTCCCGCTACTGTGGCTGGAAGTGGCGAAAACAGCCAAACATGTGCTGTAAAAGCATTCGCGGCTGTTGTAAACACATTTACGACATCTGCGGATGTGTTTTACAGCAGTGTTTATGGTGGGGGACCATGTGTCAAGCCCATGGGAAAACTTTGAGAACTCCTGCTTTAAAATCAGAATCATACCTGTCAAGCGCAGCTCCGGAGATTGCGGGACCTGCGCAGAACGTTTCTGCGCAGGTCTATTCTACGCATGCGTAGAACCCTTCTATGCATGCGTAGAAGGCTATTACGCATGCGTAGAATGGACCTGCGCAGAACAATCCCCTTCTGCACAGAAGCCTTCTACGCATGCGTAGAAGGGACCTGCGCAGAAGGGATGCGCAGTAACTCCTTTCCCTCTGCTGCCAAATTACGGGATAGCGGCAGCTCTGGCGGGAAATGGAGAAAATCGGCGCAGAAATACGGGAAATCCCAGCCAATCCGGGATACTTGACAGGTATGGTCAGAATCCAATTGCTGTAGGCTAGCTAGCTCTTTAAAAATCAAGACACGCCTCTCAGGCCTAATGTCTTGCCCCTTCCCCCGGTTCCTTCAGAAGGAGACTGAGAGAGAGAAAAGCACAAATCGGTTGAACAAAATCATTTAGTGATAATCAGATTTATCAATACATGAGCCTGTGTCAACTACCTTTCCCTAAGAGTGGGAAAGATCCTGAAACACAGGTGAGATGCCCATGTATGCAGTTTTAGACTGTAGTGCCTTAGTGGTTAAGATGCTGAACTTGACAAATTGAAGGTTGCCAGGTCAGCAGTTTGAGACCCGAGTACTGCATGACAGAGTAAGCTCATGTCTTTCTCCCAGCTCCTGTCAACCTAGCAGTTGGAAAGCCAGAAATTACAAGTGGATAAATAGGTAGGAAAGGTAGCAGCATTTCATGCACTCCGGCATCTAGTCATGCCTGCCACATGACCAAAGAAACATCTGCAGATGCAGACAGCACTGGCTCTGTGGCTGTAAACAGAGATGAGCACTGCACCCTAGAGTTGGATACGACTGGCTTTCGAGCAAGGGGGTCCTTTACCTATGTTTCTCTACTCAGAAGTAAGCCTCACTGACCTCACTCAATGGGGTTTATTTTCAAGTAAATAGATACAGGATTTCAACCTTAATTAACTTGCATGTGATTTAATAGAGCAGGGGTTCTCAAGCTATGGTCTGAGGGCTGGACCCAGCCTGTGGTACCATTTCATGTGGCCTGCACCGCCACCATCGCACCCAGAAATGGAAGCGGATGCATTTATGTCAGCCATAAATGTGCCTGTACATGCATAAATGTGCCTGGTTCCCCTTGCTCGAAAGCCAGTCGTATCCGACTCTAGGGTGCAGTGCTCATTTCTGTTTCAAAGCTGAAGAGCCAGCGCTGTCTGCTGCTGCAGATGTTTCCGTGGTCATGTGGCAAGCATGACTAGACACCGAAGCGCACGGAGCGCTGTTTCCTTCCCACCGAAGTGGTCCCTATTTATCTACTTGCAATGTCTTGCTTTCGAACTGCTAGGTTGGCAGGAGCTGGGACAAAGACGGGAGCTCATTCCGTCCTGCAGTATTCAGGAATCGAACCCCTGACCTTCCACCTCCCAGTCAGCGTCTTAGGCACTTGAGCCACTGCAGTCGTACGACTGTCATAAACGTGGAAGTGGTTGCATTTATGACATCCGTAAATGTGCCCATTTCCAGGGGGAGGGGAGGATATGGTCTGGTCCACTCAGCAGTCCAGGGGCATGGTGAGGACCAGACATAAAAAGTTTGGAACCCCCTGCTCCACAGGGCGGGGGTGGGGGTGAGGAATAATTCCACAACGGTCAGAATCCCTCCATCTACTATGGGAGTTCTAATCCAAGAAGTAACTTGTTAAGCTTTGCCCAAAAGAATAAAAGGAAAGAGCACGCTGGAAATACCATTACAGAACACTTGTTGCTAATACAGAAAATGGTAAAACCAACATCCATGAGGTTCTTAAATATTATATGCATGAGACTAAAGTGAAATTCAGTGTATAACCCAGAGGTGGCACTCGGAGCCCTCTCTGTGGGCACCCATGCAGTCACCCCAACACAGAGTTCACCCCGCCCCTCTGCCCAGCAGCTCAATGGGAGCACTTTCTTCCTCCCCCAGCACAGAGTTCACCCCACTCCTCTGTCCAGAAGCCCAATGGGAGTGTTTACTTTCTCCCCTGTTGCTGTGTTGGCACTTTGCGATAAATAAGTGTTGTTGGTTTTTTTTGGGGGGGAGGGGTTGCAGTTTGGGCACCCGGTCTCTAAAAGATTCACCATCATTGGTATAATAACCTCTCTTGCAAGTTGTAAAATAGCTGATTTAGAATTCCAATTCTACAATTCACATTTTGGGGTGTTAAGCCTCAGCTTTCAGTACATGTATACTGAGTCCAGCTTGTTACTGAGATTTGCTGTTTAGATTAGAATATTGCAGAATATTGAACACTAACAATGGGTATTTTAATTTAATGGTTTAAAGAGAGATTACCGTGACTCTGAAAGGTAAGGTATTATTTTCAACTTTATTGCATTGCTGCATCTGCCCTGTAAATCCATAAGCCACCTTGACACAGCATTTGAAAAACAAAAGTGACTATTTATAATATCAACATCCTGGCAGTAATAAAATGCAGTTTTATCATAGTATGCCCTAAAGACTTTATTTAATTTTATTCTTTGGTGGCTATACTGAAGTAATTAAATAAGGAAGCTACATAAATGTCAGCATAACTTTCGTGTCAGATGTAACTCTTCTTCCCCTTGGCTGGACACACATAAAACTGCTTTAATCCCCCAGCCAAGTGTCAGCTTGTTCTATAACAGTCTAGCTTAACCTTATTAAATTTCTGCATTCAAAATGGGCATAGCTCAAGTGTTAGCAGATGCATAGGCGAGGTGCGGCTTGAGAAGTTACAGTAATTCTTACATGCCAACCATCTCAAGAAGAGGCAAGTATCTGATTTCCATGCTTCTCCCACTACACACACGTGAACACCCCATGTTCCTATTTAAAACCTTACTATGTAAATAAATATGCTCAAATTACCTTTGCATCAAGCTCTCTTTAGACAGTCAGCCAACAGTTTATTTCCAGTCTCTTATGAGCCCCCAATTATATCTGTGAAAAAAGAAAGGATATGCTTTTTGAGCTTGAGCATGTTTCATGACATTTATGTTCTCTTATGTAATTTACAGAAGTAGAGTGGATGGTGCTTGTATTTAACTAATGGTGGAGAAGAGAAAGTAAATGATTATACTGTATGTTGCATTTGAATGTCAGATGATTTGCAGAGTTTAGATATCTCCCACCTTTCATCATGTGTCTGGGGTACACAGGAAGAGCCTCCTCGAAGAATGTGGTATTTCTGAACCACAACTGGGCATATCCCGGAGAACAGCCACTTTGTTGTGCTGGCTAATCTTTTTCATACTAAGCAAAAGAAACTATGGAATGAACTCCCCAAAGATGGCTCCATTCTGGCAGTTTAATGTCTGACCTAAACATGGAAGAACAAGCAGACTCGTCTGTCCGAATCTAATTGCTAGTGGAGAACTGAGCCTATTTTGCAAGGAGATAAGAAGAACCATACTTGTTGTGTTCTGTAAAGCAGTGCCTTTAACAATGTACCTTTACCATGTGTTATCAATGTAACCTTTCTGTGTGCAACATTATAACCATCACCTGTATCAATGTAAGCCTAATAAGGGGACGCGAGCTAGTGACCACCAGAGGGCAGTAGCGAGCGTCCAGCTCTAATGGATCATAGCCACCTGGTTCAGCAGCGCGGGAAGATTCCCCGCGACTTCCTCACCTGGTCAAGAAGGGCGTGACCTCCTACGACGTCACGCAGGCAGCAACCAATAGTCTGTCAACGAGCCACATTCAAATGTATAGCCAGCTGTATATATTGAGCTACCCATCCGCCATTACCACATGTTCCCCCGGATCATCATGCAATAAACCTGTGTTAAGCCAACCCTTCGGCTGTTTCATTGTCTTTGGTCCCTTACACTAAATTGGCGACGAAGGTGGGATGGCAGCCCACGGGACCAAGACATGCGCCGGTTTCGAAATCAGGAAACCGGGCGACTGGGAGATCTTCGAGATGGACTTCCAGGCCGCACTGATCGAGTCCGAAGTTACGGAAGAGGCGAAGAAAAGGGCCATCTTCACCAGAATGCTCGGACAAGAGACAAAAAGGACCTTGGTGGACCTGATTGCACCGAGGAGGGTGAGCGAATTCAAGGCCAAGGAACTCATGCAGTTGCTGCGTGAGCACGTCCGACCCGCCACGGCGATGTTTCCCGCTCGGAGTGCGTTTTGGAGGCGAGTCCAAGCGCCCGGGGAGACGGTCGCCGCGTTCGTGGCGGCCCTGCGGATGGCGGCCGGCCCGTGCAAGTGGGAGAACGTCGAGATCACCCTCCGAGACTGTGTGCTGTGTGGCCTGAACGACGCCGAAACCCAGCGCACATTAATGAACCAAGAGCCGCCTCCCACGCTGCAGGAGGTCGTCAGAGCGGCCCAGGCCGCAGAAGCTACGAAGGCCGGGGTCCAAGAACTCCAGGACTGGCGGCCAAGGTCGAGCAAAGCAGAGGCTCCGGTACAGGCGGCCCGGCGAACTTCGAGGTCGTCTACAGAGAGCAGCGATGACGAGGACGTACAGAGGGTCAGGAAGGAGAGCCGACGATGCGACGGCTGTGGCGCGGCCCACGACTGCGTGAAATGCCCCTTCCGGAAGGCCGAGTGCCACAACTGCGGCCGCCGCGGGCACATCGCCAAGGTGTGCAGGAAGAAGCGCGAGTCCCGGAGAAGCTCCCCAGACCGCCCAGCGAGACCCAAAGACGGCGCCCAGGCCACGCGGAAGCAGGACGGCGTGGGCCGCATCGCCGACGGCAGCGAGGACGACGCCCCAGTGTTCAGCGTGTCTACGGGACACCCCCGCTACTTTGTTGAGGTACTAGTCCAAGGGGTGCCCATTAGGATGGAAATTGACTCGGGGTCCTCATATTCAATCATTTCCCAGAGGGAGTTTTTCGGAATTGCCCCCCAAAAGCGGCCCAAGCTCAAAGCATTGAGGGCCACGTTACGGGACGTGCAAGGGAACAGTATTCCAGTGTTGGGGGTTGGAGAATTTCAGGTCAAATTCAAGGAGCACGCCGCGTCCCTTCCCCTGGTCGTGCTCAAGGGAGGAAATTGCAGCCTCCTCGGGACTCAATGGTTCCAGCCCCTGGGTTTGTTCATTGGGGGGGTGCATGCCGTGGGGATGCACGCTGTTGGGACTGACCCAATTCAGGAGGTGTGCGAGGCGCACCCCGAAGTCTTCAAAATGGGACTGGGGAAATTCAAGGGGCCCCCAGTGACTTTCGACCTGGACCCGGAGGTCCGCCCTGTTCGCCTAAAACCACGCCGGGTGCCGTTCACACTCAAGGACAAGATAGAGGCGGAACTGGACAAATTGGTGGGTCAGGGGATTCTTGTGCCTGTAGATTCTGCGGAGTGGGAAACTCCAATTGTAACTGCTCTAAAGTCCAATGGGGAGGTCCGCATATGCGCCGACTACAAGTGCACCATCAACAAGGCGATCCGCCCGAATGCATATCCGGTGCCGGTAGTCAGCCATCTGCTGGCCAGGTTACACGGGGGGAAATGTTTCGCTAAGCTCGACTTAGCACAGGCCTACCAGCAGCTCACGGTGTCTCCTGCCGCAGCTGCTGCGCAGACCATAGTCACCCATAAGGGGGCGTTCCAGGTGACGCGCCTCCAATTCGGCGTGAATTCGGCGCCAGGAATTTTCCAGTCACTCGTGGAACGCCTCCTGAAGGGTCTGGAGGTGGTGTTGCCTTATTTTGATGACGTGTTAATAACAGGGGGGAGTCGGGCTGAATTGGCCAAGAGGTTGGGGAAGGTCCTGACGATATTCGAAAAGGCGGGGCTGAGGTTGCGAAAGGACAAATGCGTCTTCTTCGCAACCGAGGTTGAATTCCTAGGGTTTTGTGTGACTCCTGAGGGGATAAAACCGTCCAAGTCTAAGGTGGCAGCCATCAAGAAAGCCCCCCGCCCCACCTCCAAGCCCGAGTTGCAGTCGTTCCTAGGGCTGCTCAACTTTTACCACTCCTTCCTTCCCCGGAAGGCAGCGGTGGCTGAACCGCTACACAAGCTGCTAAAGAAAGAACAGGCATGGAAGTGGGGCGACGCCCAAGAGAGGGCATTTAGTGAGCTGAAAAGCCTCCTGGCGTCCGACGCCATACTGACCCACTTCGACCCCAAACGCCCAGTAGTTCTGATCTGTGATGCATCTCCAGTGGGGGTGGGGGCGGTGCTGTGCCACGTGCTGGAGAACGGAAGGGAGGCCCCGATAGCATTTTACTCCAGGTCCCTGTCCCAAACAGAGAGAAACTACGCACAGACGGACAGGGAGGCCTTAGCAATAGTCTCGGGGACGAAAAAATTTCACGATTTTCTGTATGGCCGCCCCTTCACCATTGTGACGGACCACAAACCCCTGCTAGGCATTTTTACCGCGGATAAGCCCACCCCTCAAATCCTGTCCCCAAGGATGCTCAGGTGGGCCATTTTTCTCAACGCGTATCAGCACGCGTTGGTCTACCGGCCCGGGAAAGAGATCAGCCATGCGGACGCCCTATCTAGGTCTCCCCTTCCCCTAACGCCCAGCCAGGTGAGCATGGGGGAGCGGGACCATCAGGTTCTCATGATAGAGGTGCTGGATTCGCCCCCCGTAGTGCCCGCCGACATTGCCAAAGCGACAGAGAAAGACAAAACGTTAGCGACAGTAAGCTCCTGGCTGCAGAAAGGGTGGCCCACATCCTCCCCAGCGGAGGAGTTCGCTCCATTTTTCAGAAAAAAGCTAGAACTGTCCCTAGAGAGGGGGTGTCTCTTGTGGGGGCAGCGGGTGGTGATTCCCACTTCCCTTCGGCCGCGGGTGCTCAAACTGCTTCACGTCAGCCACCCCGGCATCGTGCGATCCAAGGCGCTGGCCCGGAGTTACTTCTGGTGGCCCCAGCTAGACGCCGACATAGAGCACATGGTCGGCACTTGTGAAAGTTGCCAATGCTCCAGACCGGAGGAGGCCCGCCTTCCCCACAGGGAATGGGACGCGGCTAAGGGGCCGTGGTCCCGGGTGCACGTTGATTTCGCGGGCCCATTCAGAGGCACCCTGTTCCTCCTTGTAGTGGACGCTTTCTCCAAATGGCTGGAGGTTATCCCAGTCACGAGCACCTCCTCGGCCCAGACCATTAGGCATTTGCGGAGGCTCTTTTCCACGTTCGGCATACCCGACACATTAATTAGCGACAACGCTAGTTGTTTTACGTCCTCCGAGTTTAAGGCATTCATGGAGATTAACGCCGTTCGGCATATTACCTCCGCCCCATTTCACCCGGCCACCAACGGCCAAGTAGAGCGCCTCGTCCGCACCACGAAGGACGCGTTGCGGCGCATGGGCCCAGGGGATTTGAACCTACAAGTGTGTCAGTTTCTGCTAGGGTACAGGGTGACCCCGTTGGCATCAGGATACTCCCCCGCAGAGCTCTTAATGCGCAGGAAGCTGACCACCATCCTTACTAGGCTAGACCCCACAAGGGTTGAGGACAAAGGAAGGAACATCGGGCTGGAAGTTACAAAGAGTTTCAGCATAGGCGTCCCCGTGCATTGCAGGAATTACGCCAGCACAGGCCCAGCCTGGGTGCCGGGCGTAGTCGTGGAACAAACCGGCCCCGTGTCGTACCGCGTGGAAACCAGCACAGGGCTCCTATGGAGGCGGCATGCAGACCAGCTCCGACGCAGGGTCTCCGATGAGCAGGACACGGTTCACGCAGGAAACAAGTCAGCGTTAGGGTTCTCCCCCACCCGTTTAGCCCAAGGGGGAGGAGAAGGGGACCGTGGGCCCCCACCAAGGGGGGAGGAGGATATCCTCGTAGATACCCTGGGGGATCTTTCCGAGGAGGAGGAACCCGACCCCATACATATCTCGCGGAAAGTCCCCACAAATGCGGGTACCCCTACCAACTTAGATTTTGATTTTCAGAACCGGGGGGGGTTTCGGAGTGGTCCCCCACCCGTCCAAGCGAGAAGAGGGGTTTTTCGTTAGCCCCGACGGCCCCCGGTCTCCCCACAATGGAGTTTTTCCCTTCCCCTAAGACCGCCAGACAGCGGCAAGCCACTAACAAGTCTCCCTCTCCCATTTCAGGACAAGGGACCAGGGAACAAAGAAGCAATAACGCCCCCGGGGGGGGGCAGCCCTCTTCACGGCCCAAACGCACATGCAACAAGCCATCTTGGCTGAGAGACTTCGTCTCATCCTAGGGGGGAGGGATGTTGTGTTCTGTAAAGCAGTGCCTTTAACAATGTACCTTTACCATGTGTTATCAATGTAACCTTTCTGTGTGCAACATTATAACCATCACCTGTATCAATGTAAGCCTAATAAGGGGACGCGAGCTAGTGACCACCAGAGGGCAGTAGCGAGCGTCCAGCTCTAATGGATCATAGCCACCTGGTTCAGCAGCACGGGAAGATTCCCCGCGACTTCCTCACCTGCTCAAGAAGGGCGTGACCTCCTACGACGTCACGCAGGCAGCAACCAATAGTCTGTCAACGAGCCACATTCAAATGTATAGCCAGCTGTATATATTGAGCTACCCATCCGCCATTACCACATGTTCCCCCGGATCATCATGCAATAAACCTGTGTTAAGCCAACCCTTCGGCTGTTTCATTGTCTTTGGTCCCTTACACTAAAATACTAGAGCAGACCAAAGGCTGAAAGCAGTTTCTGGTGGGGCAGGAGACACACACACACACCGCCTGTTTTATGAGCTGCCCCTGCTAAAGGCCTGTATAGTCCAACCTTTACTCCACACAGCAGCAAAGCAAATTCCTGGGGGGGGGGGGAGCCAGCCAGTAGGACACTAGTGCAACTGCACCCGCCACTATGCGTTCCCCCAGTAACTCCATACAAAGAGGTCAGCTGCTTCTGATTCTGGTGGTGATCTGTAGCCATCAAGATTTATAGAGATTACAGCCCTCCTGAGAGCCTTAATCTATAAATGTATTTCATCTCTGCCATATACAAGTGTCTCTTGTCCTGTTTTAGATCCAACTAGGTTGAAGACTCAGTGTGTTAGACCACAGGAACCAGGGGGCAGATGTCTGAATCCCCATCATATTTCCTGGGAGGAGAGCAGCCTTGTGCAAGTTGCATGACTGACATCAGAAGGAGGGAGGTGTAAACCACTTCTGAATATTTTGTACAGAGAACAACCTGGAAAGGGCCACCATAAGGGGACATCAACTTGATGTTGATGAATCATAAATTTAAAGGCCCACAGTGCATATATCTCATTTACATATGCTATACATCCTTAAGGCACTTCCATATTCCTTGTGAGGCATTTGATTTGATTTGATTTTTAATTTGTACCTCACCCTACTCGGCTTGTAGGCCGACTCAGGGTGGCTTCCAACATAATTAAAGATACAATATGACAAAACCAAAATATAGTAAACAATACAAAATATCAATAAAAAGTCAATAACACAGAAAATTACAATACATATCATACAATCAATATAAAAATGCAATTAACATAATTCCTATGAAAAACAGTATATAAACAGAATATCAGCAAAACCTATGAAACAATAACAGAAATAGAACAATCAAGCAAAAATACATCATAAATACAAAAATCAAGGCATAAATACATAATCATGAATTGAACAGCAATAAGATAATAATATAATGTACTAATGAAAACAAAAAATAACATATCAATCAGTTTCAGAAATATGCGTCTCTACTACCCATCCCTTCCTACCAGACCACTGGGACCGGGGGAGGGAGGGGGGATAAAGATAAATCAACCTCCCACCACCACATAGTCCTTGAGTCCAGCCAGGAAAAAAGGAGAAAGGAGAGGGGCAATGAATGTAAAGATAGTCCAAGAGGGCATGAAGTCAAAACATACCGTCCTCCTTTTAGGCCCCGCCCAAACGACAAAGGTTGGGACGTTGTGGAGCTGAGTTGGTAATGGCTCCTATTGTCCTAGCCACGATGGAAACCACCAAGAACTCCCTCACCTCAAATGAATGGCCAGACCAAATAGAAAGCCGAGAAACCAAGAATTCCGACTCCCCTCTGACCGGCGGGGCCATGGGCCGGGCGTAGCAGCTTCGTGGCAGCAAAGGCGGTTGGCTTTTGAAGCCCCGGTGTTGCGCCGAGTGTTCCAGCCTCCCTCTGACCGGCGAGGCCATGGGCCGGGCGTAGCAGTTGTATACAGTTCTGTTCTATCTTGCTTTGTTCTATGCGCTGCTTGTCTCCTGTCCACTACAGTGAGGGAATCATCTTCTTCAGAAATTAAAGGAAAAGAGTATAAATTCTGCTATGTTCAAATTCTTCTAATTATTATGATGCACTGGACCAAAGGTGGTTTCTATCCAGAACAGGAAGTATCATGAGCAGGTGGTAAGCAATAACTCTAAAGCAGTGGTTCCCAACATGGGGCCCATGCCCCACAGGGGGACTTCAATTCCCAGAATCCTAAGTCAGTACATTGGCTATTCAGCGCTTTGGGGGAATTGACTTAGGCTTGTAGGAATTGAAGCCCCAAAACCAAAGGTTTTTAGTTTTTTAGAAACTGTTCCAAAGTTTTTTTTTTTAGAAACACGGTTCTAAAGAGAGCTGAAAGCCACATGAGTGTGTGAGGGTGTGTGTGTCATTCCTAGTGTCCCTAGCAGGATATTGGCCATCCCTGAGGAGATTCACCTGGGGGAGAATGAAAGGCAGAGCACTTCCGTAAAATAATAATTTTGTGTCAGAAATTATTCTGGGTTGAAAGGATTTTTGCTGGAGAAACTGTGCTCAGGGGACGCCCGAATGAGGCTTTCAAACTGCTAGGTTGGCAGGAGCTGAGACAGAGATGGGCACTCATTCCGTCATGCAGTACTCAGGTATTGAACTGCCAACTTGCCGGCCTTCCAGCTAACAAGGTGAGCTTCTTAACCACTGAGCCACCATAGCCCCACTTCCCTATGCCCGGAGGCTATAAGATTCACCCTAGAGGAGACTGGAGGGGAGGTCGGTGGAGGCCTTTGCACAGGAAGCAAGCCATCATGGATGCAGATAGTACTTGTGGAGATGCCAAGGTGGAAGTAGAGGAGATCCTCAGCACTGTGGAGGTACTACAGCCTCAAGATAACTGGAAGTATATGCAGTGGCTCTGCATAGCCCAAGGACAAGGCAGTTCATCCAAGGGTCCACCGTAGAGACCTTCGTTGAATGACATTAAAGACTTGCTGGCCCACAAATCACGAATGGCACAAATTCCAAAAGTTGTTTCCCCTTCCCCAGTTCTAACATAGAGTTGATCCATACGAGCATGGAAGAGGGACTACCAACTCTTCCAGAGGTGGGAGCAGTGGGGCTCACAGAGAGAAATTTCAGACACATTTCTTCATCCCCATTGTAATCTCAGGTACAGAGAGTCTGTCCATTTTGGGAATAATTTACTTTCAACTCTTTTTTGTTGAGGTTGAGGCCGTAAAAATAATTCTCACTCTCCAGTCACCAATACCTCCATATACACCTACATTCCTTCACTGCCATCTTGTGGCTGCATATGCCAGGAATATTATTCTGGTCTCTTCATTGTTAATTAAAGTTAATCCCTATGCTAATAAGAAAACCTCTTTAATAAATATTTTAAAACATTTTGAGTTTGAAAGAAAAGAACATCACCGTCAGCATAAAGTCACAGAGGTCCTCTTGTTTCATCAGGTTGTATAGTATGAGAGTTTGGGATGCCAAGCTAGAGAGAAAGCAATTAAGAAATGAACAAAAAAGAGAAGCTAAAATACAGAACTATTTAACTGCCCTAGAGGACATAACAGAACTTGATAGATCACCAGCTACAACTTGCTGAAATTACAGAGATGTTTTTAAATATGATAGTCTCATGAGGCAGACAATCCAAAAGCAACGGTAGACGCAACCTTTATTAGACTGTTTCCTTTCCACCCCCATTAGACATGCTAATTTTCGACACATAGAGGTCTTTGGGCATCATTGTGTTGTGGATGGTACAGGGTGGAAAAATGAACCTCCAAAAAATCATTATAGGTATCCTTGCCAAGCTTCTTGCTTGGAAGTAGATTTCAAAACATAGACTGCAAATGCAAATTAGAAGTGTAGGTTTCAAATTCCACCTTTGTGGCCTTTGCTTGGATTATCTTTCCCAACTGGCCAAATAAAGTGTACAGTATTCAGTATTTCACCACCTGCGCCACTGCCTTCCATTGAAGCTCTAGATTCTCTTTTGTCTGAAGATTGGGATTACACCGAAGCATGACAACTCTCATCAGAGAATTTGATAAAATTATCTATCTATCTGTCTGTATATAAATACAGTAATACCTCATACAAAGTCCGCTTCATATAACATCGGATTCATACAACATCGCCTAATTCCTTGAAAAAAGTTGCCTCATACAAAGACTTTGTTTGAGGCATTGGGTTTTTCCCAGGTTGCATTGTGCCTGGGCAGTATAAAAGGCAGGACACATGCGTGCATTGCTCCTGTGGGTTTTCCATGAGGTGAAGCGTGTTTAGGAGTGGTTTTGAGTGCGATTTTGGATTTTTTTCTAATTTTTTCGTCAGAATTTTTAGAAGCATTCCTGGGATTTTTGCAGCATTCTTCAGGTTCTTGGACAATCAGGGTTGTTTGACATGTTTTTGTAATGTTTTTAGCCTTTAGACAATGATTTCTTAAAGTTCTGTCAGTTTCCTGTCTGTTTCCTTGACTTTGCCCTGAATTCTGTGCTGTTACAGTACAATGTATCTCTATGGAAACGACGTTGTACGAGGCATCGCGGCAAGGATTTGGACGTTGTATGAGGCATCGTGGCTAGGAGTTTGCACGCCTCATACAAAGTCCAAATCCGTATAAAGTCCAGACTTGTGGACCCAAGTTTGGACGTTGTATGAGGTATCACTGTACAATCATATTACAAAACATAATAAATCATCATATAAAATAGATCAATAAATCCATATATCAATGAAATGTATCTCCCACGTGTCAGCAGCATAATTAAAAGAGCTAGAACAGGTAACCACACCACCTTCCCACATTACAGCACACGGCAGTCTATTAAACAAGGTCTGTCCATCATCCAATTCAATAAATGCATATTAAGAAGGGAAGGCTTCGCAGAACAAAAATGTTTTTAACAATTTCCGAAATTCCAGCAGAGTAGGAGCAGTTCTAATTTCTGCTGGCAATTCATCCCAAAGCCTAGGGGCACTTTATCCTTGCCAATTGCAGCCAAATTAATAGTACAGTATGCCTGGAATACATCCTCAGTGTACAACCCAGTTTGGGTGGTGTTACCTTTCCATGCTTGGGAAGTTGGGAAAGACAATCCAATCAATGGGCACTAGGGGTGGAATATGAAGCCTTCACTCCTGACTTAACTTTGCAGCCTGCAATTTTGTACTCACTTCTAGGAAAGAAATCTGGCATGGACATTTGCCCATGATTTTTGGAACTTTCATGTCTTTCCTAATCACCCACATCACAGCAGAGCCCAGCCTGAGGAAGACCCATACAGATTAAAAGCTAATGTGTGCTTGTGAGATTCTTTAGTGGTACAGTATAATAAAGGTACCATGATACCTCATACAACATCCAAACTTGGTTCCACAAGTTTGGACTTTATACGGATTTGGACTTTGTAAGAGGCATGCAAAATCCTAGCCGCGATGACTCGTACAACGTCCAAATCCTAGCCGTGATGCCTCATACAATGTCCAAATCCTTGCCACGATGCCTCGTACAACGCCATTTCCATAGAGATACATTGTACTATAACATCACAGACTTCAGGGCAAAGTCAAGGAAACAGACAGAAAACTGACAGAACTTTAAGAAATCATTCTCTAAAGGCTAAATACATTACAAAAACATGTCAAACAACCCTGATTGTCCAAGAACCTCAAGAATGCTGCAAAAATCCCAGGAATGCTTCTAAAAAGTCTGGCGAAAATTTTTGAAAAAATCCAAAATCACGCTCAAAACCACTCCTAAGCACTCTTTGCCTCATGCAAAACCCACAAGAGCAATGCACGCATGTGTCCTGCCTTTTATACTGCTCAGACACAATGCAACCTGGGAAAGACCCCAATGCCTCATACAAAGTTGCAGCAACTTTGTATGAGGCAACTTTTTTTCAAGAAATTAGATGATGTTGTATGAATTCGATGTTGTACGAAGCGGACTTTGTATGAGGTATTACTGTATCTGTTATTCTTATCTTTGGAACTACACTTCTCCTCTGTCCTTTTACAAGGTAAACCAATTTTTTATTAATCAATATAGCTTTACTTTATCTACAATTGTTCTATATACCTGTAAGTAACAAATCAAATCCAAGTTTTAAATCTTAAAAGGCTACAAATAACTTCTTGCAGTCAGAAACTTACTTACTTGGTCAAATGTGCTATTATAAAATGCATATATATGTTAATCTAAAACCTTGCTGGATATTTTCTCAGGCTAATCTGCATATTTAATATGGAGAAAGTGAGAATATATCTTTACCATAATAGGCAGTGGGTTCCTTAGTGTATAATAGAAGAACAAGATTTACAGCCTTATTTTGAATAGGAATTTTTCTTTTTTCTTTATTTCTGTATCAGCTTTTAAAAAAGAAAACGTTGTAACATTCAGTTCTCTTTACAGTTTTATTATTGCTTATTGTATCAAGAAAAGATGATATTATTGGGATTCCCCCATCTTGATTTAGGTAAAGGTAAAGGTTTCCCTTGCTCGAAAGCCAGTCGTATCCGACTCTAGGGTTCAGTGCTCATCTGTTTCAAAGCCGAAGAGCCAGCGTTGTCTGCTTCTGCAGACGTTTCCGTGGTCATGTGGCAGGCATGACTAGACACCGGAGTGCACAGAACGCTGTTACCTTCCCACCGAAGAGGTCCCTATTTATCTACTTGCAATTTCTTGCTTTCGAACTGCTAGGTTGGCCGGAGCTGGGACAAAGACGGGAGCTCATTCTGACCTGCAGTACTCGGGAATCGAACTGCTGACCTTCCGCCTCCCAGTCAGCGGCATAGCCACTTGAGCCACTGCAGTCCCATCTTGATTTAACAGAACCACAAATTGTATAATGTCACTTGGTTTACACTTTTGCTGAATTTTGTTTTGTATTGCAAAGGAAGTAGGAATGACATTCCAGTGAAAACATGTAGAGGATTCTTCTTCTTGGTAAATGGGGTGTTTAGTGTAAGGGACCAAAGACAATGAAACAGCCGAAGGGTTGGTTTAACACAGGTTTATTGCATGATAATCCGGAGGAACATGTGGTAATGGCGGATGGGTAGCTCAATATATACAGCTGGCTATACATTTGAATGTGGCTCGTCGACAGACTATTGGTTGCTGCCTGCGTGACATCGTAGGAGGTCACGCCCTTCTTGTCCAGGTGAAGAGGTGGCGGGAATCTTCCCGCGCTGCTGATCCAGGTGAATCTGAGCCATGAGAGCTGGACGCTCGCTATTGCCATCTAGTGGTCACTAGCTCGCGTCCCCTTATCAGGTTTACATTGATACAGCTGAAGGTTATAATGTTGCACACAGAAAGGTTACATTGTTACCACATGGCTAGGTACATTGTTAAAGGCACAGCTTTACAGAACACAACATCCGGGCGCTCTCTTTCCCTCCCGGCCAGACCGGAGGGAGATGAACAGGCACAGCTGGAGGGAGTTTCGGCAGGCAGCCTCAAAAGTGGGGCCGACGCTGCCAAAGCCAAGGACACCGGGCGCTCTCTTTCCCTCCCGGCCAGACCGGCGGGAGATGAACAGGCACAGCTGGAGGGAGTTTCGGCAGGCAGCCTCAAAAGTGGGGCCGACGCTGCCAAAGCCAAGGACACCGGGCGCTCTCTTTCCCTCCCGGCCAGACCGGCGGGAGATGAACAGGCACAGCTGGAGGGAGTTTCGGCAGGCAGCCTCAAAAGTGGGGCCGACGCTGCCAAAGCCAAGGACACCGGGCGCTCTCTTTCCCTCCCGGCCAGACCGGCGGGAGATGAACAGGCACAGCTGGAGGGAGTTTCGGCAGGCAGCCTCAAAAGTGGGGCCGACGCTGCCAAAGCCAAGGACACCGGGCGCTCTCTTTCCCTCCCGGCCAGACCGGCGGGAGATGAACAGGCACAGCTGGAGGGAGTTTCGGCAGGCAGCCTCAAAAGTGGGGCCGACGCTGCCAAAGCCAAGGACACCGGGCGCTCTCTTTCCCTCCCGGCCAGACCGGCGGGAGATGAACAGGCACAGCTGGAGGGAGTTTCGGCAGGCAGCCTCAAAAGTGGGGCCGATGCTGCCAAAGCCAAGGACACCGGGCGCTCTCTTTCCCTCCCGGCCAGACCGGCGGGAGATGAACAGGTACAGCTGGAGGGAGTTTCGGCAGGCAGCCTCAAAAGCGGGGCCAACGCCAAGGACCGCCGCTGTGTTCGGCCCCGGCGGGTGTGAAGAGGCTCGCTGGCCTCACCATCGGCCGGCGTTTCGGGCCCCGCCCCCCGCCCCTCGCCAGGACTCAAAAGGCGAGGGGGCCTGCCGGACGAAACATCACCACCGCTGTGCTCGGCCCCGGCGGGGGCGAAGAGGCTCGCTGGACTCGCCATCGGCCGGCGTTTCGGGCCCCGCCCGGCAGTTGAGGGTTCAACACAGTTGTGGAAGAATGCCCCACCACTTCCATCACCACCGGAGCCGTGCGGAGGGTGGTGGGGGGAGTGAATGGGGCGGTTTTATATTGGGGTGGAAGGGAGGGAGGGAGGGAGAGATTGCCAGGCCAGCCAGGAAGGAGAGGCAGCATTCTGTCCAGGGCAAGCAGGGAGGCTCCGGAGACCAATATAGAGGTTGTGATGGGCATGGGGCGATATAGCGGGTACCGAGGGGCGGGCCGCACCCGGGGAACGCGGGGCAGATGCTTAGTATCTGTCCCTCGTTCCAGCCCCACGGTTACACCTCTAGGTCCTGAGCAGCTGACCCAGGGTGACCCTGTCCTTAGGCTGCTGCTGATGAATGTCAGGTCGGTATGTAATAAGGCCCCCCTGATACAAGATTCCATTATGGGGGAGCGGGCCGACTTGGCATGTATTACTGAGACCTGGCTGAGACCAGAGGATGGGGTTCCTCTGTCAGAAATGTGTCCAGCTGGGTTCAGTATTTGGCACCAGCCTAGGGATAAGGGTAAGGGCGGTGGCGTCGCCATCATAGCCAGGGAGTCACTGGGAGTCACCAGGGCTACCGCTCCACAAATTCTGGGTTGTGAGGCCCTGCTTCTGCGTCTGGGCTCTAAGGGTCAGTTGGGAGTCTTACTCCTGTACCTGCCCCCTTGCAGGGTAAGGGACTCCCTGCCTGAGCTCCTCGAGGCCATCTCAGCGTTGGCATTGGAGTTCCCTAGATTGATGGTTCTGGGGGACTTCAATTTGCCTTCGCTGGGGACTGGCTCCGGGGTGGCTCAGGAGTTCATGGCTTCCATGGCAGATATGGACCTGATTCAGGTAATTCAGGGCCCGACCAGGGGCAGTGGCCACACACCAGATTTAATCTTTTTGTCGGAGCGGTGGCAGAGTGATCTGAGACTACGGAAATTAGACATAACACCTGTGCCATGGTCAGATCACTATTTGGTGGCTCTAGACTTCCTGGGTGCGACGCTGCACCGTAGGGTGGCAGGGCCTATTAGAATGGCCCGCCCCCGGCAACTGATGGATCCTGATGGATTCCAGAGGGAACTGGGGGATTTCCCTCTGGATCGGCAACACGATTCGCCCGAGGCACTGGTCGACCTGTGGAACAGGATGACTACAGCGGCCTTGGATGAAATCGCACCACTACGGCCTCTCAGAGCTCATCGAGCTAGGTCATCGCCATGGTTCACAGATGAACTGCGGGAGCTCAAACGGGCAAAGAGACGCCAAGAGCGCCGCTGGGTGAAGACCCAGAGAGACTCCGATTGGACACTAGCTAGGGCCGCTATTAGGGCCTATCTAGTGGCGATGGAGGTGGTGAGGCGACAATACTTCACCACCCTTATTGCCTCCGCTGATAATCGCCCAGCCACCCTGTTCCGGGTTACCAGGTCTCTCCTTGGTAGGGGGACCTCGGTGCCCGGTTGGCAGGGGTCGGCTGAGGACTTTGCTGACCATCTAGTGGAGAAAATCGATCGGATTCGCTCTGGGTTTAATCCTGGCGTGGATGGGGAGAGTCCGGAGGGAGCCGGAGCACAGTCTTGCCATGCCATCTGGGACCGGTTTGATCCAGTTGCCCCTGATGAAGTGGACAGGCTCCTTGCAGCTGTGCGCGCCACTACCTGCCCTTTGGACCCCTGTCCCACCTGGTTGGTGAAAACCTCCAAGGCAGTGACAGGTGGCTGGGTTGGGGCTGTGATCAATGCATCATTGCGGGAGGGGGTGTTTCCTGCACCTTTAAAACATGCTTTGGTGCGCCCCCTCCTGAAGAAATCTTCCCTCGACCCAGCTGTCCTAACTAACTATAGGCCTGTCTCAAACCTCCCCTTTTTAGGGAAGGTGTTGGAGAAGGCAGTGGCGTGTCGGCTGCAGGGGGTACTGGATGAAGCGGATTATCTGGACCCTTTTCAGTCAGGATTCAGGCCTGGATATGGTACCGAGACGGCATTGGTCGCACTAATGGATGATCTCTGGTGGGAGCGGGACGGTGGTCATCCATCCGTCCTTGCTCTTCTTGACCTCTCAGCGGCTTTCGATACCGTTGACCACGGTATCCTTCTGGAACGGCTCCGAGGTTTGGGAATCCAGGGTACTGTGTGGTCCTGGTTTTCCTCATTTCTGAGGGGTCGGTCCCAGTCGGTGTGGTTGGAGAGTGAGAGGTCCAGTCCTAGGCCCCTCAAATGGGGGGTCCCTCAGGGCTCGGTGCTCTCTCCTCTCCTATTTAACATCTACATGAAACCGCTGGGTGAGATCATTCGTTCCCATGGGGTGCGGTACCATCAGTACGCGGATGACACTCAGTTGTACATCTCGGCCCATGGGGACCCCAGTGATGCCATCAAAGTCCTTTCCAGATGCCTGGAAGCTGTGGGGGTCTGGATGGGGGCTAACGGGCTACAACTGAATCCCAGCAAGACTGAGTGGCTATGGATAGGGGGTCCTGCGTTAATCCGGGAGTTACCATCGTTGGTTCTGGATGGGGCTATTTTGCCCCAGACAGACCCGGTGCGCAACTTGGGGGTCCTCCTGGATTCACGGCTACTGCTAGAAGAACAGGTGGCGGCTGTGACCAGGAGGGCTTTCGCCCAACTTCGGGTGATTCGCCAGTTGCGCCCACTCCTGGACCGGGACTCCTTGCTCATGGTCACCCATGCTCTGGTTACCTCCAGACTAGACTATTGCAATGCGCTCTACATGGGGCTGCCCTTGACGACCATTCGGAGGCTACAGCTGGTCCAAAATGCGGCTGCCCGGGTGGTGATGGGGTGTGGGCGTTATGCTCATGCTTCGCCACTGCTCCGGGAGCTGCACTGGTTGCCAGTATGTCTCCGGGTGCAATTCAAGGTGCTGGTTTTGACCTTTAAAGCCCTATATGGTAGTGGGCCAGGTTACCTAAGAGACCGCATCGCCCTGAGGACGTCTGTCCGTCCAACCAGAGCGGACCGGAGGGGCTCTCTAATTGTTCCATCAGCCAGAGGGGCTCGCCTCTCTGGCACAAGGAGGAGAGCCTTCTCCGTGTCTGCACCGGCCCTCTGGAACCTCCTGCCAACAGAATTACGTCTTCGGACGGAGTTGCTGCCTTTCAGAAGGGATCTTAAAA
Organism: Bradypodion pumilum; assembly: GCA_035047305.1. Classification (NCBI taxonomy): domain Eukaryota; kingdom Metazoa; phylum Chordata; class Lepidosauria; order Squamata; family Chamaeleonidae; genus Bradypodion; species Bradypodion pumilum. The sequence continues at coordinate 243,487,123 of JAWDJD010000001.1, read as the reverse complement.
CCTGGCTGGCAGGTCAAGTGTGGGGTGCGGGTGGAAGGGTAACCACCATGGGGTGGTTGGTGTAGAGGAACTCTTCCCCATGGTGCCTTTTCGATCCTGCAGCCCCTGCTTTTTAGGGGGTGGGTAGTCTTAACTTTTTTACTGTTTTAACTGTTTTTAGGATTATTAATATTGTCTGTAAACTCCTTGGGTTGCCCTGGGGTTACTTTTTATGTTGTTAGCCGCCCAGAGTCGGCCTTGTGTTGAGTGGGCGGGATATAAATTGAATAAATAATAAATAATAATAATAATAATAATCCCTCCCCCCTAGGACGAGACGAAGTCTCTCAGCCAAGATGGCTTATTGCACGTGCGTTTGGGCCGTGATGAGGGCTGACCCCCCCCGGGGGCGCTACTGCTTCTTTGTTCCCTGGTCCCTTGTCCTGTAATGGGAGAGGGAGACTCGTTAGTGGCTTGCCGCGGTTTGGCGGTCCTAGGGGAAGGGAAAAACTCCATTGTGGGCAGACCGGGGGCGATCGGGGCTAACGACAAACCCCTCTTCTCGCTTGGACGGGTGGGGGACCACTCCGAAAAACTCCCCCGGTTCTGAAAATCAAATTCTAACTCAGTTGGGGTATCCGCATTGGTGGGGGAATTCCGCGAGATATGTATGGGGTCGGGTTCCTCCTCCTCAGAAAGATCCCCCAGGATATCTACGAGAACATTCTCCCTTTCCCCCTCCCCCCTTGGTGGGGGCCCGCGCCCCCCGTTTCCTCCCCCTTGGGCTGAACGGGTGGGGGAGAACCCTAACGCTGATTTTCTCTCTGTGTGGTCTGCGCCCTGCTCATCGGGGACCCTGCGTCGGAGCTGGTCCGCGTGCCGCCTCCACAGTAGCCCTGTGCTGGTTTCCACGCGGTACGACACGGGGCCGGTTTGCTCCACAACTACGCCCGGCACCCAGGCAGGGCCCGCGCTGGCGTAATTCCTGCAATGCACGGGGGCGCCTACACTGAAACTCTTTGTGGCCTCTAGCCCAATGTTCCTTCCCTTGTCCTCTACCCTTGTGGGATCTAGCCTAGTAAGGATGGTGGTCAGTTTCCTACGCATTAAGAGCTCTGCGGGGGAGTATCCTGACGCCAACGGGGTCACCCTGTACCCTAACAGAAACTGACACACTTGTAGGTTCAGATCCCCGGGTCCTTCGTGGTGCGGACGAGGCGCTCTACTTGGCCATTGGTGGCTGGGTGAAATGGGGCGGAGGTGATATGCCGAACGGCGTTAATCTCCATGAATGCCCTAAACTCGGAGGACGTGAAACAACTAGCGTTGTCGCTAATTAATGTGTCGGGTATGCCGAACGTGGAAAAGAGCCTCCGCAAATGCTTAATGGTCTGGGCCGAGGAGGTGCTCGTGACTGGGATAACCTCCAACCACTTGGAGAAGGCGTCCACGACAAGAAGAAACAGGGTGCCTCTAAACGGGCCCGCGAAGTCAATGTGCACCCGGGACCACGGCCCCTTAGCCGTGTCCCACTCCCTGTGGGGAAGGCGGGCCTCCTCTGGTCTGGAGCATTGGCAACTTTCACAAGTGCTGACCATGTGCTCGATGTCGGCGTCCAACTGGGGCCACCAGAAGTAACTCCGGGCCAGCGCTTTGGATCGCACGATGCCGGGGTGGCTGACGTGCAGCAGTTTGAGCACCCGCGGCCGAAGGGAAGTGGGAATCACCACCCGCTGCCCCCACAAGAGGCACCCCCTCTCTAGGGACAGCTCCAACTTTTTCCTGAAAAATGGGGCGAACTCCTCCGCTGGGGAGGACGCTGGCCACCCTTTCTGCACCCAGGAGCTAACTGCCGCTAACGTCTTGTCTTTCCCTGTCGCTTTGGCAATGTCGTCGGGCACTACGGGGGGCGAATCCAGCACCTCTATCATAAGAACCTGATGGTCTCGCTCCGCCTTGCTCACCTGGCTGGGCGTCAGGGGGAGGGGAGACCTTGATAGAGCGTCCGCATGGCTGATCTCTTTCCCGGGCCGGTAGACCAACGCGTGCTGGTACGCGTTGAGAAAAATAGCCCACCTGAGTATCTTCGGGGACAGGATCTGTGGCGTGGGCTTGTCTGCAGTGAAAATGCCCAGCAGGGGTTTGTGGTCCATCACAATGGTGAAGGGGCGGCCATACAAAAAATCGTGAAATTTTTTCGTCCCCGCAACTATCGCTAGTGCCTCCCTGTCTGTCTGTGCGTAATTTCTCTCTGCTTGGGACAGGGACCTGGAGTAAAATGCTATCGGGGCCTTCCGGGGGAGGAAGGAGTGGTAAAAGTTGAGCAGCCCTAGGAACGACTGCAGCTCGGGCTTGGAGGTGGGGCGGGGGGCTTTCTTAATGGCGGCCACCTTGGACTTGGATGGTTTTATCCCCTCAGGAGTCACACAAAACCCTAGGAACTCAACCTCGGTCGCGAAGAAGACGCATTTGTCCTTTCGCAGTCTCAACCCCGCCTTTTCGAATATTGTCAGGACCTTCCCCAACCTCTTGGCCGATTCGACCCAACTCCCCCCCCGTTATTAACACGTCATCAAAATAAGGCAACACCCCCTCTAGCCCCTTCAGGAGGCGTTCCACGAGTGACTGGAAAATCCCAGGCGCCGAATTTACGCCGAACTGAAGGCGCGTCACCTGGAACGCCCCCTTATGGGTGACTATGGTCTGCGCAGCAGCTGCGGCAGGGGACACCGTAAGCTGCTGGTAGGCCTGTGCTAAGTCGAGCTTAGCGAAACACTTTCCCCCGTGTAACCTGGCCAGCAGATGGCTGACTACCGGCACCGGATACGCATTCGGGCGGATCGCCTTGTTGATGGTGCACTTGTAATCGGCGCATATGCGGACCTCCCCATTGGCCTTTAGTGCGGTTACAATTGGAGTTTCCCACTCCGCAGAATCAACAGGCACAAGGATCCCCTGGCCCACCAATTTGTCCAGTTCCACCTCTATCTTGTCCTTGAGTGCGAACGGCACCCGGCGTAGTTTGAGTCGAATTGGGCGGACCTCCGGGTCTAGGTCGAATGTCACTGGGGGCCCCTTGAATTTCCCCAGTCCTTTTTTGAAAACTTCGGGGTGCACCTCGCACACCTCCTGAATCGGGTCAGTCCCAACGGCGTGCATCCCAACGGCGTGCACCCCCCAAAAAAACAAACCCAGGGGCTGAAACCATTGAGTCCCGAGGAGGCTGCAATCTCCCCCTTTAAGCACGACTAGAGGGAGAGATGCGGCGTGCTTCTTGAATTTAACCTGAAATTCTCCAACCCCCAACACTGGAATGCTGTTCCCTTGCACGTCCCGTAGTGTGGACCTCAACGCTTTGAGCTTGGGTCGCCTGTGGGGGGCAATTCTCAAAAACTCCCTCTGGGAAATGATTGAATATGAGGACCCCGAGTCAATTTCCATTCTAATGGGGACCCCTTGAACTAGTACCTCAACAAAGTAGCGGGGGTGTCCTGCGGACACGCTGAATACTGGGGCGTCGTCCTCGCTGCCGTCGGAGATGCGGCCCACGCCGTCCTGCTTCCTCGTGGCCTGAGCGCCGTCCTTGGGTCTCGTTGAGCGGTCTTGTCCCACGGAACGGTCTGCCGAGCTTCTCCGGGTCTCGCGCCTCTTCCTGCACACCTTGGCGATGTGCCCGCGGCGGCCGCAGTTGTGACACTCGGCCTTCCGAAACGGGCATTTTACGCGGTCGTGGGCCGCTCCACAGCCATCGCACCGCCGGCTCTCTTTCCGGACCCTCCGGACGTCCTCGCCGTCGCTGCTCTCTGCGGACGACCTCGAAGCTCGCCGGGCTGCATGCACCGGAGTCTCTGCCTTGCTCGACTTCGGCCGCCAGTCCTGGAGTTCTTGGACCCCGGCCTTTGTAGCTTCTGCGGCCTGGGCCGTTCTGACGACCTCCTGCAACGTGGGAGGCGGCTCTTGGTTCATTAATGTGCGCTGGGTTTCGGCGTCGTTCAGGCTGCACAGCACACAGTCCCGGAGGGTGATTTCGACATTCTCCCATTTGCACGGGCCGGCCGCCAGCCGCAGGGCCGCCACGAATGCGGCGACCATCTCCCCGGGCGCTTGGACTCGCCTCCAGAACGCACCCCGAGCGGGAAACATCGCCGTGGCGGGCCGGACGTGCTCACGCAGCATCTGCATGAGTTCCTTGGCCTTGAATTCGCTCACCCTCCTCGGTGCGATCAGGTCCACCAAGGTCCTTTTGGTTTCTTGTCCGAGCATCCTGGTGAAGATGGCCCTTTTCTTTGCCTCTTCCGTGACTTCGGACTCAATCAGTGCTGCCTGGAAGTCCATTTCGAAGATCTCCCAGTCGCCCGGTTTCCTGATTTCGAAACCGGCGCATGTCTTGGTCCCGTGGGCTGCCATATCCCACCTTCGTCGCCAATTTAGTGTAAGGGACCAAAGACAATGAAACAGCCGAAGGGTTGGCTTAACACAGGTTTATTGCATGATGATCCGGAGGAACATGTGGTAATGGCGGATGGGTAGCTCAATATATACAGCTGGCTATACATTTGAATGTGGCTCGTCGACAGACTATTGGTTGCTGCCTGCGTGACGTCGTAGGAGGTCACGCCCTTCTTGTCCAGGTGAAGAGGTGGCGGGAATCTTCCCGCGCTGCTGATCCAGGTGAATCTGAGCCATGAGAGCTGGACGCTCGCTATTGCCATCTAGTGGTCACTAGCTCGCGTCCCCTTATCAGGTTTACATTGATACAGCTGAAGGTTATAATGTTGCACACAGAAAGGTTACATTGTTACCACATGGCTAGGTACATTGTTAAAGGCACAGCTTTACAGAACACAACAGGGTGAAAGTTAAACTGTGAGATAAAATATAAAAGTTTAGGAAGCTGACTTTTAGCTGGTCAGATTTGTCAAATTTGCCTACTAATATCTGCTTTGACTGGCAGTGGCTTGGAGGTAATGTTTTTTCCTAGCCCATGTTTCTTTAGATTCTTTAATTCAATCTCTAGTTTCCCCCACAAGCAAAACATGCACTCTCTCACTGAGTGGTGGCCCATCTCCATGTTCTTGAGAGTTTATTGCCAAGATCAGGGTTTGGATTCTGTTTGAAATGGCTGATTCGGTCTCAGACCACCAGCTGGTATCTCAGGAGATTGTTACATTCAATTCTCTTACTTAAGACTCCAGGTGGGAAGAGAGGTTTGAAGGCTATGGATACCTGAGAAGGACCAAGCATGGTTTCACTGTGGGTGGCATCATTAATGCCTGATTGCCCATCTCTTCCCCACTTCCAACTAGTTGCAGGACTCACTGACTCAACACTGAGATGTTTGTATTGATGTTGTACACTTCGCTACGGATGTAATGCAGGAAACCCACATTGCTTGTCTCACTTTCTTACCTACATAACTTATTTTGAAATTGTTACACAGGAGTCTTCTTCTCAATAGGCCATCCCTGGGTCTCTGGTTTGAGTTGTGAAATATCAGGGAGCAGGTCACCTTAAATAATCCTGCTCCAGACAGAGAAAATATTCCTCACCTCTGGTATTCTCATACATGGGATCAAAAACTACAGTTTAATGGAGCTGGGGAAACTGGATGCAAAGTATGAGAGTCAGCATCCCCCCCATTGAAAGCAATGGGAGCTAAATCTTCTAAATCTCGTTTGTTTCAACTTCTTTCATGTCCAGGCCAGACTTTAACGGTCAAAATAAAGTTACCTTCTTGGCTTTGTCGTTGGCCAAACTTAAATCCTCATCAGAACATGTTTCTGGTAGTAATGGGCAGACCAGCAAATAAGCTGGATTCTGTATCTCTTCACATTCAGGGCCGTAGACAGAATTCTAGATGTGGGCGGGTGAATATTTTTTCAGGATGGGCAACAATGTCATATATATGTGTCATATATATAAGCAGCTGGGAGTTTAAGGGTGGACAAACTGATAAATCAGGGTGGGTGAAGCCCACCCTGGCCACCCCCTGGCTACGGCCCTGAGCATGTTGTTGTCCACCAGCAACCCTCATTTGAGCATGTTGGTCTTGCATTTAGGTGCTCCAAGTGGCATAGGGGAGGTTGAGTCCCTCATCTACCTGTATAAACTTCTTTAATGTTGTTCCTTGTCCAGTGAGCTCCTTTCTCCAGCTTCTAATTTGGTTTTGCTCCTGCATACTCTCAAGAGTGTTTATTTTTCAAGACATTAACTCAGTCGTGCCTGGAGGTGCTTAACATTACATGGACCTTGCCTTTCTTATGCATGGAGAACACATTACAGTATGTGGAAGGTGTTTTTCCAGATAGTAGCCAGTGGCTAGCTCAAGGTTTCCATGTGTTGGAACTCCGACTGCAGAAGCGGCTGTCAGGAGATCTGACCAGGCACTTGATGTGTCTGCCCAATTGGGGGCAAGCAGCATCTCCTCGCACCAACGAGGCCACTTCTGCGGTAGTAGCTTGGCTTCTCTGGTCCTAGGCGGTGGACTCATTCGTTCGGCCTGGACCTTGGCATGGAGAATACATTACAGTATATGGGAGGTGTTTTTTCCAGATAGTGGTCAGTGGCTAGCTCAAGGTTTCCATGTGTTGGAACTCCGACTGCAGAAGCGGCTGTCAGGAGATCTGACCAGGCACTTGATGTGTCTGCCCAATTGGGGGCAAGCAGCATCTCCTCGCACCAACGAGGCCACTTCTGCGGTAGGAGCTTGGCTTCTCTGGTCCTAGGCGGTGGACTCATTCGTTCGGCCTGGACCTTGGCATGGAGAATACATTACAGTATATGGGAGGTGTTTTTCCAGATAGTAGTCAGTGGCTAGCTCAAGGTTTCCATGTGTTGGAACTCCGACTGCAGAAGCGGCTGTCAGGAGATCTGACCAGGCACTTGATGTGTCTGCCCAATTGGGGGCAAGCAGCATCTCCTCGCACCAACGAGGCCACTTCTGCGGTAGGAGCTTGGCTTCTCTGGTCCTAGGCGGTGGACTCATTCGTTCGGCCTGGACCTTGGCATGGAGAATACATTACAGTATATGGGAGGTGTTTTTCCAGATAGTAGTCAGTGGCTAGCTCAAGGTTTCCATGTGTTGGAACTTCGACTGCAGAAGCGGCTGTCAGATCGGACCAGGCACTTGATGTGTCTGCCCAGTTGGGGGCAAGCGGCACCTCCTCGCACCAACAAGGCCACTTCTGTGGTAGGAGCTTGGCTTCTCTGGTCCTAGGTGGTAGACTCATTCTGCCCGGACCTTGGCAGAGAACGACAGACAGAACGTGGATTACGCACACCGCTTCGGGAGGAATTGCATGGTGTTGACAAAGGTAAAGGTTGCCCTTGCTCGAAAGCCAGTCGTATCCGACTCTAGGGTTCAGTGCTCATCTCTGTTTACAAGAAGGAGGAAAAACAGCCAGACAGTGATAATGCAGGAGAGGAGGAAACCGTCTGTGACAGAATAATTCTGTATGTATTGAATTGAAATAAAACAAGGATAATTCTCCATGAAAAGTAGTACTGTTTTAATAAGTCCAATATGTCATTCAAAGAATATATACATCCAATATTTCTTCAGTGAAGTGCAGTCTCAAAGATATCCAATTGTATATGTCAATAATTGCTCCAAAAACATTTGCTCAAAAAATAAATGAGATAAAGTCTCTCTAAGTACAGTGATACCTCATACAACGTCCAAACCTGGTTCCACAAGTTTGGACTTTATACGGATTTGGACTTTGTATGAGGCATGCAAAATCCTAGCCGAGATGCCTCATACAACGTCCAAATCCTTGCTGCCATGCCTCGTACAACGTCGTTTCCATAGAGATACATTTTACTGTAACAACACAGACTTCAAGGCAAAGTCAAGGAAACAGACCGGAAACTGACTGAACTTTAAGAAATCATTGTCTAAAGGCTAAATACATTACAAAAACGTGTCCAAGAAGCTGATTGTCCAAGAAGCTGAAGAATGCTGCAAAAATCCCAGGAATGCTTCTAAAAATTCTGACGAAAAAATCCAAAAAAATCCAAAACCGCGCTGAAAACCACTCCTAAACACTCTTTGCCTTGTGCAAAACCCACAGGAGCAAGCACGCATGCGTCCTGCCTTTTATACTGCCCAGGCACAATGCAACCTGGGAAAAACCCCATACAAAGTTGCAGCGACTTTGTGCGAGGCAACTCTTCAAGGAATTAGGCGATGTTGTATGAATTCGATGTTGTACGAAGTGGACTTTGCATGAGGCATTACTGTATCTCAAAATGATATTGTCTCATCAAATATTGCTATTTAAACATAAAGGAAATGTTTTCTCCTTCGATTTTGCAAAGCTGATCCCTGGATATACAGCTGTTCAGGAAAATCTTTCCTTGCGTCCAAAAAGCCTCCAATGGTAGTTTCTTTGGTGCGCTGCTTACCTTTCCCACCGAAGTGGTCCCTATTTATCTACTTGCAATGCCTAGCTTCCGAACTGCCCGGTTGGCAGGAGCTGGGGCAAGAGACGGGAGCTCATTCTGCACTGCTGACCTGTCCACTCATCAAGTTCAGCATCTTAACCACTTGAGCCACTGGTGTTGACAAAAAGGCGGCTCCAAAAGCGCCTGGGACCGACGCCTCTGGAGCCTAAAATGCCGGACGTGCAAGGCGCTCCTCCGCCATTAGAGGGCTCTCCGAGGCATTGAGGTCCTGGCCTCTCCCAAGTTGGGGACGGCCCTTGTTGGCGACACGGAAGAACGACATGGCTGCCTTAACGTCGGTGGCGGTCAGAGCCGCGAGGTCGATCCCCGCTTGGGGTCGTGGGTGGTGGGTGCCCGCCAGGTGAGTGCTGCCTTCTGGGCAGGGGTTGCTTATAGTCTGCTCGGCCGGGAAAGGCACGGTGGGGACGGGGAAAGAGGACGAGGAGAGCCACATCAAGCCCCAGCCCGCTTGGCGATCGCCACCCGCCGTTTTGGGGCTGGGTAAGAGGGGGGAGAACACACGGTCCCGATTCTATCACCCACTCCCTCCGACTAGAGTAGACCCATCGGTCGAATGGGGTTTACGCAAGTGTAGACCGTCCCTTGGCTCTAAGTTTTCTACCCATGGCCAGCTTAGAGAGCGATGCTCAAATCCTCTCCCTTCCAACTTTGAAACTTTATGTTGCTAAAAGGCCCCACCAGCCAGCCTGAGTTTTCTCTCCCCCCACCACCCTTAGTGCCTTGTATCCCTTATAGCAGGGGTTCTCAACCTACGGCCCGTGGGCCAGCCCCGGCCCACGGCACCATTTCATGTGGCCTGCGTTGCCGCCACCAGAAGCGGCAGCCGTAAACGTACCAGCAGCTGTCGTAAAGAAGCAGATTCTTTGCATTTGTTTATTGGCTCCCAGGTAGACAAAATGGTCTTTCCTGGGGGGGTTGTCCATACACTACCTGCTTGCGTGCCCAGTTCACAGGTAGTGCATACCTGTCAACCTTCCCGGATTGGCCGGGATTATCCGTTTTTCGGCGCCGATTTTTGCCATTTCTCACCCAGAGCTGCCGAAACCCCGGAATTTGGCAGCGGGGGGAAAGGTGTTACTGCGCATCCTGTCGCTTCTACGCAGAAGGGGATCGTAGAAGCCTTCTATGCATGCATAAAAGCTTTCTACGCATGCGTAGAAGCGAGCTGCGCAGAACGGTTCTGCGCAAGTCGCTTTTACTCATGCGTAGAAGGCTTTTACGCATGCGTAGAAGGCTTTTACGCATGCGTAAAAAGCGACCTGTACAGAACCGTTCTGCGCAGGTCCCGGATTGTCCGGAGCCGTGTTTGACAGGTATGGTAGTGTGCGTTCTCGTTTCACCATCACTGATGTACAAGAGGGACCTGATCACCCTTTAAAAAAAAAACCTAAATAAAAGGAAGGATGCACTTTTATTTTTTCCTCGCTTCAGACCGTTTTTGTGTAAGAGAGAAATGCAGATCTTTTGCAACAGATTCGCTAAAGCAGAAGATGCAGGCGTAGAGATAGCACTGCTTACTTAATTTCTGCCTATCTTACAGTGCACAAACTTAGTCATACAGAAGCAGCACATCTATTTGAAGGATGGGACCGACTTGTGCAAAGGTAGACTAATTGTCACGCGTTAATAACTGGGCACAAGAAACTGACCCCAAGACATGAATTTAGACAACTTTTTTTTTGGGGGGGGGGACCACAACCAAAGCATATTTGATTATTGCCAAACTTCACTTGGAGATGGCCGACTCAGTAGCCACATGACGCCAGAGAAGTCAGCTTTGACCTTTGGACTAGTTGCGCCTGGGCGGTGCTTTTTGAGATAAGGATGCAGTCAGAGATTCTTCTTATTGCTCAACCTGGATTAGGAGGAGTTGCCAAAGATTTGGAACAGCAATTATTTCTGGTTTGAATAAAACTAGAAATGCTTGCAGCCACACTATTGGGAAAACCCTTTTAAGATTTTACTTATAACAAGCCGGGAGAGGAATAGTGGGGAGAGCACTTTTTTCATGCAAAGAGTGTCAGCTGCTGTAGGGAACATACATGGAAACTATTTCATGATCTTTACTAGATGGCTAACAGAGAAGGGGGAGTAGAAGAGAAAATATGAGTGTGAAGGGAAAATATGAGAAACTAAGGGCAGCCCAGCAGCTTTTGCTGCTAATCCCCACCCGCCCCTGCACATACCTGTCAACTGCGGCTCCGGACAATCCGGGACCTGCGCAGAATGGTTCTGTGCAAGTTGCCTTCTACGCTTGCGTAGAACCCTTCTGTTATTGCATGCATAGAAGGCGACTTGCGCAGAAGAGATGCGCAGTCCCTCTCCCCCCTCCCCCCGCTCCCAAATTCCGGGGTTTTGGCAGTTCCGGGCGGGAAATGGCGCAAAATGGCGCCGAAAAATGGGAAATTCTGGCCAATCCGGGAAGGTTGACAGGTATGCCCCTGCAACCGTTTTTAGCCTCCAAATCTAGGAAAGTTATCTTGGCACATGTGACAGAAAACTCCACAAGCATCTTTACCCTATCCTTCAGATTAAAACTCAGTATTCAAATGCCTTTTCATTACACACTAAAACAACTGCCTGGCGAAGCGGCTTCATCTCAGCAAATACTAGGGATACTCCTGAAGGAATTTGAGAAGAGTAAAGGTAAAAGTTGCTCAAAAGCCAGTTGTATCCAACTCTAGGGTTCAGTGCTCTTCTCTGTTTCAAAGCCAGAGAGCCAGTGCTGTCTGTGTTTGCAGACATTTTCGTGGTCATGTGGCAAGCATGACTAGACACTGGAGTGCACAGAACGCTGCGGTACCTATTTATCTACTTGCAATTTCTTGCTTTCGAACTGCTAGGTTAGCAGGAGCTGGGAGAGAGATGGGCGCTCACTTTGTTGTGCAGTAGAGTAGAGGAAGGCGAACTAGTCTCTCTCTCTCTCACACACACACACTTACACTTACACACACACACACCACAAAAAAAGAGGAAGAAGAATATGTCTTGGATAATTTTGGAAAAGTTTTGCTTTAAAAAGTAGACTGCTTCCTCCCTCCCCAAAAAAGAAAAAAATTGGGAAAGAAAGATACATTGGCCATTAATGAAAATGTAGAAAGATTTCTATAAGGCAGAGGTTCTCAACCTTTTCAAGCTCGGGCCGGACCACACTCCCTCACACAGCTGAGCAGGCTGGACTGATGGTCCCCCCCCATAAATGCTGCCGTAAAACATATTTACGACAGCCGCGGGTGCATTTACAGCTGTTGTAAACGCTTCCGGCAGCGGCAGCGTGGATCACATGAAATGGTGCTGTGGGCCGGGTCTGGCTCATGGGCCATAGGTTGAGAACCTCTGCTATAAGGGATTAGGCATAGGGACAGTATACCAGAAGACAGGTGGGAGTGGGAGAAGGAACTCAGATAGGCTTGTACAATTTCAGGGACAGTATGATAGCGTGTGAGGGATGGGGCAGGTGGACTTCAGGAAATGGATTTTTGTACATTGCTTTATAAAGCGCTTGGCTTTTATATTCAGCTCCCCTCCATTATTTATTGCACAGGGATAATTGTACAGAGACTTTCTTCTAATAAGATAACAGTAAATCTGCAAATGCAGGTGCAAGTTGATATCTTTATTGGATCACTAAAAAACTTCAATTAATGTAATGTTAATATCCTTCCTTAGGTTATGGCTTAAAAATAACATGGCTAGTTTGTAGAAGTTGGGTGGACCTTTCATGAAGGTGTTTATGTTTCCTGTTACGGCATTTGCCATTTATTGTTATGTTGTATTTTTATGTTGCATGGGCCACCTTGAAACCTTTGTGCACAAGATGGGGTATGAGTATTAACTTTATATTAGTCAGTAGGTTGAAGCCACACCCGGTTGAATCCAAGTGTTCTGGTTGAACTGGCATAGATAAGCTTTAGTACAGTCAGTTACCAATATTGAGAAAACAAATATTCATAAGTATGCAAAATATATAATTCTAAGGATCTACATTACTGTCACTCTAAAATCTGGTTTAAGAATTAAGATTTTCATAATCTAGTGTGTACTTTTCATATTATGTTTAGACAAAAACAGTTTTGCTGCAAGGGGTGACTGATATAATTTTATATTCCAAGATATTTTCAGATGGAAAATAATGACTCGACTCGCCTTGAAACCTCCTCTGCTAAAACTTTAATGGACATTGGGACTAGGAGAATCTTTTCCTCGGATCATGACATCTTTCGGCAAAGTGTGAGAAAATTCTTCCAAGAGGTTGTAGCTCCACATCATGCAGAGTAAGTTAAGTACCATAAATCTTTCCATCTGTGAATGGGATGTTAGGACTCCTTCGAAAAGACAGGACATCTTTGTGCCCAAGTCACATTTTGTTGCACTTAAAACCTGACCTACAAAGTAAGCTTTGTGCAGTATTGTCAGCTGTTGAGTAACTTGGAAGCAACTCTCAAGTTTCATCTAATTGTTATGAACCGGTCCGGAGGGGCTCTCTAATTGTACCATCGGCTAGAGGGGCTCGTCTCTAGCACAAGAAAGTGGGCCTTCTCTGTGTCCGCACCGGGCCTATGGAACCTCTTGCCAATAGAATTACAGCTGCAGACTGTAGGACTTAAAACCTGGCTGGTGGGGCAGGTGTGGAGCACTGATGGAGGTGTGACCCCCGCCTGCTGGCTTGTATTAAAACATAATTAAGATCCTCTTTTTTACAGATGGAGTGGGATTTTAATGGGGATGGTTTTTTAAACGATTTTATCATGGATGTTTTATTGTCTTTTATGCTTTTCTTTGTGAGCCGCCCGGAGTTGCTTCCGCGAGGGGGCGGCAATCATACCTGTCAAGTTTTGGATTTGGAAATAAGGGAAATTTCCTGGCAAATACGGGAAACTTGACAGCTATGCTTATCCTGTGCTGCCTTCCAATGGTGGCAATAGGGCATTGCAGCCTAATTAATAAGGGATGACGGCGGGAAAGAGGGTAAAATAAGGGGTTTTCACGGCCAATAAGGGATATTTGACAGCTATGGCAGCAATACAAATGTAAAAATTAAATTAAGGTGAGGGGTTTTTGTTGTCTTTCCAGAAAAAAAGCTGGTTGGAACAACCACAGCAACAAAAAAAAATCTCCATAAATTAATTCATTTTTTCCCATGGAGGCCTATTTTATACTAGCCGCTATGAGACACAGGGAGAAAATAATGCCATGTGATGTGTTTTGATGAACCGTGTGGGTTGGTCCCATTTGAGGAACAGGAAGACAATGGCGTTCTTCCTCTGATCCTACTGCTCAATACAGTGGAATTCACATTTATTTATTTATTTATTTATTTATTTATTTATTTATTTATTTATTTATTTTTCACGCTTATATACCGCCCACTCAGGTACAACCCAACTCAGGGCGGTTTACATAGCGGACAGTAAGTACATAAAATACATATAATAAAACAAAGTTAAAAGTTAAAAAACCCACCCCTAAAAGGTGCACAAGAACCGAAGGGACCTTGGGGGAAGGCACACTTCTCTATACCAACCACCCAATGGTACCCCCATCCCCACCCGCACCCCAAACTTGGCCCGCCAGCCAGGTCTTTAGTTCCTTCCTAAAGGGCAACAACTCCATCTGGAGATGCAGTTCCACAGGCAGGAGGTTCCAAAGGGCCGGTGCAGACACGGAGAAGGCCCTCCTCCTTGTGCCAGAGAGGCGAGCCCCCCTGGCTGATGGCACAATTAAAGAGCCCCTCCGGTCCGCTCTGGTTGGACGGACAGACGTCCTTAGGGCGATGCGGTCTCTTAAGATACCCTGGCCCACTACCATGTAGGGCTTTAAAGGTCAAAACCAGCACCTTGAATTGCACCCGGAGACAAACTGGTAACCAGTGCAGCCCCCGAAGCAGTGGTGAGGCATGGGCATAACGTCCACACCCCATCACCACCCGGGCCGCGGCATTCTGGACCAGCTGCAGCCTCCGAATGGTCATCAAGGGCAGCTCCATGTAGAGCGTCCCATGAGCAAAGAGTCCTGGTCCAGGAGCGGGCGCAACTGGCGAATCACCCGAAGTTGGGCGAAGGCCCTCCTGGCCACAGCCGCCACCTGTTTTTCTAGCAGCAGCCGCGAATCCAGGAGGACCCCCAAGTTGCGCACCGGGTTGGTCTGGGGCAAAACAGCCCCATCCAAAACCAAAGATGGTAGCTCCCGGGATAACGCAGGACCTCCTACATTGAAGTTAGAAAATATCTCACAACTCATTCAATGCTTTTTAAAAAAAATCTTGATGCATGTGAGCTATATTCTGATTCTGTTGCCACAAACACCAGTGGAAACATCCTGGTTAGCAGACAGAGGAAGGTTTACTTTTCCCACCATGCACTGTAGATTGGTTCCTCCTGCCACTGAATAAGACCATGCCTCATTTAACCATCTATTAGATCACACAATGCAAGTTAGCTAAGGTGGAATTCCTGTATCTATTTACTTGAAAGTAAACTCCATTGAGGTCAGTGGGACTTACCTGCTAGTAGAGAAACATAGGTAAAGGTCAAGTTCTCCCTTGCTCAAAAGCCATATCCGACTCCATTTTACAGCCAAAGAGCCAGCGCTAGCGCTGTCTGTGTGTGCAGATGTTTCTGTGGTCATGTGGCAGGCATTACTAGCCGCCGGAGTTCACAGAACACTGTTTACCTTCCCACCAAAGTGGTAACTGTTTATCTACTTGCAGTTTCTTGCTTTCAAACTACTGGGTTGGCAGGAGCTGGGACAGAGACGGGAGCTCACTCCGTCATGCAATACTTGGGTCTTGAACTGCTGACCTTCTGGTCATCAACTTCAGTGTCTTAACCACTAAGCCACAATTTTTAAATAATGTTATTACATTGTTATCATTAGCTGAAATCCTGCTGCACAGGCATGCTAAGGACATGATTTTGGGTAGCAAATTGCTGAAGGTTGAAAAATCTATTAGATTTTCTGTGTTGCACACTAAGCTGTTCAACTCAGTACAAAACAGATGTCTTTGGAGATTTACTAACTGTACCAGTAGTTTGCTACTAAATGTTATGCCTTTGTGTAATTTATACAATAGAATTTCAGCTAGTGAGTAATGTCTTCAGTGTATCTACTCAGTGCCGGCCCGAGGCAAGTTTTAGGATGGAGCGAGATCCAACTATGGTACCTCCTTGGTCACCCCTAATATATGGGGTTAAATTAAGTTACTTGGCGAAACTTTACACATGCTTTACCACTGTGGCGTCCCCTCGGAGTGGGCTACTGGAGCGACCGCTCCGTTCGCCTTATGGTAGCGCCGGCCCTGTATCTACTCACAGTAATATGGAGTATTTAGCTGAAGTTTTCATTTTGTTGTTGTAGTAAAGTGGTTGGCAATGCTGGCTCCCAAATGTTATTAGACCACATCGCACACAACCACCCATCATTGGCTGCGCTGTAGACCAAAAGCCTCTGGAGGGCCACAGCTCCACACTTCTGCCTGAGTATTTCAATTTGGTGATTGGTTTTTATGCCCATTGGTGCAACCTCTGCTTTTTTGCAAATGAGCACATTTACTAGAAAACTGCATATACTTTATGTTAACGTCGGCAGCGGTGGATGCAACTTGTACCCGATAATCTCCCCCCTCCCCCGCCCCCAGAAGCAGGAAAAAAGCAATTGGCGTGATTTTTTTTTAGGTGGGTCCCAGCTTGCCATGAAGTGACCCACACACTATGATCACAGAGCCATCTCCTGCGGCACATATGAAATGAGATACGCAGGATTTAACACCGGGACTGCAATGGACTGCTGCAGCCTTGAGGATATTGACAAGTTGCGCCTTCACAGCCAGTCCATCTGGCATGGCCTCTTCAGCCTCCATGACTGTTGGGAATCAGAAAAGTGAAGTGGTTCCTCTTCCGCTCATTCTTCCGTTGGGCCCAATATGATGGTTTCCTCCACTGAGAGGACCATCACCCCACCTAAAAGGGGCTCATCCACCTGTAGCCATTGGCCCCTTTAGGGAGTCAGGTTATTTATTGCTGCCCAACACACGGCGTTGAGTCACTGGCTGTACGGTCTACTCCATTACCATAGTGGGATGTACGGCCAGACAGTCTGTTAAGGTAGTTTAGTAAAGAAAACATGACCTGTGAAAATCTATGGCCTGTTAGTAAAAATAACACTTCAGATGTAAGTTTCTGTTAACGTTCCAGGCATTGAGACTTAAATTTTGTTCAGGATATTTTTAGTTCTAAATTGCTTCCATGTAAGTCTGGTCCCTGGCCTTGGTGGCTTAGTGGTTAAGATGCTGAGCTTGACGACCAGAAGATTGGCAGATCAGCAGTTCAAGACCCAAGTTAACTCCCGTTTCCGTCCCATCTCCTGCCAAGCAAGCAGTTCGAAATCAAGAAATTGCAAGTAGATAAACAGGTACCGCTTCAGCGGGAAAGATAACAGCATTCCACGCACTCTGGCATCTAGTCATGCCAGTCACATGATCCCGGAAGACAGATGCAGACAGTGCTGGTTCTTTGGCTGTAAACAGAGATGAGCACTGCACACTAGAGTCAGACGTGACTGGCTTTTGAGCAAGGGAGACCTTTAAGTCCAGTTCTGTCATACCAGGTAGCTTCAGATATCACTTGTTTTGTGTTGCTTAAAGTCTGTGTCACGCCCCCTTTTGTTTAAAACCTGTATTCCAATTTGTACAAATAACAAAATCCTATGCTCCTGTGGAGAACATGACTTTGTAAAGGTAAAATTTCCCTTGCTTGAAAGCCAGTCGTATCCGACTCTAGGGCACTGTCTGCTGCAGACGTTTCCGTGGTCATGTGGCAGGCATGACTAGACACCGAAGCGCACGGAACGCTGTTTATCTTCCCACCGAAGTGGTCCCTATTTATCTACTTGCAATTTCTTGCTTTCAAACTGCTAGGCTGGCAGGAGCTGGGACAGAGACGGGAGCTCATACCATCCTGCAGTACTCGGGAATCGAACTGCTGACCTTTTAGTCAGCATCTTAGCCACTTGAGCCACTGCTAAACACCTTTGTTTTTAGGTGCATAGGTTTGCATTTCCGTTGAGCAAGTGGTGTGCTTTTGTCTCGGTGGCGAATGTTGTGAAAAACAAATGCTGCTTGTCTGACTTTATTTTGTTTTGTTTGCAGATGGGAGAAAGCTGGGCAGGTGAGCAGAGAGCTCTGGGAAAAGGCTGGAAAACAGGGCTTGCTGGGGGTCAATATAGCAGAAAAGCATGGGGGCGTTGGAGGAGATCTCTACTCAGCTGCAGTTGTCTGGGAAGAACAGTAAGTATCAGGTTGCTGGGGCACACAGAAAGAGCCTCCTCAGAGATTGTGGTATTTTCGAACCACAATCGGGGGTCATGCTACAATGTGGAAGGCAGATGAAGGGCCACTGCATTATATTTTCAGGACATTCTTCATGGTACGGGTACACAGAAAGTCTCCTAGAAGATTGTGTTATTTTTGAACCACAGTCGGGTGTACTCTGGTAACGATAACTTTGTGTTGCCAGCTAATCTTTCTCACACTGGGTCAGGCGAAAGGAACTGCAGAACCGATTTGCCAAAAGTTGGGTTCATTTTGTCTGGCCTAGACACGGAAGAAGAAGAAGAAAAAGATGATGATGATGATCACTGGGAAGAACTCTTGTTGTCACGTACTTTCTGTCTACAAGCAGAGTTCTTCTGGAAACGTTGGCTCCCTCTAGTTCATGATGTTAAAATAAAGTGTTACCAAGTTAATTCCAACTTATGATAATTGTCTTCATGGGTTTCTAGGACTAAATACTCAGACCTATGTGCTATTCCCTCCCTCTGGAGAGGTTCTGAAATTCTGCTGCTTTGCCTAAGGCCACACAAGTGGCAGGGCACATACCTCCATTAGCCCCACACGCCCACAGGTGGTCTGGGCTGGCTCTACCCCAGCAGTAATGCTGGATAATTATTTTAGATTTTGCTTTGCTCCTTCCTTCTTTCCTTCCTTCGCCCAATGTACAGTGGTGCTGGCAATGGGGTTCCTATGACCTGTTTGAAAGATTCTTCTTTTTTCATGTCCCGATCAAACCCTGAAACACAAAGCCACTTTCTTGGCTTTGTCATTGGCCAAACTTAAGTCCTCATTGGACATTGTTTGAAAGATGGATCACCTTTTCTCAAAGGGCTGCTAGGAACACAGCCTGCCTTCTGGCACTGTCCCTCCTCATAGCCAGCTGTGATTCCAAAGAGGAGATTAAAAGATCTGGCAACCTATTGGAGCCTGGGGTTGGAAGGTGAGGTGGGATAATACTATGCAAGCTTAAGTTTCCAATCCAGTTGGCAGTTTCTTTAAAATAAAAGGTGTGTGTGTGTGTGTGGGTGTGTTGGGAGAGTGTTGGGTTCCTGAAACAGTGTTGGAGGACCACATGCAAGACCCATGCCTCGTGCCAACTCCTCACCCTAACACTCCTTGCCTGCCAACTAGCTTCTAATTGGCTTGTTTCTGATTCAAATGAGAGAAAGAAACCATTTGAGGCAGGAGTATCTTTCAAGTCTCTTTTACTACAAGAATGCAAAGGAGTGAAAAAATAAAATATCAAAACTGTTCCGGTATTGCCAGTTTTTCAAAAGAATTTTTTTTCATCAGGATATAATCTTAAGTATTTTTCTGTAGACAATAAAATGAAAACAGGATGCAAAAAGACTTGATTTTTAATTTTTCCTCTAGGGTTTTGACTAAAAGGGAAACAGAGCTTTTGGATCTGGGGCTTAGTTATGTGCCAACTCCAAGGTATCGTTCTTTCCAAACCAAGATTGATATACATAAGTTAATAAGATTACTTAAGTTAAAAGTTTTTTAACGGTTTTGAGCCAGCTTCTAGGGATATATTTCCCCCGCAAGTCTTCATTTTGCCCTAATATTGAGGAGCCTTCTATAGATGTGTTTCAAAAATTGGTTCTTGGGGATCTACAGAAGTTAGAATCCCATAAAAAAGTTGGTATTATAATTTGTCTAGTGATGGCATAAATTTGTTGGAGGATTTGGGAAATGACCCCTTCTTGGTGTTTAAACAGTCAGATAAGGGAGGTGGGATTGTTTTGTTAAATAAACAACAGTATCTTGAAACATCAGGATAGGATGTTTTCCTCCCTGAAGCTAGTACATGAGTAAAAAACTCTTGGTATGTATTATGTTTAGATATCTTGGTTTAAGGCTCACAGCCAATGAGCTAAACTAAAATGTGTTGTCAGAGTGTATGATTTTGTTTTCATTTTATTGTCTACAGAAAAATACTTAAGATTATATCCTGATGAAGAAAAATTCTTTTGGAAAAACTTGCAATACCGGAACAGTTTTGATGATATTTTATTTCTTCACTCCTTCGCATTCTTGTAGTAAAAGCCTCAAACGGTTACTTTCTCTCATTTGCATCTACACTGTTTGGCCCTATTTTTGTGTTGTTTCTGATTCAAAGCATGTCTGGTCTTTAACCTGCCGAAAGCTGATTTGTGACCTGTTTGTCTTCTGATTGCCTTTGTGGCTTAACATCTCCTTAAGGCAGGGGTGCCCAAACTACGGTCAACGAGCCAGATCCGACCCATGGGCCATAGTGACCAGTCCCTTGAAAAATGTGACCGGCTTGCGGCCCAAAAAGTTTGGGCACCCTTGCTTTAAGGGATACATCTGGACCTCCAGCTCTAGTACCCAAGGTTCATTAGGTACCCTAGTCCCAGTATCTAAAACATTAGCTATCAGACTATGAAACTGTAAGAATTGTTTTAAGATTTTAATTTTCTGTTTGTGTTTCAAGCGTATATGCAAAACTGTGAAGCTGCTTTTAAAAAGATTCAACCTTTGTTCTTTTTCAGGATGTATGTCAACTGTACAGGCCCAGGATTCAGCCTGCACTCTGACATTGTCATGCCCTATATAGTCAACTATGGCTCAGAAGAACAGATTAAAAGATTCATCCCAGATATGGCAGCAGGGAAGTGCATTGGCGCAATAGCTATGACAGAGCCTGGAGCTGGAAGGTGAGAAAAAACAACATGGTGCAGCCTTAGGCTTGCACTGCAAGGGCAACTTATAGGCATTTAAAACTTATTGAAACTGACGAATGTGGATTTTGAGCTATTGTTTGCCCCTCCTGTGATCCCTCACCTTGGGAGTGTTTGCTCAGGCTGATAGAGATTGTAGTTGAGCCGCTTGTGGGGCACCACAGATTCCACACCCTTCCACCCTGGGGTGAGTGGGTGTGCACACCTGCAATAGATCAATGCTCTTGTAAGCCTCTGAGAGCCACAGGTAGCCAACAGGCCACCTACATGCAAAATGGCAACTGGGCATTTATTAATACTACAAAAAAAGCCATTGATTCCCCCAAGCATGGCAGGAGGAAGAAACAAACAAATGTTATAAGGAAGTTACTGTCTTCTTTTTCTTCTCATTCCTTTTCTGCTGGAAGTTGAACATAAAGCCAACTTTTAACTGGAGTGAACTGAGCATCTCTGCCTTCAAAAGCTTGACAGGGATAGATAGCCTCTTTACATCTCGGCCTAGAACTATGGTTCCCAACATGGGGCACAGGGGGGCAATTTGATTTTTAAAGGGGGCAATTCAAGAATGAGTTATTAATAATGAATGGCCTTTTAGGTTTCTTCCACATGAATAAGGTAAAGGTCACCCTTGCTCGAAAGCCAGTCGTATCCAACTCTAGGGTTCAGTGCTCATCTCTGTTTCATAGCCAAAGAGCCAGCGCTGTCTCTGCAGATGGTTTGTGGTCATGTGTCAGGCATGACTAGACACCGGAGCGCACGGAACGCTGTTTACCTTCCCACCGAAGTGGTCCCTATTTATCTATTTGCAATCTCTTGCTTTCAAACTACTAGGTTGGCAGGAGCTGGGACAGTGATGGTAGCTCCTTCCCTCTTGCAGTAAGTGGTACCTCAGATAAAGTCCGATTTGGATAAAGTCGCGGTTTTCATGCACACGTGATGCATTGCATAAAGTCCAAAACCGCTTTTAAAAAAAATGGACATTATCCAAGGTGTTTAGTATAGGAACCTTGGATAAAGTCCATTTTTAGGACGTTATCCGATGCATCGCCCATTTGATTCGGATAAAGTAAAAAATCAGATAAAGTCCAAACTTGTGGAACGGAGTTTGGACTTTATCCGAGGTTCTACTGTATTCGGGTATCGAACTGCTGACCTGCCACCTTCCAGTCAGTGTCTTAGCAATAAGAATTATATGTTACAGGGAGGGCATCAAGATTGTAGAGATGCTTAGGTGGGGCATGGCCAAAAAAATGTTGGGAACCACTGGTCTAGAACATGACATATGTGATGTACTGTATTTGCCAGCATATAAGATGTATTCATTGGAGTACTGTATATGATGCACTCTGTTATTACTAAAATGTCCCACTAGAGGCCACTATATACAGTGAATACCGTATTTGCCGGCACACAAGATTCACTCCATTTTTCTGGTGTATTTTCAGGGGGGAAAGTGTCTTATACGCTGGCAAGTTTTGGCTGGTAGGGATCCTATCCAGCAAAGTGGTTCCAGAGTCTGACCCCTCAGCAGTTACAAAGCTCTCAGAGCTGGAATAAATTAAGTCGGATATTACAAGAGGCAGGGCTCCCCCCACCCCCCCACCCCCAAGTGAAACTGGGTGTAATATTTAGTATCAAGATAACCGTGACTGTCTCTTTTATTTTTTGCAAGGTACTTAGATACTTTGTCTTGTGTTTTTGATGCCTTTTCATAACCTCTTCATAATAAGGTGATCACACTGGACACAAAAGAATAAGAATAGGGTGAATAGCACAACCCTATTTATCATTACTGTATGAGACTGCGGGGGCTTAGTGGTTAAGATGCTGAACTTGACGGCTGGAAGGTCGGCAGGTCAGCAGTTCAAGATCCGAGTGCTGCACAGCAGAGTGAGCTCCCATAGTCTGTCCCAGCTCCTGCTAACCTAGCAGTTTGAAAACAAGGAATTGCGAGTAGATAAATAGGTACCGCTTTGGCAGGAAAGGTAACTGTTCCGTGTGCTCTGGCTTCTAGTCATGCTTGCCAGATGACCACAGAAACATTTGAATGTGCAGAAAGTGCTTGTTATGAGCACCGACCCCTAGAGCCAGACATGACTTAAGTTCGAGCAAGAGAGACCTTTATTTATCTTTAATCATAAGTGTAGTCCAGTATGTTCAGCGTGGCCTATTCCAAGAAAGGCTGCAGTCTTGCATCGGTTTTACGGCACACATTCATGTCTATAATAGACTTTTGCAAGGGGGACTTGCATATTGTTTGAATTTTTGGAGGCACTGAATTTATTTTCACCTGGCACCAGAGATCAAGGGAAAATTTTGCTGCCGTTGCTATATTGTCCCTATGTTTATGGTTCTGCTTTTTCATCTATATCAGTCTAGAAATGGGATACCATCGAGGTGAAGACTAAATTTGTTTCCTGACCTTTGATTACTGTAGACATTGTGAATCAATTTGGCTCCTATCTATTGGCCCTGAATCAAGGCTGGTGGCTTGCTGTAGCCACTGGTTTCAAGCAGGAGCCCAAAGAAGTGTCTTCCTGTGGTCTGTTGGCTGGTCCATATCTGCTTACTGGAACAGTCAATTCTGTTGGAAGCAACAGCTGATGACGTATATATTCTTAATGCTTTTATTGGAGAGGGGATGGAATATTTTGGTCATACAGTAATACCTCATACAAAGTGCGCTTCATACAACATCGGATTCATACAACATCGCCTAATTCCTTGAAAAAGTTGCCTCATACAAAGTCGTGCGACTTTGTATGAGGCATTGGGGTTTTCCCAGGTTGCATTGTGCCTGGCCAGTATAAAAGGCAGGACACGTGCGTGCATTGCTCTTGTGGGTTTTGCACGAGGCGAAGAGTGTTTAGGAGTGGTTTTGAGTGCGATTTTGGATTTCTTTGAATTTTTTAAAAGCATTCCTGGGATTTTTGCAGCATTCTTCAGGTTCTTGGACAACCAGGGTTGTTTGACATGTTTTTGCAATGTATTTAGCCTTTAGACAATGATTTCTTAAAGTTCTGTCAGTTTCCTGTCTGTTTCCTTGATTTTGCCCTGAAGTCTGTGCTGTTACAGTACAATGTATCTCCATGGGAACGACGTTGTACGAGGCATCACAGCAAGGATTTGGACGTTGTATGAGGCATCGCGGCTAGGATTTTGCATGCCTCATACAAAGTCCAAATCCGTATAAAGTCCAAACCTGTGGAACCAAGTTTGGCCGTTGTATGAGGTATCACTGTACCACCGTATTGCTATTGGAAGAACTTGCATGTCTGTGTGTCTGCACAGAGAACTTGCTCTGTCTGGCTTTTTCTTGGATTGTTTTAGAAAATTGTACAACTTCTCTCCTGTACTCGTAAGAACTGTCTCTCTCTTAGCGATTTGCAGGGGGTGCGAACCCACGCGAAAAAGGATGGAAGCGACTGGATTCTAAATGGCAGTAAGGTATGTGCAGGGTGCGTCATTTGTGTCGGCTTAGTACTGCATAGAATAAGCTCAAAACGAGACATCCGTTCAAGGCTTAGGAACTTTTAATATATCGTTGGTTCAAAACTCCATAAAATGTATGTAAAAGTGCACCAGTATTTTCAAAACTTTTTCGGACATTTCCTTCATCAGACATTACACCTTGGCTTTACTTTTAGTTTCTGCAAAGAATAAACAATAATTTCTGAATATTACATTCTGAATATTTCTTGATAAGTCAGATTGATACAAGGTTATTTAGCATGGTACAATACAAACAGAGACTGAACCCACCTAAGTAGCGTTTGCTTAATTCAAGTCTTATCGCGTCCTGACGTCTCTTCTGTGAATTCCTGTTGGGCTACGGACATTACTGAGCCTAAACGCTGTTCTCATTAAATATAGTTTACACAGGTGAGTGATATTATTGCGGATTTCTTAGTACTGCAGCCACGTAAGATTGCGGCTTCTAAATTGGCCGCGATGGGCTTGGCACCGGGCAGATTCTCTAAGTGGAGCAGTGCCAAGGCCCGTTCTTTTGCATTTTATAGCAGTCCTGCTGCCAGAGTAACATGGTTACTGTTGCTGGCAACTTTAAACTCAAGTCAACTTAGCAGGTGCTTTTCTTTATGCCCTTTGTTTGGGAAAGATATAAAGAACATCCCAAGAATGTGGCCTTTTTGTGCTCCCACATAGTTGATTTATGCAGGGTATCCAGTGCTTAAATATTTCACAGTTCAAAAGAAGGTGGCAAATGGATGGTCTCCCTGATATGTAGCTGCCTGGCATGAGAGAAGAAGCAGATAAAAGCTTAACTGCATCAGTATGGGAAAAAAGAGTTCCTTTTGTGCCCAGAGTATTGTGGAGGATTCCTGGAAAATGTCACACTGAATACCAGCAGCTTGCATTCAGGTTGCTGTGTCTTTGTAGAACGCTCATTTGAAATTTTAGTTGGAACTTTTTCTCCGTTAGTATATTGTTGAGGAGCAGAAGGTTGGAAAGGGCAAATCCCTCCCTGAACATGCTCATCTTTTCTGATTTTGGACGCTGATTTTGGTCGCACTGTTGGAGTGGGTTCCAGAGTTCAGAGCATGCCACAGCTACTTTTGAAATTGTTTACAGAGTACAGTAATACCTCATACAAAGTCCGCTTTGTACAACTTCGAATTCATACATCGCCTAATTCCTTGAAAAAAGTTGCCTCATACAAAGTCGTGCGACTTTGTATGAGGCATTGGGGTTTTCCCCAGGTTGCATTGTGCCTGGGCAGTATAAAAGGCAGGACACATGCGTGCATTGCTCTTGTGGGTTTTGCATGAGGCGAAGAGTGTTTAGGAGTGGTTTTAAGCACGATTTTGGATTTTTTCCTCAGAATTTTTAGCGTTATTCCTGGGATTTTTGCAGCATTCTTCAGGTTCATGGACAATCAGGGTTGTTTGACATGTTTTTGTAATGTTTTTAGCCTTTAGACAATGTTTTCTTAAAGTTCTGTCAGTTTCCTGTCTGTTCCCTTGGCTTTGCCCTGAAGTCTGTCCTGTTACAGTAAAATGTATCTCTATGGAAATGACGTCGTATGAGGCATGGCGGCAAGGATTTGTATGTTGTATGAGGCATCGCGGCTAGGATTTTGCATGCCTCATACAAAGTCCAAATCCGTATAAAATCCAAACTTGTGGAACCAACTTTGGACGCTGTATGAGGTATCACTGTAGTGTATCCTAGACAAAGTTGTGTATGGTTGTTATGCCTTTTTCTGCTTTGGTGCAGGTTTTCATTACCAATGGTTGGATGAGCGACTTAGTGATTGTTGTGGCTGTCACAAACCGTGAGGCCCGTTCCCCTGCTCATGGCATTAGCCTCTTCCTAGTAGAAGATGGAATGAAAGGATTCATCAAGGGGCGTAAGCTGGAGAAAATAGGACTTAAAGCACAGGTGAGTCTAGAAAATCACCAGATACCCAAAGCCAAAGCACCTTGAGAAATATTTCAGATCTTGAGCTTACTCAGGGAATGGCTGGAGGAACAAACTTTGACCACTGTAGTGTCTGTGCACAGTTTTCCAAGCTATCCCCAGTCTAGAATATCTGCTATCCATTGTCTTTGTTCTTAATGCTGTGTGGAACCAAGGGCCAGCTGTCAAACTAGACACAGTAACTAGCCATATTTGTTACCTCATGTGATTGTGTATAACAACAAAATAAACAAAATCAAAGTGTTGTCTTGTACTTGAGACTGACAGGCTTATTTCAGTATGATAATACACCATTGGCTACACACCAGTTCTTTAGATCACCTTCTCTTTATGTCCACTGACAGAAACAATTCTGTCAGGAGAACAGTATTCTGGATCCTGACCTTAGTCATATTGTTGTTGTTAAATGCAATCAAGTCACCTCTAAGCTTATGGTGACCCTATAAATGAGCGACATCCAAAATGTCCTGTCCTCAAAGCCTGGCTCAACTGGTGTAAACTGAAATCTGTGGGGTTTCTTTAGGTAGTCAATCCATATGATCTTCCTTTTTTCTTGCTGCCTTCAACCTTTCCTAGCACTATCTTTTCCAGAGTTTCTTGCCTTCTCATGATGTGACCAAACCAGGAAAGCCTCAATTTCATCATTTTTGCCTTCAAGCTTGTTTGCTCTAGGGCTTACTTGTTGTTGTTTTGCATCCAAGCTATCCGTAAAGCTCTTCTCTCGCACTGTGTTTCAAATAAATATTTTTTTTCTTTGCAGGTTTTTTCATTGTTCAGCTTTCACAATCCTAATCAATAGTCAGGGATACAAGAATTGAAATGTTTGAAGTGGTAGCTGTGTTAGTCTGAGAGTAAATAAAACAGAATATAAAATAAAATAAAAATAAATGTTGTGGCACCTAAAAGACTATCTCCTGTATTTAAATACAGGAGTTGGTCTTTAAAGTGTCACAACATTTTTTTGCTGTTCTCTTTTATTTACTCTCAGATATGAATACAAGAGTGTGGATGATTTTGGCCTTGGTCTCCAGTGACGTATCCTTACACTTGATGATATTTTCTAATCCCTTTATAGCTGCCCTCCCAAGACACAATCCTTTTCTGATTTCTTGGCTGCAGTCTCTTTTTAAATTGATAATTTAACTAAGGTATACAAAATCTTTAAAACTTTCAATTTCTTCATTGTTAGCAATAAAGGTGTGTAGTTCTTCTATAGTCATGATTTTTTGTCTTCTTAATGTAAAAAGCAAAAGCAAAGCACTTCTATACTGCCCCATAGCAGTTAGAGCGCTCTCTGAGCGGTTCATAAGTTAATTAGCATTTTGCCCCCAATATGCTGGGTACTCATTTTACCTATCTCGGGAGGATGGAAGGCTGAGTCAATCTTGACCTCTGGTCAGGATTGAACTCACAATCTTTGCGTTCCAGTACAGCAGTTTGACCACTGCGCCACCAGGGCTCTGTTCAACTGCCGTCCTACTTTGGCACTTCATTCTTTAACTTTGTTTATGTATTTTTATTATTTATTATACTTACACCCTTACCCATCTAGGAGAATTTCCTACTCTGGGGGGCTAACAACACATTTTGTGCGCACACACACACACACACACACACACACACACACTTTCACTAAAAGTCATTTCAAGTCATTAATGTTTTCTGTCAGTAAGATACTGTCATCTGCATATCTTAAGTTATTGAAATTTCTTCCACTAATTTTCACTCCTCCTTCGTCTGTATCTAATCCAGTTTTCCATTTGTGTTCCATGTATAGTTTGAACGAATGAGATAAAATACATACTTCTCTGATTCCTTTGCCAGCTGGAAATCATTCTCTCTCTCTCTCTCTCTCTCCATATTCTCCCCTAGCACTAGCTTCTTGAGGTTGTAGATCAAGACAAGCAAGTGCTACAGCACCCCATTACTTTCAGAACCACCCATACCTTCTTGTCCACTCTTCTTTAAATATGTGGAGTAAAGTATTTTCTGCATATGATTTTGTGGTGATATAAATGGGATACAGAAGATGACAACTGCATTGTTTACACTGCTCTTGAACTTTGAATGTTGAGTTTATGACGTTCCAATTTCAGTAAAGAATTGGTTGACTTGGAGCCAGAGTTTTGGTACAGACCATAACTTTTTGGCTGAACATAGTACTGTGGTGGGACTGCAGTGGCTCAAGTGGCTAAGACGCTGACTGGAAGGCGGGAGGTCAGCAGTTCGATACCTGAGTACTGCAGGACGGAATGAGCTCCCGTCTTTGTCCCAGCTCCTGCCAGCCTAGCAGTTTGAAAGCAAGAAATTGCAAGTAGATAAATAGGGACCACTTTGATGGGAAGGTAAACAGCGTTCCGTGCGCTCCGGTGTCTAGTCATGCCTGCCACATGACCATGGAAAGTTCTGCAGAAGCAGACAGCGCTGGCTCTTCGGCTGTGGAACAGAGATGAGCACTGAACCCTAGAGTCAGATACAACTGGCTTTCGAGCCAGGGTGACCGTTCTTGTCCAAACTCTTAGCTTCTTCACCCTCCTGCCTGTACCCCCTAGTACTGGAGGTGAGACAGGCTGGGAGATAAGTACCTGGAATTGATGGATTATGGGGGAAGTGTGTTAAGGAGGATTCATCTGATGCATCCATTCACATCTTTCATGCTGAAGAAGCAAAGCAAACACCACACTCACTATGGGCACAGAGCAGACAAGGTGGTTAGAGTGACAAACATAGAGGCGGCCTACCCTTCTCATTTGACCTTTGAGACTTGGCTATTGCGGTCCATTAGGACTGTGGTGACTTAGAGGTTAAGACGCTGAACTTGATGACTCAAAGGTCGGCAGGCCTGCAGTTTGAGACCAGAGTGCTGCACTATGGCGTGAGCTCCCGTCTCTGTCCCAGCTCCTGCCAACCTAGCAGTTCGAAAGCAAGAAATTGCAAGTACTGTAGATAAATAGGGACTACTTTGGTAGGAAGGTAAACAGCATTCCGTGCACTCCGGTTTCTAGTCATGCCTGCCACATTATCACGGAAACGTCTGCGGACACAGCGCTGGCTCTTTGGCTATAAACAGAGATGAGCACTAAACCCTAAAGTCGGATATGACTAGGGTTTACCTTTACCTACATGTAATTCCATTAGCTGTTTTCCCTGACTTCTTTGCAGTTCTTAGGGCCCTACACCTTCCCCATCAACAGTTTCCCCACCCTATAATGCAGGGGTGCCCAAACATTTTGGGCCATGGGCTGGTCATGTTGTTCAGGGGGCCAGTCACTTTGGCCTATGAGACGGATCCGGCCCCCAATGCCAATTCATCCAGCCCATGGGCTGAAGTTTGGGCACCCCTGCTGTAATGTATCTGCCATAGGTGTAAAGGGAAGTTCAGTGTACGGAAGAAGACATGGAGTTGCAAAACAAGGGTGGCAACCATCCGATTTGATTTTTTGTTTTGTTTTATTTTAAACCCAGGACACGGCAGAGCTCTTTTTTGAAGATGTCCGTCTGCCTGCCAGCTCCCTGCTGGGACAGGAGAACAAAGGCTTCTATTATCTAATGGCGGAGCTTCCTCAGGTAAGAGAGGGAGGCAGAAACCATGCTAAGGCAATAAAACCACTGCACCAAAGAATAGCACAAAGGCATTATTTGTTCATGGCAATAAAGCTGCCAGCTGAAGATTGCCCTGTGAGACACTTGATCCTCCAGCACAGGATATCAGCAGCTATCACATGCTGGTTCCACAGTGGCGTGTGTTGTATAGTACATATTGGAAGTCCTGCAACCAGTATTGGAAGTTCATCTTTTCCTGTGTTACAGACCCAAGCTTTAAAGTAAGAAATGACAATTTATTGGAAAATCTTACATTTCTCAGAATTAATCATACCATGTAAATACCACATGAGTATGTATTATTCCAGGGACTGCCATGGCTTAGTGGTTAACAAGCTGAACTGGATGACTGGAAGATCGGCAGGTCAGCAGTTTGAGACTTGAGTGTTGCACGATGGAGTGAGCTCTCGTCTCTGTCCCAGCTCCTGCCAAGTTAGCAGTTGAAAAGCAAGTAGATAAATAGGTATCACCTCAGCGGGGAAAGTAACAGGGTTTCATATGCTCCAGTGTCTAATCAAGCCTGCCACATGTCCACAGAAACATCTGCAGACACAGACAACGCTGGCTCTTTGGCTATAAACAGATTGAGCACTGAACCCTAGAGTCGGATATGACTGGCTTTTGAGCAAGGGCAACCTTTACTAATCAATCAATTTATTGTTCCAGTTCATTTGGAACCCATCTGGGATGTTTCTCATTCTGGGCTGTGTAGTAATGAACAAACAACAATGCCATGCAACAAACAAAATAATAAGTCAAATATCCGATGGTTTGTGTACCTGTAGATAGGACTTCACACATGTGAATTATACGGGGAAAGGTAGTGATGTAACTTGGGCCCTCCAAGTGGGGCTTATTTTGATCATCTTGGAAGATACAATAGATTCAGCAATTTTTGTTCGAGCCAGAAATCTTCCAGGGCTAAATTGAACTCATCTCTCCACCCCATTTAACATAACAGATTCAGAACTCTGGGAATTTTTGCCTCGTGAGGAAATAATTACTGAAAAAGATTAACAACCTCACTGAAGTCAAAATTTATTTTTAAACATTGAAAGGCTGTATGTTAGCGTATGTATGTTGGTGATGCAAAGGGGACGTGAACATAAAATGTAAGAAATGTGAATGTGCAGAGAAATCATGAGAATGTTTTTCTTTGTTTTATGAGCATATCTAACACCCCTTCCCCTCCATCTTCTTTGTCAAGGAAAGGTTGTTGATTGGTGATATGGCAATGGCCAGTTGTGAATTCATGTTTGAAGAAACAAGGAACTATGTTAAACAGAGGAAAGCATTTGGAAAAACTATTGCACATTTACAGGTAAGAATTTAAAGGTACAGGTGAAACTCGGACAATTAGAATATCGTGCAAATGTTCATTCAGTCCAGTAATGCAACTTAAAAGGTGAAGCAAATACCGGTATATGAGATAGACTCATTCCATGCAAAGCGAGATAGTTCAAGCCTTACTTTGTTATAATATTGATGCTTATGGCTTACAGCTTACGAAAACCCCAACCCCCCAATCTCATGTACCCCATAATCATCACATAATCTCATGTACACTGTACACCATGATCATCACAATTATAACGAATTAAGGCACAACATCTCTTGCTTTGCATGTAGTGAGTCTATCTCGTATATTTGTTTCACCTTTTAAGTGAAATGAATGAACATTTGCACAATATTCTAATTTTCCAAGTTTCACCTGTACTTATGCAATACGATCATTAAGCTTGGAATTCTTAGATGTTTTTGAAACTAATTCCTGTCCTGATTTTTAATGGAAGTCACCGCCATGAGCTTGGCGAATGACCTAGAGCAGGCATTCTCAACCTTTTTAAGCCGGGGGCCTGGTCATGCTCTCTCAGTCGGCTTCAGGGGCCAGATGGCCATTTTGCCCTTCCTCCACCACATGGCACATCCGGGTGTGGTTGAGGCAGGGGGGAGGCGGCACATGAAATGGTGTTGCAGGCTGCATCCGGCCTGTGGGCTGCAGGTTGAAAATCCCTGAGCTACAGCCAGATGAGGGTAGATCATGGGAGGTAGTCAGGGAGCTTTTATTTTTGTCACTTCTGCGGGACCAGTTAGTGGCAGCTGTTACTGTTATGTATGTCATTCTTCCAATATAATTGGTGGGTGTGGGTCGTGAGGGCACCATTTTGCAGTGGTATAATTGCATCTGGCTGATTGTTGCTAGAAGGTAGTGTTGGCTGAGTCAGCTTGACCGCAGGATTGTTAGTTTGTGGCTGTTCTTTTGGGCTATTTCTCTGCTATATTCTCAAGGTCAATGAACCCCTTGAGTAGGCCATCCAAATATTTAGAGTTGGGCTACATCACAATGGTGATGACATCCATGTATCTTTCAACCGGATTTCAAATGATTGGAAATCCTGAAACTCTGGAAGCAGCTGTAGACTAGATGTAAGGAAACAAACTGGTATGCAACTAAGACAAGGCAGAGATTGTATTAGTTAGTGGACAAGCCAGCCCAAAACTAGGGGTAGAACTTATTCTGGGTGGGCTTGTATTTTTCAGCTGATGGGCCACATTCACTACTTGGAGGTGCTCTTGGATCCAGCCTTCTTTCAGGAGGGTCATGGAACTTTTGTCTAGTTTTAGGTGGTCCTTCCAGTTTCACTTCTGCATGAAGTTGTGGACTGAGAAATCTATTGTCTTAAATCTCTCCTTTAGATCACAGGAACGTGCTTTACAGGGGGCTATCCTTGAAAAGTGTTTGGAATTTATGGATGGAATAGAATTCAACAGTTAGAATACTACGACTCTGCTATATCAACTGCACTACTTTCCAGTACATTTCTTAATTCGGGGCCCAAAGCCTTTCCCCTAATTATACCAGTGTGAAACAAACAGTATACTTTTTTACAAGCAGATCCCTTCAGGTTACTAAGACAGCATCTGTATACAACAGTGCCTACACTGACTTTGTCACTTGAAGCAATTCTCCTAAAATTATGCTGTTAGTGTTACACTAGAGCACTCAACCTTTTAAAGCCGTGGGCCGGACCCCCTCAGACAGCTGAGCAGGCCAGACTGGTGGTTTCCCCGTCGTAAATGCTGTAGAACGCACCCGTGGCTGTTGTAAATGCGTTTACGGCAGCCATGGGTGCATTTACAGCTGTCATAAATGTGTCCACTTCCGGTGGCGATGGCAATGCGGACCACATGAAATGGTACCATGGGCTGGGTCCAGCCCACGGGCCATAGGTTGAGAACTCTTGCGCTAGAGTAACGACATAGAGGGATTTTAGCCATTGTGTTGTATCTTTTCTGTGAACTCCCACATTACTTGAGGTTAGAATTTCTGGGTGGGGTGGGGGGTGAGGAACTGCCTCCCATATGAGTCTTCTTAAAACATCAAGGTTAGAGTGACTGAGTACACAAGGCAGAGCCTTAACAGGCAGGGAGACTGTATGGCCAGGTTGTCCTGCTATGGTAATAGAGTAGACCATACTGCCAGTGACTCAACGCCGATTGTCAGGTGGCGGTTAACTAACCTGACAACCCTAAGGACTAATGGCCTTGGATGCCAAAGTCCACAGGGAAAGGTGATGGTCCCCAAGTGGATTAGACCCAACTTGAATCCATCTTGGTGGAGGGCAGCCGCTTCATCAATACTGGCCTGGGGCTGATGAGGACTTTACATGCCAAAAGGTCTCAGGACCAGAAAGTGACTCTCGGAACTAGATCAGTGGTACGGGAGTCACGCTGCAATGCGGAAGGCAGATGAAGGGCCACTGCATTATATTCTCAGGACAGTCTTCATGGTATAGGTACACAGAAAGAGTCTCCTAGAAGATTGTGTTATTTTTGAACCACAGTCGGGCGTACTCTGGTAACGGTATCCTTGTGTTGACAGCTAATCTTTCTCACACTAGATCAGGCCAAAGGAACTGCAGAATGGACTCACCAAAAGGTGGCAGTTTCAAATCTGGCCTAGACACGAAAGAAGAAATCAGGCATGGAGCACAATATAGGATGCTTGTGGGAGTTTTAACACTATGTGTTGTCTCAGTTCTTTCCAGCACATGTAGATTATCTGCTTCCTTTCAGTAGTTTTGCTATAGCTTCTTTTGAGGAACTTTGTCAGGATCCTCTTATTCACAAGCCTCCTCATAATGGAATCCTGCCTGATACTGCCTGCTCTCCTGCCTAGACAGTTCAGGCTTTTAAAGCTTGCCTTCTCACTCCTGATCTGGATCTAGGTGATAAGCAAGGTAGCTCATAGGAAATCAATTAGTGTAGATAAGGTAGTGCTGAGCCAAGTAAACACTCTAGTCACCTTCGGATAATTCAAAAGCCCCTTCTGACTTAAGCATCTACATAATTGCAGGTCTCCCTTAGCTCCAAGCATTGTGTCTAAGAGAGCATCTTGGCCTTGGCCCCCACCTTCTGGGTTTTATCTCCTCCCTCAGGGTCCACCTCCTTGCCATTCCCCTAAAGGAGTCCAGCCAATGATCACATAGTATAACATGTCCATCACACATTAGGTTCAAACTCTTCCAGCCCATGAGGCCAGCATGCTTACACATTCCAATCCCTTTGATATTTTCTAAAGGGTCTCCCACACGTTGAAATCTCCATCTTGGATGAGGCTAAAAAACCAGGGCATAAATTTTGCCATGACAAACTTTTACTGTAATCAAATTGTGGTCTGTAGACCACATGCAGCTCTGCAAGAGTCTACTACATGTTGCTCCAGCAAACCATTTGCACTTTAAGTTTTATTTTGGGTGTTGGGTGTTCAGGAAGTCCCATTATGTCCTCTAGCAGGTGTGAGAGACAATTTTCCTATGTTTTGTCCACCCTGCACACAGGTATCCCTAAATTCATTTTTAAAATGTTGGTCACTCGAGGATGGTAAGCAGGATTTTTCAGTAAACAAACATTTTAAAACATGATGGGCAGAGTGTGGAAGTTGAGGCAGCCTTCCAGGATCTGAGGGTAGGGTATGCGCAGCCTTTAGGTTCCTAAACCTGGCAATGCTTACTATAGAACAGTGGTGACAAACCTTTTAGAGACAGAGTGCCTAAACTCAAAAGGCTGCTGTCCACGCCGTGGTGGGGCAGGGTGAACTCTGTGCTGGGGGGAGGGAGAAAATACTCCCATTGGGCTCCTGGGCAGAGGGGCGGGGTGAACTGTGCTGGGGGGAAAGCAGGCATGACCACAGAGAGGGCTCTGAGTGCCCCCTCTGGCACACATGCCATAGGTTCGCTACCACTGCTATAGAATCTCATGTACAGTCAAACCTCTACATATGGATTTAATTCGTTCCTCGAGGTTAGTTGTATCACGAAAAATTCTTATCTTGAATTTCCCATAGGAATGCATTGAATGCAATTTCTCATTGGAATGCATTGAATTTCTTATCTTGAAAAAAATCCTATTAAAAATTCTTATCTCAATCCTGATTTTTTCCTGAAATTCCTGGATGTATCTCAAGTTTTTCTTAAATCGAGCCATTCTTATCTCGAGATTTGACTGTACTTTTAGTCTGGCTCTTTCCAGTTGACCCAGCTGTACTTGTAGTTTTTAGGGCAGGGGTGCCCAACCTTTTTTATGCCACAGGTCTGACCACGCCCTTGGACACCTGAAGACCATGCCCCCAGAAGCGGAAGTAAATTCACCTGCTTCTGCGTTTATGACAGCCACGGACGCATTTACGGCTGACATAACCACATTTATGCATGTGCAGGTGCGTTTTATGGCTGTTGTAAACGCACCCGCTTCCACTGCCAGATGCAACAGTGGGCCCCATGAAATGGTGCCATGTGCTGGGGCCGGCCCAAGGGCTGTAGGTTGGGAACCCCTGTTTTAGAGCATCTCTAAAATTATTCTTGCACTAAATTTGCTTACTTTAGATGTCAGAATGGAATTCCATGTTTTAAGACCAACTTGCAAATATGATCAATTGTTTGAACTTTGAGCAGAGCATTCTATGGGGAGGATCAGGATGGAGTTTGTCTGCCCTGCCCCTTTGCCCATATTCCACCTCAATGGCGTATCCGTATATCACTAACCCACCTAAAATGTAGAAAATAAGCATGACTGCAACTGATCTGGTCTTAAGAGGGTTTTTAAAAATGTTATTTTCAGTGCATTCCTAGGAATATCTACTAAGAAGTTGTCCTCAGTGTTGTTTTATGGGAGGCTGTAGTTCTACTTGAATACTGATTTGAGATGGAGCCTCATGGAAGGGACTCTTTTCTAATATAAAGTATACCTGCAAAAGTCTTGGTTGTAAACCATGTTCACCAGGAAAAATTAGGGCAAGTGTTCCATCTCTAGCACTGACAGCAATTCAGTGTTAATATTTCCACGTTCTTTCTGTTTAATAACCAGATGGGCATAGCGAACTGTTAAATTGTGTATCTCACTGGGATGAATTGCTGTTGGCAGCATTTCTAAGTGCCGGCCTGTCCTGCATTTGATCTTTCATAACATGATTGTTGCCATATTACTTAGGTGCAATCCATTGTGGCGAATTACACAAGTCAACTTCTTCATGGTAGACCATCAACAGGATTCTGGCAAAATATAGAAAGATAACTGGAATGTGAACATGTGTACTATAATGCTAAATACAAAACCCACAAGATTCTGTGTACCCTGATGATCCCTGATAAATGATTCGATATAAAAATACTAAATTGCATTTTTTTCCCTTTTGAAATTGGAAGACAGTGCAACACAAGCTAGCAGAATTGAAAACACAGATTTGTATTGGACGGACCTTCTTGGATAGCTGTCTCCTTCTTCATTCAGGGAAACGTCTGGACTCAGCCACGGCTTCAATGGCTAAATACTGGTATGTGTGAGAAACAAGGTCTTTTAGATTGTTCAGTTGTGTTACAGGCATGAAGAATTTCCTGGGGAAACTTCGAGCCTCCCCAGATGGGCGCATGTCCTGCTATTTGGTGCACTCCTTTCTTTCCAGTGTCCATACTTGCTAACTACGTGATCCACTTTGTTTCCAGTTGCCTTAAAAAAAAGTTTCTCCCACCCCACCCACTCAATTGGCTGTTAGTCCTTCTGGACCAGAGCTGGAGAAACTTGCCTTCAGTAGCTTGAGGTCAATATGAGGATTGCACCAAATGACATATCACTCTTTCCCCTCCTCACCCCCTAACTCAACCAACTCTTTTAATACTGCACCAACAAACCCTACTTACACTGCCCTCAGATGCCTTAACTGAGCTTTCCTCAAGTTCAGGTTTGTTGCTCCTGTTTACATGATGCATTTGTAAGCAGGATTGGTTTAGTACTCCAGATCTTACTTTGAAAAGGATTTTAAAAAGGGCAGGGGAAATGAAGATACTTGAAAGTTGGGAAAGTGCATGGAGAAGAAGAATACCTATCGTTCTTTAAAGAAAATAAGCTCCGGTTGGGTCGTTTTGTGGCATGGTAACAATGCACTTAGTTTTCTCCCAGGAAGAGGGGAGAGATTAAAATGCAAAGTAGAAGAAGGATGGAAGAGTCCTTTGAGGGAGGGACTTGCTAATTGTGTATTAGGCATTCATCATGGTACCTGAACATTTTATATAGCACTTTGAAAGTCAAAGAGAAGGACCCTTGAAAGGGGATGGTGGACTTCAGCTCCACCTCCAGTTAGACTGGAAATGCTATTCTTTCCCCTCCCCCTGAAAAAAAGAGACTAGGCAGAATTTAGTAAGGAGGTCTGTACTATATGAATAATGCTTCATTTATTAAGCTATAAAATTAAGCAGCCCCCCCTCTCCCCTGTGGCATAATGGTTAAAACGCTGAGCTTGGAGACTGGCAGGTCAGGTTTCAATACTAGAGGGCTGCACTTGGGGACATGAAAGGAGCCTCATTCAGGCGTCCCCTGAGTGGAGTTTCTCCAGCAAAATCCTTTCAACCCAGAGTAATCTCTCACATGAAATTATTATTCTGGAAAGGCAGAAGAGATTCCAGTTGCCTGGTTAGAATGCAATAAAAATCAGTGGCATTATTTCTTAAAGAGGTTTCAGTGTGTTTCATTTACAGGATATTACCGAGGATATTAACTCAGTTATTACCGAGTTGCTTAGATTTTTGGAATGGTTAATATATTCCAGTAATTTAAAAGCAGGGTGATTGGTTGGTAATTCTTCAATTTGCTAGCTGAGAATGATTTTCATTTCTTTCCCCTTCCTATTCTTTTAGATAGTTGAGACTTATAAACAGAGTTTCTAAATCATGGGGGGAAATGGTGGGGGATAGACTCCATTATTAAACATATGGTCCCGTCTTCTTCCGTGTCTAGCTCAGGCTTTAAACTGCCAAATTGAAGCTACCTTTTAGTGAATTCATTCTGCAGTTCCTTTTGCCTGACTTAGTGTGAGAAAGATTAGCTGGCAAAACCAATTGTAGTTCAAAACTACCACAATCTTCAAGGAGGCTCTTTCCGTGTACACCACATGGTTCCTAAGAAGGCTTCATTACAGAGCTGAAATGTTTTATTCAGGCTTCCTCAGTCTAGTACCTGGATCTGAGTAGGACACAAAAGAAGAAGAATCATCTAGAACCATCTAGGTGTGCCGAACTACTATTGCCACTGGGTGGGTAGACCTCACCCAGATTAGGCTGTTGGTTTTAAGGGTGGTGGAAGCACGCCTGGAAACTGCTCATTTGAAGAAGACTGCTTTTAGAAATCCACAGCATGACTTTGGTAAAAGGCACTAAAGATTTATTCATTAAGCTGTTTTCAGAATCTTAACCTATAAAACCAAGTGTTCACCGTTGGAATTGGCTATGGGCTGCTGTGCGTCGCCCTACTTACCCGTTCCCTCCCTTCGAGAGCACGGGCGAAGTGGCTACGCAGGTCAACGAATGGTTTAAAAAATCGCGATTGGGGCATCAGCCCCACCATTGGCAAGAAAGGGAAACAACTTCATTTCCCAAAAAGCATTGCGTTTCGCCGTGTTTCTCCCAGTGTCAGCCAATCAAGATGATAAAAACAACGGACTCAGTCTTTGTTTTACGAGCCGCAACCAATCAAAAGTAGCGTTTCAAAACCTTGCCGAGCGACGGACGTCAGAAACTACAAGTCCCAGCGTCCTCCGTGCTGTGACCCCTCAGCCAATCAGGCTAAGGGACATGAGCATGGAGGAGGCTGGGAAAGCCAATGCGCCAACAACTTCCCTCCAGGAGGCACTTCGTCTCCCGGAGGGAAGCCATCCCCAGCTCATCGCGGTGGGCGGCTGGCCATGTCGGATCCTGGACTGCCTGCTTTTGGCGGCCCCCACCCAACCGGCGAGGACCTCGGCACCAGCGGAGAGGGAGAAAAGGCTGCGCCACAGAGGCATGGAAGGTGAGGCCCGGCACAGAAGGCTGCACTGGGGAAACGTAGAGTACGAAAGGCCCAACTGGCAACGGGTAAGTGGGGCGGGGGAGAGGAATTGAGGAGGGGAACGGGCCTGGGGAGCACGCCACCCACACAGGTCATAGAGAAGAAAGGGGGAGAACGAACCAACCTCCTTCCCCCCAGTCTCAGTCCCCTGCCCCACTTACCTGTTGGCAGCTGGCCAATTCGTACTCTGCGCCTCCCCAGAGCGGCCTTCTGTGCTGGACCACTCACCTTCCATGCCTCCATGGTGTGGCC
Source organism: Bradypodion pumilum (assembly GCA_035047305.1). Lineage (NCBI taxonomy): Eukaryota > Metazoa > Chordata > Lepidosauria > Squamata > Chamaeleonidae > Bradypodion > Bradypodion pumilum. The sequence continues at coordinate 243,447,976 of JAWDJD010000001.1, read as the reverse complement.
TTTCCTCCCTCAATGCCGGCGCCAAGGCCTTCATCGGTGGGGTGTGGGCCACCAAAATCAAGCAGCCCAGCCGGCAAACGATGCTCCCGCCCGCCCAGCAAAGGCCTCCTGGGTGTCCTCACCAAGGCTTGGGGGGAGGAGGAAGAGCTCCTCCTCTCCCTGCAAAGCTTCAGCATGTGTGTGTGTGTGTGTGTGTGTGTGTGTGTGTGTGTGTGTGTGTGTGTCCTCACCGAGGCTTCAGGGGGGAGGAGGAAGAGGCCTTCCTCTTCCTGCAAAGCTTTGGCATGTGTGTGTGTGTGTGTGTGTGTGTGTGTGTGCTCACCAAGGCTTCGGGGGGGGGGGATGAAGAGCCCATCCTCTCCCCATGGAGCTATGGCATGTGTGTCTGTATTGTGTGTGGGTGTGTTTGTGTTGTGTGTGTGGGTGTGTTGTGTGGGTGGTTGTGTTGTTTGTGTGGATGTGTTGTGTGTAGTTCTGTTGTTTGTGTTGTTTGTGTGGTTGTGTTGTGTGTGTGTGTGTGGTTATGTTGTGTGTGCTGTGTGTATTGTGTGTGTTGTGTGTGTATTGAGTGAGTGTGTGGTTGTGTTGTGTGTGTGTTGTGTGTTGTGTGTGTGTGGGGTTGTGTGTGTGATTGTTTTGTATTTGTGTATTGAATGAGTGTGTGGTGATATTGTGTGTGCTGTACGTGTGTATTGAATGAGTGTGGTTGTGTTGTGTGTGCTGTGTGTGTATTTTGTGTGTGTGTGTATGTGTTGTGTGTGTGTGTATTGTGTGCGCGTGTGTGGTTGTGTTGCATGTATGCTTATATTGTGTATATGTCTACCCCTCAAAACCACCCCAACCACAAGCACACATGTTATACCTGCCCGGCAGCGCAAAAAATGCTGATCTTAACCTATAAAACCAACCTATAAAACTTTACAAAGTTAAAAAAATAAAAAATTTACAAAAAACAACAAAGAATTCATTGTTTTATATAAAGCACAGGGGGGAAAAAGCCCGGCAACGCCGGGCAAACTATGCTAGTATCTATATAAAACCAAGCGTTAACCGTTGGAACTTCACATAGGATCCTAAGCCAGGCCCTACTAGCCCGCACCGACCATTCATGCACACGCCCGAACTGGGTCCGCAGGTCAACAAAGGATTGAGAAATGCACCAGTGGGGCAAGAGCCCCACAAACGCGAAAAAAAAACAACTTCATTTCCCAATGTTCCTTGCGCCGCACCAGAGCCAATCAGGCAAAAGGCCAATCAAAAGGAAACCGCAGGGGAAAAAATGACGCACAAGCCGAAAACGCAAACGCCAAACTACAAGCCCCAGCATCCTGCGCACCATGAGTGCGCAAGAACACTGAGGAAGCTGGCGAGTGAAAAATAAAAATAAAAAACACACCGGGAGCACAATTCTGCCGCAGCCGGACACCGCCTCACAGAAAAACAAAAACAGGAGGGGAGGTCAAGGAGGGAAAAGGCACTGCCCCCCCTTGAAAGTGAACCCATTCCCAGGTAAGCAAAGCCATCGGACGGCGCTCCGTCCACTGACTTAACTTACCGCAAAAGGGTTTCGCTTTCAGCGAGGCCAAGCCGGGGGAACCAAACCCCCCTCCCCAATGGCACCTGAAGCTCCCGATCGGAGTTTCCCCTTTAATATCACTGGGTGGGGGGGTTGCGCTCCCCCTCTCTACTGGCTCCCCTGGGGTTGGGAGGGGTTGGGGGACAAAAGGGGTCTGTCTCCCCAACCCTCCTGACCCCAGGGGGCCCGGCAGAGAGGGGATTCCCCCCCCCCACACACACACACCATATTAAAGAGAAGAAACCAAGCGGTTACTTCTCTTTAAAAACGGAGGTTTTTTTGGGGAGAATCCCCCTCTCCGATGGCTCTCCCCTTTTGTCCCGCCAACCCTCCCAAACCCAAGGAAGCCAGTGGAGAGGGGGATCACAACCCCCTCACCCCACTGATATTAAAGGGGAAACCCCAATTGAGATTTCCCTTTTAATATCAGAGGGTGGGCTGGATTCGATCCCCTCTCCTGGGTCCCATGAGTCTGGAAGGTTTAGGGGGACAAAGGGGTCTGTCCCCCCAACCCTTCCAGAGCCAGGGGACACGGCAGAGAGGGGATCCCCCGTAGGACACCCCGTTATTAAAGAGAAGAAACCAAGCGGTTACTTCTCTTTAAAAATGGAGTGTTTTGGGGGAAAAACCCCTCTCCGATGGCTCTCCAAGGCCGGCCCATGAAAAGGAACCCCCCCAATGCTGCCTGAAGTGGCGTGGGGATTCCTGTGGGCCGGCCAGCAAGGCTGGCCCGTGGAAAAGAACCCCCCCCCAAAGCCACAACAACAAACAAAACTTTTAAAAATAAATAAATTATTTAAATAAAAATTCCTTAAAACAAAAAACACAAAAAATAATCAAAAACATCCAAAAATGCACAAAAACAACACCAAAAAACAATACAAAGTAAACAAAAACAAAAAAAACCCTTCCAACATCATTTAAAACAGCCTGGCAACGCCGGGCAACCTCTGCTAGTATCATATAAGTATGAGGTTCATATTTAACCCTTAGTTTCCCCCAGACATGACTTAAAGGTGGAACTATTATTGTTCATGCTTATAACATGTGGTGACCTGGTTTGACTTTTATATTTCTATTTTTCATTAGCCAGATAAAGCCATCGGTTGTTATTGTTGTTAAATATTAACCTGTATTTCACCAGATGAAGCTAGACAGGTAAAACATAGAAGGCAGTACAGTACTTTGTACTTGTGCCAGAATAAATTAACCACATGGTTGCATGAATTCAAATATGAGAGTAAAAAAAGAGAGAAAACACGTTGAGACTTTTATTGTTTTCACAAGCATAAGCTGATATATGAAGAGAGATGCAAAAACAGGTCACTGAGAGGAATTTGGAATTGAAATATAGGATAGGAAATAGTTGGATTGATCCTCAAAGAAAAGGAAATCACGGTTTGTCTGCTTATCTGCGGTTCGAGTCTATGCAATATTCAGTGACCTTTTCTGGAATTTGCAGAATGTTTATTACTGCAGCCACATATTTTTTTCTGTTGCAACCCATTAGGTCAGTTTCTGCCCCCCCACCCCATAATGTCTAGAGCAGTGGTTCCCAATGTGGGGAACACATCTCAAAGGGTGCGTGTGTTTAATTTTAAGGGGGCAATTCTAGAATGAGTTATTAACAATGAATGGCCTTTTCAGCTTCCTCCACGTGAATAGGAGTTCCCTTTTTGAATAAGAATGATATGTCACGGGGTGGGGGACATACCTGTCAACCCGCGGCTCCAGAAAAAACAGGACCTGCGCAGATCGCTTGTGCGCAGGTCGCTTTCCATGCATGCATGGAAGGGTTTTACACTTGTGTAGAACTCTTCCACGCATGCGTGGAAAGCGTTTCCCCCCGCTGCCAAATTACGGGGTTTTGGCAGCGCGGGGCGGGTTATGACGTCAATCGGTGTCAAATTCCGTGGTATACCTGGCCAAATCGGGATGGTTGACAGGTATGGTGGGGGACATCAGGATTTTAGAGATGCTTAGGTGGGACATGGCCCAACAATGGTTGGGAACCACTGGTCTAGAGTGACTTTCTTAAGTGAAACTGTTTCTTTGTATGGCTATTTGAGTTGCTGTTGTTCTGTTTCGTGGTGCTAAATGGAAATGCTCCTAGTTCCAGATGAACATTTGCCAAGAAATGTTGAATTAAGTGCTGAGATTTGAATACTAACTAAAATTGTATTGCCTGTACAGTCTTTTGAACGCTTACTTACAAAGGGGACTGCTAAATAAAACTAGATTACAAAAAGATTGACTATCAATACTTACAATTGTAACTTTTCCTGTGCAGTTTTTACAGCCAATACCTGAATTCGAACAGTAACAAAACTACGGTATTTAAAACTTGTGAGACGGTTGGCATTTTTTTTTTGTTTCTACAGTTAAATTGGTCTATTATATAAATATTAAAACAGTCTGTGTGGTGTGTGTCTGTAGTTAAATGGATAGTACCATAGTTGCATGAGCCGGTACAAAGTTAGTTTACAAAGGCTGATCTGTTTTGGAAATTTTTCCTCCCCTCCCTCCATTTAAGGGCTTCTGATCTTCAAAACAATGTGGCTACTCAGTGTGTACAACTCCATGGAGGATGGGGATACATGTGGGAGTATCCAATTGCAAAGTAAGCGACTGCTTTTGATCTTCACAACCGTACTGCTTTGTTGAGAAAATGGGTCTTCTTTGTAGATTTTTCCATCTGCCTTTTACTTGTCGATTTAGTCTTCAAGCTGTGCCGGAGTATGAGTTATTCCGTAATGACAAAATGTTGAAATATCAGTTGTAAAAAGGTGAAATGAGAAAGTTGAGTCTTACTGAGAAAACAGTAAGATACTTACGTTGGACCCAGAGCACTGTAGAGATGGAAGGGATCCCAAGGGTCATCAAGTTCAAACCCCATATATTTTATTTTTGGCATGTTATTTAAAGTTCCTTGTGTGGGTGTGGGTGGGTGCAACGAGCTCACAAAACATCCACTTTACAGATTGCATCACAGATCTACACAAAATACATAACTACAGACACCCACAAAATGCATATAGAGTGCTTCTGCCCACAATCTATAGAAAATGTAGACAGATCCCATCTCTATCACGTCTCTTCTCACTGTGTTCTCTCCCCCCCCCCAATAAAAATCCAAACTTGTGCCAGGTTGCTAGGTTTCCCCAATCCCTTTAGTCATTCTGTTCAATCTGAGTCTCTTTATTCTGGTTACTTGGAAATGCTGCATGCTGGATCCTTGCTGTGGCTACGCAGCTTTATAACCTGTTGCTACAGACATGATGGCACACTAGTGATTACATGTTGGGAAATATTGGTGCAGTTCTGTTTTCTCAGATGCTAAAGGCTGAATACATTATTGTGACACCAGGTGTGCACATCTGGCTGGGTAGCCCTAGGCCAAGCATTTTCAACCTATGGCCCACAGGCCAGACCTGGCCCCTGACGCCATTTCATCTGGCCCCTGACACCCTTACCACTCCTGGAAGCGGAAGAAAAACATACTCCACACATGCACAGAATGCAGAAATCCATCCTGCGCATGTGTGGGACGTTTTTTTACTTCTGCTTCCAGGTGGGAGGAACCACATGACCGGCCCACCCAGCTGTCCGGGGGAGCATGATCCGGCCCCCTGGCACGAAAACATTGAGAAAGTCTGCCCTAGGCAGACAACTAAGAATTGGCAGAATGTGTTGGATCTTTGCAGGGTGCAGTTGGCATATAGCCAGTGATTAAGGCTTAATACTTTGAAATGCAAACTCTCCTCAATTCCCCTTTTCTCTTTGTTCAACTTTTGAACAAATACTCAGGCACAGCTCAAGTGATGAAAAACAATTATGGAAATATATTAACAGGGGAAGCACACATGTCACCATGATTACGCTAGGAATGTAAACAATTGCTTCCTCTGCATGTTTAATTCTGGAATCAACAAAGGTGGTGGCATTGCTGGGGGGCGGGGGGGGGCACACTTTAAGACCAGAAAATACTTTTCTCTCTGAACATATGATTCAATCTTCAGCTGAAACTGGAGTTCAGGCCATATTCAAAGCATGTTGCTGGCCAAGATAAAGGCAGGATATACAGAATCCAAATCTGTGTACATTAGCCAGCTAAACTAGTAGATGAATCTTACTTCAAAAGTTGCAATAGGACAGGGCTGTCTTCAAGTGAAGAGGATATTATACAGTGTTTTTTCATCCTCCTGTAATAATCTTAAATTCTAGCATATCCACTAGTAAAGTTAAAAGTTGCTCTAAAGCCAGTCATATCTGACTCTAGGGTTCAGTGCTCATCTCTATTTATAGCCGAAGAGCCAGCGCTGTCTGCATCTGCAGATCTTTCCATGGTCATGTGGCAGCATGACTAAACACCAGAGTGCATGGAATGTTGTTTACCTTCCCACCGAAGTAGTACCTATTTAGCTAAGGTACTTATTCTATCCTGTGATAAGGTTGATCTTGCCTGGGTTTGCATTTTAAATATACTGTACAGGCAAAACTTTGCGTTGCTTTTCCAATCAATGCTGTATTCCTAGTTGGCTTGTCTTTCAGAGATGAACACCTCAAATCACAGTCAGTCAATCTCAAACCACAGTTAAACGAGTTAAGAGAAGAGCAGGAATCACAGAACACGGTGACAAAGGAAGCCTTATAAAAAGAGACAAATAGAGCCAGCAGTTGTTAGACCTCATAATTATTATAAGAAGACAGTGGGACAGTTCAGTGAGCCATGGTTCATGGATGGGAACAAGCAAAGAAATGTCCCCAGGATCCTAGCCCAAGAAGAGAATGTGTGGCAACTTCATTAGTTGAGTTTAGATGTAATTGTCCATCTCCATACAAAATATAATTCCCAAGTCTCAGTACTGTAAGAATTATAGATATTGCAAATTCTTAACATAGCAAGTCCTGCCAACCTAGCAGTTCGAAAGCAAGAAATTGCAAGTAGATAAAATAGGGACCACTTGGGTGGGAAGGTAACAGCGTTCCATGCGCTCCGTTGTCTACTCATGCCTGCCACATGACCATGGAAACGTCTGCAGAAGCAGACAACGTTGGCTCTTCGGCTTTGAAACAGAGATGAGCACTGCACCCTAGAGTCAGATACGACTGGCTTTCGAGCAAGGGAAACCTTTACCTTTAACATAGCAAGTGATAGTCTGTTAGGATCTGATAAATAAAACAATTGCTGTCCAAGGTGTGTGTGTGCGCGCGCGTGTGTGTACACACAGAAGAGAGATGCTTGCATTTAGATGGCATATCAGTATGCTTTACAATCTACTCACCTACATTTTTCTTTCTAGATCTTTTGTAGATGCTCGTGTTCAGCCAATCTATGGTGGCACCAATGAAATAATGAAAGAGCTTATTGCCAGAGATATTGTGAGTGACAAGTAGAAACTATGATTCTGCTGAAGAATAATTCCAGAATCCAATTTCAACTGGCATGGAATAAATGAAGTGGGGGCATCATTTAAAAACTGATGCAAGATGACTGCATGTTTCTCTTGTTGATCCCTGAAAGAACCTGTGTAATGTATTATTTGGACATGCTTTGATTATTATTTTTTGTCATTTAAAGCTAACTTGTTTGAGGCCCTGTATAATTCTAATACTTCATCAAAGTTTAAAAATAATGCATTTTGAAAGGCTTTTATGTCATTAGAGAGAAATAAAAAATGAACTGTAGAAGTTTATGTTGGAGAGAAGATATTTGGAAGTGATAAAATTGGAGCCTATTTCTGATACTCCTGTTTTTGAAGTATAATAATCCTTCAAAATCCTGCAGTATTTATTTGTTTGTTATGATCTTTTGTAAGCAAAAAAGTATTTCTCCAACATGTCAGTAGACAGTTAATCTACTGTTAACAGGGTGCTGCAGAAGAATATTGACAAAATTCACATGTAAAAATCTGCCTTGTTCTAATTTGTCTCTATTTTATAGAAAATAAATTAAAATTTTAATTGTGTTTATATGTTAGGGCAGAGGTTCCCAGCCTTTTAAAGCCAAGGGCTGGGTCACGCTCTCTTAAGCTTCAATTTAATTTAATTTTAATTTAATAGTCATATTTATATATGCCGCCCACTCAGGTAGAACCCGACTCAGGGCGGCATATACAAGGGCCGGACGGCCATTTTGCCCTGCCTGCATAATGTGGGCAGCCATTTTGCCCCAACAGCTTCAAAGGGGGTGGCCATTTTTGTTTCTCCAATGCCCTTGGAGGGGTGGGGGCATCATGAAATGGCACCATAGGCCGGATTTTGCCCATGGTCCTTAGGTTGGGAACCCCAGTGTTAGGGTTCTGACTTGCCTGCTTCAACAAGAAGCTCTTAGATTCTTACAACATTCAACAGTAAAAAAAAAATTAAAAATACGATGAATGTGAATTGCTTTAAAATAAAGAACATTAAAATTTTACCAGTATGTTATGTTAATTAAAATGTCTCAGATTTTGCTTGTCATTAAGAACCAAATGTAGATTATATGTCAGTCTCTTCTGTGATTCTAGATGAAGCCTGCTGCATGATAGGGCTTTATTTTCTATAAATGTCAACGGATCTCTATTTGTAAATGGACCAGGGTGGAACCTCTGAGATGTTCAAATGAACAAAAGGTTTGAGAAGAGTTAGCACATTTTATTTATACTATTATTCCAAACAGCTCAAGAAATGGTCAGTGAAATTGGAAGATGTCTTGTCCATCCTGCCCCAGCAACTGTGCTGTGGCGTTTTCCAGTAGTACGTAGGTTTTGAACAACACTTGTGAAGCTCTAGTAGCTTATGCTAAGATGTATGTATAAGATATTTGGCTGTTGGTTGCAAATCAAAGTCTGTGCTTTGTAGAAATGAGGAAAAGAAGTCATTAAAACAAATGGCAATTTCTTTGAAGCCCTAAATAACTAGATATGTAGGGTAACATGGGGACTAGGAACTTGTACTGGTTTCTGAAGGGGGTAGCTGGGGGTCGCAGAAGCTTTCCATTGACTTCTGAGGTCCAGATGATGTACCAATTCATGAAACCATAGAACACCTAAAAAGTTGGTTTTTATTCTGCAGTCAGATTTTTGAGCAAGTGAGACGTACATTTTGAGGCATCCATTCAACTCAGTTGCACCTCCAAGATTTTCTTGGGTGATCAGTGATTTGGACGGGCGAGTGTTTGTTTCGTCACTATCCCATTCCCGTCCGATTCAGAAGGAAACCTACTTTGTCCTCCATATGAGGCATGGGCACTTTAAACTGGCGTAAATCAATAACAGCTCAAAACTTGAGCCACATGAACTGTGACCGGCCTGCTTCGCTTAGGACAGGAGTTCTCAACCTTTTAAAGCCGGGGGCCGGGTCATGCTCCCTCAGACAGCATCAGGGGCTGGACGGCCATTTTGCCCTTCCTCCACCACATGGCACTTCCTGGTGCGGTGGAGGGTGGGCCACATGAAATGGTGTCGCAGGCTGCATCCGGCCCACGGACCGTAGGTTGAAAATCCCTGGCTTTAGGAAATGCACGGTGCTCCTTATGTTTTGTAGGGTGTGCTTTAGGCTTGGTTTGTTGGACCGCACTGCCAAAACCCTTGCCTTGCACATGGGGATGATGGATGATTGCCTCCAGAGTGAGTAAAGGTTTTCCCTTGCTCGAAAGCCAGTCGTATCCGACTCTAGGGTTCAGTGCTCATCTGTTTCAAAGCTGAAGAGCCAGCGCTGCCTGCTTCTGCAGACGTTTCCGTGGTCATGTGGCAGGCATGACTAGACACCGGAGCGTGGTCCCTATTTATCTACTTGCAATGTCTTGCTTTCGAACTGCTAGGTTGGCAGGAGCTGGGACAAAGACGGGAGCTCATTCCGTTCCTGCAGTACTCAGGGATTGAACTGCTGACCTTCCGCCTCCCAGTCAGCGTCTTAGCCACTTGAGCCAAATGCAGTTCGTAGGTTGTGCTTACGGCTTGGTTTGTGGGACACTGTCATTGCCAAACCCCTTGCCTTGCACATGGGGATGATGGATGGATGATTGCCTCAAGAGCGAGTGAAGGGCAGCCAGGCGCAAACGCAGGCTCACAAAACAAAACGATCAAAGTACTGTAGTAGTATTAGCGCCTCATCTGGGGAAGGAGGTGGGGCATGATTTGCATAGCACCTCCCCTTAGGGCTTCCGATTGGTTAAGCTGGGCTGCCGACTCCCCCCCCCCCCCCCGCCGCCGCGGCTGAGCGAGGCGAGGCAGGCAGCTTTACTTGGAGCGAAGCGGCTGTTTGGGTGACCGACCCGCGAGGCGAGGGAAAGAAGAGGGCGGGGCGGGGGGAGGGAGAGGCGCCTCCGTCCGCCGTTGCTAGTGCGCGGACTTAACCGCCGCGTGTGTGGAGAAGGAGCGGCGAAACAAGACCCGAAGAAGCCGGACGGGCGGCCGGCCAGCGAAGCGGACGAGGGTTGGCAGGTAGGGTCGGTGTCTCGGAAGGGGGGGCGGGGGGGGGGGGAGAAAGAGAGAGGAGGCAGAGAGAGTCGTTGCTTTGGGCGACGGTTCTTCCCTCCCCTCCCCCTCAGGGAGCTGACGAAGCGGCGGTTCAGCGGTTGCCTCTGAGGCGTCGGTCGCGCCCCCTCCCTCCCTCGCTCGCTCTCCGGCGCGCGCCAGACACTCCCCCTTCCTTTCCTCCTAGTTCCGTCCTTTATTTTCCTAACGGCGCTGGGGGGGGGAATGGAACGTTGGAAGAAGGAGGCGCTTGGGAGGGGGCGGGGCGCGCGTAGGCGAGGGGGCGGGGCCGGTCGTGTCCTTGGAATGCGAGGGGCGGGGGAGTTACGCTCTCGAGCACCGAAGGGGGCGTGACGTAAGCGGCACGAGGGGGAGGAGGAGGGGGGAGCTTTCGCTGCTAGGCAAATAAACGAATAAGCCCCCCCCACCCCCTTGCACGAAACTTCGTAGGAGTTTCGAAGGTAGAAAAAGGAGGGAGCTCCAGCTGTTGTAGATAAAGCCAGAGGGGCAAACTAAAGCTCTTCCTCTGTATAGGCTTCTCTCCCTCCCCAATGCAGTATGTATATTTATTTGTTTGTTTTAGACAGTGGTGGGCATCAGCCGGTTCGCACCAGTTCGCCAGAACCGGTAGCAGAAATTCTGGCAGGCACCGCCCATCCAAGTTGTGGAAGACAAGTGATACCTCATGCAATGTCCAAACCTGGTTCCACAAGTTTGGACTTTATACGGATTTGGACTTTGCATGAGGCATGCAAAATCCTAGCCGCGATGCCTCGTACAACGTCCAAATCCTTGCCGCGATGCCTCGTACAGTACAACGTCGTTTCCATAGAGATACATTGTACTGTTAACAGGACAGACTTCAGGGCAAAATCAAAGAAACTGACAGGAAACTGACAGAACTTTAAGAAATCATTGTCTAAAGGCGAAAAACATTACAAAAAACATGTCAAACAACCCTGATTGTCCAAGAACCTGAAGAATGCTGCAAAAAATTCTGACGAAAAAATTCAAAAAAATCCAAAATTGTGCTCAAATCCACTCTTAAACACTCTTCACCTCGTGCAAAACTCACAAGAGCAATGCACGCATGCGTCCTGCCTTTTATACTGCCCAGGCACAATGCAACCTGGGAAAACCCCAATGCCTCATACAAAGTCGCAGCGACTTTGTATGAGGCAACTTTTTTCAAGGAATTAGGCGATGTTGTATGAATTCGATGTTGTACGAAGTGGACTTTGTATGAGGTATTACTGTAAAGTAATCCTATTTCAGGTGCAAAACAGGGCTCCCCCCCCCCCCCGGACACATCCACAGTACAAATACAAATCTTTATTATTACAGCCAAAGGCCAGACAGAGTGCACCAGATAACACACCATTCTGACATCACATATAGAATAAAAGGATTTCTGACACACCGAGCATATACAGTAAAATATTGAAATTTTTTTTGAGAATCCTATAATAGGCACCATAGTATTTTACTTTAGTCTGACTGTGCCGAGTTCACGTTCGCGAATTTTAACACAGGAGACTCACTATTTACTGAGCACTATTGGGGTCAAAAGACATGAATCGCCGTACTTTTGCAAATGCAGTATGATTTCCATGCAAACCTGGAGACAGTGGCCGTCGTTGCCACAGTGTGGTAGTAAAAGTTTTTGGAGCCCACCACTGGTTTTAGATTTATTTATCAGCCATACCTATCAAGTTTCGGGAAATTCCTGTCAAATAAGGGAAATTTCCCCGGCCAAAACGGGATACTGGACAGCTATCCTTATCCTGTGTAGGGCCTCCAGTGTAACTCCAGTCTGACTAATACGAGATGACATTGGGAAAGAGTGTAAAATATAGGGGTTTGACAGAAATTTCCCAAAACTTGGCAGGTATAATACCAGCTCCTGCCAACCGAGCAGTTCGAAAGCAAGAAATTGCAAGCAGATAAATAGGGACCACTTCGGTGGGAAAGGTAACAGTGTTCCGCGTGCACTCCGGTGTCTAGTCATGCCTGCCACATGACCATGGAAATGTCTGCAGAAGCAGACAGCGCTGGCTGTTCGACTTTGAGCACTGAACCCTAGAGTCGGATATGACTGGCTTTCGAGCAAGGGAAACCTTTACTACAGCCCTATCCAGTGGACTCTGGGCAGTGTACCCAAGTTAAAACCAATATAAAACAATTTAAAAAAATATTAACACCACCACCCCTGCTGTGCCATTTACTATCTAACAACAAATATAAAATCTACAAAACCATAAAGGTTTATTCTAGAACCTTTTTTGAGTACACCTTAAAGAGTAAACAAAACAATAACAACAAAGACATTTTTGAGTACTCATTTAAAGCAATCAGGACTGCTAGGCGGTAGCCAACGTCCGTCAGTGGTCTGCAGTGGCTCAGTGGTTAAGAAGCTCGCCTTGCTAGCTGGAAGGACAGCAGTTCGAGACCGGGGGGGGGGAACCCTCCTGAGCTAACAGCCTGCCTCACCCCGTGGTGCCAATGTTATATATGTGTGTCACATTGTTGCACCTGAAAATTGTTTGCCCCTCCTGAGAAAAATTTTGCCCCCCCCAAATAAAATAAAATAAATCTAGAATCCTGGCTACGGCCCTGGACCCGTGGACTGTATGACGGATTGAGTGCCTGTCTCTGTCACAGCTATTGGGGACATGAAAGGAGCCTCATCCGGGCGTCCCCTGAACGGAGTTTCTTCCACAAAAAAGCCTTTCAACCCAGAATACTTTCTGACACGAAATAATTATTATAGTGGTACATTAGAGAGTAAACAAAACAAAACAATATATTTAAAAACCGTTTTGACACCTTACTTAAAGAATAACTGCTGTATTTTAATGTTAAGCTTTCCTGGTTCAAGTCCACTTTGGATACTTCATGGCATTTAATTTATATAACAGTGTACAGGTGCACTCTCTCATACCACCTTCATACTGTTATGAACCTTGTGGCACAGTTGCTGATCGTAACACTCAGACTGACTGGGTCTTGGAAAAGACGTACGCTTGTTGCCACAACCTTTAAAATTGGTGTAGGTCTGTGTTGTAGAGGAGACTTGGTACAAAAAAAATTGAAAGTGTGGGACAGCAGTAAGTAAAAACTTTCCCTGTCTGGCTTCTGCTGTGTTGCCTCTTAAGTGGAGCTCTCATTATTCACCGTCATGTTAGGTTTGTAATGCATAAACAGTGTTCTGGAATATAGTACAGTACAGTACTGGGTATATCTTTGCTGCCATATTTAGGAAATGTTGAGAAAACCACAGAGATACATACTTATCATATTCTGTGCTTGCCCAGTGTGGTGTAGTGGATACACTGATGGACTAGGGTTGTGGAGACTAGGGTTCAAATCCTACTTGGCCATGGAAACTCACTGGGAGAATGGAACGGACAAAACTTTACATACCTCACTTAATTTGAAAACCTCATTAGGGTTGCTGATAGCATATAGCTAGCTATCTTTGCTTGTTGAATAGAAAAGGCTGCCCCAAAGGTAATGCATATACAGTGGCACCTCATACAACGGTTTTAATCCATTCCGTGGGGCTCATTGTTGCACGAAACAATTGCTATACAACGCATGCATCATCTAGCGATTTCCCCTATGGGATGCATCGTACAACGGTTTTTTTTTTTTTGCTAAATGGTTTTTCCCACTGAAAAATTGTTGTATGATTTTTTCCATAGGGTAAATTGTTATGCGGGACGCCATTTCCCCCCAAAACCTAATTTTTATACGATTTTGTTGCTATGTGGGGCGATTGTTGTATGAGGTTCCACTGTACATTGTCATCCTGGGGGATTATTGTCCTGTCATGGAGATAGATGAGTACAAAAAAAGTAGCAGTCTTGCCCACTTCTTCAACCTTCTCCATCTTACGTTTCCATTCTATTGAGGCGATTTCAATTCCTGTTGAAAAGCTATACAGTAATGCCTCATGCAAAGTCCGCTTCGTACAACATTGAATTCATACAACATCGCCTAATTCCTTGAAAAAAGTTGCCTCATACTTTGTATGAGGCATTGGGGTTTTCCCCAGGTTGCATTGTGCCTGAGCAGTATAAAAGGCAGGACACATGCGTGCATTGCTCTTGTGGGTTTTGCACGAGGCGAAGAGTGGTTAGGAGTGGTTTTGAGCGTGATTTTGGATTTTTTTGAATTTTTTCATCAGAATTTTTAGAAGCATTCCTGGGATTTTTGCAGCATTCTTCAGGTTCTTGGACAATCAGGGTTCTTTGACATGTTTTTGTAATGTATTTAGCCTTTAGACAATGTTTTCTTAAAGTTCTGTCAGTTTCCTGTCTGTTTCCTTGACTTGGCCCTGAAGTGTGTGCTGTTACAATACAATGTATCTCTATGGAAACAGCGTTGTACGAGGCATCGTGGCAAGGATTTGGACGTTGTATGAAGCATCGCGGCTAGGATTTTGCATGCCTCATACAAAGTCCAAATCCGTATAAAGTCCAAACTTGTGGGACCAAGTTTGGACGTTGTATGAGGTATCACTACCTCACACTACCTGTTCCTGATCTTTGAGCATAGTTGAGTTTTATTTCCTGTCAAATCCTTTCAATCCCATTTCTGGCTTATAAGGTAGAGAAAGTCTTTTATTATGTATATCTGATGAAGTAGACTGCAAAAGTAGCCAATAAAAGTTTATGCCAGATAAAATGTGTTAGCTCTTAAGGAATCAAAAGTATCTTAGTTGTTTCTGCTGTAACACATTGCTGAAACTCATCCCACCCCCACCCCCCATAGCTGTCAATAACTTTTTCTTTTGTTTGTTTATTATTTTCCCACAGAATACAGTAACATTTTAACAATTGTTTGTTAAAAATTAAACTTATCACAGTCTTTCAAGATGTCTTACATCTTTTGAGATGTTTGAAGCAGTAGCCATGTTAGTCTGTGCGAGCATGTCAGAGTAAACAAAACAGCAAAGAGAAAAAAAGGCAAAAAATGTTATGGCACCTTAAAGACTAACTCATGTACTGTATTTAAATGTGAGCTTTCATACACCAAGATTGAGATGTGGAAGAGCGTTGTTGCATCATTGGCTCCTAGAGTATTAATTGGAACATTTTTATTAAGATGGATCAGATATGCTTATACAAGAAGCATAAGATCCCTGAGCCAGATCGTATGGAGGACTACTGAATGGTTCACATATTTCATTTGACTAAATTCCTGGCTATTAACTGATGGTTTACCTTTTGCATTACCAGCTCATTTAGTTGCACTGCCACCCCACTAATTTACCAAACTTATCCAGCCAGTCACCCGAGTCTGTAGTCAGAAGCTGAAGTTTTCAGGAAACAACCCTTGGCTGATTTCCTAGATATAACTGTACTGAAGTGAGAGACAATACAAGATTCAGACCAATTCCTCAGCCAATTTTTGTCATTCTCCTTTGTTTTCTGTAGCCTTCTATTCCAAATCTCATCCTTGATCTTCCAAATGCTGGGCCCAAATTGCAATGAACCTCACTAAGAAATTCATAGAATTATGTTTTTGAATTCTCTCATTATGCTAGATAAAATTTTTAAAAATAGCATTTTAAAGACTGCCATGTTTCAAAATGAACTTTCATTGATCAAGTTCACTTCCTCAACCATAAGAGTGGGGTTACATGATGATGATCTTAGACCTACAGAGCTGGAAGGGACCCTATGGATCATGTTCTGGCATATTGGGGAATTGAAGTCCTAACCTGTGGTTCTGCTGCCAGATTCTTATGGTCTCATGATAAAGAGACAGATTGTAGGACGGGGTGGGCAGCTTTGGTGCCCCAGGTGTTTATTGAACTTCAATTCCCAGAAGCCCTGATCAGCTGGAGTGCTGCTTTGGGCTTTTGGTAATTGAAGTCCCAAGAACACCTGGAGCACCAAAGTTGGCCACCCCTGTTGTAGGACATGGGTTGCAAATTGTAGCCTAGTGATGACATAAGACAATGTTTGATGTTCATCCCCCCCCCAAAAAAAAAAACACAGAGTTCAGTAACCATAGTAGGTGGATGCAGGAACCTAAGGCAGTAGATAATAACACAGATGCAAATTGTGTGAGCCAATGTGGCATTTCCCATCTAATGTACTTCAGGGCCATAATATGATATCCAGTTCTTTTCCACTGAGGATTAGTTCTTGGAAGCTTGATCAGAAAAAAGAGGCAGCGGTTAGTAGGGAAGGAATATGTGTTGAGAAAAACAGCAGGTAATAACAGTCTTTAGTAATTTATATTTGTTAATCATTTAAGAACCCTTGACTCATATTTAGTCTATTGAGATAGGTATCAATCATACTGTATGTTTATATTTTTGTTTCAGCTGTTTCCCTCTGCATCTTTTTTTCTATAATATTTCTCCTCCAGGATTACAACTTTCAAATCCTGTGAAAAATGTCCCAGACAAATTTCTGTATATTGGTGTTCCTGATGTCATTCTGTTGGCATCAGAAGCCAGTACAGTAATACCTCATACAAAGTCCGCTTCATGCAACATCGGATTCATACAACATTGCCTAATTCCTTGAAAAAAGTTGCCTCATACAAAGTCGCTGTGACTTTGTATGAGGCATTGGGGTTTTTCCCAGGTTGCATTGTGCCTAGGCAGTATAAAAGGCAGGACACATGCGTGCATTGCTCTTGTGGGTTTTGCATGCGGCAAAGAGTGTTTAGGAGTGGTTTTGAGCGCAATTTTGGATTTTTTTTTTTGGATTTTTTTCGTCAGAATTTTTAGCATTATTCTTGGGATTTTTGCAGCATTCTTCAGGTTCTTAGACAATCAGGGTTGTTTGACATGTTTTTTGTAATGTTTTTAGCCTTTATACAATGATTTCTTAAAGTTCTGTCAGTTTCCTGTCTGTTTCCTTGACTTTGCACTGAAGTCTGTGCTGTTTACAGTACAATGTATCTCTATGGAAATGGCGTTATACGAGGCATCACGGCAAGGATTTGGACATTGTATGAGGCATCGCGGCTAGGATTTTGCATGCCTCATACAAAGTCCAAATCCGTATAAAATCCAAACTTGTGGAACCAAGTTCGGACAGTATATGAGGTATCACTGTATTAGCATTGGATTTACCCTAACTTCTGTAAAAATAAAAAAGTAGTGTATAGAAATGCCTAAAAAGTAACTGCAAATAATTTTAGGTAATATTTTTAAACAAAGCAGTTGTATTTGCACTGTACATTTCTGAAACAATGTGTACTTAATCACTTATAGGAGCAAAAACTGTTCCTAATATGTTTACATTTTGGTGGGGCTTTACTAGTAAGCTGTATTTGTCTGGATAGCTCAGTGAATTGGATATCTAGCTGCAAAGCCAGAGGTTGGGCATTTAATCCCCTACTGTGCCTCCCATAAAATCTAACCTCTGTCGGGGTAAACTGCATAGTCCCAGAAGAGGGAAATGGTAAACCATTTCTCAGTATTCTCTACATCGAAATCCCGGAAAAGGGTCACTATGAGTTTGAATTGACTTGATGGCAAACATACTGTATGTTGCATTAGCTCTTTGCTTTGAATTATTTTACTTTCTTAAAGAATAGATGGAAAAAACTGAAATTATTTTCCATTTGCACAGTATTATACAGTAAAAAGAAAAATATTCTTATTCAATGTTTCTTTTCTTTAACAGGTTTGTTCTAAACTGTTTAAAACAACTATGACACCTGCTCTTCAGGAAAAAACAATGAAAGCTCATGGTATCTACTTACCACCTACCTTGTCTTCAGGAGCTGTGGAGTCCAGCGAAACACTAGGCATGGGAAATGCTGCACCAGTAAAAGACAAGAGAAAGGATAATTCAGTTGCAAAGATTACATGCTCTGTGCTAGGACTTCCCACCCCTCACACTAACCATAGCACTGATAATGTTAACTTAGAATATTTTGATTCTCAGCCTTCTAAAGATTATACTTTATTAGCATGCCCCAGTTTGGCTTTCAGTGCAAACAGTAAAAATCATAAACAGATGAATGTGGAAGAGTATAATTGCTCCAAGATGAGAAATCCTTTAAGTAACAGCAATAAGGCATACTTCAATCAAATGATTAATTCAAAATCTGGGGAACAGACCAGAGAACATACTTCATTGGGAGCAGCAAAGAACTCATCAAGAATGGGGAGATTATTGCATCCACACATAAATGAATCTCCTTATGCAGAAGAAAGACGGCTTCTTAACTGTAAATGGTATCGGACAAATGGCTTGTTGGGAAGAGCCTCATTAAATCCTGAGAATAAGAAAAAAGAATTTTCCCCGCAAGTGCACTGTGATATCTTCACAGCAACAAGGAATTCCAGTCCCAGAAGTAAAGAACAAGAACTAAATTTCCGCTTGCTTCAGTGTATAAACAAGCAGCAGATTTTGCTCAGCCGGGCCAAGAGAACCCAGAAACGTTTACAAATTATGTTAGCAAAGCATGTTGTCAGACACTGTGACCAGCAGATGAAATGCTTTGTGAGACATCAGCTACAGAGAATGAAAGCTTTTCACGACCCCACCAGTGTTTTGGGTAGCAACTATCACAGAAACCCCTCAAGTAAAAATGAAAACTACAATCTAGAGGCTAACGGTAAAGATGTGGAACACCACTGTAGCATTGCACCTCATGAAATCAAGGCATTTGCTCACTCTACAGCAGGACGGCTATCTCAGGTGGAAAAGAGTTTGGATTCTGAGGCCACTTGTAGCAGTTCAAGTGAAGATGATGATGAGCAGATTTCCAGAAATGTTGTAGCAATGTAAGTGATAAAGCATTTGTACTCTATACTTAGGGACACAACTGTATACTTGTAAGATCTATGTACTTTTAAGGCTGGAGTGGTAGTACATTGATTAAATGCAAGGCCAGGTTTTGTGCACCTTCTAAGTCAATTTTATTTTAAAAATTATTTATAGGTAAAGGTAAAGGCCACCCTTGCTCGAAAACCAGTCATATCCGACTCTAGGGTTCAGTGCTCATCTCTGTTTATAGCCAAAGAGCCATCGCTGTCTGTGTCTGCAAACATTTCCGTGGTCATGTGGCAGGCATGCCTCAACACCAGAGTGCATGGAATGCTATTTACCTTCCCACCGAAGTGGTTCCTTTCATGGATCAAGTGCACTTCATCAGACATAGAAGTGAGATGTTAAGGCATGAATTTATATACTCCATATACAGATGCAGAGTGATTAATCAACATGACAGATAAGTATGCAAATCAATACTGCTTCCTGCGGTTGGCAGTAGCAGATGATCTCTGGTTATTAGGATTAGCTCTAAATGTCTCCTTTTCTTTTGTAAATAGTGGGATACAAAACTTCTTATTCCCAGCAAATTCTTAAGTATGTCTGATGAAGTGGACTTGATCCATGAAAACTCACATTAAAAATATAGCAGTTAGTCTTTAAAGTGCTGCAACGTTTATTGCCCCCCCCCCCCCGATATGCCTAAAACACAGACTAACAGGGCTACTATTCCAAAAAATCCAACTATGAATTACTTGGGTAGTTGGAAACAACAATATCAATGGCTGACTGTCTGGAAGCAATAAATAACACAATGAGTTGTTTTAAAATGCAGTTTTCTGAGTTCTGATAAATAATATACTATTGCTTAAGCTATTTGCTAATTTCATCCAATACTTCTGGGGATGTAAAGTAGAAAAACATGTCTGATTTCTCATAGCCTTGCATGCTACAGTTGAGGTGTAAATTCTAGGTGCAAGTTCTTAAGCAATGAAAACTAGCAAGAAGGGGAGATAAGTATATCAAAACAAAATTGGAGGAATGGGTAACTGTCCCCAGGCCGTCTCCTAGGTCATCTCATCTCAGGCAGATATACAGTACGCCTTGATGTCACAACAGCCTCTGCATCTTTTATAGTGTCCTCAGCAGTAATTTTCAGGGTGATAAGGAAGCATCACCTACAGGGGGTGCCTCAGTGCTCTTCCTAGGCCTTGGTTCTCAGAAACAATGAGCTTTGCAATGATGGGGTCTTGATTCCTCTCCCGTAGGTTCGCTCAGGAGACAATGACAAACCTACAACTTAGCTATATGGTCGCTCAGGAGACAATGACAAACCTACAACTTAGCTATATGGTCTGGCCACAACCTCTGTCTGAACTTTGACTGCTCTGCGAAACTCATCAATGTGCACACCCATGTCCACGATATTTGTGAGGATCCCTTACAAATGGTCTAGAATTTTATGATGAACATTTTCAAATTCTGCAAATAGAAATTTCAGATTTTATTTTTTGAACAAATTATAGATCTAAAAATAATGATTTGTGTAAACAGCATTTACTGAATGAGCTTTGCTATGCTCTGTTTTTCGATATAGGCTGGAACTGGTTTGAATTTGGGAGGCAACTATAGGTTTGTGATGGAAATATTTACAGGACGTTATAGCCTTCCTGTTAACAATATACAGTGATACCTCATACAACGTCCAAACTTGGTTCCACAAGTTTGGACTTTATATGGATTTGGACTTTGTATGAGGCATGCAAAATCCTAGCTGCGATGCCTCATACAACGTCCAAATCCTTGCCACGATGCCTCGTACAAAGTCGTTTCCATAGAGATACATTGTACTGTAACAGCACAGACCTCAGGGCAAAGTCAAGGAAACTGACAGAACTTTAAGAAATCATTGTCTAAAGGCTAAAAACTTTACAAAAACATGTCAAACAACCCTGATTGTCTAAGAACCTGAAGAATGCTGCAAAAAATCCCAGGAATGCTTCTAAAAATTCTGACGAAAAAATAATAAAAAAATCCAAAATCTACTCTTCACCTCATGCAAAACCCACAAGAGCAATGCATGCATGTGTCCTGCCTTTTATACTGCCCAGGCACAATGCAACCTGGGAAAACCCCAATGCCTCATACAAAGTCGCACGGCTTTGTATGAGGCAACTTTTTTCAAGGAATTAGGCGATGTATGAATCCGATGTTGTATGAAGCTGACTTTGTATGAGGTATTACTGTACAGTACATGCTTTTAAGCATGTGAGGCAACAAGGATAGACTTGTAAGAACTGATTTTTTTTTTTTAAAAAAATGTGATATAGCCCTTTCTTGGCTAAAAAGTACATGCATGCTTAATAGTGAGATTTTTTTACTCTTTCCCTGAGAACTATTTTCAGTGCATGTAAGGTTGTCTGCTAAAAAACAAATTAGTGGATAGAATGATGGACTAGGATGCAGGAGGCATGATTTCAGATTCCTGCTCAGCTAAGGAAACTAACCCAGAGTAAAACTACACCTTAAATATATCACTTACCTTGAAAATTACAGTAAATCGGTTCTGACTTGATGGAACATAACAATAGTGTAAGTTTACACCTAGACAAATTTTCTGGGCATTACAGTGAGGCAAAAGGGACTTGTGCAGTTCAGTTGTGTACTTGGGTTACATAATTTGCATTGCGACCACTGCAGAATGTGCCAGCAGAAGTACTTCCTAGATAGCACGTTGACTATGTTGCTATTCTAGCTATCATGGGCTTAACTTTGAGTTATGCCTACATTGCTATGTTATAGGATTTCAAACAAAGATTCTCTTTTCTTTAAATATTAAAAAGCTTGAATTTTTTCAAAGTGGGATGGTTATTCTACTTGTCTTCAGTCCCCTTTAATTGGAACACTATCTTTTAAGCATGGACTTACTACATACCGTATTTTCCGGCATATAAGACGACTGGGCGTATAAGACGACCCCCAACTTTTCCAGTTAAAATATAGAGTTTGGAATATACTTGCCGTATAAGACTACCTCTCTTCCAATGCACACCAAATAAAAATTAACCCACACTCAACCCGAAGACGTGCAGCCCTCCGAGTCGAATGGGCAGGTTCTGGTGGAGAGCCAATCCACGCTCACGTTCTCCTTGAGGTACAGGAAGATGTGTGCAGCTTGCTTCCCCTTGCTTCATACTCCCCACACAGAGCAGGGACTCGGCCACGGCACCCCCCACCATATGCGCCGGACATATGAAGCAAAGGGAAACAAGCTGCAATTAAGTACCTGTCCTATAAGATGACCCCCGACTTTGGCACAGATTTTTCGGGGTTAAAAAGTAGTCTTATACGCCAGAAAATACAGTATTTAACATTTTACAAGAGGATAATATTTTAAAACAAGTTCTTGCTGAATTAAACCCTATTTGCAAAATGCTGGTAAAAAATATTATGGTAGGTGTTATAGATTCGCATGACCAGATAAGAGTATTTAAATATGCGAATTGTTGCTGATTGAAAAAATAGGACAATGTGACTATTAAATAATTTGATATTTTATGCTATTTTTGAGGGAAGCATATTAGTTTCCATTTTTCTGAAGTGTCAATGTTTACTCATGCATTATGCTGAAATAACTAGGCATCCATGGCCACAGTTGAAATGATTTTGCCACATTGTTCAAATACATTTCTGAGTGAAAGCTACGTTGATCTGTTGCAAGGACTGCATGTTCTTAAACATCTTTAAAGTCTTTCAGATATGGGAAACGGTTTGGGCCAAAAGATTGGGGCACAGATTATATGTTAGAGACTCATGGTGCTTTAAAGAAGTGCTTTCTGCAAAATATTTAAAATCCCTACATGAAAGAGCATGTCCTAACTGGTTACAATTTTCTTCCCTGTAACTACAGATCTGACTGGAAATGGCTGGTAGACAGAGCTAAAGTTGGCTGTCGCTGGACATGGCTTCAGGGCCAGATTTCAGAGCTAGAATACAAAATCCAGCAACTCACTGACCTTCACAGGCAGATCCGTGCCACAAAGGTATTGTCAATGGGTAGGAAAAAAGGTTATTCACACAATCAGTTTCACAATCAGTATTTTTTCTTTATTTGGTGACTTTTGATATCTTAGCAAAAATATTACATAAAATCACAGAGGTAAATAAAAAAGTATATTGAAAACTAGTATTTTGAGTGAATATAGCAAACAGTTCAGAATCCCTGCTCTAGTGTGTTTTATTGGGGAGCCTTGGGCATTAGTTCCCCTTTGTAATTTACTTTATTCTGAAAAGAGATGGAATCTACAGTATATTGCATTGCTCTTGTGGATAGAGAAGAGCACAGATATAATGGACTAGGAACAATGACACTAGAGAGAATTGGCAACTTGCACACGGAAGAAAAAGAAGAGCCATGGAAAGAGTAATATGCTGTTTGAGTGACTTGAAAACAATAAAGTCAGGTGTTTTTAGATATAGCTGCCAGGATATTGGCTACAGGCCTGTAAACTAGTGGGTGAGCAAATTTATGACAACAGGATTCACAAACTTGGTCATAGTCTACTTCTTAATGACAAGAGGATGACTGTGTGTTTCCTCAAATACAACTAGGAGAGAAGAGACACATGAACTGATAAATCTCAGCTAGAGATTTAATATTTCCACAGGTTATGTAGTGTGAAAGAAAAAAAATCCTTTTAAAAACAAAAATGCTGGTGCAGGTAATGTGTTTCCAGGAAGCATCAGCTGCTCTTTTTCCACCCAGCTTGGAAGACTCTAGTGTATGTTATACACATCTAGGGTGAACAGATTTGGTGGCTCTGAAGGCCATTTTCTCACTCAGGTTGAATACAGAGAGCGGGCCCAGCGTTCTAGGCGAGAGTAAAAAATTTGGGGGAAGGGAAGGGGGTTCTCTAGATCCCACAGAAATGGCTGTGGGGTTTAGTGGTACATGAGCCTTATGAATCCAGCCTCATTGGTTGTTTGCTGTTTATAATTGCCTTTCCATAATAGTTTTCAGAAACAAGCCCCACATAGCATTTTACAGTGCTGTTTTCTTTCTATTTTCTTTTTTTTAACTGGAGGATGGCCACTGTCATGGTTATTCTAACTTTGGATGTGGTAGCTGGAAACAATCATGTTGCCTTGTATCTAAACCAGTTTCCAGGGTTTTTAAATCAAGAAGTCCCTCTCTTTCTATGCATTTCCTTTTCCATTTACTGTACCTTGAAAGGTCAGCTGCAACAATTTTGCTTTTTATTGCATAGCCAAAATAGAGTCGGTCCTTGGGCTGAGAATTGCGGTATATAAATTAAAATTTCATTCATTCATTCATTCATTCATTCTAATTTTCTATATCATATGTGGTTTATTTAATCTTTATTCATTCATCATAGTGCTTCATCATTGGTCACCTTAATCCAATAAATTGTTAGCAGTTTGACAATAAATCCAAATGCTTTAATTATTTTTCTAGTTGCTTATGTTAAAGTCTCTGGCTATGGAGCCAGAGTTTGGGAGTTCAATTCCCCATTGTGTGTTCCAAAAGACTGTGTTCATTACTGACTTTAGTAAGCTTTGCTGACTTCTGTACCTGCTTCTTATTGCTAAATCATGGGGAGCATTTAGGCAGGACCACATATGCGCTGATCCTCAGTTTTTTCCACATATATGGTTGAAGTTAGAAAGATGCAGTAATGAAGAAGCAGATTTGTAAAACAAATTTTGGCACTCGA
The DNA here is from genome assembly GCA_035047305.1 of Bradypodion pumilum. Taxonomy (NCBI): domain Eukaryota; kingdom Metazoa; phylum Chordata; class Lepidosauria; order Squamata; family Chamaeleonidae; genus Bradypodion; species Bradypodion pumilum. Next base: position 243,423,456 of record JAWDJD010000001.1, on the reverse strand, counting down.
GTAGCTTGTTAGCTTCTTGCAAAAATGAAAAAGCACTTTACTACTTCTATGAGATAGATTGCCTATTTTCTGAATAAAGATCATATACCTTTGGAGCACTAAATGGCTAATAAAGCATTTCAGGGAGTTGAAATTGTGTGTTCCAGAGGTTACTGCCCCTATGCAATGGTCTGATGGAATTAATCTGCTGCTGGCCAATTATGTTCAATTGCTGTTGTCCAGGGAACAGTGATACTACAAGAATTTCCAATTCCAAAGGATACCTTGAAGAAGCAAATGCAGTTGACGGATCAGGAAACGTTATTAAACACCACAGGGAGTTCTCAGACTTCACTTGAGAGACAGGATGCTTGGCCGGAACATGATTTTGAAATATCACCTAGCAGTCCAACTCTGCTTCTTCGTAACATAGAAAAACAGGTATTGAAGTGAGACTGAACATTTAATTAAACATCTTACAGAATGAGTAGAAACTATGTAATATTTAATACTTTGTATTTTTTTTTAAAAAAAGTTTGATACATATATGTAGCGAGAATGAGGAGACTGTGGAAGCTTTGTCTTTTCCAAATCAACTTGGAATTTGCTGATAGGTGGATAGTATTTACACTTAAACAAATGGGTTACGTGTGATTTCATCTCATTGCACAAGAGTTATGTTTAACCTAACATTGTAGCAGACACATTTTAGATACAATATTCTGGTGATGTTGTTTCTGCTGTGCTGGCAGAGGTGCAGAACAGAGTACTCATCAATATATAGTAATTATAAATCACCCATCAGCACAAAAACAACAGATGTTTCAATTTCAGAAAGTAGGATTGTATAGAAAAGTCCTCATCATTCCTCTTGCTCCCTGAATATGTTGCCAACAATGGTGGGAACTATTCAGATAAATATTCTCTTTCTAATGTAGTTATATGTATTTTATTCTCTTCTCCCCTTGTTTCTATTAAAATGGAGAGAAATACCAAATTGAGGGGGTGCTAACCCCACTTTACAATGGCAACAATGCTGCTTGTGATAGATCTGTGCTCCTGTAATTTTCCACAGGTCCATTTCCAGTGGATATTCTTCTGGCGGAGGATAGAAGAATTCATATATCTCATCCTCAGCCCTTCAAAGTGCCATCCTCTAAATGGGTTTAACTCCTGACTGAACGTTTATGAAGAAGGCACTTAGAAATCTAGCCTTTTGGTGAAAGTATTGCATACAAGCAGAAGTTAAAGGAGGGCTGATCCCTATTGTGATTGTGCTACATGCCAATTTATTGACAATAAGGAAGTCTTGTAAGAATTCTATGGTCTCTAGTAGGTTTTGGAAGGTTAATAAAGAATTTGAAACAGAGAGTAGGTATCAATGGTCATTTTTTCACAGTGGCAAGAAATGAGGCTTTAGAGATCCATTTGTGGACTGGTACATTTAAAATGTTTACAAGGTGGCTTTTAGCACTAAATTATTTAAATCTGGCCAATGACATTAAATTAAAACAGAAACAGATTATGAAAAGTTTCCAAAGGATCTCTTCAAACTTTGAGACTAGGTGCTGAAAGGACAAATGAGGTTTAGTGTAAAGAAGGAAAAAGCAGCGAAAGATGGAGCAAAAAAACCTAGTATTAGTGATACCGGCGAGCGTGAGCTGAAGTTGAAAATGATGTTTCATGTTCTGTTTGTGGACTTGCCATAGGAAACTAGTTGGCCACTGTGTGAACAGAATGCTGGGTTAGATGGGTGTGATCCATCTGGACTGTTATCTATTTTATCAATGATGAGTGTTTTCTTCTTCAGGCCTGATCAGCAACTGGCATATCAAAGAGAAAAGAGCAGGAATTTGTAGAACTCCAGTTCATATCGCATACTTGACATATCAGTATCCTGTTCCAATTTCCAAATCCTTCCTCTTGCAGCCTCTGCACTCTACTTCCAGTCTGTTGTCCCCATTATTGCTTCCCTTTTATTTTCTGCTCTCCGCTCCTTTCTTTGTTCTTCCTCTCTTTCATGCACTGCTGATCTAAATTCCATGCCTCTTTAAATATTCTGCCACTTTTCCTTGGCCTTTGTCTCCTGTTACCCACTTAGACCATAATTGTGATTATTGTTAAGCATTGGTAAGATCACAAGTGACCATCAGGTGCTACTTCTTGCAGACAGTAGTCAGAGTAGCCTATTCCGTTTATGCGATCAGTTGAGGAACTGTGGCTTCTGTAACTTTGTTACACTTTTAGATTGTGTTTTGACTAATTTTAGAGATCATCAGTATGCCTGATTCTGTAATAACAACTGATGCTAAGAAACAAGTCCATGTGGCTCAGCTGCATTGTGTCCTAACTTGCCCTGCTTTAGAATAATTTGAAGACTTAAATTTGACTTTAATTGGAATAGAATTTTGAAAAAGAATTTAAAAACAAAGTAGAGTTTGGTAATTAACTGTGAAGATTTATTTCTGTTTATAAAAACTGTGATAAAACTTAGGATTTTAAGAGTAATATTTCCTGAGTGTTAAATATAATGGACTGCTTTTTCTTTACTGTTTGTTTCAGAGTGCACAGCTGAGTGAAATAATCAGCAGTCTCATTGCTCCTCTTAATTTATCTCCCACCTCCTCTCCTCTCTCCTCAAAGTCCTGTATGCAGAAAGAGTTGGTCAATGGCATCTCTTTACAGTAGGTCATGCTTTCAAGTACTTTAGGATATCATTTAAATTTCAGCCTTTGCAAAAATGTAATATGGGTTGAAGAGGATGGTGGAGGATAGAGGCGCCTGGTGTGCGATGGGTACATAGGGTCGCAAAGGGTCAGACATGACTATGCGACTGAACAACAACAAATACAATGACAGTACTACTTGACTTTAAATACATATTTATACATATAGATATAAACTTCATAGTATTTCGTTAACATTTTAAGGCTGTAATATATAAATTTATCTGGGAGTAATTCACATTCAACTCAGTGGACGTTACTTATGAGTAAACATGGGGAGCTGTCATTGTGCAAACAGAGAAACTCCCTCAATGCCTTTATGACCTCTGCCAAAGGGACACGGTTTGGACTGTCTCCTGTTCCCTCAGTGTGTTGAGCTAAAAAAGAATTAATTTCTCATGTTTTTATTCTTTTTTCTTTAGCTACAATAGTGTAATTTCCAGTCTCTTATTTTTTATGTACTGTATTCACTTTCTGTTAACAGGAGGCTTTATTTATTTTTTGTTCAGCTCATAGTGAGTTGTACCTATGGCATCTGATGCCCTGTTTAAGAAATGTACTGATTGTGGGGGCAAAAATCCCACTGCTTATTTTTATTAGGAGAGTCACATCTTTCACAGTCCTGTTCCATTTGCCATAGATTTATTAAGTCTAAATTGTACCTCCAACTTTGGGAGAAATCTCTCAAGGTAGCTGACCAAGTGGCAGAAAATCATCCCTTGCATCCTCCATTGATCACTCTGTTTATGAAGCTTTCTGCTAAATAGAGTATTTCAGCTGCTTATATGTGGCCAAGAAAAAACCACTGGCGATTATTTCAGCATCAGCATTGTCATTACCAGCTGCGTCATCATCAGTACTGAAGGAGTCAATACCAGCCACTTTGGCTACTTCTGTCATGTCTACAGTTAGCCTGCTTTGTATTCTGCCCCTCCAACACTGGGGCAACAATTACCTGTTTTTAAACAGAAAAGCATGTCTCCAAACACCATTGTGAATCACATATTTCTGAGGCTCCTCTGACTAAGATGTGGTGAAGAAAGCTAAGAATTTGTCTCTGATGCTTACACTTTCTTCAGACCTTGTCAACAATACTGGCTCCATCTTTATATTTGATTACCTACACACTTCCAGTTATGTCAGTTCCTACAGCTCAGATATTTATGAATCTTGTTGCTAGCAATCCTGTTGGATCATTTAGGCCAATTTGTAGGTTTTCAGATGATATAATTTGCAGTTCAGCCTCAGAAGCAGGGAACCATGGGAAGGCGCTGGATGGGGAGTGGTGGGGGCGCCTATTGGGGGAGTTGGGGGGAATCCCATACATTGCTGTTGGCACCCCAGGGCGCCAGAGGCGAGGGCAGGGTGGGACAAAGCCCGATTGCCTGATATACCAGCACACGCCTGCTCAGAAGCATGATGTTGGAACATATTCTAAGGTTAGATACAATTAACTATGGTATTTTTCTTTGCTTTCTCAGTCATGGCCCTTTCCCTCTACAGAATTTCATCAGAGACCATTCCTCTCAGTTTTCAGAAGTTAATAAAACCATACTTAATAAAGCTGCCTTTTACTAATGTTAAGATTTATTTAAAATTTGTTTAATTTATTTAAATGGAGGTTTTATTGATTCAGCTCGAAACAGTTTTTTTATTGTATATATTACATTTTGTGGAGGAGTTTGTATGATTGTAATTCTGTTTGGATGTGTTGTGAACCACCCAGAGAATGGTATAGAAGTCAAAAAGAAGAAATAAATATCAGCTGCTTTTTGTTGTTGTTCAGTCGCACAGATTCTGACTCTTTGCGACCCAAAGGTCCATTGCCCTCCACTGCTCTTCATCCAACTCTTGGTGGTAATGTAGAGAGTATGGATCTCTGGTGTCTGAGTCTTACTATCAGCATGAGTGGAATATTTGTTAAGATACTATCAGTTCCCAAAGATAGAATTCTTACTGCTTCTGGTCCAAATTTCAGCCCTATTCTCATTCTCACATTAAAAAAAGTTCACCTCAATACTGTTAGTCTTCTTTCTGTTGATACTCACTGTTTGCACACGATAGATCTTCTCTAGACCATTATACCTATAAGACTCTCCATGTCACTTAAAAAAACATATTTCTTTGAGGATGACATGATATCAACACTTTCAGATCACACCTCAATAGTTTCAGTCCCTTCTGTTCTTAATCTCCATACATGTAATGTCTTCAGCACTCTGGCACCTAGTTAGCTTCTAATCAGAATATCATGGCACACTTTTGTCAAAGTTTTTGCTAACGTCAAGATATATTACATCTATAGCATTCCCATAGTCTACAAAATGAAGTTCCCTGATAAAAAAGAGATAATTCGTTATTGAAAAATACATTTTGGCTTCTGGTTATTACTGCATGTTTTCAAGTTGCTTGCAGAATGACTGCTTTATAATTTGCTCCAGAATTTTCCCTGGATTTGATGACAGGCTGATTGGTCCAGTTCCTCCTTGTTGCCCTTTTTGAAGATAGGGTTGCTAGCCCTCCTCCAAACATCTGGCACTTCACTCATCCTCCATTGTTTCAAGAAAATGACAGTGTTTCTGAAATTTCTTCAGCCAGTTGGTTCAATGTCCTTGGATGCAGTTCATCTAGCACTGAGCATTTGAACTCATTCAAAGTATTAGGGTATTCCTTAACTATTTGTTTATCAATCTCAAGCTACAGTCCTGCAGTGTGCTGCAGAGATAGGCTTTTAGTGCCATCCAACTTTGTTCTCCATATGTTCTTGTTAATTGAAATAAAAAACAATCTTCAGTAATTTGCTCAGTATTATAAACTAAAATATTAATAGTAATAACTGAAGAAGAGGACTGCATTTAGATCTTGGAGAAGGGTAGACAATTTGACAAAGTTGACTATAGGGATTGACTTTTGTTTAAATGATTTCTCGAATACAGTGGAACCTCGGTTAATGTAATTAATGCATTCTCCATGACGTTTATGGGAAAAATTACTTCAACCAAATTTCCCATAGGAATGCATTGAATGTAATTTCCCATAGGAATGCATTGAAAACCAAAATAATTTAACTAAAATGCGGTTTCACATACGAATGCATTTAAAACCAATTAATCTGTCCCGTTAAAAAATATCCATAAACTGGGCCACTATTTTCTATTGACATCCTTTTGTTATGCAATTTTTATGTTAACCTAGCCGTTTGTTAACCGAGGTTCCATTGTACAGTATTCAACTTTTCTGGTCAGTGTTTTAGAATAAACAAGTGCTTCCTTTATATGTTGGCTTATATGTTCAAATATATTTTAATATTTAGAATATACTGATGAGCCATTTACAGTGATTCATTGCTGATGAATCTCTTTAAAATTCACTTGAGCAATTGCCTTTTACAACTGAATATTTAGAGCAGGAGTTCTCAACCCTTTTAAGCCAGGGGGCGGGTCACGCTCCCTCAGACGGCCATTTTGCCCTTCCTCCACCACATGGCAGTTCCTGGTGTGGAAGCGGTGGGTGGGCCACATGAAATGGTGCCATGGGCCACATCCAGCCTGCAGGCCACAGGTTGAGAATCCTTGGTTTAGAGAAAGTACCTCTGTTAAAATGGGTGTTTGGTGATTTTACGTAGAGATGCACAGTTATTTCAAAAAATTAGAATTATGAAATTAAAAAGAATGTGTAAAAAAAAGATGGAAATCTATATAAAGCTACAAAAACGTTAGGATGCCTGAAAATCCATCACTTGATACTGAGTACAATGACTAATTCTGAACTTGGTGTATTAAATACATTTCATGTAATGTATAATGTATAATTCATGTATAATGTTGAAAGTTTGTCTCTTGAACATTATTGACAAATCGGAACTATTGTTGAATATTTCAGAGATCTAGAAAATAGTGGAGAAATTTCATCTTCCAGTAGTTGGTTAGTTGATCAACAGCACCTAAAGAGAAGAAGGAAAGAGAAAACAAAATCGAAAACATCACCTGTTAATGTGATGAGTACATCTGCTCGCACTAGACCACTTCTGAGTTTCCAGAAGAGAAGACTCTACAAAATGAGCTCTGCTTTCATTTCAGATCAGCAGGTGAAAATGTGATTCTGTTTCTTTAAGAAATTATGTCAAGATTCCAGCTACCATACTGTCAGTTTAGTATGATAATAATATATGAGCTTAGATCTGTATATACTAAATGTTCTGCAAGGTATTCCTACACCTGTTACTGAGATCCTAAATGAGAATGGGTTTTGATGATAGAATGGGTGAGGTGAAAGCAACTGCAGAATGAACTCGCCAAAAGGTGCCTTCATTTTGGCAGTTTCATGCCTGGCCTAGACACTGAAGAAGAAGAAGAAGCTGAAGTCACTCCCCTCCTACACTAGGAAGGGTTTGGATACAACTAGCCTCAGCCAGCCTACAGCCAGCCTAGCTTGTTAGGACTGTGCCATAATGTAATACAGTGACTGAAGGTAGACTGTGAATACAGTACTTCCAAAAGAAACTTTGAACTCTTCTTCCTCGGGTCAGTTTTTGTTCAAAAATCCCATGGGGCAATATGGCTTAAGACATAAACATAAAGAAACATCCATGGCAAAGTGACTATATTTCATAGAATATTTTATAGCCTGGTTTTTTTTTGTTTGGAAAGAAAACTGTCCATCAGAATTCGAAACAATAAATAGGAAATGATTAAAATTTGGAGATAGTTTGTGGTCCACTTTTGTATAAATTTTTCATCGTGGTAGGATTGTGTCCCATTGTATAACTATCTTCATCATCATTTCGTAACGATCTAGTGTAGTAAAAAGACTAGAACTCATAATGGTTAAAATGTATTAATTGGACTAATGTGTATCTTCAGATACTCTATTATCTTTAACTGATTGTCATTAGAAGTCTGAGCAAAAAGATAGGAGTTGAAGTTCTTAATTGAATATTAACATCAGGGGAAACATGTTACCATATAAATCAGTTATTTGTTTTTCTCTTCAACAGAAAAAGCTTACATAGTTGCAGTGCTTAATTTAAAGGAAATTGATTCTCTTAACTTTTTTCCATTTGCTGTAACACACTGGATTCATAGCCTTTGTGTTGCCTTATAGTTTAATCTTTTCTGAATGAACATTGTACCCAGGAAAAAAAATTAATTATAAATTTAAATTTGGGGGGAAAATATTAAATAAAGCTTAAATAAAAGGTTTACAATTAGACTCATGTATAAAGGAAAAGGAATAAAAACCCTTACAGAAAAAAATGTAGAGCAATAAAGGGTCCCAAGAGTCAGTGGGTCCAACCCTCTGACAAAGCAGGAAATCCACAGATAAAGCATCCCATCGGATGACTATCCAACGTCTTTTAAAAGCCTCCACTAGAGCAGGATTAATCAGTTTCTGAGATAAGTGCTTTTCATTGTTGAGCAGTTCTTACTGGCTGAGGTTCTTCATAATATTTAGTTTAAATTGCCCTGTTAGTTTGGATCTATTAAACCTACCTTCTGAGGGTAGAGAGAACAAACTTCATCCATCTTTCATATGGCAACCATTCAGCTATTTACGGTTCATTCTCTTATCACCTCTCTACAGTATCTTCTTTTTTTTAAAAAGGTAAACATAAGTAACTCCCTGAACCTTCATAGGGCTTGATTTCCAGACAATTTACTCTCTTGTTTGTCCACTGGCCAACATCTAGCTTGTTGATATTTCTGTGAGCTGTGGTGCCCAGAACTGGACATAGTATTCTAGCTGAGGCTGACCAAAGCAGAATACTGTAGAGTGGTACTCTTACTTCTCTTGATCTGGACACAATACGTTTGCTGATGCAAGCCAGTATTGAGTTCGCTTTTTTGTCACTGCATAATACTGTTGTCTCATGTTTCATTGTGGTCTACTAAGACCATTTGATCTTTTTTTTTAATGTGCAATAGTGTCAAGCCAGCTATCGCCCTTTCTGTATGAATGCATCTAATCTTTCTTCTACCTATATGTAGCACTTGACATACCTCCTTTACCAGGTTATAAATGGCTGGAGGTTTCACAGATGAATTATTGGTTATATAATATAACACTTTAGATGTCATATGATCTTCTCAGGGTGTAAGGCCATTTTTACTATTTTCACCAATTCAATCCAATGATGGGTTCTTTAAGTACCTGTTAGGTCTTATCATTTGTGTCTCCCTCAAATCTCTAGGAGATCAGGGATGCAGGAACCAGGGGAGGCAGAATTAGAACATTCTGAGTTGACTGTAAACAGATAAATAATAACTGTCATACCTGAATAAGACTTTTAAAAGTCCCAGTCCAGAACTGGAGCCAAATCCTCCAAAGGTGCAGTATAATGTATCCCTGGACTGTGGCAGCTCAAGTGGTTAAGACGCTGAACTTGACAACTGGAGAAGGTCAGAGTTTGATTCCCGAGTACTGCACAACGGAGTGAGCTTATTTAATTAATTTATTTATCCAATTTGTATAGCCACCCAACTCGAAATGACTATGGCCGGCTCACAACATTAAAATCAACATAACAGTCTAAAACATAAAAACCCAATTAAAAATACTACAAGAGTTAAAAGAACGAGAATTAAAAGAGCAAGAATTAAAAGAGTGAGGGAGCGATATTGCTATATTAGCCAGCAGGCTAGGGTCACCAGATCACCGGTGCCCCACACCTGCTTTGCCAGCCAGGTTTTCAGTTCTTTCCTGAAGGGCAGCAACTCTGTCTGGAGTCGAAACTAGATTGGCAGGAGGATCCATAGGGCCGGAGCAGACACAGAAAAGGCCCTCCTGGTGCTAGAGAGGTGAGCATCTCTAGCAGATGGCACAATAAGAGAGCCCCTCTGGTCTGCTCTGATGGGACAGACATTTTTTTCGGGGTGATGCGGTCTCTTAAGCATCCTGTTCCACTACCATGTAGGGCTTTAAAGGTCATTACCAGCACCTTGAATTGCACCCGGAGGCACACTGGTAGCCAGTGCAGCTCCTGAAGCAGTGGCGAGGCGTGGGCATAACGCCCACACCCCACCACCATCCGGGCAGCTGCATTCTCGACCAGTTGCATCCTCTGAATGGTTATCAAGGGTAGCCCCATGTAGAGCGCATTACAATAGTCCATTCTGGAGGTGACCAGATCATACATGACCATGAGCAAGGAGTCCTGATCTAGGAGTGGGCATAACTGGCATATGACACGAAGTTGTGCAAAAGCCATCCTGCCCATGACTGCCACCTGCTCATCGAGCAGGAGTTGCAAGTCCAGGAGGACCCCCATATTACACCCCGGGTCTGATTGGGGCAAAATAGTCCCATCCAAAACCAAAGATGGTAGCTCCCAAGATAACGCGTGGCTCCTGACCCATAGTAACTCAGTCTTACCAGGATTCAGTTGTAGCCCATTGTCCCTCATCCAGACCCCCACAGCCCGCAGACACCTGGATAGGACTCCAACTGCATCGCTTGGATCACCACAGGCCAAGATGTACAGCTGAGTATCATCAGCATACTGATGATACCTCACTCTGTGGGAACGGATTATCTCCCCCAATGGCTTCATGTAGATGTTAAATAGGAGAGGTGAGAGCATCGAGCCCTGAGGCACCCATATTGTAGAGGCCTAGGGCTGGACACCTCATCCGGAGGGGCTCTCTAATGGTGCCATCAGTTAGGGGTGCACATCTGTCTAGCACCCGAAGGAGGGCCTTCTCCGTGGCCACACCAACCCTCTGGAACCTCCTGCCAACAGATCTAAGACTTCAAAGAGAATTGCTGCCCTTCAGGAAAGGATTGAAGACCTGGCTGGCAGGGCAGGTGTGGGGCCCGAATGGGATCACGGTCCGCGCCTGCTGGCTTACGTAAAGAATTAAGAACTCTCTCTTCCTTTTTTAGAGTGGGTGGGATGGATGGGTGGGATAAGGGGTTTTTAAAGTGTTTTTATATGTTTTTAGAATTTGTTGTAATGCCGCCCTGAGTCGGGTTCTGCCTGAGTGGGCGGCATATATAAATACGACTAAATAAATAAATAAAATAAATAAAATCCTCCAACCACACTGACTGGGTCCGGCCCTTCAGAAATGAGGAAAAACAGGACTACACAGTGCCATGGATCCCCAATCCTTGGAGCCGTTCCAAAAGGATACCATGGTTGACGGTATTGAAGTCCATTGAGAGGTCAAGAAGAGCAAGGATGACTTCTGTCCCGCTCCCACCAGAGATCATCCAACAGCATGACCAATGCAGTCTCAGTACCATATCCAGGCCTGAATCCTGACTGAAAAGGGTCCAGATAATCTGCTTCATCCAGGACCCCTTGTAGGTGCCATGCCATAGCCTTCTCCAAGACCTTACCTAAAAAGGGGAGGCTGGATACAGGCCGATAGTTGGCCAGTATCATTGGGTCGAGTGCTAGCTTCTTAAGGAGGGGGTACACCAAAGCTCCTGTCTCTGTCCCAGCTCCTGCCAACCTAGCAGTTCGAAAGCAAGAAATTGTAAGTACCTTCGGTGGAAAGGTAAACAGCGTCCTGTGCACTCAGGTGTTGAGGCATGCCTGCCACATGTTCACGGAAATGTCTGTAGACACAAACAGTGCTGTCTCTTTGGCTATAAACAGAGATGAGCACTGAACCCTAGAATTGGATATGGCTGGCTTTCGAGCAAGGCCTTTACCCTTAATGTATCCCTGATTTTTTTCTGAAAGCCTGTGGTGGTGGATTCTGCTGAATCCCATGCAGCAAGGTTTCAAAGGCAGGGAACCACTATTCTTTCCCTTATACTGTACCTACTACGGTTCTTTCTCTTATATCTATTACCGCTATTGCTTTCAGGGGCAGGCAAGTGATGTGCAAGAAGGCTTATATGTGTAAGGAAATTCCTTCAAGTAATAACAATCCACACTGTTTAGGGGGTTTTAAGGTTAAAACTACCACTAGCAAACAATCTTAACCTATAAATCCAAGGGTTAACCGTTGGAACTGACTATAGGTTGCTATGCCTCGCCCTACTTGCCTGCACTCACCCTTCGTGCACACGGCCGATCTGGGTACGCAGGTCAACGAAGGATTGAAAAAACCGGCAGTGGGGCAACAGCCCCACAAACGCGAAGAAAGGGAAACAACTTCACTTCCCAACATTCCTTGCGCCGCGCCGCGCCAGAGCCAATCAGGCTGAGAGGCTCTCGCACGGGGCAGCGTTCGGAAACGCGCCGCAGCCAATCAAAATAAAACCATTTTTAAAAAACGGAGCACAAACAGAAAGCACCAACCCATTACTACAAGCCCCAG